>VDFB02047230.1:124105400-124495132 GCA_007258455.2 Sequoia sempervirens | reverse complement strand
AAAGTTCTACATTTCATTAGTTTACACCATTATGAAATTCAAAACATAAAGACCACTTTTATGTGGTCGACATTAAAAAAAAAATTTGTTGCTAGTTGATTCCTTTATAAAGTGTGGCACAGGTTTGTGCTTTTACCCTAAATGGATGAAAGGATTTGTAAAAGGTGGTTAATGATAGGGCCATTTTTTTATATTTGGGATGGAGGTGAATATGGTGGTGGTGTGTATGTGTTGGAAGGACAATTGAATGAATAATTTACAAGAGAAGATATAACGTTAGATGCCACATAGGTATAAGGAGCACTAGTGGAAATGTTTGAGGGAGGAAGGAAATTGCTAGTTGGTTGCATCGTTGTGGTCACTTGAGCATTGGTAAAGGTGGGAATGGAGGTTATAGTTGAAGGGGGGGGAATTTGAATTCCTCCTTGGCTTTGCACATTGTTTGAAGTTTGAACACCATTGGTGGTGGAAGGAAGATGTTTCCCAAAGATTTGATCTATATTATACACAACTTCTAGTCCTTCATCACTTTCCATCATGTAGTGAATACTATCTATGGTAGGTATAACAATGTTGGAAATGTTTTCAATACTCATGCTATCTTGTAAATGAGCTAGGTCTTCATGCATTTTCATTAAGTTTTCTTGAGGGATATGATCAACCATTGTTTGAGCACTTGGAATAGAACTTTTAGGTAAGGTAGGCATATGAAAATAATTATAAAAGTTATAGTCAATACATAGTGAACTAGTACCAACACTAGGAGTAAGAGAGCTAGATAACCCAAGATCCACAACGAGTGTTTTATCGTGGGATTCCATGTGTTTGACACTTTGTCTAACCACAATATTAGTAGTAGGACACCAAGTAGTACAACTCATGCAAGGGATAAACCAAAGGAAATGCAGTGAACACAATATCTTATACTTACAATTAAACTTGAAAGGAAATAAATTGGAATAACAACAATTCTGCAAACTGTAACATAAAACTAAAAGAAACAAATAGAAGCATAGAAAACTAAATTGAAACTATAAAAACTAAAAAATAGATTCTACAAGGACTAAGATGTCAATAAGGCCATCTTTGTCCTGTTGATGAAATTTTGAAGTTTGAAAACCTAGAGAAGAAAGCAAACAATACAAATAGGGTAAGCAAAAAGCCCATAGAGGGACTAAGATGCCAGTAAAGGAATTTTAGTCCCAGTAAAGGGTTTTTTTTCAAAAAAAAAACAAATATGAGTTGATAACAGTGTTCCCAGGTTGTCTACTTAGGGACCTGATGTTTAGAAACAAAAAACTGTGCAAATGAATGCAAGAAAAAGTGAATAATAACAAGAAATTGAATGCAAAGTTGAATGCATTTTTTTCAATTTTGAATACAATAACAATGATCCTAAATGCAATTAAGATGATTGAAAATGCACCTTTTCAGTTTTCCAATGAGATAAAATGACACAAGAAAGAAAAAATTTAACCTATATGCACTTTCACTAATGCAAATGTGAGAAACCGTATATGTAATTTCACTAATCCAAATGCAATGCAAAAATGAATGAAACCTAGATCTAGGACATTAGTGAACTCCAAATCAGAAAAATGATTGTCCAAAATTTCAAGAACTTGCCAAAATGAACAATGAGAAAAATTATTTGCAGAAGGGACCTGCAATACAAGAAAGGAATCCCTAATCCTTAATTTTTCTCTATTGGGGGAATGGTTCATTCAATGAAACCTAAGATCCAAAATTGGATTGACTATTGACACAGAGGTTAGTCAATTCTCAACAAGGGAGACCTAGGAAGATTCCTTAGGCTTTGAAGGGTTCACCACCAAGACAAGGCTTGGAAAAGATAACTTGATATTCAACTCAAAAAACCTAGTAATGCAATCCAAATGATGACTGCAAATGACAAAATTAAGCAAAAACAAGTTAGGATATATATGTACCTAGGAAGTCTGGATATGTTACAAAGGTTCTAGAAATATAAAAATACATTGTCAAAATATGTTAGGGTGGACAAAGACACCCTTACTATTTTCATAGTCTGACTTCTATTTTTTGAGGCAGAAGTGGAATCTTCGGATGTCGAAACACAATCTGAAAGAATCTTTGCAAAATACAACTTGGAGGACTAAGACACCCTTATTGTCGAATTAGTCCTTATCTAAATTTCTACAACTTTGAAATGTGATCTTGAGGTTCAATGTCTACATTTCCTTCTTCGTAGATCTCAGGTCCTGAGACCTCCAAATCTAGCCTATAGGTGATTTTTTGTTAAGATGACAACTTTGCAATGCAACTTTGCAGCTTTACAACTTTTCACTCTAAATGATCTTCAACCTAAATCTGAAAAAATATACACACAAGATAGAAAAAACTTGTTCACTTTTAGTAAATGGGGGTTTTCCTTGGTCAAACCCTTTGTTGGTAATTAACCCTTGGAATGAAATGAAATAATGAAAGGAAACAATGAATGAACAAAATGATTTTGTTAAAAAGGCACGGGAAAACTAAGAGGAGGTTGTGAATCTTTTGTCACACAAATTCAAACTTAAAAATTTATCACTTATCAATTCTTCAACCATACTATTATGTTATTAAATATGAGCATGAAACATAAATAACATAAAGTAAATCAACAAAATGAACACCAGATTTTTTTGTGGAAAATCCAATAAGGGAAAAACCACATTGAGGGCTAACTCATAATATAAAGATTATAAAATTGAATACAAAGGCTCATTTCCAAGGTCTCACTACCCAAAAGAGGACTCACTATCCAAATACAAAGGATCACTACCTACAAAGGACTCACTCTCCAAATACTAACACTCACTTCCTACAAAGGACTCACTGTCCAATAGGGAGGCTCACTACCTACAGATACAAAAAGAGAACTAAAGATCTACCAAAACATTTAACACACCTTTACAACTTTGAAAAAGAATTACATAAACCTTTAGCTCACCGCCTTCAAGAATCTGACACAATAAAATTAACTGTCACAATTCACTCACACTCACACACTTTTTCTCTTATTATTTGTGGATTACTTTCATCACTTCACATCATATTGTCATACAACTCTTCACAATTTGACTTTCTTTTATACCATTCTCAACCTTAGAAGCATTTACCAAGGTTAGCCACAAATATCCCATTTCATAAATTCAAATTAGGTTGGAAACTCAAAATTCCCGTGGTAGAAAGGAATAAGAGTGGACAAATAAAATTATTTTTCAAGATCAAAACTAACATTCTTGAATCAATCACATGCTTCCTTAATTAATTTTTATTCTTTGAATGAAGTGTAAACACTAAGATGGTCAAACCTAATAGAAAGAAAAATGAACAATGATGCACACGCTTCCCAACAAAAAGATGACACACGAACACCTCAACACACTTCATTATTCACGAGACTTCATCTTAAATTTCTTCAGATACATCCACAACAAAACAATATACTTCATACACTGAATAGCTTTCACCAAATCATCCGAACTATGCCAGATTACCAAACTTCAACCTTCTTTGCCAAAACATAGAGAACACCATCATAAGACAAATCCCAGATTCATAAGATCTAAAACAAAATAGCGGAGGAATACAGAGCAAAAATATTTCTCCCAGTCCATAGAAGATCAATTATGCCAGTAGAACGCACATACCAGTGGACACATACCATCTCACCAAAAACTGAAACTCAGAATATATCACCATCAGATCACCGTTATGAAATCTTCAAAATGACATAGGCATAGGATCAACACAAGAGAAACACAAAGCACATACCAGAGCACAATCTGAACACATTCATCACTTTCACTTTTCTTCTTTATTAATTTTCTCAAAAGCACTTGGAAACTAATCAACACAACACATCTGCAACCATATAAGATAGCTCCATGTACTCAACATCTCAACGGCATGTCAACTATACATGTACAATCTGCAACATACTGAACAATGTTGACATCAATGACAACACCACTAGACTAGCCCATACTTACAACAATCTCCCCCTTTGTCATTGATGGCAACACATGGTGTGAAAAACCATCAAAGACAACAACCTACACATTATTTTGGGAGAACACCTTCTTTTCTACTACAACTATTTTTCACATGAATTTCTCTCCCCCTTTGACATCAATGGCAAAGAATAATTTCTCTAATTACTCCCCCTTAGGAGTACACCCATCTTGCAACAATAAAAACCTTTTCTACTCCCCCTATGGAGTAGACCAAGGTATCTATCAGTCCAGATAAATAAATAATATGTGAATTCAGTGGAATGATGCACTTTCATGTTCACTTAGTTCAGAGGGTCAATAACTCCCAACCTCTCCCTAAGATATTCAAAAGTATCCTTTGGAAGAACCTTAGTGAATATTTCTGCAATTTGTTCCTTTGTTGTCACATACTCTAATTTGACTTCATTCTCCAACACTTTTTCTCTTAAAAAATGATATTTGAGAGATATGTGCTTTGTTCTTGAATGCATAACCAGGTTCTTTAAAATATTTATTACACTAGTGTTATCACAAAAAATAGAAATAGGCTCATCACATACTACTCCAATGTCCTTCAAAGTTCGCTTCATCCACAAAACCTATGTGGAGCAGGATGCTACAGTAATATATTCTGCCTCTATAGTGGATAAAGAAATTGAGTCTTTCTTTTTACTCAACCAAGAAACTAATCTTCCACCAAGAAAGAAAGCACCACCATTGGTACTCTTCCAATCATCTATACATCCAACCAATCAGCATCTATGTAAGCACTCAAAGTAAAGTCATCACTCTTAGGGTACCATAATCCATATTCTGATGTACCTTTAAGATATATCTAAATATATTCTTCACCGCTATAACATGCATTTCTTTAGGATCTGCTTGGAATCTGGAAACTAAGCATACTACATGCATAATATCTGGTCTAGTAGTAGTAAGATACATCAATCCACCAATCATCAATCTATATTTGCTTTGATCAGTCTTAGAAAAATCATCATCTCTACTTAGTGTACATTTGGTCACCATAGGAGTAAAAACCAGTTTAGAATCCTCCATCCCAAAAAAATTCAACAACTCTTTTGCATACTTAGATTATGAAATGAATATCCCTTTGTTAGTTTGATTCACTTGTAGACCAAGAAAGAAATTCAATTCACCAATCATAGACATCTCAAATTATTTTTGTATCTCTTCAGCAAAATTTTTACACATGCCATCATTTCCACCAAAAATGATATGGTCAACATACGCAACTACTATCAAAATTTTATTACCTTGTACTTTGAAGTAGAGATTGGTGTCAGGAGAACCCTTGTTGAATCCTCGCTTTGTCAAGTATTTTTCCAATCTTGCATAAAAGGCTTTGGGAGCTTGCTTCAGTCCATACAACACCTTCTTCAATTTACAAACCATGTCTGGTTTGTCAGAAAACCGAAACCCTTCAGGTTGTTCCATATACACTTCTTCCTCCAATTCACCATTTAAAAAAGTTGACTTAACATCCATCTGATACACTTTAAAGTCCTTGTGGGAAGAAAATGCCAAAAACATCCTGATAGCTTAAATTCTAGCCATAGGGGAAAATGTTTCTTCAAAATCTATTCCTTCAACTTGTGAATATCCTTTGCAAACTAGTCTTGCCTTATTCCTTACAACTTCTCCACTTTCATTTAGCTTATTCCAGAACCCCCATTTCAAACTAATCACATTCATATTCACAGGCCTAGGGACTACTTCCCATGTCTCTGATTCTTTTCTATTTGTTGTAGCTCTTCTTTCAATGGTTTCATCCAACTTTCATCTTCACATGCTTAACTTACAGATTTAGGTTCAATTTTAGAAAGTAAACAAAAATTTACCTCAGTTGCAACTCTACTTCTTTCCTTTATTCCTTCACTCTTGTTTCCAATTATTTATTGTTCCAGATGATTCTTATATACATACTTAGGATTCCTTACAACATGTTCTGACTCATTTTCTTCTTCTTTTTCAGTTTGTCCTTCTTTCTCTTCTTCTTCCTTCTCTTTATTCTCCTCTAGTACATGTCCATAGATAGGATCATCAGGTTCAACCTCACTTTTCTCAATAGGTTTGTGTATGTCTTCATCAACTTTCACATTAGCACTTTCTATAATCTTCCCCAATCTTTTGTTAAAGCATCTATATGCTTTTCTAGTAGTAGAGTATCCAAGAAAGATTCCTTCATCACATCCAACATCGAACTTTCCAAGGTTTTCATCATCCTTTTAATATAACATCTACTTCCAAATACCTTAAAATATTTTATAGTAGAATTCTTACCAATCCATAACTCAAAAGGTGTCTTTGTACTATTGTGTCTGATTTGAAATCTATTAAGAACATCAATAGCAGTATGTATCGCTTCTCTCCAATATGCATCTGGTACATTGGACTCTTTCATCATACTTCTAGCAGCTTACTATACAGTCTTGTTTTTCTTTTCAACTACTCCATTCTACTGTGGGGTTCTCAAGATAGGAAACTGTCTTTTTTATTCCATGCTTCTCACAAAATGCATTAAATTCACCAGAAGTGAATTCACCACCTCTATCAGATCTCAAACACATGATTTTCAAATTTGCTTCATTTTCCACTCTTGCTTTGAATACCTTAAACCTATCCAGATCCTGAGTCTTTTCTCTAAGAAATACAACCCATGCCATTATAGTATAATCATCAATAAGCAACATAGAGTACCTGTCTCCATTTAGGCTTCCAGTCATAGTCGAACCATAGAGATTAGTGTGAACTAACTCTAGCATTTTGGTAGTACAATGTTCTTTTCCCTTAAAGGTGAACCTAGTATGCTTCCCCAACTGACAAGTTCTATAGATAGTATTAGCAGGTCTTGTGATTCTAGGTATTCCTCAAACAATCTCCTTTGAACTAATCTTGACCAAGTTATCAAAATTTACATGTCCCATTTTCTAATTCCATAACCAACTTTCATTGACTTGAGATACTAGGCACTGAACATCAACTCCCTTCAACTGGTAGATGTTTCCATGAGTTCTTCTAGCTGCAACCATATCTCCAATTTTGGATCCTCTCCTTATTTCATAGGTATTGTTTTGAAACACAAGTTTAAAGCCATTGCTACACATTTGACCAACACTTAGAAGGTTATTCCTCAAACCCTTCACATAATATACATCACCAGTATTATGCACTCCATCAAAACTAATTGAACCTTTCCCATAGATCTTAGCTCCTGAATCATCACCAAACATAACTAAACCACCATCATATTTTTCAAGTTTAGTGAAATTACTCTTATCTCTGATCATGTGATTTGAACAACCACTATCATTTTCCCAGTAGTCTTTGTCCTATCTTGCATGAAAAGTGGTAACCAAGGTATGTTCCATCATATTCCTCTTAACCACTAGAGCCTTCTCACTTACACATTTTCCAGAGTTAGTGGATACATATTTATTTGTCAAAGCTAAGAATATGCATTCACTATCATCAACCTCATTGGCAGATTCATCATCAGAAATACCTACCTCTTCCTTAACATAGTACAACTTTTTATAATTCTTATCCTTCCTATCCTTATCCTTATAATCCTTGTTATCCTTTTGTGTATCCCTATTCAGACATCTCAAAGCATAATGACCAATTTGTTTCCACAACTAAAACATTTAAAGGGTAACATACCTTTATATTTTTTGATACCTTTTTTCAATATCCTGGTGAAATTTGCTTCCAACTCTTCATCATTTCTATTTGGTTCTTCAATCTTCAAAGCCTTAAATTTCATTTTAGTCTTCTCTTTTGTCTTGTTGTCTTTCTAGAACTTCCTTATCTCAAATGCTTGCAAGGTTCCAAACAACTCTTCTAAAGTGTACTTCTTAGGATCATGCATTTCTTCAATAATAGAGATCTTATCATTGTAGCATTCTGGTAAGGTGAACAGGATCTTCTCGATTATATCTTCGTATGATAGTTTCCCTCCTTGATTTCTAATTCATTTGCTGCCAGTTCAACTCTCTAAAAGAAACTTGTAAACTCCTCACCATCTTCCATCTTCACGTTCACAAATATATGCTTTATTGCTAGCCTCTTTGTCAATTTTACCTTTTCATTTCCTTCATACATGTTTTCCAACTTCTTCCAGCCTTCATATGTACTATCCAGAGAATTAACCTTAACTCATTCATTTTTAGATAAACCACTACAAATTACATACTTCACCTTCTCATTTTCTTCATAAGTAGAGATCTCATCTGCAAAATTAACACCAATAGACGGAGGTTTATACTTTATCTCTACAGCCTTCAAAGTTTTGAAATCAAGAAAGATAATATATCCTCTCATCTATCCCTTCCAATCATTGTAGTCAGTTCCATTGAACATAGGGATTGCCAACTTCTATGCCATCGGATCTTCCTTAAGTGGTTAAGCACTACACAAGGAACCGAAAGCTCTGATACCAATTGTTAAACATGCACAAGAAAACTGAGAGGGGGGGATGAATCAGTTTTCACACAAATTCAAACTTAAAACTTTATCACTTATCAATTCTTCAACCACACTATTTTGTTATTAAATATGAGCATGAAACATAAATAAAAAGAGTAAATCAACACAATGAACACTATATTTTTATGTGGAAAACCCAATAAGGGAAAAATTGCAGTGAGGGTTAACTCACAATATAAAGATTATAAAACAGAATATAGAGGCTCACTATCTAGAAGAGGACTCACTCTCCAAATACAGAGGCTCACTTCCTACAAAGGACTCACTGTCCAAATACAAAGGCTTAGTGCCTAGCAAGGACTCACTATCCAATAGGGAGGCTCACTGTCTATAGATACAAAAGAGAAGAAAAGATCCACCATAGTATTTAACACACCTTCACAACTTTGAAAAAGAATTGTGAAAACTTTTAGCTCACTACCTTCAGGAATTTGACACAATAAAATCAACTGTCACAACTCACTCACACTCACACACTTCAGCTCTTATGATTTTTGGCTTACTTTTGTCACTTCACATCACACTATCATACAACTCTTCACAATTCGACTTGTTTTTATACCATTCTCAACCTTAGAAGCATTTACCAAGGTCAACCACAAATAACGTATTTCATAAATTCAAATTAGGTCAGAAACTCAAAATTCCCATGGTGGAAAGGAATAAGAGTGGACCACTAAAATTATTTTTCAAGATCAAAAATAACATTCTCGAATCAATCACATGCTTCCTTAATTAATTTTTACTCTTTGAATGAAGTGTAAACACTAGGTTGACCAAACCTAATGAAAACACAAATGAAAAATGATGCAAATGCTTCCCAACATGAAGATGACACGTGGACACCTCAACATGCTTCATTATTCATGAGACTTCATCTAAGATTTCTTCAAATACGTTCGCAGCAAAACAATATACTTCATACACTGAATACCTTTCACCAGATCATGCGAACTATTCAAACCTACATAGGAATATAGAACCATGAATTCTTGATTACCAAACTTCAACCTTCTTTGCCAAAACATAGAGAACACCATCATAAGAAAAATCCTAGATCTAAAAGATCTAAAACAAAATAGTTGAGGAATGTAGAGAAAAAATATTTCTCCCAGTCCATAGAAGATCAATTCTACCAGTAGAACACACATACCAGTGGAAAGAACTTTCACATACCATCTTACAAGAAACTGAAACTCAGAATATATCACCATCAGATCACCATTATGAAATCTTCATAACTATATAGGCATAGGATCAATACAGGAGAAACGCAAAGCACATATCAAACCACAATTTGAACACATTCATCATTCTAACTTCTCTTCTTTATTAATTTTCTCAAAAGAACTTGGAAAATCATCAACACAACATATCTACAACCATATAAGATAGCTCCATGTACTCACAACATCTCAACTATACATGTACAATCTGCAACATACTAAGCAGTGTTGACATGAATGACAACATCAATGACAACACCACTAGACTAGCCTATACTAGCAACAACTTTTTTGTAACTCACCAAACCCTTGTTATGAAATATGCAAATGTGTATGAAGTGGCTAGCTAGAATGCAGATCTTGAATGAAATGAATGCTTGATAGATCTTGACTTGAATTGCTTTCTTGAATCAAAACCCTACACAAATATTAGCCTAAAAACACACATGATGCAAGAATATCTTTGACATGATGCTTGAATCTTGATTAGGGTATGTGCAGGATCATGATGGGCCAAAAAGTGGCAATATGATGGGTATATATAGGGTATGTGGCTGACGACTTTTTTTTACCCAAAATTGATGAAACGAAAAGGGTTTTCAAAGGAGATTCTTAGATTTTCACCAATATAAATTATGCTTTACTTTGAATTTAATAAGTAATTATTATTCATTTTCTATTCAAATTATGACTAAATTCCCAATTGATAGGCTGATTGAAAAACATCTATAGCTTTCAAACGGTATCACATTTTCTGAATCCAAAACATGCTTCGCATACTATAGGATTAAAAAAAGAAAAATTTAATTTCATGAAGTTTTGATGAAGGTGGTCGACATATGAGTTTTATATTTTTAAAAGTTGTAATAAAAATTCATAATTAATTATTTACTTGGAAAAAATTATAAAAAAATATGCATCACATTGAGACATGAGTCCTCTACCTATATCTAAAATCTTATGAAAAAATATTATCATTTTATTGTGGTTAGGGTGGTTAGACAAGACACCTACTTCTTTTTTCCTAAAATTTAAGTACTATTGCATTGAAATTTCAAATTTTCACCAAATAGATTTTCTTAAAAATAAACCTAGTAGTTTAGAAACTACATTTAATTTTCTACAGATTCTATTTTTACACATGTTTGAAATAATATAGAAAACTTATTCAAATTTTTACGTCAAGTTGCCTAACTCAGATTTTTTGAATTTTTTGCCACTTAAGGGTCTATTTTTTCCATGATGATCCTGCACATGCCCATTATGGCTCCAAATGCTCTTGTGAACTCAATTATGCTATTAGGAATTCTCATTGAACTTGTTGCAATAAAATTACTAAAAGAACCTTGTATTTATACTTATCAATGCATAATATCCTTAAATTACACCACAAGAAGCCAATATATGAATTCATTAACTAAAGGAGACTAGATCTTTCGAAGATTTGAAATTAAATCCAAAAAATAACTTGAGGGGGACTAAGATGCCCTAGGTGGAATCTTAGTCCTGAGGCTTGAAATGCAAGGCACAGACTCCAAAAAGGGTCCCCTTTAAGGTGATTTTAAAAAGAAGGTCCCAAGACATTTGGAGGAAAAAGACGCCCTAGGTGGCATCTTAGTCCCAGTCCAAAAATCAAGGAAACACAATCAAAATCATTAAAGTATCATTTATCCTTTGTTGTTTTTCAGGATTAGCCATTAAAAGATATAATTTATTAGGCTTGTGGATGCAAAATAGGACCATTTAAGACATAAATAAGGATAAACAAAGCAAGGTGGGCCCAAAAAAGTGTGGAAATGCAAAGGTATGCATTTTCCTACAGTACAAGAAAGGAATAAGTTGCATTTTGGTGGCCTATAGGTGACAAAACATGAAGATGAAAACTTTGCAATGCAACTTTGCAACTTTACAACTTTGCACTTGAAATGATCTTCAATCGAAATCTGCAAAGATAGACACACAAGAGAATAAAAACTTGTTGATTTTTAGTAAATGTGGGTTTTCCTTTGTCAAACCCCTTGTTGGTAATTAAACCTTGGAATGAAATGAAATAATGAAGGTAAATGATGAATAAAAAAAATTCTATCTTGCAACTCACCAAACCCTTCTTATGAAATCTGCAAACTTGTATGAAGTGGCTAGCTTGAATATAGATCTTGAATTAAATGAATTCTTGACAGATCTTGACTTGAATTGCTTGCTTGAATCAGAACCCTACATCACAAATGTTAGCTCAAAAACACACATGATGCAAGAATATATTTGATATGATGCTTGAATTTTGATGATGGCTCCAAATACTTAATGAATTGCTCTTGAATGCTATGTTCAACTCAATTATGCTATTAGGAATGCTCATTCAACTTGCTAGGAGAAAATGAGTAAAAGAACCTTGTATTTATACTTAAATCCATGCTTAATATCTCAAAATTACAGCACAACAAGTTGAAATATGAATTCATTAATTAAAGGAGGCTAAATCCCACCAAGATTTGAAATTAAATCCTAAAAATAACTTGAGGGGGACTAAGAAACCCTAGGTGACGTCTTAGTCGTGAGGCTTAAAACTCGGGGCAAAGACTCCAAAAAGGGTCCCCTTTAAGGTGCTAATAAAAAGAGGGTCACAAGACCTTTGGAGGAAAAATATGCCCTAGGTGGCATCTTATTGCCAGTCCAAAAATTAGGGACACATAGCCAAAATCATTAAATTATCATTTATCCTTTGATTTTTGTCAGGATTAGTCATAAAAAGATATAATTTATTAGGTTGTGGATGCAAAATAGGACCAATTTAGACATAAATAAGGATAAATAAAGTAAAGTGGACCCAAAAAAGTGTGAAAATGCAAAGGTATGCATTTTCCTACACTACATTTATCCCCCACTATAGTGAGAGGATGAACTTTCTTCAAATTTGCACTAAAGTAGCCAACCACACAATCAAGAGGGGTTCAGATGTACGAATGCTATTAAGATAGGATGACAATAATCAAGATCATGGCCAAGCCCCCAAGATCAAGATCCTATAAAAAACCAACATAGGCACAAACGAACACACTTGCAGATGATATATGAAGCCATAACTTGATTGCAAACATACACTGTCAAAGATAGAAAAAAGGAAAAAAATAAAAATGCAACAAATAAAGCTTCGACTAGCCATCCAACCTATTGTGGATTGGGTCTAGGATGTTTTTCTAAAAAGGTTTACAAGTGGAATGAATTCACTACAATAAATCCCTATGATTTTCTCCACTTTTTACTCCATTTTTTGCTTCCACCCATTGTTTTAATGCTTTTTTTGGCAACTTTTTGAAAACATCGGTGCTATTTATCAGATGGCACAATTTTTGGCATTTATTGCACCGATAAGTACAATTCAGTGCTAATTTAAGCACTAATTAGTGTCCAGAGTAACGTCGTCTTTAGCGCCGATATGAGCTTCGAGTGTAGTGTCGCTTTTAGCTCCAACTTTAGCTTCACATTTAGCTTCAGGTTTAGCACTGGTTTAGACACCCCTATGTCGAAGAGACTTATTTATATGTCTCATTGATGATGTAAAATAGTGAAATGTCAACAACATACGAGCATGTCGAGGAGAGAATCACTTATGTCACATCGACAAGGTATATCTACAAGTGCTCAGTGAAACACAACTCTTGGATATAATGAAGTAATGTCAATGAGACATTGAGATATCTGTAAGAAAAATAAGATTGTCTCATTGACATACTTCAAGTAATGATCAAAAGAATACACTGCTATACCACCAGGAAGGTGAGCATTTTTATGTGGTAGAGTGGTATACACCACAATCCCGTAGGAAGAAGCCTTGAACAAGGCGGTAGTGTGGTAAACAACAGAAGGGAAGGGAAAAACATTGCTATATCATAGTGATAATTACAAGTCTCCCCAACATGGCAGAGTTACACCAATATATGAAGAAATATAGCCGAAGGAAAATATCGATAAGACAGTGGCATATCGGCAAGAGATATTAACTTATCTCATTAACACCAACAACCAACATCAAAGGAACGTAAGATCTAATGTCGATGAGACATTGAGATATTGGTAAGATAAATAAGATTGCCTCATTTACACTCTTCAAGTAATGATCAAAAGCATACACCACTATACTGTTGGGAAGGTTAGCAACATACGCAGTAGAGTGGTATACACCGCAACCCCACAACAAGAAGCCTTGAGAAAAGCAGTAGTGTGGTAAACGTGGCATCATTACAATTATAGAAAATCACATCAATTGCCAAAATTAAATGCTATTAAATTATTAAGGGTTGCCAAAACTAATATGACTGAATACCATGCCATCCAAAGATAAGTGAGTTTTCCCAATATCACACTCAATTTTAGTACACTAGCGTTGCCTGAGCTAAGGATATGAGAAGAAGTCCCGTAAGCATGAAATACTCAGGTAAGTGCACGAAAACTCTCTAAAAGAGCTCTATTAATATAAAAAATCTTTCACAGTTTTGTCATCTAAAGCCATAGTAGAGAAAATTGAAACATGCCTCCTAAAAGAAAACAATCAGAAGTAAAAGATAGTCAGCCTAAAATTAAAGATGAAGAACCTAAAGAAAAGAAGAGACCACTCCATCAATCCATATTAGATATACTTCCAGGGTCTACTAAAGAGGGTAATAAGAAGTTTCTTGTGGACACCACACAAAGTTGTAGGGATGCCCTCATTTCCAAATCTGGATGGGACCTATTTTGGTATTTTTACAGTAAGAGAAATGAGAAGATTCTAGTGTCAAACACTTGGATGTTGGATATATCAAGGCTGATTGTCCCAAATGTGTTTGTTGATGTAGAATTTATCTGACTGCTAGCCAAACACTATCACTCAGCTACCAAAATAGTAAGGTTTCCAAAGGACACAATATTGGTAGAAGTAACTAGAAAAGCCATCATTGAGTGTTTTGGCTTAAACAAGTAGGCTCTGACCAAGATAGATCTACAAAAAAGTGAGGAGGATTATGCTAGGTTTAAAAAGACTTATAGAAGTGATGAGGTACCCCTATATATGAAAAGAGGCATTGGTAACAGAACATTCCCCATCTCTACTACCACTATTGAACCATTTAATGTGAAAAAAAATTAGTATTAATTTGTGAATACATATTTAGCTCTTTTCCAAGTGTTGGGGATAGATGCTCAAGAAAAAATGCCAATAGGCCTAATGATGATGGCCATAAGAATTAAAAACCCTAAAACTAATATTGAATATGACTTTGCTTCATACCTTGAGAAGGCATTAGATGATGAATTCTCCCAAGTTATAGAGGATAGAGCATTGATTAAATTTAGACACTATTGCCTACTATGTCATCTGCTATTGTACCAGAATAGGGACCAATGGACTAAAAGAATGGAGTTGGATATAGTAGATGAACAAGGGAATCCCACACCTATCTAGAAATGGTGCTATATTTGGGATAGTCAGTTCAAGAATTCAAGCTTTGTTGTATTCTACGAAGACTTTGTACACAATCCTTTGAGTTATTGGGTATGCAATACCAAGATTTCCAACCAAAATGTTGCAACTAGTGAGACCTTTGGCTTTAAGACTAGAGTAGGGTCATACACACACTTTTGGAGATTGGTTCTTCCTCCTGGAAGTTAAAATAATAAGAGTTTATGGATGCCCTATTGCTCCACACATACTGCCAAAATTTGTGAACCTAAAATGAGCATTTATTGAATATATGTGGCAAATGATGTTGATGGAGAAAGTTGTAATGTACAAGCAAAAGAAAGGAACGTTCTTGCCAAACCAAACCAAGTGTGAAGATTGGACTATAGGCTCAAACACACTAGAGGAGTTATAGTATTATTTGAAGACAAAATATGCATTGAAATCTGGAAAAGAAAGAGCCTTTGACCCTAAAAATCATATGAACAACATAAGGCAAAATCTTCTTACCAAAATGACAGTGCCACACCAAGTGGATTTTCAAGAAGATGTCATAAGGAATTGCATTACTTATAATGATGTATTTAGTAGAAGGAAAAAATGGGAATATATGAAGAAGGTTGAAGAAAGGATGAAGCAAAGGTCCAAGGATTTCCTAGGATAATTTTTTGAGGAAAGGGACCCCATCAAGAGAATAGAATTGATAATTGGTAGATTTGAAGAATTGTACAAAAAGTAGGAAGCATATCTCAAACAACATCATAGTGTTGCAACTGCAGAGCATACCCCAAGTGAAACCTCTGAGCCTCCCATGGAGTAGTTACCTCCCAAAATACAGAAGACAGGAAGCATTGAATAGTTAGTACCTTATGAGGGTACTGAAGAGTTGGGTGATATTGAGGAAGTGGCTATAGTACTACAGTCATTGAAAGGTGATATTGAAGCTGATCAGCCCATCCTTGAGACTAGTTCCCATAAACATGAGGAAAGGATGGGTGATGTAGATAAAACAAGTACAAAGGTACATGAAGATGAAAGGGAAATTGCAGCCAAGAGATTCATAGAAGATGATGAATTCATTAAGACTCCTGAGTTTAGGGATTTCTAGATGAAGATGAAGATAAAAGAATTTCAAGAGAGGATGGAATCAACTCAAGAAGGAATTGAAGAATTAGAGAAAAATGAAATGGGAGCACAAAATTTCTAGGAATTAAGAGTTGACAACATTGACATTAGCCCCCAAAAGGTTAGAGACATGGTCTTGAAGATCAATATGCTCATTTTCCCTGGCTTGGAATTAAAGAAAATGTTTCTGCTTAATCAGGAAGATCCAATGCTAGTTGTATAATTTGAATCCAATGAAGGTGTGAGTGGAACTGGGTATAACCCAAAGATTGAAACCTTGTCCATATGGATCAAACAAAAAAATACATAGAAGCCAAAATTATTGGATGTAATTCAAGGGATGAAAGGGGTAGTGATGGTAAGGACAATACAAGATACCACCCCTTTGGAGGCAGCCACAATGACCATGAATTCGGCCATGTTCACTCGAGCAACTATTAAGGGATTAGAAGACAGATTGAAGGAGTATGAAAAGGAGAAAAGGTTCCTAAATGATGCAGTTAATAAACTGTTCATGGAGAATGTCAAAATGAAAGAACAATTAAGAGGAGCAGGACCCTCACAAAGCAAGGAGATGGTGTTATAGAAGCCTCCTATTGCTCCAATGGATATTGTGAAGAAGATTTCTACAAAACAGTTAAAAACTCCAGAGAAGGAAGTGGATGATGTAAAGAAGGCCAACAATCAAACCCAAGATGAAGTGAAAAGATGAATTTGTGAAGTTATTGAAAAGATTCTTGAGCACAGGATAAAATAAATTATGGATAAACTGGAGAATGTGCATGATAGTTATAAAATACTTCAGTGGGCAATGGAACAAATAAAGACACATAGGCTTTTATTAGATCCTTTGTTCAAAAGGTGGTAGCCTATTCACCACACTTTGGCTAAGTTATGCAAATTTCTACAAAGAAGTCCTGATGTACCCACAACATTAAAGCCAACTGAACAAACTGTGAGGATGATTATTGATGAATTTTAGTATGTACAAAGGTTTCATAAAAATATTGTAACATGAATGGACTTATTCCATACCTGCAAATAGTGGTATATACCTGAAATCATGAGAGATGGTGATCAATTGGAGGACTTGGATAAGTGGAAGAAAGAATTCAGTTAGGTTGTTCATAAGTGTGTAACTCATATACAAGAGGATGATGATACCAGTCTTCCCAGGCTAAATCATATCATGTGGATGTGTTGATTGTTCCTAATGCATGATACCTAAAGTTTTTCAATGATACAAAGGCATTAATAGATAGTCGATGGAAAACTCATCTTTCAAACATGCAAAAGATCCAGGAATATAAGTGGCCATCAGATTTTATGGTGTATCAGTGGGAGGAAAAGTATTTGGTTTCAGAAGAATAGGACACTAAGGCGAGAGCATTTGGACATTCATCATAGATAGGAAGACTTTTCTAGATCAATGATCATGGGTCTTCTATGTTGAATAATGGAATCATATGTCAAAATGTCTTAAGTCTTGTTATTTCCTTAATTATGCTAATTAAATAGTTGTTAGTAAAAGAAGTAGTTATGAAAGGTCATTTCTTTTTGTAAAAGGCCTATAGCTTGTTGCTTCCTATATAAATAGGAAACCAAGGCCTATTTTTTAATTATAATCATCATATATCATTTCCATTTTGAAGACTTTTGTTATTAATATATATCAATTGAAGCAATATAATGGAGAACATCTTATTATAAGAGATTATCCATGATTGTGTTATCATTCTATATTTTTCTTATGTTTTCCATACTTATTTCTTCTTATATTTGACTCAATATCAGTTATTGAGCCTCAATACTATACTTATCTGAATGAATATGCTGATGTAGTAAAGCATTTATTGTGGATGTTGGTAGAGCTACTAATTTTTTTGAAAATTTGAGCTTATTTTTCCTTGTTAAATGTTCAACATAAAAATGGAAACTATTTTAAAATAATAAAGTTAACAAAGTTGCTTATTTATATATTTGTGAGTCACGTGCATTAATATTTTATTAACTTTTGTGTCTTCACAAACATATGTTAATACAAAATGAATGGAAGAAGCATCCAAGTAATCCTATTTTTTTCTGCCAACAATTCATACCAAAGATTGAACAATTTAAGGATATTGCAATAGGTATTAATTAAGGATATGATGATGATGATATATTCTTGTACTTTTATATTCTATAAAACATTCCTTATTTTCTATGAAATAGAGTATATATTCTTGTACTTGTAAATATTATTTTACTATTATGTCTATTAAATAAAACAAAGTTTGAATAAAAAATGCTTCACCCCTTTTTTGTAAGTGAGTATGTGAATTATTGTTTAAGGAAAAATCTTATAGTGTTTACATTTTTAGTTTACTAGTTTCAAATCTTCATTTTCTATGTATATAAAATTGTATGTTCTCTTTATGTCAAATGACATAAAACAGTAATATCATCAAAATCAAGGTTTTCAATTTCAGCACCATCATTGTCCATGCTTTTCATATCCTGTTCATAGACTACCTTTTTTATACAATAATTTCTCTAAAACACAATTTTGACAACATAGTTTAGAAAAAATTAGTCCACACTCATTTATTATTCTTTGGTTTTCTTCCCTTATGAACATCCTTAGGGAGACCTTGTTCTTCCCTCTTCTTTCACGCAGGAGTGAGTTTTAAGAAGGGGTAATCAATCAATAACTCATCCCCAATGGTAAGGTCCATAATAGCCTCAACCATTATTAATCTATCAACCTCTCTTTCCATAACTCCATCTTTATCATTTATAACCTCAACAAATTGACAATTCGGTCTTACATTAGGGTCCCTTCCCTTACTACTATTTATAAATCCTGCAATATTTTTGTGTGTGTATGCATGCCCATCTATATACATAAGATGACCTCTATTCATTTCTTTTCCACTTTCCAATTGGAGAAAATGTGTATACATATTTGAATTTAGACCATATGCTAACATGCTAGGCTTATATTTTGCTAGCCTTCTCCATTCACCATTGTAATATGATGGACCATAATATGGCATTAATCTCCTAGTAGTCTGTTCTGAATTGTTTCTATGTTTCGATCCCACATGTACATTTTGGAAAATAAAGAGGCCTAGGTTCACTCCATGAATATTGGAGGGTCGTATCATGTAGTGGTATCCCCAAAATTGAAACACCTCGTACACTCTAGGTAGTTGTTGATAACTAGGCCAAGTGCAATATAGTCGATGATTAAATGTCTCTTAGTAAATTAATCTCAAACTCAGGGGCAAGTCATCATCCCCATCACATTCATTCTCATAGTGTATATAGTCCACCTTCCCCTTTTCTTTAAGCAAATTATGCATCTTCACACCAGTTCTTGGTTTGTTACTTGTTTTCATCAATTCCTCATCTTTCGAGTTGGTATATGCCATTGTTAGATGTATCATCTGATAAATGATCATTTCCCTCTAGGATGGAATTTTAGTGATCCAGGAAACTTTAAACCAAGAAGTTTATCCTGCAAGTATCCATTAAGAAAAAATTAGTTATTTAAATAATATAAAACAATGTTTAAACGAAGTATACATGTTATTTATATGAAAATGGAAAATTCCTCACCATAATTCCTATTGGATTTGAATCAATTGTAGGAGGCATACTACCAACTAGAAGCTCATTATATATGTAATGTCTTTGTACAATCGCTTGTTCAAGAATTGTTTCTTTCCACAACATACAGAACATCCACAAACAACAATTTTCTCAAAGTATTCATCCCATGTACTATAGTCCTAACCTACCTCTTCTTCAGTGCAATCATTTTTTGTGTCTACAATATCCATCGTCATATCCTCTTCCACCCATTGTCGTCTACGTGATTTAACAATTTTAGGTCCATGTCCATGTACATATCTTGTTCTTTTTCTAGTTGAATGCTTAGGCTCTGCATTTGCCCCAATCTCCATCTAAAATTATCAACAACATGCATTAATTTATATCAATATTGGATAATACATTATAAATTTCAATAATACTGTGAAAAAAGATGGATGTATCACAAAATGCCATCAAATCATTTTTTCCTAAGTTAAGTCATAAGCACCTTCTTCCTTTGGTTGAGGTTGCTTTCTCTTCTTGCTTCTATTGTATCTATAGATTCTGTTGTCTCATCTATTTCCATGGCCTCCTCTGTGAATAAAAATGTCACCATAGAAGCTTTCACCGCACTATCACCCAGAAGGAAAAAGCAACTTGCGAGACTGGTAAAAATTGCTCTACCGCACTGAACTGATGAAGGAGCCGCATGACAGTGGTGGTTATTGCACTACTGCATGCCAATGGTAGAAGACTTGTGGGACTACAGGAGTCATTGCAACACTGCCAAGAATAGAAGGAAGACTCACATTCTGCCATAGAAGCTTTCATTGCACTACCGCCAAGAAGGATGAAGCACCTTGCAGGACCACAGTAAAAAATGCTCTACTGCATTGAGCTGATGAAGGAGCCATGAGACAGTGGTGGTCACAAAAATAAGGCAGGAGTTGGAATTATTTCCAACACTCTGGGTCCTGTGATACACAACAATGAAAATAGTCACTATACAACAATAATAGGTGCTAAATTAGGTGCACTTGATGCCGCCTTATACATCCCAAATAGATTACATTAATGGCCAAAAGTCAGTGCTAAAGTTGGCATTAACTAACGCCGACTAAAGCGTGATGAATGAATCAAAATAAAAAATTTAAAACTTTCCCGCATGAGGGAAGAAATTAGATGACAAAAATGGGAAAAACATTGTGCGAAGGAAGAGAGCAGGGCACTACCAACAACTGATGAATGAATGAATGAGATATTTTAATGATTTCCATGAGACCAAGCAGCCTAAGGGACTGAGAACCAAAAATCTAAGGAATCTCCAAACTCTTTTCCATGTTGGACCTTCTTTTATGAATTTTGACCAAAAAACTAGTTGTCTTGTTGATCTCCTCCTCAAATAGCTCATGCAGATTGTCAGCCTTTAAATTGATTTTTTATGAGAAATTCGATTTAGTTTGTGACACGATAGTTAAGGTTACGATTTTATTTTTCTTTCTTGAATTCGTGATTGTTTACTACTCTTTGTATTGCATTTGAATTTGTGATTGTTTATTGGTTTGTGGCCTAACCAGTCTAGGCAACCTCTAAATTGTCCCATCATTATAATTTGTAAAACCTTTGAGAAACCAACAAAAACTTTTACCCTACCCATTGAGCTTTGGCTCAAAATATTATAGCACGAAGTGAGGATGCCTCTGTATTCTTTCCCTAACCTGGGTATCAAGGAAATAGTGAACTGCTTGGCAGATATGGGAATTGGGTTGGTCAATGTTGAGCAACTACTAAAAATAAATGCAGAAACAACTTGGTTTTTCCCAGTTGTTCCATAGTCATTGATGCCATGAAAAATTTGTGCAAGATTGCATTATGAAAGAGTTTTCATGATAAAGTTATCAACACTAAGCAAACCGATCAAACATATTTTTCCTAGGTTATCAACACTAAGCAAACCCAATGAACATATTTTTCCCACAAAACAAAACTTTCATACCACAAACTAGATGAAAACTTTCATACCTGACAGTGTGTACTTCATTTTCCTTGACAGACTGGATGAAAATAATTTCCCTAGGTCACCTCAAAATGTCAAGCAATTGAGGGAAGTGAGCATTGAAAGCAAGCTCTTTGCACAATGAGGTAATTCATTGTCAATTTATATATTTGTAAATGTTTCCATTGTTTCATTGAATTTTACTTTTTACTTTTTTATTTCTAAATGTAAAAGAAGAAATATAATTTAAAATATATATATATATATAGGGACATGAGACTGACAAAGATAAAGAGGAATTGGCTTCCATATTGGGGGTAGAGGCAGTGAACAAATTGGTCAATGTGGACTGGACAACACTTGCTAGATACATAGAAAAAAACTCTATTAACACCTCTCAAACATTGCAAACAAATCAATTGTGTCAAAGGGAATCAATTGATTCCCCAACCAGTCCTGGATCAAGCAGAAGATCCAAGAGGAAAATAGTGATAGTAAACTCTAAGAATGTGGAACAAGGAGTAGAGACTTCCACTCCTGGGACACAGAGTTCCACCATGCCATGTTATCAATCTTGCATTGGTCGCTACAATATGAAGATAGAATACGAGGTGGTTTCAGAGGAAGTCTGAATGATGGATGTTGGGAAAAAATTTGTGAATAGGTTGAAGAAATCATCCCTTCAATGGTTCAAAGACCATCTACATTTTCCATTCTCAAAGATACCCATGCACCTAAAAAAAGCAGTTATCCATGACATGGAGACTGATTTTGCCACAGGTTGGTCTATAAAGAAGATAAAGCTACAAATGTCTCAAAACTACAAGAGATTTTGGTGCAACCAAACAAAGAAGATAAAAAGAATCCCTCCTAAGCTAAGGCAGAAAAAAAGGCCAATTGATGTAAGTGTGGAAGTATGGAGAGAGCTTGTAAAACCATATGAGAAGTCTGATGCACGAAGGAATTCTGGTGAGGAGAGTATGCAGGTATTTGAATTTTCTCATAATATTATATCAAATTTATTAAACTATATTTAAATTTTATTTGTGCATAGTTAAATTGAATTAGTATATGTTTCAGGACAAGGCCTCCAAGGTTAGGCTTGAGAAACTTTGTGCCATGCATCGTAGTGGCCAAAAAGGTTTACATGCCTTGATTTGTAAATTTGTAAGTATATTTAATATGTTAAATTTTTTTTTTTCATTGGAAAAAGTAAATGATTGCATGTTAATTAGTTTAACTAGTCCATGTGCCATGTTTTGATAAGAGGAGAAATATGGCCACCATCTAAAGCAATTTGAAAATAATATGTTACAAAACAAAAAGTGGAACGATTTTGTAATCTGGATGGAGAGCGAGGTATCAATAGTTGAGTTTCAATAACTTAGTTGGATATTGTTGTGTTAATATGTCAATTTGCATCTCTTGTGTTGAGTTGTTTATTGATGCATAGGATGAGTAAATAGAGCTCAAATCTTATGACTACAAGATGACCATTTATGTGCATGAATAAATAGTAGAAGGATTTAGATGAACTCAATTCATCTAACTTTATGCCTCTTGGCAGGAATTCCTCTTGAATCTCTAATATCAGGTGCCCAAGACTTCCCTATAGCTTTTACCTTATGCTGCCACCTTTCCTCTTCACTGTGAGACTTGTCTCCTTTTTCCTTATATGCATTTCTGGCTTCAGATTCTAATTCATCCCATGTATTACCTTCCTCCTCTTCAAAATTTTCTTCTTCTTCTTCACCCTCCTCTAACTCCACAAGAGATTCATCTTCTAAACCTTCCTCATCTGATTCTGATTCCTTTTCTACATCAGAGGATTCATATCCTTAATCTAACTCTTCTAAATTATTAGAATCAAAATCACTAGCTTCCATATTCAAAAATTCCCAACCAACATCTTCAATAAATTTTTCTAGATCATTAGTAATACTCTTCAAAATTTTCTAACAGTTCAAGTTCATTCTAATTTCATAATACTTTATCCATGGAGTTCAGCCATTCCTTGATATCATCAAGCGAAGATTAAGGAATGGCATACATGTGGAGTACATCGTTCTTGAAGTCTTTGAAAACAATAGCCATATCAAATGCCTTTTACCCAACTCCTACTCTCTCAAGGTTAACAATCTCAATCTCACTAATAGCGATTACTAAGAAAGGTAATTCCACCAACTCTACCAAATAGTTTACCATAGGAACAATGAAAGAAGAGGCTTTGAAAGGAACTCCATGACAACCAAGCTCTCTAAATGGTATATCAAACTATAGTTGAAAATATTTTAGATAAGTCTACTCCTATATAAGCTGTCTTACTCACTTGACAAATCCTTGAAACTCTCTATTGATTTTATTTTTCCTGTCCCTCTCTTGTAGTCCTTCCTCAATTTCATCAGGATCATACATTGACCTTCTTTCCCATCATTAAGTTTGGGCCACATCCATTACTTCCACATAAAACTTGACATCCTTGGTCTTCTTGGTTCCCACACTATGATATGGTTATGCAAATGAAAATGAAGCAAAGTAATCATCTCCTTCTCCGCTAGCTAGAAGAATGCATGCTTAATGTTTTGATACATGATATCAGCTCTCTCTTCCGCTCTCATGGTTGAATACTAAAATCTAGTATGGTGGGCCTCTAGAGTTCTAGTCGTCTTTCTTCCTCTTCCACCAAATGTTGGTCTGATCCACATGTCTACCAGCCTAATTGGAGCTTTGTTTTTGAAAGATGAAGTTTATCCTAAGTCACTAATGTAGCTCTCTCTGTCGTTTCAGACTCTTTCATTACTATAGATTGTCTCTGGGATTTAATCATTTGTACCAAATGGTTGATGTGCTTTGAATCCTTGCATCTAAAGGAAATTCCCTTAACATAAATACTACTAGGAAATTTCAATGTTGCCATTGTAGTTGGAATTAAAGCCAGTACTTGCAACATTAATGAAAATTATCCTTATATAAGAATTCCCTCCATCTTGTTGGCTTGTAACACTCTTGATGGTGGCTACATGAAATCTGATTCTGATTCCTCTTCTACATCAAAGGGTTTATATCCTTGATCTGATTCTTTTGAATTATCAAAATCAGAATCACTAGCTTCCATATTCAAAAATTCCCAACCAACATCTTCAATAAATTTATCTGGATCATTAGTTATACTCTTCAAAATTGGTTGCCAATTCAAGTTCATTCTACCTTCATAATACTTTATATCCATGGATTTCATCCATTCCTTGATGCCATCAAGCGAAGATTGAGGAATGGCGTTACTTTGGAGTACATCCCGCTTGAAGTATTTGAAAATAATAGCCATATCAAATTCCTTTTTCCCAACTCCTACTCTCTTAAGGTTAACAATCTCAATCTCACTAATAGTGATTACTAAGAAAGGTAATTCCACTAACTCTACCAAATAATTTACCATTTGAAGAATAAAAGTAGAGGCTTTGAAAGGAACTCCATTAAAACCAAGCTCTCTAAATGGTATATCAAACTCTAGTTCAAAATATTTTAGATGAGGCTGCTCCCATATAAGCTCACTTACTCACTTGAAAAATCCTTGAAACTTTGTATTGATTTTATTTTTCATGTCCCTCTCTCGTTGTTCTTCCTCAATTTCATCAGGATCATACATTGACCTTCTTGCCCCTCCTAAATTTTGGACCACATCCATTACCTCCACATAAAACTTGACATCCTTGGTCTTCTTGCTTCCCACACCCTGATATGGTTATACAAACAAAAATGAAGCAAAGTAATCATCTCCTTCTCCTCTGGCTGGAAGAATGCATGCTTAATGTTTTGATACATGATATTACCTCTCTCTTCTACTCTAAGGGTTGAATACTAAAATCCAATATGGTGGGCCTCTAGAGTTCTAGTCATCTTTCTTCCTCTTCCACCAAATGTTGGCCTGATCCACACATCTGCCAGCCTAATTGGCTTTGTTTTTGAAAGCTAAAGTTTCTCCTCTGTCACCAATGTAGCTTTCTTTTCATTTTCATATTCTTTCATTGCTATGTATATCGTCTTTGGGATTTAATCATCTATACCACATGGTTGATGTGCTTTGAATCCTTACATCTAAAGGAAATTTCCTTAACATAAATACTGCTAGGGAATTTCAATGTTTCCATTGTAGTTGGCATTAAAGCTAGTACGGTCTGCAACATTAATGAAAATTATACTTATATAAGAATTCCCCCCATCTTGTTGGCTTGTAACACTCTTGATGGTGGCTACATGAAAGCTGATTCTAATTCCTCTTCTACATTAGAGGGTTCATTTCCTTGATCTGACTCTTCTGAATTATCAGAATCAGAATCACTAGCTTCCATATTCAAAAATTTGCAAACACCATCTTCAATATATTTATTTGGATCATTAGTAATACTCTTCAAAATTGGCTGCCAGTTCAAGTTCATTTTTCTTTCATAATACTTTATATCCATGGAGTTCAACCATTCCTTGATGCCATCAAGTGAAGATTGAGGAATGGCGTACATGCAAAGTACATCCCACTTGAAGTCTTTGAAAATAATAGCCATATCCAATGCATTTTTCCAAAGTCATACTCTCTCAAGGTTAACAATCTCAATCTCATTAATAGCAATTACTAAGAAAGGTAATTCCACCAACTCTACCAAATAGTTTACCATAGGAACAATAAAAGAAGAGGCTTTGAAATAAATTCCATGAAAACCAAGCTCTCTAAATGGTATATCAAACTCTAGTTCAAAATATTTTAGATGAGGCTATTCTCATATAAGCTCTCTTACTCATTTGACAAATCCTTTAAAGTCTATATTGATTTTATTTTTCTTGTCCCTCTCTTGTTGTTCTTCCTCAATTTCATCAAGATCATACATTGACCTTCTTGCCCCTCATAAGTTTGGACCACATCCATTACCTCCACATAAAACTTGACATCCTTGGTCTTCTTGGTTCCCACTCACTGATATGGTTATGCAAATGAAAATGAAGCAAAGTAATCTTCTCCTTCTCCCTTAGCTGGAAGAATGCATGCTTAATGTTTTGATACATGATATCAGCTCTCTCTTCTGCTCTCATGGTTGAATACTGAAATCCAGTATGGTGGGCCTCCAGAGTTCCAGTCATCTTTCTTCCTCTTCCACCAAATATTGGCCTGATCTACAAATCTTCTAGCCTAATTGGATTTTTTTTTTAAAGATGAAGTTTCTCCTAAGTCACCAATGTAGCGCTCTTTTCCTTTTCAAACTCTTTCATTGCTATAGATCGTCTCTAGGATTTAATAATCTATACCAAATTGTTGATGTGCTTTGAATCCTTGCATCTAAAGAAAATTTCCTTAACATAAATACTACTAGGGAATTTCAATGTTGCCATTGTATTTGGCATTAAAGCCGGTACCTACAACATTGAAAATTATCCTTATATAAGAATTCCCTCCATCTTGTTGGCTTGTAACACTCTTGATGGTGGCTACATGAAATCTGATTCAGATTCCTCTTCTACATCAGAGGGTTCATATCCTTGATCTGAATCTTCTGAATTATCATAATCAAAATCACTAGCTTCCATATTCAAAAATTCCCAACCACCATCATCAAAAAAATTATTTGGATCATCAATAATACTCTTCAAAATTGGCTGCTAGTTCAAGTTCATTCTACTTTCATAATACTTTATATCCATGGAGTTCAGTTGTTCCTTGATGCCATCAAGTGAATATTGAGGAATGGCGTCAATGCGGAGTACATTCTCCTTGAAGTCTTTGAAAACAATAGCCATATCAAATTCCTTTTTCCCAAGTCATACTCTCTCAAGATTAACAATCTCAATCTCAAGTATTAGCTAGGGAATTTGAAATTTTATGATGGTATGTGCACTTTGATATGATGTAATATGATTATGGTTTCATCTCATATGTTGTAATATTAGATATATAATAGAAAAATAAATTATTGCATGAAATAAATAATAACTTTTCATTCTAAATGTTTTTTTTTTTGTAGAACACGGGTCTTCCAGAAGATCAAGATGATCCTCAACATGATATAGATCCATAAAATATTGGTTCAGCTACCAGTACAAATCACATGGTAGAGAATGATGTGGAAGACACTGAGGCCGATGCCAATGATGATGACGATGACGACGACGATGACGACGACGATGATAATGATGATCACGATGGTGATGATGATGATGAGATAGTCGGTGGTAGTAACCAGTGACATTCATGATCATATAGACTGCATCATGGATCATTGTTAATATATCGTTATGATGACTCTTTTCATGGTTACTATCATATGTATAATTTTTATAGCCTACAATACTATATTATTGAGTTGTATCATATTGACATGTATCAGTTTCAATTTTTCACTATATCATTTGGACATGTATCATCTTCACTTGTATCAGTTTGAGTTACATAATTTATCAATTTTATTTATATCATTTGTACATCTATCATTTTGACATGTTTTTGATGTACTGGCATATTTGAATTTCACTTTTTTTAGTTATATATGATAATGATCTTATCAGTATTGACTTGTCAATTTATATATATTAAAAGAAGTCGATGATTTTTGGATGGATATTTATTACATATGATGACTTTAATTTACTTTTCAAATTCAATTAAATTATAGATATTTGACTCACTTGTTTTAATTATAGATGATGATCATGTTACAATAATAGTTTAGCCGGTGATGAAAGGTAAAATTAATGCTTGGCACCTCCAGAATGTAATTGAAAGTTTTGCGGTGAGCCACATTAAAAGAGGTGGTAATGTGGAAGTGGATGTCTTATCTAAATGGGCTTTAAATTTTGGTGAAATGGGGGAATTCAGGTTGGAGGATTTTAGAGGTTTTAAGTTAGTAAACAATGCCTTAAATGAACAAGGTGGTGAAATGAGTGAAGTAGGTTTGACATGACAAGCAAAGGCAGGGGTGGCAGGTGGTGGTGTAGTAGTACTTCATTAATAGAAAGTGTGGGCAATCCAATATGGTGTTAAATGCAAGCCCTTGATTAAGATGTGTTAGTTGCATTTGGAAAAGGTTGAGAAAAACTCTACAACAAACTTTGGTGGTGGCGGCACTGGTTGTCAGGAGAAATGGAAGCCAATTTCACCTTCTGATCATGAAGATCTTTGGGCTAGTTTTATGCAGAGGCGTCTGAAAAATGACTGGACAACCTCTTCCTTGTTGACAATAAGCAGCTAGTGTAGTGTGCAAAAATTATTTGTGGCAGGGATTTTGGCTCTCTGAAACACATATACCAAACCAACATGGACATTTACTCCATAATTGCAGCATGGGGCTTGGATTTAGGTGAGCCAGTGGAAAAGGTGAGGATGGTGATGCAAAAAATTGTGCATGAAAATTTTCTAGTAGGCATGGAGTCCATTCTCAAATGGGCAATTATGGGTGTAGTTTTAGATTATTCTGAAGGGCTGGTAGATGATGAAATTGAGGAGCTCAATGGGAGTGTAGTACCCCTCCATTTTTCTTATGTTTTCTGAAAGTATGTTTTCACTTTGATAGACCCTAGTACTTTGTTTTGATGTATTGATTGCTGACATTAGAGCGATGGTGGATTTATTTTTTGGTGTGATGATACATTGTTTGATGGTGATTATTTCTGATATGCTTTATGTTAGCATAGATGTTTACTTTAGATGTTACTGCTATATATATGCTTATGGTAGATTAATTGATATTTATTCTGTCAATTTGATGTGATATTGTATTGGTGAGGAGAATGGAGTTGCATTAATTGCTTGTGAGTGCCTTGTGATTTCCGTGATTATCTCTTCACAGTGTGTTTGAATTATGGATTATATATACATGTATGTTATACTTCTGATTGTAGGATTGTGTAATGCTCCGCCACGCAACCCTAGAGGAAGTTGCAATTTACTACCCAAATGTACATTTTTTTATTTTTTTTATTTTTTATTTTTTGTTTAAGTACAAAAAAACATGCAAGATCACTATCCATTGCCAACAACCTCTAAGGTTACGAGACTGAGATTACTTAAAACCCAATCAAGAAACATGAAATAAAAACATAACATTTAATTGCTTAACAAATTAAACACTCATACATTCCATACATGATAAAATTACAACAAAGGCATAAAAGATGCCACATGTTCCAATAATATAATTTACAAAATGATTACAACACTCATTCCCTGAATGAGGAAAATCTAATAAACATGGTTACAAATTACATCTTCCACCTCGATACAAATGAGGGGTATTAAATTACAATAACTACTGAAAAGATTAAAGCATAAAAAAAATGGGATCCCACAAGCTCTCCAACTGGAAATCTGATGCAGGAGCATCCAGTGGTGTGAGGGCAATCTTACATCACCCAAAAAGATGTTTTCCATTTATGTTCCTGTTGTTTGCTTTTTGTAGATGTTTTTGCATTTCTGGATACCCTTTTCGCCGAATAAGAGTTTCCAACTTTCAAAACTACTCTTTTGCTTTTTCTGCTCAACTGCTATTTTTAGCAGGTTTGAGTTTGAAGGCGTGGGAAGACAAAAATCTATGGAAAGGTTCAAGATGGAAAAATACATAGTTTGGTGAAAGAATTAGGTCAAGATCATTCACGGTCTGAAAGTTATTCAAGTTCTAGTTTCTACTTTTTGCCCTGAAAAACCTTTTGAGCTCAGTTTGAGGCACTAAATGGTCCCGGATGGGCCTGAAAATTTGTAGAAAAACCAAAGTAGATACCATAGGCCCTGGTTTGCAAGAAATCGTCTTCTCGAGAGCTTTTCGAAAAGGTATTATCATTGAAGATCCAACGGTCGGATTAAAAGTTATGGCTTCTGAAAGTTGGTGCATATTTTAGAAATGTGCTAATTTTCAACTCTGAATTTAAACTTGAATTTCTAATTGTAATTTTGGTGCCAAACTGCCAAAAATATTATCCCAAAGGTTGTTTTTGGTTCCAAACCAAAATGGGTCTATTTTTGGGCTTGTTTCTAATTTTCTAATTTTTGAGTAACTTTTTGGGGAAAGAGTTCACATGCTGTGAAAAGGGGTTCTTCTGTAATTTCTGTAATTTGCATGTATTGCAAAGCTTGAGGATTTGTGATCCTCTACATGTAAGAAGTTCCATTCTCAATAAGAATAAAATTTCTCTAGTTGTTTGTATCATTTTCTGTGTCTCAGGTTTGCTCCCTTGTCAAAATCTTGACCACACGAACAAGAAGAAGACCCAACAGATTAAGGTGCACGTTCCACCCAACCATGTGATACCTGAAGGCTCACCCCCCGTGCTAGGAGATAGTAACAAGGAATTCCTCTACGAGACCATCTACCTCTAGAAACAGGCTAAAACATAACTAAACTGAAACAACTACAACCACAATATCACTTAACACAAAGTTACGATGCTTCCAGAGAACAAGGATCATTTATGCAGTACAACAAACTGACTTCTGGTTGACATAGAGAGAGTGTCACAACTTATTTTCTATGAGTTACCCAAGCTCAACTATCCGAGGCTACCAGACCCCCATCTTGGGTTACCCTGGCTCAACTCTACCAGTCGTCGGACCCTCATACAAACTACGCTTCTCATCTCATCTCAAACCTTAAATGCGAATGAGTTATGAGAGAGGCATTCATTACCTTAATTAGTTTGAGAGTTTTTCATTAATTCATTTTAAGTTATCACTTACTTAAACACCAAGTGAGTTACTCTGGTACCCTTTTGTGTGTCAAACCCCCATAAAGAGCCACTCTCCTATCGACAACATACATGGTACAAAACCACAATCCAATGGGTAAACTAGATAAGACGACCTCTCCAATCCAAGGAGGCAATGAACAAAGGAAACTCACTCCAACACTGGAGGAAACAAAATACATAATTCACTCCTTCCAAAGGAGGCATAGACCACATAACCCACTCCTAAACCAAAGGAGGCACAATCCATCCCTGTTCGTGAAAACTGGGTAAAACAACATGATACAACTCTACACGTTTCCCAAGGAAATTCACAAATCGAACCACCACATGAAACATCCCAACCTAGAAAACTCTTCTGGAAGACTTACTAGACAAATAACCCCATTTTCCCAACATCGAGAATGAACGAAAACATCATTTAAAAAACATTTCAGGCAACTTAATAAACTAATGTTAGGGTTTCCTAAACCCAAGCCAAGCAATGACGTAGCGCAGGAAATCAATTAAATAATTAACCTTATTTGCACATACTCATTAGTAACTCAAATCACATTAGCAATTTTAAGGAATTTAAACCAATAATTTAATTTCGTTTCCAAGTAGTAAAAAACATGTAAATCTAAATATTCTTTTCAATTCTCCGATTACTACCAATGTTAGAATCAATTCACCAATATAATAAAAATTATTTTTTATTATAAAATTAGTATTTGCATCTTCATAATAAAATAACCATCAATATATTTAAATATATTATTTAAATAATTATTTATTTAAAAACAAATTACAATTCCCAACCAATTAAACTATAAATAATATATATATTAAAATAATAATAATAAAACAAATTTATTTAAATAATAATATAATATATATATACATATAATATATATTATATATATATAATATAAAATCATTATATATAATATAACATTATTAAATAAAAATAAAGTAAAATAATAAAAAATAACTTAAACATTTTATAAGGGTCGAAACCCCCCCAAAGGAGAGGTGGATGCAGCCCATGGCTGCGCCCAACCTCCCCAATGGAGGCGGCGCTACTATGGGCAGCGCTTCCCCTATACCATGTGGGGAGCATTGCACACAGTAGCACCCTCCATTGGGGTGCGGCTGTGTGCAGCCATAGCTGCGCCCCCTCCCCCACCTCCCCAAAAAAAGGATTAAACAATAAAATTATATTAAAATTTCCAATTTTAAACAAAAAAAAAGACCTAGTCTCCCCTGTTATCCCAGAACAAAAAAGACAGGGTTTTTTTTGTATAAAAATAATTTTATTTATTTAAAAAAAAAACACTTCCAGCCAAAGCATATGAATTTATATGCGATATTTATATCTATATATAAATTTAAATTCCATTTCATAGCCCAAATTGGGCAAATTTTCTACAAAGTAACAGAACACAACAATATTTTTGTTTTAAATTTCAAAAAGGACATAATAAAAATTCTCAGATGCAACATAGGGTTTTCTGATTTCTATTGCAAATTTTGAAACAAAATCACATAGTTTTCATTGAAATTCCATACAACATTTCAAAGATTTTCCAACAGCATAACAATGATTTGAAACTCATTTCAAAATGAAAAGAAAATCAAAGAGGGAACCTAGCTTTTCCCCAAAGCTTGAAAGATTTGTCAATGGTGTTTCCAATTCCTGTTTTTGATTCCAGCTCAACCAAGAAATCCACTTTGCTTCTTCCAAATCCAAAAACTTCTTCAAAATCCAAAAAAACAAAGCCACAACCAATCTTTTCTCCACCAAATTCAAAACTGAATCCTCAAAAAATGAGATTTCTTTACTCTAATAGAGTTTCCCCAATTTTGGTCAAACCCCTAAAAATATCCCGCCCACTAAATTCATTGCAAAATTGGAGATATTTCCATTTTTTAAAATTTAAAACAATTTTACTTTCTAATTGAAATTTCATGCATTTTTGAAAATTTGTTTTAAACAAAAGCATTCAAATTTTGGAAAGAATTTATTTTATCAAAAAAATTCAAAAAGTGAAATGAAAAAACACATTTTTATTTTTTTAATTTTAATTTAACTCTAAATATCCAACATGATTTCCATTTTTTATTTGAATTTAAATCTTAATATCCAATAATGCCAAAACAACTACTTTATTTAATTTAACCTTGGAATTCACCTAATTAATCAATAAAATAAATCTAATTTTATTAATTAAATCAAATTAATCAATAAAATAAATAACAATTCAACATTGCAACTAGATACATTTAAACATCATTTTAACTACACCCGCCATTTAATAACCTTTATAATATGAAATTAAATAAATAACCAAGGAGGAATAAACCATATCAAAACAACTAAACCCGATGACACACTTATGACTAGGGTGATAACTTGGCACAAAAATCCTAACTACTATCTCCCAATCGATTACCGTTGGTCAATGGACACGCTCAAACCTATCAACCAGGTGGAGTCGATGTCATGTACCTGCCAACCTGCAAACAAAGAGTACATCGAATATGCATATATATATAATATGATCAAACACACCGTGAAGAGGAAATCTCAAAATCATAGGGTGCTCGCAAGAGAGTGATACAATCCCGTCCCCTTCACCAATACAAAATTACTGACTGATGATTTTAACTTCAATAATATAATCAAAAGCGTAAGCATCATTAATTCAAATATTTGCTAAGCTAATCCAAAGCATGCCATAAATATACCATCAGAGTACAATACCATCACATCAAAATATAACATACGCATCACTAAATAGTTCGCAATCAAATAGTAACCAAGTTCCAAAGTCAAAGCATAGAAAAACAAAGCATTACAAAGAAAACACTTCCGCTCAAAAGAACCAAAATGGAGGGGTCTTACAGATTGCAGGTATAAAGCACTGACTCCACCTGGTTTCACAGGTTTGAGCGTGTCCAGACTCAATGGTAATGTTGATTGGGAGATAGTAACGAGGATTTTCCTAGTCTAGCCTCAAACCTAGTCATAGTATGTCGTCAGTTTAGGTTTGGTATGTTTGGTTGTCTCATCTGGTCTGTCTTGATTATTTGTTATGCAAGGTTTATTTTGTGAATTTAATGTTAGATTAATGTTCTTTACAATATAGTGTTTATTTAATTAATTTTAAATATTGTAGTTAAAAGTTTCTTATTTTATTTAATTAATTAAATTAGCTTATTTGGTGAGATAATTTAATCATTGTGATTAAAGTTATTTTATTAAATAAATAAATTAATTGATTAAATTACTTTTATTGAGATAATAGATTAAATATTATATAAATGCTCTCCCGTGAATGGGAATTTTAAATATGTTTTAAAATGAAAGTAGTTTTTTTTTTAATTTTTAAATTCAATAAAATATAATAAATTCTTGATAATTGTGAGAACAAAATATCTGTGAGTTGTTAGAAGATATTTTCTTGATTTTCCATGTGTGTTAGCTGAATTAAATGTAAAATTATTGTTGAGGATTTTCTCAGAGAGAATATTGCTAGAATTGTGGAAGGTAAGAGGGCACTTCACGGAAAAAGAAACAAAGGATTGTTGGAAAATTTGTGATTTTTAATTTAGGGTTTTGATTTAAAATTTTTGGAAGAAGATCTCGGGTTTATGTTTGTTCAGTAATTTGCATTCTTTTGAAAAGAGGAGATTTGTAAAGGGCTTTGGAAGTTGCACACAGCACGCAAAGCTTTCTTTCAACTATCAAATCTTCAAGCTACAGGAATATAGGTTATTTGCTATTTATTTATTTAGTTTGTGATTTGAAAAGATTGTCTGTATAAAGATTTAAATTTGTAGAAGTTTTGTTAATTTTTAAAAATTAAAAGATTGCCTGTAGATGAGTATTTGATTGAAACTTTTGTTCTTCTCGGTAAAATATTTTGTAGAAAATTTGTTACCTCTCTCTGAAAATCTTGAAATAAAACTTTATAGTGAAATTAGAGAGCAACCCTTGTTGGTGTAATTAATTATTAATTACACTTTGCATAAGTTTACTTAGGCTTTATTTTATTCCTAAGTTATAGGTTTTATCCTTATCTTGTTGAGTTATCTTGTTGCTGAAGATAAGATTAGGGTTATGCATCTTTGCTTTTATAAAACAAATCATTATCATGTAATTATTGAATTCCCGAATAATATTATGTTGCACATCTTTTTGCAACCTCTCTACTTTTTTTGTTTTTCTCTTCTGTGGAAGGATATTCTGGTTTGCAAATTTGATCTTGGTTTCTAACATGGTATCAGAGCCTTGATTTGCAACCCCTTCTCGAATTTTTGAGAAAATCATTGTAGGGTTCGTTCGGGATTCGTCGAGGGTATCATGCCTTGAGTTCATCTATGTGGCATTTTGGATTAGACCGGGCTTCACCATTGGATTTAGAGCACTGGAAAAAGTGAAGATTGACTTTTATTTTGTAGATTTTGGCCATCATTTGCCAGATCTGTGAGGGTTTCAGGCTGGGATATTTTTTGCAAGATCTGGGGGTAGCCGAATTTTTGGAGCAGTTTGAGTAGAAATGAAAGTCAGTATTGCGTTCACAACGGCCAAAAACCCTAAGATTGCCCTTTGTTTCATTGATTTCTGATTAGTTGGTCTGGAAGGAAAAAAAAAATTCTTGGGGGGCTGTACGGCCTACCCAGCACGCCTTTCGATGCACGAAAACTAAAAATAATTAAAAAACGTGCATTTTTGGTTTGTTCATCGGTGCCTCCAGTTCACAGGGATTATGCCACCACCGCTCCACCGAGCGGCCACCGCCACACCACTCGCGGGCTGCTAGCCACCGGTGGCTCCCCCTTCTAGCACTGTTGGGTCTATGTTCAGCCCCCGCAGGCTCCTTTGCAGTCCACCCCGGTCACATGGAGGACCGGGGGCCTCCTGCCCAGCCCCCGTGGGCTCTACTAAGGACCGGCGACAGTCCTATTAAGGACTAGGCGCTATGCGCCAACCCTGTCAGCCCCCGCAGCACCTTTGGTGGTCGTACAGACGACCAGGGGCTCCGCCCAAGCCCCCAGCCACCAGTCACCTGGTCGTGTATGGGACCAGGGGCTCATTTTTTTAAGCCCCCTGGGCGCCGTGCAACCCTTATTGGGCATTCTAGAGCTATTTTCACTAAATCGGACGTACTTTTTGTATACGATCTCCATTTTTTGCAAACAAGATACCGTTGGAAACCTAATTCCGATGCCAATCCATTGGTACTAGTGTTTTTACTAGATTTTTCTCCAGATTTATTTTGTAGGCCTTTGAACTCAGATGTTGTTTTCACTCCGAAGGGCATATCTTTTGACTCGGTGATCCATTTTTCATCATTCTTGCGGTGTTGGAAAGCTGATTCAGTCCTCTAAAAAGATCTGAGGTCTATTTTATTTTTTTGTTTATGCATGTTTAGGATGATCTCATTTTATAATCATTGGGTTATTGTAATAAATGAATTGAGATAAAGTTCCATCAGGGGGGTTTCTTGCGTAATAAATTTGATTAGAGTGTAGTTTTCACTTTAACCTCCATATTCATCTTGATTTGATGATAGCTCACATGGTTTATTTTGTTTCCTAGTTTCTTTTGGCCACATCTTGTTATTGCTTAACACATATCAGATTCACATTGGTTCACACTTTAGATTGAGAGCCTATGGTTAATGATCTGCATTAGATCCATCTCAGTTTGAGGGCCATGTTTTTATGCTTAATGTTCTAGAGTCTTCATGGTACTCCTTCCCATGGAAGAGTTTTAGTCATAGTTTGGCATCGACATCGAGATACATAGTTTCCAGATTTTGTCATCATTTCATGTAGTGTTGCTTCACAGATTCCAGGGTTGTTCCAATTTGTGATTTTTCTAGTGTTCCATGGAATTGGGTCTACTGTCACATTATCATGATTCTGGTTTTGGTTTCTTGTAGATAGAGGTATCTTTCCTTGCTTGTCGGATTGCGGTTCTAGTGTTACTCCACAAAGTTCTTCCAGTGCTTTTTTGCATCAGTCATCTCATTGTAGGGGGGTTTTGTCCCACTGGGTTTTCCTTCTCTACCTCATTTTTGCATTTGTACATGAGTACCTTATCATGCCTTGTTGTCGGGACTCATCTTTGCATAATAATTTTGCTTCTCCCTAAGTTGCACTTATGGGGGGTGTTGGTGTAATTAATCATTAATTACACTTTGCATAAGTCTACTTAGGCTTTATTTAATTCCTAAGTTATAGGTTTTATCCTTATCTTATTGAGCTATCTTGTTGCTCAAGATAAGATTAGGGTTATGCATCTTTTCTTTTATAAAGCAAATCATTATCATGTAATTATTGAATTCTCAAATAATATTATGTTGCACATCTTGTTGCAACCTCTCTGCTTTTTATGTTTTTCTCTTCTGTGGAAGGATATTCTGGTTTGCAAATCTGATCTTGGTTTCTAACAACCCTGAGGTTTATTGTTAAACAATAGAAAATTCTCAAAGGAAACAGAAAAAAATCTCAGTAGATTTTTAAATGAAGTTCTCTGTCGAATTTGGTGTTAAGTTTGAGGAAAGAGAAACCTCTGTGTTAAACTTTTCTAAATATTTTTATTGAAAAGATTTGAGAATTTGGGTTGAAAATGAAACCCTTTTTTTATTGAAATTGAAAATCTCTGTTAAATTTGTGTAAATTGATAAGTTTCTCGATTTCCTGCAAAAAACCCTATTGAAAATAATTGCCCAATTATAAAAAAATTATTTATTGATTAAAATTATATATATAAATATATATATTTATATATGTATATGTACAAATGATGTATATACATATACATATACATATATATATATAATATTTTAATTTGGTAGAATCGTTCTGTTGAATTCCTTTAAAACTTTCCGTGTGCGATTTTTAAATTGTAGGATTTAGGGTTTTAAAGAAAGAAATTTTAAAAAAAATTGTGAAGGGAGGCGCAAGGGGTGCTACCCCCACAGCTGGCCCCATAAGGGAGTTGGTTGTGAGGGCAGCGTCGACGCTGCCTGCACAGCCGCACCTAATTAAGGGGTTTGGCTGTGTATGGTATTCGGCCCCTACCTATATATTTTAATTTTGTTTAATTTGTATTTAAACTTTTATTCATATATTATATTTAATATATATATATATTATATATTATATTTAATATTTATATATTTAAATAATTTTTCAAATAAAATGATTTGAACTTGTATTTATTTAAATGTATTAAATACTGATGATTAGTATAAAAAAAACTATCAATAAATATTTAATAATGAAATGTATTAAGAAAAGAAATTGAAAGTTTCATTATAATGCATGAATGCAAAATTGGAGTTAAATTTACAGTTTTAATTTTCATGCTTTATGTTATTGATTTGATTGGATTTAGAAAATCCTAATAATAGATTCTTGTTTTTTCCTGAATTGCTTTAAATTGATTTTACTCTTATTGGGACAATTGGGATTATATGGTCTAATAAGTCTTCTAGATATAGTTTCTTCATAAGGGAGTTGTTTTTGTAATGGTTTTATATTTTGAATAAACTAGGGTAGTGCATATGGTTCTATTTAGTTTTTAGACACCTAGTTCTATGAACAGGTGATGTTTTTTGTTGTATGTTTGATATTTGATGTTGATTTATGTGCACCTTGTTTACCCTTAGTTAGTGGAATTAGATTCCTTCAGTTATTATTAAGGGAGTGGCTTTTTATGAGGGTCGGCACACAAAGTGGTGCTTGGGTAACTCATGTAGAGTTAGTTAATCAGTGAAAACTAAATCAACACATTAGGTAGTTTAAAACCTTTAACTAGATTAATAAGCCTCACTCATGGACTCAAGGGCTAGTTTAGACTTGGGGATGAGTCAAGAAGGCCTGGAATGACAAAATTGATATCTAGTCATTATGAAAGATATTCAATTCTGCAACAGATTGCATGTGGGGCCGGGTTTCGTAAGAGGTTATTAGGGTAACCCAAGATGGGGGTTGGAACCTCAAAAGATTCTCCTGGGTAACCTATGCAACATTGTGATGACACTTTGTTAGAGCCTTTTTTGGTTGTCTTTCAGGTTCTGGTTGTGTGCCCTTGTTTTTCATTGCAAATACTTGGCTTGTGAATTTTATCTATCATTTTAGCATGTGGGTTAAATGGGCTCCCACAAGGGTTGAGCCTAGAATGCTAGTTTTCATCTCTCCAGTAGGGTGGCCTCTGTTAGGGTTTTTCCTGGCTTTTCTTTTCTTTTTCCCATTTTTTGGTCTTTTTATTCGGTTCCCCTTTCTCTTTTGCTTGCCTTGGCTTTTCTTTTGTTTTATCGGAGGCAGAATGAATGTGTGAACGAAACTAGAACTTTTCCAAATTCTGAAATTCTAATTCCTATTCACACATCCATCCCGATTCTGATTCTGCGTGGTTGGAGTTTTCTTTTCCTTTCTGCCTTGCATCGGTCACTGGTCATTTTCCTCTTTGTGTTCTTCCCTTTGTTTTTTACTTTGTTTCCTTTGGTGGGCACGGGATCAGAATGGGAATAGGTTTTGGAACCTTTTCAGGGGTTCCAGTTTCGGGTTCTGTTCCGCTCCCGTCTCCCTTCCTTTGTCTTTTGTGGAGGTAGATCCGGGTTGGGTTTTGATCTCGGGTGGTCATTTTGGTTTTCGTCTCTTCCTCCACCCCAGCTCTGACTCCTTCTCTTTCTTGGTTCTAGTTGTGTGCCCTTGTTTGGTTCCTGTTCCACTGGCCTTTTGATTCTTTGACCTGCCTAGCCGGTATGCATGCAACTTAAGTTATCCTTTATGCCCTGTTTCTCATCGACAACCGGCCCCTTGCTACTGTTTTCACTAGCCCCGCATTGTTTTTGCTGAGACCTTTGGTGCTCGGGATTACCTCTTGGCGACCCTGGCTTGTCTCCCCGAAATCTTTGCCGGCATCTATTGGTTGCGTCGGGGAGATGTTTCCCCGACTTCTTTGTGTCTCACCGATGAGATTTTCCCTTCGATATGTTGGTTTCTATTCTGGGTGAGGTCTAGGTGATGTCATCTTGCTATGCCGACCGGTGATGGAGGATTTAATGCTTCAGTGGGACTTTTACTTTGGTGTGTGGTCATGGTGATGGGGTCGGGTCTTGCTGACAACGGTTCAATATGTGGCTTTCAGTGAAAGTCCTATTTTCTCTCAGCGAACAAGTGTCTAAAGGTCTTCTTGGTATAACAATGTAATGTCTACATAACCTCTCACTAAGGATTGCATGCTAGAGTGACATACATTTGGCAAGTGAATTCGTTGGCTAGAGATGTTATAAGTCACAGCGACTTGAAATGATGTCTTCGATGAAACTTGGTGAAATCTCTATAGTATCTCGCCAATGGTAGGTGACTATAGCGACTGTGAACAAAATGAAAGGATTGCTTTGGTGAGGGATATGCCCTTGTCTTGGTGAATGGATAGTACATAAAGGAAATACATTTTGATGAAGCATTTTGACTCTGTATTATGTCTTCCCGAGTCCATCTTCTCTTGTCGATAGTGTGTCTATTCAGGTGTCACCATGACCTCATGTCGAGTGAGCTTTCTCTCACCGATGGGGTGTTATTCTAAGTTGAAATCTCATGCCGATGTGCGCTCAGTCTCGCCGACTTGATTTCTCAATCAAACACATAGATCTTCGCCATGATGTTTGGCTGACCCAGCCATCTCTCCCTGACTCTATGGTGCACTCGGTATCCTTTGCGGACTTCGATGGGATGTTTCACCGACCCGGTTGCCTCTTGCCGACTATGATGAGCGCTCGATGCAACATATGATTTTTGGCCTGTGGTCTCCCCGACCTCTTTGTCTTGTCGACGGCATGGACTTGATTTAGCGGTCCAATGGGATTCAAAGGTGGCCTCCCGATCTTTGATGATCGACAACCCGGTTTCAATTTCACGAGTATCAGGGTTTTTGTTATGTTTGCGCACAAAGACTTGGAGCATTCATGATGGAAGATGAGTGGGTCACTGGATCCACTGAACCAGCATTCATGGTGACGTGACTCTGGGACAAGGACATCATGGCTTGAGTATAGGTGCCCAGATTCAACGGCGGATTTGACACTGATTGCCTGGCTTCATTCGTGCAGGAATGTCTTTCTTGTAGCAACCCGACCAGAGGCATTTATGAGACCTATGAAGCAGTTGGAAATAATAAATTGGCCTGCGAGCTATTTTAGGGTTTGTCCTAGTCAGCTGGTGATGTGTATTCTCATCTGGCCAGTTGCTTGTTGCTCTCCCCATTCCTATAAAGGGAGAATTCATGGCCAGATGTAACGGTTTAGAACTTTGGTGTTCTGTTCCACATTTTATGAGTTCTGGAATAGTTTTGGGATAGGCTAGGGTTTAGTTTTGAGTCATGATTTTGAGTCTAAGGTCTGTAATATTGAATTCCTTTGTAAATACAGTTAGTTTGAGCAATGAAAACATGAAGACGCTTGTCTCTCATGCATGTTATCAGATTGTCTCCTTATTTGTGCGCTTTTAATCATTTGAATGAATGCATAAGGTGTCTTTGTTCATCTTCTCATACTTCATGAGACTGTGTTGTTTGTTGATAGGTCTACTTCAAGGAAGTAGTTAAATCCTTTGAACAGATAGCAGTGATTACTTATTTGCAGGTAGGATTTGGTAACAAGAGTCTGGTTGCTACAGGAGCTGGATTGTCAGTGTAAGGCACTGATAGTTGATGTAAGGCATCAACAACATAGAATCCACTGATTAAGGTCTATTTACAGATGTTTTCCCCTTTTGTGTTTGACTTTGTGGCCCAAAATTAGGCACTGGTCTATCCTACAGCCTGTTCCCCTTAGAAAACTTTTTTCTTATAAATTATTGAATATCCTTATTTGGTTTGTGTCCTACCTCCTGGTTGCTGCAAGTATTGTGTTACTGAGAATCAAAGCCATATTTGAGGTTCTCAATACTTGGCATTAGGAGTCATTTGCTATAAAAAGAAATGTTTGGTCTTCTTTAAGGCATTGTGTGGGTAAACCCGCCCTAGTTCTGTAAAGCCTAAAGAGCAGAAGATCTCAATGTTTGATTGAATCTTATCAGTTGGTCTAGGTCCTCCAAGCTGCCCTTGATTAGAGTTGGCTACTCCATAGGTAGAATAGGAGACCAACCTGGTTGCTCCGTTATAAAACAGCCAACACACTCCACCTATAATAATAGTATCCATGTGGACTTAGTGTATTTGATCATTCAGTTCTGGAAGCAATGTAACCATTAAGTTAAGTTTGTATTTTTTATAGTTTTGTTCTTGGGCTCATATGTGTTTAGGGTTTGTAGGTTATGTCTAGGGAACCTTTTTACTATCTCCTAGCATGGGGGGTGGGCCTATAGGTACCGCATGGTTGGGTGGAATGTTCACCTTACAACGTTAGGTCCCCAGTTCTTGTTCGTGCCAATGAGTACTTCTTGGATGGGGAGCTCGTATGTGAAAATGTACTTTCTTATTTGTATCAGTGGAAACCTTATACTTGTATAACTGCTTAGTTGTAATCGAGGAGAAATTTTGTAACATGTAATTGTACAATTTTATATGACCTACCTCATTTGGAAATGAGTAATGTAAATGTTATTATAATTCCAATGTAAAGAAAGAAGCATATTTATTCTTTATATCTTCAGTGATGTAATTTAATTGTTCTTAAATGTTTTCTCTTAAGTTTATGAGAATTAAACACATGCTATGTTAATTAATTTTGTCATCTATAGGATTTACATGTCATGTGTCATCATGTATCTTAGGGAATGTTTGCATTAGTGAAGTTCATGTTTACACTTAAAAAAAAAAAAATTACACTTTCGTAGTCAATGCAACATTCTTTAGGTTACAAGTTGGGGCATTACAGATTGGTATCAGAGCAAAGGTTCTAACACTAGATGCTCTGGGTAATTGTCAGCTCATTAGGTTGACCTAGATGTTAGACTATGTAGTATTGTTTTCTGTTAGCCTTGTATGTTTTTTATCTGAGACTTGTTTTTGTTTTTGTGTAGGGACATGCCTAGATGTCATGCTAGAGGTTATGGTAGAGGTCGAGGTGGAGGTCGTGGGCTGAGTCCTCAGGTTACTCCCCCTCAAAGCTCCCACAAGAGCGAGCATGCTGAACAGTTGGGTCCTCTGTTGGAACAGACAAGTGGGGAACAAATTCCGATTTAGCCAAAGTTTGAGGGAGCATAGTTGCATCCCCTACTAGAAGAGGTACTTGCCAGACTTGGTCCAAGGTAGGAAGTTGATCAAGAGGTGGTTAGGGAACGTGATAGATCTCCTAGGAGGATTGTTAGTACTACAGAGTTGGATGCCATAGTTGTAGGACATATGGGGGATTTGTTGAAGGCACACCCTCCTACATTTGATGGCATAGGTGGTGGTCTGGAAGTAGAGACCTGGTTATTAGACTTGGGAAGATGTTTTTCTATGAACCCATATGGTAGCAATACCCAAGCTAGATGTGCCATCATGCATCTGAGAGGTTTTGCCTCTACTTGGTGGCATTTGGAGGAGCAGAAGCTCCATTTAGAGATTGGGTCAGTTTCTTGGGAGATGTTCTTAGAAAGGTTTAGAGTATGTTTCTTATCTAGGCATTGGAGGCAATGACAAGCTGATGAGTTTCATGATTTACATCAGATGGCATTATCTATTCAGCAGTATGAGCATAGATTTTATGAGCTCAAACAATATGCAAGAATTGGAGATGATGAGGCGATGCTGGTACAACATTTTATCAGGGGTTTGAATGCCTGTATTAGTGGAGGAGTGAGAGTCTTCGAACCAAAGACTATGGAGGTTGCAATTGAGAAAGCGTGTATAGTGGAAGAGAATCTAACTCTAGCACTGGGTGGACATATAGGTGTCCAGATAGGTAGTGCACCTATAGTAGGTTTTGGTCCACATGGTGGTCAAATACAGATAGGAAGTTCCTCTAGGAACCAATAGACACCCATTAAGGGTGGACAACAGTAGCAGCAACATACTCCTCAGAACAATAATAATTCACAACCTCAGTAGGGTAATAGTTCTCAATCAGGAAAGAACCGTAACTGGTGGCACAATAAGCGTAATCGATAGGATCAGCCAGCTTAGAGTGCATAGTCTATGGTGAGTAGAGGCAACTTTCAGCAATCCAATGCACCTTCGGGTGGCAGAGGATTTGATAGAGATACTGGTTGTTATTCTTGTAGTCAATAGGGACACATTTCTAGGTAGTGTCCTATGAGAGGTTCTTTAGGATTTGGGCCACGACCAACAACTTATGCGCCTACAGTTGGGGATGCAGGACGTTCTCATACAGTTTATGCTGCAATGAATAACTGCCAAGCCGATCATTAGAATACAGTGGTCGAGACTTTAGGTTAGTTACATGGTGTTAATGTTACTATTCTTTTTTATTCGGGACCTACTGATTCCTTTATTTCACCTACCATTATTGAGCAATGTGATCTTGTGGCAGTAAAGCAAGGCGGTAAGTGGCAGGTAGAATTTTCCTCTAGGGTGAAAGTAGTGGTAGAGAACCTTGTATGCAATTGTGAACTAAGAATTGGTTCGTTATCTACCTTAGTGGATCTTCATGTTACACCTTTAGGATCATATGATATAGTTTTAGGTATGGATTGGTTAGAATCTCATCATGTTGTGATCGACTATCAACTGAAGACAGTGAGTTGTATTAATGATTCAGGTGCAAAAGTTGAGATCATAGGTGTTCAAAGACCTATCTCTTTGTAGATGATTTCTGCTATGCAATTGAAGAGATGTCTTCATTAGGGTTGTTAGATTTTTGCAACAATAGTTAATGATTTGGAGGTAGGAGAGAGTTGAGAAATATCTCTTGATGATCACCCTATCCTCAGGGAATTCGCAGATGTATTTCTGAGTGATATACCTGGTATGCCACCGAAATGAGATATTAATTTTAGAGTTGACTTAGTTCCTGGAGCAGAGCCTATATCTCGAGCCCCATACAGAATGACTACTCAGGAATTAGAAGAGCTTCGTATCCAGTTGGAAAAACTATTGGATAAGGGTTTTATTCATCCAAGTGTTTCTCCTTGGGGAGCACCTGTCATCTTCATAAAGAAGAAGGAAAAATCACTTAGATTGTGTATTGACTATCGTCAATTGAACATAGTAATGATAAAGAATCAATATCCTTTATCTAGAATCGATGATCTTTCTGATCAGATCAAGGGAGCTAATGTGTTCTCTAAGATTGATTTGAAATCAGGTTACCATCAGTTACACATTATAGAAGCAGGCATTCATAACACAACATTCTGAACTCATTATGGGCACTACGAATTCACAGTAGTACCGTTTGGGTTAACAAATGCACCTTCAGTATTCATGAGTTTGATGAATGGTGTCTTTCGTACATACCTTGATCATTTTGTTCTTGTGTTTCTTGATGATATTTTGATCTATTCAATAAATATGAAGGGGCATGAAGAGCATCTGAGACAGGTATTGCAGTGCTTGAGGGAGAATCAATTGTATGCAAACTTGAAGAAGTGTGATTTCTTTCAGACTGAGGTTAAATATCCTAGTCATGTGATTTCTCAAAAGGATATTGCTATGGATCCTTCGAAGATTCAAGCTATTGTTGATTGGCCCGTGCCTACCAACGTAGTTGAGGTTCGTAGTGTTATGGGTCTTGCTGGATATTATAGATGGTTTGTTTAGGGGTTTTCTAGGATTGGGCACCCCATTACTTCTCTTTAGAGGAAAGGGAAGAAATTTGTTTGGACAAAGCAGTGTTAGTTGGCTTTTTAGACACTTAAGGAAAAGTTGACTAATGCACCTATATTAATTGTTCTTGATCCTGCTAAGGATTTTGTTGTTTGTACTGATGCAAGAAGGGAATGTGATCGCTTATGAGTCTCACAAACTCAAGGATCACAAACTAAATTATCCCACTCATGATTTGGAGCTTTCCGTAGTTGTTCATTCATTGGTTTGATGGAGACATTTCTTATTGGGTCACCACTTCGAACTTCATAGTGATCATCATAGTCTGCAATATATTTTAACGTAGCCTAATTTGAATACTAGACAGAGAAGGTGGATGGAGTTCTTATGTGAATATGATTTTGAGGTGAAATATGTTCAAGAAAAAGAGAATGTAGTGGCTGACACTCTCCATCGCCGATGGCATGAGATATTTGCTATTACTCTTGAAGTAGATTTGAGGAGCCAAATTTTAGCAACACTTCCTATAGATAGATTATATTAGGAGGTGAAGACGAAGATTGAATCAGGTAGACCTATAGAGGGTCGATTTATAGGGAAAACTCTTGAACCAGATGGTTTATTACGACATTTAGAACGTATCTATGTACCATATTCAGAAGTTCTTCGCATGTTGATAATCACTAAGGCACATCAAGCACCTTACTTAGTTCATCCTAGTGTTAAGAAGATGCATGCGGATCTTCGATAGCTGTATTTTTGGCCTAGTATGAAATGTGATATCGTTGATTTTGTATCGAGGTGTCTTGAGTGCCAGAGAGTCAAAGTAGAGCATCAACATCCCATAGGATTATTGCAGCCACATCTCATTCCTGAATCGAAATGGGATATTATATTAGTTGATTTCATTGTTGGATTACCTATTTCGTCACATTGACATGATGCCACTATGGTTACTATTGATAGATTGACTAAGATGGCACATTTTTCTCCAGTATGATCATCTTATAATGCTTCATCTGTAGCTAGGATATTCATGGAGGATATTGTTAGATTGCATGGAATTCCTCGTAGGATTATATCAGATAGAGATCCTATATTTACATCAGCCCTATGGACTTCATTACAACATGCTCTAGGTACACAGTTGAACTTTAGTTTTGCATATCATCCTGAAATCGATGGTCAAACAGAGAGAGTCAATCAAATTCTTGAGGATATGCTTAGAATGTATGTAATGGACCAACAATCATGTTGGGAAGATTATCTATTTTTAGTGGAATTTTCCTATAATAATGGATATCAAAGTTCCATAGGTATGCCTCCTTTTCAGGTGTTATATGGATGTCCTTATCGGACTCCATTGAGTTGGGATCGACTTGAGGACATAGTGTTACTTGGACCTGAGATGCTTCGAGACATGGAGCAACAAGTAGATCACATTAGAGAACATCTGATAGTAGCACATGATAGACAAAAGAAGTATGTTGATGCGCATAGAGTGGACCGCCAGTTTTCAGTTGGTGATAGAGTATTTCTTTGAGTACGACCGCGAAAGAGTCCAATTAGATATGGAAAATGCTCTAAGCTTGTGCCTCAATTTGTTGGGCCATTTGAGATTCTAGAGAGGATTGGCCTTGTGGCGTATCGAATCGCCTTACCACCTAGTTTGTCACGTATTCATGATGTCTTCCATGTGTCAGTTCTTAGACCTTATCATCCCAATATTTCTCACGTACTTGATTGGAATGCATTATAGGTAGAGGATGGGCAGCTGGCTTTGGAGCCCGTGGGCATTCTTCAGCACCGGAGACTCGTTCTCAGGGGTGGAGACATTGATCAGGTGAGGATCCAATGGGATCCTAGTCATGAGGCATCTACTACTTGGGAGGATGCGACATGCATGAGGGAGCTTTATCCCTATCTATTTGTAGGCTTTTAGGAGTAATCCTAATCCTAGGGGGGAGGATATAGTACCCCTCCATTTTGCTTATGTTTTCTGACAGTATGTTTTCACTTTGATAGACCCTAGTACTTTGTTTTGATGTATTGATCACTGACATTAGAGTGATGGTGGATTTATTTTGTGGTGTGATGATACATTGTTTGATGGTGATTATTTATGATATGCTTTATGTTAGCATAGATGTTTACTTCAGATGTTATTGCTATATATATTCTTATGGTAGATTAATTGATATTTATTCCGTCAGTTTGATGTGATATTGTATTGGTGAGGAGAACGGACTTTCATTACTTGCTTGCGAGTGCGTTGTGATCTCCGTGATTATCTCTTCACGGTGTGTTTGAATTATGGATTATATATACATGTATGTTATATTTCTAATTGTAGGATTGCAGGTATAGGGCATTGACTCCACCTAGTTTCACAGGTCTGAGCGTGTCCAGACTCAATGGTAATATTGATTGGGAGATAGTAACGAGGTTTTTCCTAGTCTAGCCTCAAACCTAGTCACAGTATGTCGTCAGTTTAGGTTTGGTATCTTTGGTTGTCTCATCTGGTATGTCTTGAGTATTTGTTATGCAAGGTTTATTTTTTGAATTTAATGTTAGATTAATGTTCTTTACAATATAGTGTTTATTCAATTAATTTTAAATATTGTAGTTAAAAGTTTCTTATTTTATTTAATTAATTAAATTAGTTTATTTGGTGAGATAATTTAATCATTGTGATTAAAGTCATTTTATTAAATAAATTAATTAATTGATTAAATTACTTTTATTGAGATAATAGATTAAATATTCTGTAAATGCTCTTCTATGAATGGGAATTTTAAATATGTTTAAAAATGATTTTTTATTTTTTATTTTAATTTTAAAATTCAATAAAATATAATAAATTCTTGATAATTGTGAGAAGAAAATATCTGAGTTGTCAAAAGATATTTTCTTGATTTTCCATGTGTGTTAGTTGAATTAAATGCAAAATTCTTGTTGAGGATTTTCTCAGAGAGAATATTGCTAGAATTGGGGAAGGCAAGAGGGCACTTCACGGAAAAAGAAACAGAGGATTGCTAGAAAATTTGTGATTTTTAATTTGGGGTTTTGATTTAAAATTTTTGGAAGAAGAACTCAGGTTTATGTTTGTTTAGTAATTTTCATTCTTTTGAAAAGAGGAGATTTGAAAAGGGCTTTGGAAGTTGCACATGGCAGGCAAATCTTTCTTTCAACTATCAAATCTTCAAGCTACAGGAATACAGGTTCTTTGCTATTTAGTTATTTAGTTTGTGATTTGAAAAGATTTTCTGTATAAAGATTTAAATTTGTAGAAGTTTTGTTAATTTGTAAAAATTAAAAGATTTCCTGTAGATGAGTATTTTATTGAAACTTATGTTCTTCTCGGTAAAATATTTTGTAGAAAATTTGTTACCTCTCTGTGAAAATCTTGAAACAAAACTTTATAGTGAAATTAGAGAGCAACCCTGAGGCTTATTGTTAAACAATAGAAAATTCTCAAAGGAAACAAAAAAAAACTCTCTGTAGATTTTTAAATGAAGTTCTCTATCAAATTTGGTGTTAAGTTTGAGGAAATAGAAACCTCTGTGTTAAACTTTTCTACATATTTTTATTGAAAATATTTGAGAATCTAGGTTGAAAATGAAACCTTTTTTTATTGAAATTGAAAATCTGTTAAATTTGTGTAAATTGATAAGTTTCTCGATTTGCTGTAGAAAACCATATTGAAAATAATTGCCCTATTATAGTATTTTTTTTATTGATTAAAAACATATATATTTATATATGTATATGTACAAATGATGTATATACATATACATATACAAATATATATATATAATATTTTAATTTGGTAGAATCGATGTGCTGAATTCCTTTAAAACTTTCCGTGCGTGACTTTTAAATCGCAGAATTTAGGGTTTTAAAGAAATAAATTTTTAAAAAAATTATGAAGGGAGCTGCAGGGGGCACTACCCCCATGACTGACCCCATAAGGGAGCCGACTGTGAGGGCAGCCAGCATTGCCTTCACAGGCAGGGCCGATGCTGCCTACACAGTCGCGTCCTATTAAGGGGTTCGACTATGTATGGCAGCCGGCCCCTGCCTGTATATTTTACTTTTGTTTAATTTCTATTTAAACTTTTGTTTATATATTATGTTTAATATATATATATTATATATATATATATTATTATTTTAATATATACTATCTATATAATATATATATATATTATACATATATATATATTCATAAAATTTATAATTTGGTTAAAATAATAATGTTAAAATATATTTATATATTTAAATAATTTTTCAAATAAAATGATTTGAACTTGTATTTATTTAAATGTATTAAATACTGATGATTAGTATAAAAAAAACTATGAATAAATATTTTATAATGAAATGTATTAAGAAAAGAAATTGAAAGTTTCATTATAATGCATGAATGCGAAATTGGAGTTAAATTGTTAGTTTTAATTTTCATGCTTTATGTTATTGATTTGATTGGATTTAGTAAATCCTAATAATAGATTCTTGTTTTTGCCTTAATTGCTTTAAATTGTTCTTACTCTTATTAGGAAAATTGGGATTATATGGCCTAATAAGTCTTCCAGATATAGTTTCTTCATAAGGGAGTTGTTTTTGTGATGGTTTTATATTTCGAATAAACTAGGGTAGTGCACATGGTTCTATTTGGTTTTTAGACACCTAGTTCTATGAACAGGTTGTGATGTTTGTTGTTGTATGTTTGGTATTTGATGTTGATTTATGTGCACCTTGTTTACCCTTAGTTAGTGGAATTAGATTCCTTCAGTTATTATTAGGGGAGTGGCTCTTTATGAGGGTTGGCACACAAAGTGGTGTCTGGGTAACTCATGTAGAGTTAGTTAATCAGTGAAGACTAAATCAACACATTAGGTAGTCTAAAACCTTTAACTAGATTAATAACCCTCACTCATGGAATCAAGGGCTAGTTTATACTTGGGGATGAGTCGAGAAGGGCTGGAATGACAAAATTGATATCTAGTCATTATGAAAGATATTCAATTCCGCAACAGGTTGCATGTGGGGCCGGGTTCCGTAAGAGGTTATCAGGGTAACCCAAGATGGGGGCCAGAACCTAGGAAGATTCTTCTAGGTAACCTATGCAACATTGTGATGACACTCTACCTATAATAACAGTATCCATGTGAACTTAGTGTATTTGATCATTCAGTTCTAGAAGCAATATAACCATTAAGTTAAGTTTGATTTTTTTATAGTTTTGTTCTTGGGATCATCTATGTCTAGGGTTTGTAGGTTATGTCTAGGGAACCTTTTTACTATCTCCTAGCATGGGGGGTGGGCCTATGGGTACCACATGATTGGGTGGAACATGCACCTTACACCGTTGGGTCCCCAGTTCTTGTTCATGGCGACGAGTACTTCTTGGATGGAGAGCTTGTATATGAAAATGTACTTTCTTATTTGTATTAGTGGAAAGATTATACTTGTATCACTCCTCAGTTGTAATCGAGGAGAACTTTTGTAACATGTAATTGTACAATTTTATATGACCTACCTCATTTGGAAATGAGTAATGTAAATGTTATTATAATTGCAATGTAAAGAACGAATCATATTTATTCTTTATATCTTCAATGATGTAATTTAATTGTTATTAAATGTTTGCTCTTAAGTTTATGAGAATTAAACACATGTTATGTTAATTACTTTTGTCATCTATGGGATTTACAAGTAGTGTGTCGTCGCGTATCTTAGGGAATTTTTGCATTAGTGAAGTTCATGTTTACACTTTTAAAAATAAAAAATACACTTTCGTAGTCAATGCAACATTCAAACCTTTTATTTGTTGGCCCAAAGGAAATTACAAATCTTGTTTCCGTGAGGAAGCGTGTTTGGGATGGAAAGCGCTCAAAGTCTTCATTGAACTCATGGAGGTTGATGAAGTTCTAGCACAAGAAAAGGTGAAGATGCATGGATTTGAAGCGAAAAGGAAGCACCAAAAGAAGAAGTTGGGGAAGCGGTGGAAGTCAAAGAAGTCTCTAAAGGAGATAGCCAAGCATCCATGTGGAGCTCGTTAAGACTAGTCGTGTTTGTTTGTGTCTGATTTTGTTGTATTAAACCATGTAAGTATGAACATTGTTAATGGTGCTTATTTTTTGTTTACAGGGTTTATTTAATGTTTTACTCTGCACGTTAAGGTGCCTCTAGTTTTTATCATTTGTTGTGGAATTTTGGTTGGTAATAACACCGAACAATAGATGTAATTTTTTATCTTTACAAGCAATACAAAACTTTTGTGTTACCGACCCAAAAAAAATTGTTTTGTTATTTAATCATATGAGTTAAATAATTAAATTACTTAGTCTATAATGATATAAGTTATTTAAGAGGAACTATATATTTAACTAATTAAATTAGAATAAAATATATTAAATTAATAAACGGAAGCAAAATAAGAAGCATTTTTAGAAGCAAAAAAGGAAGCAAAATAAGAAGCATTTTTAGAAGCAAAAAAGGAAGCAAAACAAGAAGCATTTATAGAAGTGAAAAAGGAAGCAAAACAAGAAGTATTTTTAGGAGCAAAACAAGAAGCAATTTTAGAAGTAAAAAAGGAAGAAAGACAAGAAGCATTTTTAGAAGCAAAAAAGGAAGCAAAACAAGAAGCATTTTTAGAAGAAAAAAAGGAAGCAAAACAAGAAGCATTTTTAGAAGCAAAAAGGGAAGCAAAACAAGGAGTATTTTTAGAATCAAAAAAAGAAGCAACAATGGAAGCCAAACTAGAAGCAATTATGGAAGCAAAACTAGAAGCAAAACTAGAAGCAAAACTGGAAGCCTAATTGGGTGCTAATTTAGGTGCCATTTCCGATGCTATTTCCCAGCGCTATTTTAGTCAATAACAGAGGTGCTATTTTTGGCGCTATTTTAGGCGCTAACGGGGTGATGTGTTTTTTGGCGCTAATTATGTCAAAAACTCTAGTGTTACATCTGGTGCCACCTTCAGCATAAAATTTGGTGCCAAGATGACCATGCCTGTTTGTGTCGAGTTTGGCATCGACTAGCTCGCTCAATTCATGGGCTGAAATACACTAAAATTCGGTTCTATTTTAGGTGCTATTTTCCTGTTCTGCTGTAGTGATTTTCCACTATGCAGAGAAAATGCATGCTCACAAGGGCTAGTGAAGCTAGTTGTCCACTAGATGAGCCCCAAGAGATCCATATCAAAGTCATACCCCCATGACTATGATAAGGGAGAAAATGCATGCTCACAAGGGCTAGTGAAGCTAGTTGTTCACTAGGTGAGCAATAGGAAACCATATCAAATCCATACCCCGATGACTTTAATAAGGTACAAAAATGCAACACTCACGCAGGCTAGTGAAGCAAGTTGTTCACTAGGTGAACCCCAGGAACCATATCAAATCCATACCTCCATGACCTTAATAAGTTAAAAAAATGCATGCAACAAGAAAGAGGGATGTCGAAAGGGATTTTACTTAGTTCGTGTGAGGTCTTAATTTTGGGGACATTGTTCCTAATGTGTCCAAGAGAGGACCAATCAAAGGATAAAATATTTGCAACTTAGGGAATGTAGTCTGTCGCATCACCACTAAGAGGAATGGAATATGCTAAGATGGAACAAGCTCTTGAAGGACATTTCTCCTAATGTCACCAAAAATATAAAAACACATCACATGAAGTAAGAAAACCACATCAAGGAGCATGAGAAAAAAAGGCCAAAAATAATGCCAAAATAGTGCCAATGTATGCCCCCACTTTAAAGAAATTTCCAAACACCATGTTGTCAAAAATTACTTTAAATTAGACAAACATGAAAAAGGAAAAGAGGGTTTCCCCCCAAAAACACATAAGGGATCTATGGATTTGGGGTCAGTATCTATCTTTCCTGAAATGATATTAGAATGCTAGGAACTATCATCATTCCCCAAATACACATAGAATTGGAAGAATGACACAAAGAGAATGAAAAAAAAGATTTTTTTTTTGGGTGAACATGGAAGAGACATAGGGTGTCTCAACACGTTGTGACATACCCAAAAGGAAAACACAAGACAAAGGTGAAGATGAAAGGTAAATGAAAGATACAAAATCTTTTGGGTGAACATGGAAGAGACATAGGGTGTCTCAAAGCATTGTGTTGTCCCCAAAAGGAAAACACAAGAAAAAAAATGCAAATGAATGGTAAAGAGCGATGAAAAGGAAATTTTTTATGAAATCTAGAAGAATGTAGGTAGAACTAGAGGAATGCACATAGAGAGGAAACATTAAACATAGAGGGATCACATTACACACATGTGATCAACCAAAAAGAAAGAAAAAGACTAGTAAAGAAAATCTGAGTCAACCACCCAACAGGTCACCTACATCATAGTCTTGTTTAGTATATGTGGAATGTAGATCACTAGCGAGAGGGACAATGCAAAGTGTATTACTAGGAGAATCACCAAGTTTAACACATGGTAAATCACTTAGTTTTAGAGGATCATCATGGTTTTTATCATCTAAGCTCATAGAATAGTAAAATAGAAAATTCAACTCATTATGCACTTGATCATCAATTTTAGTGGTTTTTTCATCATCATCCATGTTAACCACAATAGGATGATGAATGATAATATTCATAGAAGGTGCTAGTCCTTGGTGCGTTGGAGAGACATGGGATTTGTTGGTTTTGATAATGGAGGAGACTGATCGTTTATTGCTTCTATCAAATTCAGATTTTTATTTTCTATGTTGTTATCTCCATTCATCTTTCAAGCAATAACATGACATCTACGCCTATGCTCTCTAGAATTTCTCTTTCTTTTATTATACTTTTCAAGTTGTGTTTGTGTAGGAGCAGGTTTTTCAACCATAGGTTCCTTTTCTTCTTATGAGGGAAGAATGAAAGAAACCATGGAAGGTTCTTTAACCACTTTTTCTTTGGTTTTATAATTTTTCTTAGGAGGCAAATTAGGACTTGTTTGGTTTTCTCTTGGCCTTTTGTAGGAAATAGGCAAGGGATTTTTTATGGATGGGTCTTGGTTAGTCTAAAGGGCTTTAAGCTCAATATTGTTTTCTTCAAGGGGTAGATGTTCAATCATGGGTGGAGGAAAATTTTCAAGGGATATCTTGGCTATGCATTTTTATTTGAACATGTGGTAGGATAGGAAAAGTAAGTCCTCATGGGGTTTGATAGGGTCCATGGGCTCAGAAAAAAATATTCTAAGGAAAAATTTCCATGGGAAGATGGAGGTGTAAAGCCACTATGGTTCACAGTGAATATTTCATTACCATCTAGAAACTTTAAGCACTTATGGACAAAGGATGGGACCACATTCATGGAGTGAAGCCATTTGTAGCCTAACTTCACACAAAATTTATCCAAATTAGAGATGATAGAGAATGATAATTTTAATTTCTTTGGTCCTACTTGTAAAGGGAGTGTGATCGAGTCCATCATAGCATGACCAAAACCATCATGAGTCTTAATACATGCTTTCAGTTTATCATATCTATACTGAGTGAGTTCATGCACATATAAGAGTTCCTTTGTGATCACATTCTCTCCATAGACAAGATCAATTGCAATTCCAAGAGTGGGCCTATCATTGATTCTATCAGCTATGTAGATAGCACCATCAGGTGCATTTTTTATTGTTTCTTTTGAAGAGAAAGTAATGTCAATAGGCATTCTGGTTTGTTGTTTATTAGGTTGTATTTCAATCACTCCTATCATTATACTAATAGGACTCTGGTCATTACTATCCATAGGATTTTTTTCATCATCATCCATAAGATTTTTTTCATTAATGTTCATGTTATCATCATCCATGTCAACACTCATCACATCAGGCTTAATATCACTAGCCTAAACAAATGAAATATTGTGGTTAGGCATGGGATTGGTGAAGATTTGCAAATTTTTGTTAGGAGGAGCTATAGATTTAAATTACCTTTGTCATTCACACCTCTAATTTGAATATGATTAGAATCAATAAGGTCTTGCACAAGATTTTTTAGACACTTACAATGTTTTGTATCATGTCATATTTGTTGGTGAAAGGAACAATAGGCATTATGTCTAAATCTTAGAGGTAATGGCTTGTTAGGGTAAAGAGGTTGAACGAGAGGTAAGGTAAGCATGTTCTTGTTTAATATATGAGTCATGATATTGTAAAGTGTGTCGGGTAAGGGAGTAAATTGTCTTTGTGAATCCCCAAAGATATAAGAATTACTCTTCTTTATAAAATCTACATGGTTATCAACCAACTAGGTAGGTTGGGAAGTTGAACTTAGTTGAAGAAAACTTTTATTTTTCCTTTCAAAAGGCTGATAGGTGTTTTGGTTTGAAGATTCAGACTTTTTAGGATGCATAGAGGTGGTTTTTGTTTCATGACCACCTACAGAATTATGATAATATCGAAGGGTAGTGCACATGTGTATGATGGAAGGGAATTTCATCATGGTGAGATTTTCATGTATCTTATTTTGTAAATTTTCTATGAACATCTTTTGAAGGAGAGGATCAAGAATCTTCACACTAATTTGGAAATAAAGCAATTAGTAATGTGAAACGAAGTCAATGACTTTTTCACCCTCATTTTTTTTACATCTCATCAAATTGGCTAATTTCATTTTAGGAACCATATGCATTTAGAAATGGTTAATAAAGACTTCAAAAAGTTCATTAAATGAAAAAATTGAGTTATTCGATAATGCAAAAAACTAGTCCAAGGAAATTTCTTTCAAGGATCGAGGAAAAAGCTTAGCCAAAAGTTTTTCCTCAAAGATAAAGTCACTATAGAAAGCAGTAAATTAATTAACATGATTAGTAGGATCTCCCTTTCATCCATATTTATCAAATCTATGGATCTCTATACCTTGTGGAATTGGAGTTCTCAATATCTCCAAAGATAGTAAGTTGCTTTTGACATAGTATGAAGGTGGACCATTTTGATTTTGATTTATGGTGGAAACTTGACATTGAATGGATGCAAGGCTTTGTAAAAGGTGGTTACTAATATGGTAATTGTTTTTGGTTTGTGATGGAGGTAAATATGGTGATGGTGAGTATTTTTTGTAAGGAAAATTGAATGGATAGCTTACGGGAGGAGATATAAGGTTAGATACCACATAGGTATAAAGAGCACTAGTGGAAATGTTCGAGGTGGGAAGGACATTATTAGTTGGTTGCATCGTTGTGGTCACTTGAGGATTGGTATAGGTGGGAATGGAGGTTATGGTTGAATGGGGTGGAATTTGAAGTCCATCACTTTCCATCATGCAGTGAATACTATCTATGGTTGCTATAACAATGTTGGAAATGTTTTCAGTACTCACAATATCTTGTAAATGAGCTAGTCCTTCATGCATTTTCATTATGTTTTCTTCAGAGATATTATCAACCATTGTTTGAGAACATTTCATAGAACTTATACGTAAGGTAGGCATAGAAAAAGAGTTGTAAAAGGTATGGTCCATACCTAGTGAGCTAGTACGAACACTAGGAGTAAGAGAGCTAGATAACCCAAGATCCACAACGAGTGTTTATTGTGGGATGTCAAGAGTCTCACACTTCATCTAACACTAGTATTAGTAGTAGTACACCAAGTATTACAAATCATGTAATGGATAAACCAAAGAAAGTGGAATGAACATAATACCCTATGCTTACAATTACACTTGGAATTGAAAAAAATTGAGAAATAGTAATTTTGCAAACTATAACAAAAACCTGAAAGCAACAAAAAGAAGCACAAAAAAGAAAATTCAAACCTTGAAAACAACAACTTCATAGTCTATAGGGACTAAGATTCTAGCAAGGGCATCTTAGTCCTACTGATGAAATTTTGAAGTTCTAGAAACTGGAACAGAAAGCAAACAATACACACAAGGTTCTGAGCCAAAAACCCATAGAGGGAATAAGATGCCAGTAAGGGTGTTTTAGTCCTAGTAAAGGTTTTTTTCAAAAAAAATCAACAAAATTTGAGCTGATAACAGTGTTCACAAGTTCTCTACTTAAGGACCTAATGTTTATAAACAAAAAACTGTGCAAATGAATGCAAGAAAAAGTGACTAATGACAAGCAATTGAATGCAATTTTTTCAATTTTGAATGCAATAAAAATGTTCCTAAATGCAATTAGGATGATTGACAATGGACTTTCACTAATGTAAATGTGAGAAACCCTAGATGTTCTTTCACTATTATAAGATGCAATGCAAGAATTAATGCAATCTAGATCTAGGGCCTTAATGAACTCCAAATCAAAAAAATGAATGTCTAGAATGTTGGGTTCCCAAAAATGAACTGTGGGAAAAATGATTTGGTGGAGAAGGGACTTACAATACAAAAAAGGAAGCCCCAATCCTTAACATTTCTCTATAGGTGGAATGGTTCATTCAAGGAAACCTAGGATCCCAAATTGGGTTGACTATCAACACAAAAGTGAGTCAATTCTCAACAAGGGAGACCTAGGAAGATTCCTTAGGATTTGAAGGGTTCACCACCAAGAAAAATCTTGGAAAAAAAAACTTGATATTCAACTCAAAAAACCTAATAATACAAGCCAAATAATGAGTGAAAATGACAAAATTAATTAATAGCAAGTTAGGATGTATGTACTTTGAAAGTATGGAAATGTGATAAAGATTCTAGAAATGCAAAAATGTTGTCAAGATATGTTAGGGAGGATCAAGACACCCTTACTATTATGTTGGTCATGTTGTCATATTCTTTAGATGTCATAATAGAATCTAAAAGAACCTCTGCAAAACTCCCCTTGGAGGACTAAGACACCCTTACAACTGACTTAGTATTGATCTGAATTTCTAAAACTTTGAAATGATCCTGAGGTTCAATGTCGACACTTCCTTCTTCTCAAATCTCAAGTCTTGAAACTACCAGATTTGTCTTGTAGGTGACTTTCTATGAAGATGACAACTTTGTAGTGCAACATTGCAACTTTACAAATTTGTAAGTTAAAATGATCTTCAACCTAAATCTGCAAACATAAACACACAAGAGAAGAAAAACTTCTTGATTGTTAGTAAATGGGAGCTTGCCTTGGGCAAACCCATTGTTGGTAATTAAACCTTGGAATGAAATGAAATAGTGAAGGGAAATGATGAATGAAAAAAGTGTTATGTTGCAACTCTCCAAACCCTTGTTATGAAATTTTCAAACTTGTATGAGGTGGCTAGCCTAAATGTAGATCTTGAATCAAAAGAATGCTTGATAGATCTTGACTTGAATTCCTTGCTTGAATAAAAACCCTAAATCACAAATGTTTGCTTAAAAACACACATGATGCAAAAATATCTTCTACATGATGCTTGAATCTTGATGATGGCTCCAAATGCTTGATGAATTGCTCTTGAATGCTCTTGTGAACTCAATTATGCTATTAGGAATGCTCATTCAACTTGCTAGGAGAAAATGAGTGAAAGAACCTTATATTTATACTTATCCATGCTTAATATCCTTAAATTACACTAGAACAATCCAACATATGAATTCATTAATTAATGGAGACTTCATCGTACAAAGATTTGAAATTAAATCCTAAAAATAACTTGAGCGGGATTAAGATGCCCTAGGCGGCGTCTTAGTCTCGAGGCTTGAAACTCAAGGAAAAGACTCCAAAAACGGTCCCCTTTAAGGTGCTTTTAAAAAGAGGGTCCCAAGACCTTTGGAGGACAAAGATTCCCTAGGTGGTGTCTTAGTCTCATTCCAAAACTCAAGGATACATAAGAAAAATCATTAAATTATCATTTATCCCTTGATGTTTGTCGAGATTAGCCATAAAAAGATAATTTATTAGGCTTGTGGATGCAAAATAGGACCAATTAAGACATAAATAAGGATAAATAAAACAGGGAGGGCCCAAACAAGTGTGAAAATGAAAAGGTATGTATTTTCCTACACTACATTTGGAGTAGAAGGGACTCACAATACAAGAAAGGAATCCCTAATCTTTAATTTTTCTCTATAGGGGGAATGGTTCATTCAAGGAAAACTACAATCCCAAATTGGAATGACTATCAACACAAAGGTGATTCAATTCTCAACAAGGGAGACATGGAAAGATTCCTTAGGCTTTGAAGGGTTCACTACTGACCAAAAGCTTTGAAAAGACAACTTCATATTCAACTCACAAAACCTAACAATGCAAGCAAAATAATGAGTGCAAATATCAAAGTTAAGTAACACCTAGGAAGTCTAGATATGTGATAAAGATTCTAGAAATGCAAAAATGTTATTAAAATATGCTAGGGAGGAAAAAAAATGCCCGTATTGTTGTCTTTGTCTCGTTACTATTTTTTAGGGGAAATGGAGAATCATCACACTTCTTAACATAATCTGAAAGAATCTTTGCAAAATACCACTTGGAGGACCAAGATGCTCTTACTATTGACTTAGTCCTGACATGAATTTCTACATCTTCAAAATGTGATCTTGGGGTTCAATGTGTGCATTTATTTTTTTGATTTCAAGTTCACTAAGGCCCTAGATCTAGGTTGCATTCATTCTTGCATTGCATCTTGCATTAATAAAAGTGCATCTAGGTTTCCTCATATTTGCATTAGTGAAAGTATAAACAAGTTGCATTTTTTATTCCTTGCATCATCTTATCTAAACTAAAAAATGGAAAAAGTGCATTGTCAATCATCCTAATTACATTTAGGATCATTGTTATTGCATTTAAAATTGAAAAAAATGCATCCAACTTTGCATTCAATTTCTTGTCATTAGTCACTTTTTCTTGCATTCATTTGCACTATTTTCTATTTCTAAACATCAAGTCCCTGAGTAGGCAACCTGGAAACCCGGTCAACAATCCATATTTTGCTATTTTTCTGAATAAAACCCCTACTGGGATTAAAACGCCCTTACTAGCATCTTAGTTCCTCTATGTTTTTTCTGCCTCTGAACCCTGTCTATATTGTTTGCTATCTATTCCAGTTTTTGGAACTTCAAAATTTAATCAATAGGACAAAGATACCCTTGCTAGCATCTTAGTCCATGTGGACTCTAAACCTATAGTTTTCAGGGTTAAAATATGCTTTTCTATGCTTCTATTTGCTTCTTTCAATTTTTTGTTATAGTTTAAAGAATTACTATTATTCCAATTTCTTTCATTTCAATTACAAGCATCATTAGATCTGAAAATGATCACATTTCTAAAAAAAATCATAATATGGATAAAAGTACTTTTCACTTTTGCATATACAATGTTAACATTCATAAAAATTTTCATAAGTTTGATAAAAGTTTTTTTCACTTTTGGATATACATTGTTTGCATTCTTAAAGTTTTGCATACATTGGATAAAAGTGTTTTGCATCTTTGGATATACATTGTTTACATTATTAAAGCATTGCATGAGATGGTTAAAATTGCTTTTCATTTTTGGTCAAACAATGTTAGTACCATACCTTTCTAGACACACTAAGAAAAAGTTTGTATCCCCTCCCTATGAGAGTGTTTTAGTGAAAGAGAAGACAACCTTGGACAATCCTAATGATCATATTCATTCTTCTCCCAATATCTCTCCTATTGGTGAAGAATATATTTTTGTGTTAGTTCACCAATCAATGAGAGTTTTGAGTGTTCTAGTTGTTTCTCTCCTTCGACCTCTCTTAGTGGAAAAGATATTGATGACCGTCCTTATGATCCTTCCCCTACCTATCCTATTTTGGAATAAATTAGGGAACAAAGGAATGAAATCATAAATGATCATAAACATCATACTTTTCCTTCTCCTAGTATCTCTCCTAGTTGTGAAGAAGATACTTTAATCGATGAAAGTCATGAGAATCTTAGTTATCCCTCTTTACCTAGGGAAGCCCTTATTGAGCAAGACAATTCAACCATTGATCATTCCCCAATTTTCAATGAATAAAAAATCCTTGAATGTCAAGAACAATTGGTTTGTAGTTCTCCTAAAGACTCTTCTCCTAGGGAGGATATCTTGTTGCAAGAAAATGAGAAAATTGAGAAATTCCTTTCAAACAATGTGTATGAGGCTTATTCTAATGACAGCGATGAAGAGACTTTAGACTCCCCTTCACTAAGACACCATGAAAAGTATTTTGAGGTTATGAAAATTAGATATCCCTTGGTGTACTCTCTCGAACCTAAAATTATCATTTCTCCACCGTCACAAAAACCACAAACTCAAAATAAGCTTGTCCTCATCCTTGAATCACCTAAGAAAAATGTGTTGCAACAATTGAGTTATACTACTATCGCTCATACATATAACACAAGGAGTAACAGACAACCTCAACCTAATTCTGTTATGTTACCATTGCCTAATCCTATATTTCCTAGTGCTCCTCGTTTAGCATTGCATATTGGCAAGGAGTATGATCTTGTTGAACAACTTAAGAATACTCACTAATATTTCCTCATGGGATCTTATTGAAACTTCACCTAGTTACTATTGGATGTTGTGGTTGTGTTGATGAAATGTGGTTGTCATTGATGTCAACACTATTAGCTTAAAAGCATTTGAAGTTGTATATGTTGAGGATATTGAGAAAATTGTAATAAATGAGTTCCAGGTATTCAATGGTGAAGTGAAGTTAAGTATGGTGGTTATTTCTATATGTTGTTGATCAGAGGTTTTGGACTAAAGGGTTTGTTTCTGAGTGTATGTAGTTTATCTACGTCAAATTTCAGAGATCCACGTAGAGATTTGATTGAGTTATGAAGATTTCCATTTAGACAGCTTTTATGTTTCTTTAGTTGGTGTTCCTAATTGAAGATGATGCTATTTCAATTAGTTTAGTTGTTGTGGATTCTTCTCTTGTGATTTGTGATTCTTGTGTATTTTTCTAGATCGTGCTCTATCTTTGTTGCACATCCACATTGTCATTGTGATCGTGGTTGGCGATTTTCTCTTGCGTATTCATGTTTTTCTTGTTCTTGGCCGACATAGTGTTTGTAGCATGTTGTGGATCTTCAAGGGAAAATTAATTGAAGTGTCTTCATGCTAGAGATGTTGACTTGGGTCCTCACTAAGTTGTGGCCAACTTTGGTTGATTCCCATTGATAATCTTTAATGTTTTGTGCTGATAGTTTATATTCATTTTATTATTTCTTTGTGGCCGACTTCTAGCAATGAAATTTCATGTTGCAGATATATATAAGAGAGATTGTTTATTCAAATTTAATTGTGAGAAAGGTGTGCTTTTGTGTGTGTGTGCAAATACTGTTCTAAATCATTCAAAGGAAAAGTACAGTGTGAAGAATTGTGAAGAAGTGTGAAGAAGAGTGAATAAGAGTGAAGAAGTTTTCATGTCCTTAATTGGAACTATAATTAGGCATTAGTAGATGCTATTTTCTTAGTTCAAAATCTGGATGGATTTAATTTGAATCTCTTTGTAAGATAGTGTTTCTTCCTTTGTAATTGAGCAGTGAGCTCTAGGATATGTGCTTGAATGCATGTGCATTCCCCATATTTCATTTTCATTATACTTTTAAAAGGTTATAATCTTGTGGACTGACCTCCACCATGGTTTTTCCCCTAAAAGGGTTTCCATGTAAAAATATTGGTGTTATGTGTGTTTCTGATGTGTTGATGATTTATGTTTTCATGGTTAATAATTAGATTAGAGAATAAGGTTAATAAGTTGAATAAGTTTTGAATTTCTATGACAATTGATTCACCCTCCCCCTCTTAGTTGTCAACCCTTGTATTTCCAACAATTGGTTTCAGAGTAGGTTCCTTGGAAGAAGTTTAATAGCTTAAGGTGATCTAGGATGGAAATTTATAGGAAGGATAGTCCAAGATTTGATTGAACAACTTATTCTTTGTGGAAGACTCAAATGGAGTTCCAACTAAGATGCATTGGTGAACCCTACTGGAGCATTACAAGTAAGATGTTTATTATTCCACAGAATGGTCCTACTACTTTTGATGAGATCAAATATGTTGAGTATAATATTCAAGCTAAGGAAGCTTTGTTGAGTTCTTTGACTGATTCTGAGATGACAAATGTTATGGATCTAAAGACTACTTATGAGATCTAGAAAAAGTTGGAAACCTTGTATGAAGGTGATGTAATGTGAAGATTGCTAAGTTGTAGAGTTTGAAAGGGAAATATGAAAGGTTGAGAATGGGTGATGATGAGAACATTAATACTTTCATGCAAAGAGTGAATGAACTTGTGTGTGGTATTAGATGTGCTAGTGGAAAGATAGATGAATCTGAGATTGTTGCCAAAGTGCTTAGATCCCTATCTGATACTTACAAATTCAAATCTAGTGCCATTGAAGAGCTCCAGACTGTAACAAACATAACTAAAGATACATTGGTTGGTAAGTTGACTGTTTTTGAGTTGAGAAAATTTGGTGATTCCCTTCCTAAGGTTGAATCTACATTTAAGGCTACTACTTCTACGAGAGATAGAAAGAGATATGATCTAGGTGAGATTTCATCTAGAAAGATATTCAAGTATGAGGATGAAATTAGATAGATTGAAGAAGAAGAAAGAGAGCTAGAAGAGCTGGAAGCACTTATTGTCAAAAGAGTACCGAGAGGAAAAGGTAAGTATGAAGGAAAATTACCTCTTAACTGCTTTTCTTGTAATAAGATAGGTCATTTTGCATCAAGGTGTCCGAAAAGAGCTGCTAAACCAAGACATAACAAGCCTATATTTCAAAAGAATTTTTACTATGTTGTTGATGAAGGTGTGACAGATGATGAATTTGATAAAGGAAATATAAGTGATGATGAATGGATATTTATTGCTATCAAGGAAAATAATCCTGTATCTACTGAATCTGTTGGTTGTACAAATGTGGAGAAATCCCTGGCTACTCAAGTTGAAGAAAAAGATGAATGGGTAATTGACAATGGATGTTCACATCATATGATAGGAGACAAAAGTAAGTTTGCAATCTTGGAAAAGTATGATGGTGGTGTTGTGAGATTTGGTGATAATACAACTGGTGTGATCTGTGGAATAGGTTGCATTTCTCTTGATGGTAAGCATGATATTGATGATGTTTTGTATGTAGAAGGCTTGAAGCATAATATCTTGAGTGTTGTTCAAATGGTTGATAAGGGATACAATCTTCAGTTGAAGGATGGAAAGTGCATAATATTGAGTTCTAGAAATGAAATTGCATTAGGTACCAAAAAAAAGGTAATATCTTTCACTTGAGTGCTGCTAGTAAAAGTTGTTTGATTGCTCAAGTTGATGAAAGTTGGTTATGGCATAAGAGGTTGTGTCATGTTAACTTTGATAATATTGTCAAGATAAGTTCCACTAAGGCTATGAGAGATCTACCTAAGTTGGTGAAACCTACCAATGCAATATGCAAGGAATGTCAATTGGGAAAGCAAACTAGGATTTTATTTGGGAGTAAAAAGCATTGTTCAAATGAATTGTTAGAGCTTGTGCATGTTGATCTATGTGGTCCCTCTAAGGTTAGAATTTTACAAGGTTACGGGTATTTCATGTTACTCATTGATGATTATTCTAGAATGGTATGGGTTACTTTCTTAAGGGAGAAATATGAAGAACTGGAAAACTTCAAGATCTTTAAAGCTACGGTTGGTACAAAGATAACTTTGATGATTAAATGTCTGAGATCAAATAGAGGTGGTGAATTTACTTCCAGTGAATTTAATAATTTTTGTGAAGAACATGGAATAAAGAGATAATTATTTACACTATGGACCCCTTAGGAAAATGGAGTCATGGAAAGTAAGAACAAAATAATTGAATATGTTGCTAGAACTATGATACTAGAAGGTAATGTTGCTCATATCTATTGGAGAGAATTCATGAGTATTGTTGTGTACACACTCAACTGGGTACAAATCAAAGGTGATACTGGTAAGACCCCTTTTGAGCTATGGACTGGTCAAAATCCTACTATTAAATACTTCAAGATATTTGGAAGCAAATGTTATATTAAGAGAGATGAAGACATAGGAAAGTTTGATGCTAGGAGTGATGAAGGTATCTTTCTAGGTTATGCTACTAAAAGTAAGGCCTGCCAATGTTACAATAAAAGATTGAAGAAAATGGTTGAAATTGCAAATGTTAAGGTTGATGAAGATTTTGGTACACTATCCAGAACCTGTGGATATGACTCTGATGATCAGGATGATAGTACAAAGAAAGGAAAACAAGTTTAGACTACAAATCAAGTGCAAATCAATATGGTAAATCAAGAAAATGAAGAAGGAGAAACTAGTGAAAGAGAAGAAGAAGAGCCTGAAGTTGAAGAAAATCCTAAGAAGACTCTGAGGTATGTAAGATTGAATCATTCAAAATATTAGATTATAGGTGATAAGGACGAAGGTGTCTAGACTAGGAGAAAAATTGTAGAAGAGTATTGCTTGATTTCAAAAATTGAGCCTACTAGTGTGAATGAAGCATGTAAAGATGAGCATTGGATTGAAGCAATGAAAGAAGAGTTAAAACAGATTGAAAAGAATGATACATGGATTATTCTTCCCAGACATAAGGATAAGAATTTCATTGGAACCAAATGGGTCTTTAGAAACAAACTGACTGAGCAAGGTGAAGTGGTTAGAAACAAAGCAAGACTGGTATGTAAACGATATTCACAAATGGAAGAAATTGATTTTGAAGAGACCTTTGCCCCTGTTGCTAGAATTGAATCTGTAAGATTATTAATTTCCTATGCTTCTCACAAGAACTACAAAGTTTACCAAATGGATCATCTAAAATAAACTTTTCTAAATGGTGAATTGGAAGAAGTGTATGTTGAGCAACTTGATGGATTCTAGTTGACTGATAAAGAAAATATGGTGTATCGATTGAAGAAAGCATTGTATGGACTCAAGAAAGCAACTAGAACATGGTATGCAAGATTGGACAAGTATTTTTTGAAGCTTGGATTTAACAAAGGTACTGCTAATAGTAATTTTTATTTCAAGAATGATGATAAAGATTTGATTGTTGAAGTATTTTTTGATGATATTATTTTTGGAGGAGATGATGGTTTGTGCATGAAGTTTGTGAATGAGATGCAAAATGAATTTGAGATGTCTATGATTGGTGTGATGAAATTCTTTTTGGGATTTCAAATTACTCAGTTAGATAAAGGGATTTTTATATCTCAGTCCAAGTATGTGAAGGAATTGCTGAAGAAGTTCGGTATGGAAGATTCAAAGCCAGTTGATACACCCATGGAGACCAGATGCAAGTTAACAACAAAAGATGATTCTCCAAAAGTAAATTAGACAAGATACAAATCAATGATTGGTGGATTGTTGTACTTACCTCAAACTAGGCCTAGTATCATGAATTTTTTATGTATTGTTGCAATATTTCAAGCTAATTCGAAAGAATCTCATGTGATTGTTGTGAAGAGAATTTTTAGATACTTGAAGGGAACTATTGATCTTGGCCTATGGTATCCTAAAGATAACAATCTTACTTTGAGTGCCTTTACTGATGCTAGTTGGGTAAGAGATGTGAATGACATAAAAAGTACTAGTGGTCGAGCATTTTTCTTGGGTAAGAAGCTAATTGCATGGTTAAGCAAGAAGCATATTCCATTTCCTTGTCTATTGTAGAGACCGAATACATTGTTCCTGCTAATAATTATACTCAAGTCCTATGGATGAAATAGATGTTGAAGGATATCAAAATTGTATATGATGAGCCTATTTCTATATTCTATGATAACTCAAGTGTTATTAAAATTTCCAAGAATCTGGTGTTGCATTAAAAAAAAAAGCATATATCTATCAAGTTTCACTTTTTGAGGGAGAAGGTAAGCGAAAAAGAAGTTAGATTGGAGTATTGCCTACTAAGAAGAAAATTCCAGACATCTTTACCAAACTGTTGCCTAAGGATACTTTTGAGTATCTCAGAGGGAAGTTAGGAGTGATTACCCCTCCTAATCAAAACTAAGGATGCATTGCATTGCATCAGTCCATGCATTTCATAGTCATATCTTGTCTTGGATTGATGTTGTGGTGGCTGCTACTCAGGGGGAGTAGTCAGATGTTTAGAAATTCAGATATATGGTTCAGAGATTAGAAAAATTTGTCATTGATGTCAAAGAGGGAGAAGATTCATGTGAAAAACTAGTGATTGTTTGAGGAGGAGAGCCTTATGGGGAGAAATATTATGTGAAAGTGTTGAGGATAAGATGAGTCAAAACTTAAGTAGGAGTTATCTGCATTGATGGTGTTTTTCGCATCATGTGTTGCCATCAATGCTAAAGGGGGACATTGTTGGATGTTGTGGTTGTTTTTTTGATATGTGGTTGTCATTGATGTCAACACTATTAGCATAAATACATTTGAAGCTATATATGTCGATGATATTGAGAAAATTGTAATAAATGAATTCAAGGTTGTCAATGGTGAAGTGAAGTTCAGTATGGTAGTTATTTATTTACATTGTTGATCAAAGGTTGTGGACTAAAGGGTTTGTTTCTGAGTGTATCTAGTTTATCCACGTTGAATTTTAGAGGTTTGCATGGAGATTTGATTGAATTATGAAGATTTTCATTCAGATAGTTTTTTTGTTTCTTAAGTTGGTGTTCCCGATTGAAGATGATGCTATTTTAGTCAGTTCAATTTTTTTGGATTCTTCTCTTATGATTCGTGATGCTTTTGGATGTTTCTAGATCATGCTCTATCTCTGATGCATGTCAGTATTGATCACTGTGATCATGGTTGGTGATTTTCTCTTGCGTATTCATGTTTTTCTTGTTCTTGGCTGACATAGTGTTTGTAGTGTGTTGTGGATATTTAAGGATAAATCAATTGAAGTGTCTTCATGCTAGACATGTTGATCTGGGTCCTCACTAAGTTGTGACCGACTTTTGTTGATTCACATTGATAATCTTTAATGTTTTGGGCCGACATTTTATATTCATTTTATTATTTATTTGTGGCTGACTTGTATCAATGAAATTTCATGTTGAAGATATATATAAGAACAATCGTTTATTCAAATTTAAGTGTGAGAAATGTGTGCTTCTGTGTGTGTGTACGAATAATGTTTTAAATCATTTGAAGTAGAGCAGAGTGTGAGGAATTGTGAAAAAGTGTGAGGAATTATGAAGTGTGAAGAAGTGTTCATGTGCTTAATTGGAACTATAATCAAGCATTAGCAAATGCTATTTTATCAGTTCAAAGTATGGATGGTTTTAATCTGAATCTCTTTGTAAGACAGTGTGTTTTCCTTTGTAATTGAGTAGTGAGTTCTAGGTAGTGTGCCTAAATGCATGTGCATTCCCCATATTTCATTTTCATTATAATTTTAATAGGATACAATCTTGTGGACCAACCTCCACTATGGTTTTTCCCCTAACAGGGTTTCCACATAAAAATCTTGTTGTTATGTCTATTTCTGATGTGTTAATGATTTATGTTTTGTGGTTAATAATCAGGTCAGAGAATAAGGTTAATAAGTTGAATAAGTTTTGAATTTATGTGACAACTAATTCAGCCCCCCTCTTAGTTGTCTGCCCTTGTATTGCCAAGGGTTACTACACCATGCTTCAAACAAATTTGTAGCAAGTTGTGGTTCCCTTAGTGCAAATCCAACTGACATAGCAGCTCTCATTTAGGGAATGAATGTGGTTAACATTGATATTACCTTTCACCAAAATGAGTTACACCTTTGGAAGTGAGAAATAAAAATGAAGCATTCATGATAATAGATATCCAAAATATGGTAGGGATTAAGTGTACCCTTGTTGATAATGGATCAGCTCTTAATGTTTGTACTAGTGTAACTCTTTTGGATAAAATTTGCATAGGAAAGTCGCAAATGCAACCTGATTCCTTATCAATTTGAGAATTTGACAACATAGGAAAGCAACCGCTTGGAGTAATCACTTTACCGATTACAGTTTGAAAGGCTTCCTTACACACTCCTATCCATCTTATGCCTCATGATCTTTCATATAACCTTCTTTTAGGAAGACCATGGATTCATGAGATTCAAGTTGCGCCTTCAACTCTTCATTGCATAATGAAGTATGTTTACAATAATAAGGTGTACAAAGTGGAAATTGGTCCTGAGACTGAAAGTTACTTACAAATAGAAAAAGGAACACCAAATCCTCTAAAAAAATTAATCCCAACCTCAAAGATAGAACCCCTAACAAGTACATAGAAAGAGATTGAAAGAACATCAAATTTGTTGGAAGATGATTAGGGTTTGTTAGATGTTACACCTTTGTTCTTAGGGGAATACAAAATCAACAACAGTGAAGAACAAAAAGGGAAAACAATAATTTCAACACAAGTGCTTACACAAGGTGAATCTTCAACATGCAACAATTACACAACTAATTTTGACACATTCAATTATGAGCCACAACCGAATCTAAAAGAGATGAAGAAGCTCTATGGAAAAGGTTATGAGATCATGAAACAATTGGGCTATAGTGGAAAAGTATGTGGCACAAATGAACAAGGTATTCATGTCCCTATAGAGCATCACATACAAGAAAAGACTAGTGGTCTTGGTCATTGTCCTTTGAAAGGCATAAACAATCCTTCACTCAATATCAACACTATTACAAAAGTTTCTTCTTGTATAGGAACGAATTTGCATCCTTTATGCAAATTCCCCTTTTACACTTCCTCACCTTAGAAAACCAAACTTGAAGGCAAAATTCCACATTAGCCAACTACCTTCATTCCACTTGGCATCTGTTTTGTGCACCAACAAAAGAATAATTATCAGGGATGCACGTAGGGAAAATGTGCATGTGGAATGCTTATGTCTGTGATGGATTCCCATGTCTGAAGCCAGCTGAGGCATTACACTTCCCATTGGGGTTAGTTCATAATTCCCCTCTTCGACCAACTGACTTGAATATGGTCATTTTTCTTATCCCACCTTTAAAAACACTTTTCATTCCTTCATTTCATCCTCTAGCAAGCTCTCTTCACAATCTTCTAAGCATTCTCTTTGCATCCATCACTCTCAAGCAGAAATTTGGCACTCCATAGCAGAAACAACAACACTCTATCAACTCCGTAGAGCATGTGTGGAACAACACTGCAGTAGGGGCTTGAGTCTTCTCTTTTTCTCCTCCATTAGCTAGTGAGCTCGTGGTGGAGGTGGTAAGCATTTTCACTCCCCTCCTCTACGATTTGTTTAGTAGCACATTACTATTTTGTAGTGTTTATTGTGTTCTTTACTTCCATTCTTCCTTTATCATATTTTTCTCTATAGGTGCTATCTTGGTTGTCCTTGGAGGTGGAAACTCCAAAATGGGGGTCTGAGTGAGGCAGACCCCTATACAGACCCCCAACATTTTTCCTCCTTCCTTTATGTAGGTGGATGTGTATTTGGAGCTAGTTGATGAACAAGCTCTTTCGTGAGATCATCTTTGTCACCCAAGCCTTAATAAACTTACTTTATCACATTAATTTGTATATCTCTTACTTTATAGTTTTATTTTGTTTCCTTAAAAATCACTATCTAGGCTATCAGCTAATTTTTCTGGAAATTCATGCTATACTTTTGGTCCTTTGGCTGTACAAATTCCAGCACACCTAAGAGATGCCATCATGCCATGCTATCATCCTCAAACCATGCTTTCATCCTCTGGCAGAGAGCTACCTAAGGCATAGTGTTGAACCCGAAAAGTAGCTTGCCTAGCCCCAAAACTAATTCCAGGTCTACAAAGTGATTGAAGAACCTTATAGTCCTCATCATTCTCATCCCTAATTTCAAAACATACCTTTAGAGTGAGGTAAGTTAGGGTATCCTTCCACTCTTGTCTCTCCATGACCTGGGGCCTTGAACATGGTTTGTTCCCCTCTCTTACATTTTTGGTGAACCTGACATGAACCATTTTGGTTCCATTTTGCAATACTGAAAGCTCCTTTCCTCATATTATAGGAGTGTTGTAGGTGTGAGTGTTGTGAGGCTTTCACCTTACAACCCAGCCTGTGACCCCTAGTAGGCGTAGTTGGAAGGTTACGAAGGTATTTCGTAACAAAAGCTTAATTAGGTCACTATCCTTGCAACCTTTGGAGGATCCTGAGAGAGTATCGTTCATTGCATGTGATGGCATCTTTTTTGCATCAACCTATCCCCTCTGTGCAGCCTATGAGTAGTGGTACTAGTATAACCTTAACTTCGTAGGACCAGTTGATGGGTTTTAATAGGGAACCATCTCCTCTCTACATCCCTGCATGAATGAACAAAAAAATCATAGCAAGTGTTTTTGTTGATCTGACATCTCAAGTAAACATCATAACTCAGGAGATCATGCTAATAAAAAAATGTCATAAAGATGGGTACATTGCACCTGTGAGCACCATCCACACACATTACCAAAAAAAATTTCCCACTTTGGGTGTTATTGTCTTGTTAGTTTTGGTTGGACCTAAATTCATGAAGCTTCTATTTGACATTAGCCCTAGGTCTGAACTCTTTAGAGTGAATTTGGGTATCTCTTGGTTAGTATCTATGAATTCAGTGCCTTCGGTCATGCATAAATGTTTAAAATTTATCCATGAGGGTTCCATGCATGTGATTCATGACACCGATTATAAACCACTGATTTCCCATGGTAGCTATTCCTTGGATTACTCTTGGACAATGTCTATTGGTCCTCTCTTGCCTAGGATGAACCTCCTACACCAGACATATCAAAATTATAAGAAAGGGTGCCTAAGGCCAAAAATGAGATACCCTATGTTGCCTTATGCTATTTCACATAGGGCTTGCCTAAAATTTGACAGTGATGCCACCAAGGTACATAGAAGAGAATAAGTGAAGTGGTCCCGAGATCCTTCTTCTTCCTCTTCCACTATTAAGCTCGACACTTCCTCTCACCCCGCTAAGGAGCCATCAAATTTTGTTTTACATTTGCAATAGAATCCTATGGTGCCTACTTGGAAAAATCCCAAATGTCTTGTGTTTGAACTTCCTGTTTTTCCCAAAGATCCTAGGCCTATTTGGTATAACAAAATGAAAGGTCCCCATGGGAAATCCTCTATGTCTCGACCTCCACATCCTCCTACCACTCCTGCTCCCAAAGTAGTAAACAAGAAGAGGCCTGCTACCAAGGAACTTAAGTCAACTCCCCCCGCTACTTCTCCACCTATTCCTCTTGCTCCCGTTCAAGGGTTTGTTCCTCTACTTGAAACGGCTGTAGTGGACACTCCCATGGCTGAGCAGGAGCCTTCTGTTCCTTTGCAATCTTTGGCCTTTTGTTCAAAGAGTCATAAAAAATTCCTTGCATGCAAGTGCAAGCACGGATGAAAGGATCTCATGGCTGAGCAGGCCACCGTACAGAGGAAGGAAGAGGAGATGATTTCCCCCACATCAGGGCCTCCTATAGTGTCCTCCTCTCTCATCCCCTCTACTTCCATTCAAACTAGCTCTGTATCACTTTCAGCTTCTGCTTTGAGTACAAATGTGCCTGACCCTAAAAAAGTGCAGTTGTTCATCACTCCTTCAGTGGAGCTTCCTCTATTGATGTCCCTTTCAAATGTCCCACCTTTCCCAAAACCCATAGATATGATGAACACTTTAATGGTATCTATTGTGGTTTTCTCTTCCTCCTCTTCCTCCTCTTCCTCTACACCTCTTTCCTCATCTATGGGGAGTTCACATCCCCCAATGGAGCATAAGGTGGAGAGTGGTCCTTCTAGAAATGGAGGATGTAAGAGGATCCCACCTTCTCTGAAATGTGGTCTCGTGCTGACTTGTTCTGTCCTAGTGACGGAACCAGTCCAGACTTCTCTTGAGTTCGTCACCGCTCCTAAATCACTCGGTGAGCCTAGTGGTGAATCTCGAGTGTAGCCTTCTTTTTCTATTGATGTAAAACATGGCACTCCTATAAAGTGCATGTTTAACTCTTTGGATGAGGTTCTAGCCTTGTTGGCGATCTTCACAAAATTGTTGACCTTAGCTCCACAAAAGCTTAGTGGAGGGGACCTTGCAGGGCCCTCTTCCTTATCCCTTGTTGTGGGGGGGTTATACACTCCTCCACTTAACATTCCACCACTACAGGCTCATCCACCTTCCCCCTACGATGATCTACAGTGGGAAGCAGATGACCTCTTGGTCTATCAGTGTTAGGGGGATGCCTCTTTTTTATCTTTATATTAGATGTGTGTGTGTTGTGATGTGTTCCCTTATGATTGTGGTATGTGTACCTCGATGACCCTTTTCACCCTTGTTGGTGCTTGGATATAGGCATGGTTTTTGTGTCGTAAACCTTCTTCTATCTATATCATCATTTTCCCATGTTTGTGACTTGATTTTCAGTAAATTGGGGACGATGCAAAGCGTCGTGGGCATTTAGGCTTCCCTTCCATATTGACCCAATTTTTTTATTTTCATTTTGTCTTCTCGTGCGTTATTCACATGGTCTGATATATTAGGGGGTTGATGATAGTTCATTTTATATACTATTACTATACTTATATATATTTATGAGTAGCTCTGATCTTGAAATATCAGGCTACCCTTGTGCCCTGTGGTTATGTTATTTTCTCTTTTACCTTCTCCTTTATCTTTCTCTCTTCTTTGCTTGAGTTGTCCCTTTCATGTGTGACAATACCACTTCTATAAAATTTTGATTTTTAGAAAATGTATTTGTTTCCAATGAATATTTTCTCGAGAATCTTCAAAAAAAAAAATCAATAATCGCATTCTCAACTTGAAACCCTAACAAAACATGTTTTCTTCATCATGGGTTCATAAAGAAAGAACTTGAGAACCTTCCTCGAAGGTGGGAGCAACTTCGATCTTCCCCTCACATGGGGGAATATTCTTCCTTTCAAATTCCTTGATGAAGTGAACATATTTCAAAAGGATTCCATGATGATAAATCGATTCGAGAAAGAAACATCTTCCCCGTACTTTCAAACAATGTGTCCCTCGAGTGGACCCCTTCTTTACACCAGGTTCTTGAGGGACCCCTTTGAAATTTTCCCAACTTGTTGGTAGTCTACAAGATTGTTCACTTACTTTCCTACATGGCTGCTTTCTGACATGTTCTATCTACAAGTAAACATGTCACTTTACAAGTGCACCTATGGAGCCACTTTTTGACTCTATGGAGTCCCCTTCCTTTGGGTTTCCTCCATGTGAAAGATCTTGGGGGATACCTCCCTTTAGGTCTGTGGGTCTATAGGGAACTTTCTTGAGCTTCATCCATGCAAGAGATCATGGGTGTGGCTCCCTTGTAGGTCTCCAGGTCTGTAGGGCACTTTCTTTGGGTTTCCTCCATGTGAGAGATCTTGGGGTATACCTCCCTACAAGTCTATAGGTCTGTAGGGAACTTTCTTGGGTTTCCTTCATGTGAGAGATCTTGAAGGACACCTTCCCTATAGATCTACGGGTCTTAGGGTGCTTTCCCAACTTCCTCCATGTGATAGATCTTGGGGAATTCTTCCTTGTAGGTATATGGGTCTATAAGGTGCCCTTTTTGTGTATCCTTCATGTGTGAGATCTTGGAAGACACATTCCTTTTAGGTTTGTGGGCCTATGACGAGATTTCTTCTTGAGGCTTCCTTCATGTGAGAGATCTTGGGGGTTTCCTCCTTGCAGGTCTGTAGGCCTATAAGTTGCTTTCATTCTCCAACTTCATAGTTCTATGGGGCTATGAAGTCCTTTGCTTGTCCTGCACTCCCAAGTTTGCCAAATCATGGTCTGCTTTCTCAATGGTTTAGGTATACTTTTCTAACCCTATTCACTCTCTGATCTACTTTACTGAAGCACTCATTAGTATTCATGCTCGCTAAAGTGGGGGAAAAATGTATAGGTGTGAATTTTCACCCCTTACCCAAATTCCCCTTTTAAACTTCCTCATCTTAGAAAACCAAATCTGAAGGAAAATTTCCACATTAGCCTATTTCCTTCATTCCACTTGGCATCTTTTTTGTGTGTCAGTGGAAGAATAGCTATTAAGGATGCATGCACAGTGTGCAGACATCCGTGTGGCACACTTACGTCCCTAACATACTCTCACATCTGAGGCCAACAAAGTTGTTACACTTCCCATTGGGGTCAATTTGTAATTCCACTCTTCAAACAACCGACCTAAATATGGCAATTTTTCTCATCCCACCTTCAAAAAAATTCTTCATTCCTTCATTTCATCCTCTAGAAAGCTCTCTTCATAATATTCTAAGCATTCTCTTAGAATCCATCACTATCAAGCAACACTTTGGCACTCCATAGCAGCAACAACAACACTCTATCAACTTCATAGAGCATGTGTGGAACAACACCATTGCAGCAAGGGCTTGAGTCCTCTCTTTTTCTCCTCCATTACCTAGTGATCTCTTGGTGGAGGTGGTAAGAATTTTCACTCCTCTCCTCTATAATCTGGTTGAGTAGCACATTACTATTTTGTAGTGTTTATTGTGTACTTTACTTTCATTCTTCCTTATCATATTTTTCTCTACAGTTGCTATCTTGGCTATTCATGGAGATGGAAACACCAAAATGGGGGTCTAAATGAGGCAGTCCCCTATACAGCCCTGTAATAATTTTCCTCCTCATGTGTAGATGGATGTGTATTTGGAGCTAGCTAGCGAATAGGGTCTTTTTTGAGATTATCTTTATCACCCTAGCTTTAATATACTTGCTTTATCACATTCGTTTGTATATCTCTTACTTTATAGTTCTATTTTGTTCCCTCAAAAATCACTAGCTAGGTTGTCAACTCGTTTCCTCTTGGTTCTCATTGTACTTTCGATCCTTTGACCATATGGACGCGAGTGCACCTAAGAGATGCCAGCATGGTGCATTGTCCTGAAATTGCACTTTCATCCTTAGGTAGAGAGCTACCTGAGGCATAGTGTTGGACCTAAAAATTGGATTGCCTAGCCCCAAAACTGATTTTGGGCCTGCATAGTGATTAAAGTACCTTATAGTCCTCATAATTCTCATCCCTCATTTGAAAACATCCCTTTAGAGTGAGGTAAGTTAGGGAAGCCTTTTGCTCTTGGCTCTCCATAACCTGGGGCCTTGAACATAGATGGTCCCCCTTTCTTACACCTCTAAGCCAAATTTAACAATAGTGCATCTTGAATTGATAAACACTAGTGGTCTTGATTGTCATCCTTTGAAATTAATAGATAAATCCTTGCTTAACATCAATGTCATCACACAAAACACTTAAAATTTTAATTTGATAGATTTTACACCTTCTTTTAAACAAGAGAATAAAACCTTGCAATCTAAAGTTCTTGTGTCGATATGACAACTAATACTAAGTAAGAGATATCTTTGTCGCAAAACAAAGCAACATGTCCTACTATAGATCAAGAGGGTATCTTGTCAAGACTCCTCCAAGATCATTTGATATCCCTCCCTTCAAGAACACCAAAGAAATTCTACTAGAAATATTCATTTGGTGCATATCATAGAGTTCATGGTCATTCTACTAATGAATGTAAGGCTTTAAGTGATAAAATTCAACATCTTAAGGATTGTGGTACTCTTCCTTATGAGGGAGTACCCAATTCCTCTAATTGATATTTATTTTCACTTTAGCATGTTTCTTATCCACTCACCCTTGTCCTGCACTAATTTGGGGCAAGGGGTTAGGTAGTCTTGTCATCATATGTCACTTGTCATTGTCTCTTTTGGCTAGTTGACCACCTTTTATTTATATGTAAGAGAAAGATTGGGATGTGGACAACATGCCTTAAGTTGGCTCACATGTGTTGGAAGGACAATTGAATGGATAACTTATAGGAGGAGATATAAGGTTAGATGCTACATAGGTATAAAGAGCACTAGTGGAAATATTCGAGGTAGGAAGGACATTGCTAGTTGTTTGCATCATTGTGGTCACCAAAATGATACTTATGCAAGACCCTTTAGATTGTGGGATTTTGTACTCTCCTCTACAAGAGTGTCTAAAATCTATCAAATTTGAATCATTAGTGTTTTGTGTAATGACATTAATGTTAAGTGAAGACTTTTTTGTTTCATTCAAATGATAAAAGTCAATACCATTAGTGTCTATCAATTCAAGATGCACTAACACGTTAAAGTTGGCTTACAGGAAACTTTTGTAATAGTGTTGATATTAAGTGAAGGTTTTTTTTGGTTTTTGAGGGACAATAACCATGACCATGAGTTTTTTCTTGTATGATAGGCTCTATAGGGATACAAATACCTTTTTCTCTAGCACCATATCCTTTTCCACTATAGCCAAGTTTTTTAATCATTTCATAACCTTTTCCATAAAGTTTCTTCATCTCTGTTGGATTCGGTAGTGGCTCATAATTGTTTGTATCAAAATAATTTGTGTAATTTTTTTGTGTTGAAGATTCACCTTGTGTAAGTTCTTGTTGTGTTCACATTATTCTTTTCCCTTTTTGTTCTCCACTATTGTTGTTGATGTTGTATTCTCCCAAGAATGAAGGTGTGAAATCCATTGAACCCTAATCATCTTACAACAATATTGATGTTGTTTCAATCACTTATTGTGTAGTTGTTAGGGGTTTATATCTTCAAGGTTAGAATTAGTGTTTTCAGAGGATTGGTGTTCCTTTTTCTACTTGTAAGAAAATTTCAAGCTTGAGATCAATTTCCACTTTGTACACCTTATTATTGTAAACATATTGCATTATGTAATGAAGAGTTGAAGGCACAACATGTATCTCATGAATCCATCATCTTCCTAAATGAAATTTATATGAAAGCTCATGAGGCATATAATGAATAGGAGTTTGTAAGGTATTCTTTCCAATTGTAATAGGTAAAGTGATCACTCCAAGCAATTGCTTTCCTATGATATCAAATCCTCAAATTGATAAGGAATCGGGTTGAATTTGTGACTTGTCTATGCGAATTTTATCCAAAAGAGTTACACTACACATATTAAGGGCATGTACAAGATCATCATGGTAAGAACAGGCCCTTAAGTGGTGAAAAATTAAAAAAATTAGAGTTATGCAACTTGACGTAAAAATTTGAATAAGTTATCTATATTATTTCTGAAATATGTAAGAATAGAATCTATAGCAAATTAAATGTAGTTTCTAAACCACTAGGTTTATTTTTAAAAAAACAAATGTATTTGGTGAAAATTTGAAATTTAAATGTAGTAGTACTTAAATTTCAAGGAAAAAATAAGAAGTAGGTGCATGTCTGACCACTCTAACCACAATAAAATGATAATATTTTTTTAAAATATTTTAGATATAAGTAGAGGACTCATGTCTCGATGTGATGCATATTTTTTTGTAATTTTTTTTAAAGTAAATAATTAATTATAATTTTTTTATTACAAATTTTAAAAAATATAAAATCTTGTATGTCTGACCACCTTAACTTGGTCAAAACTTCATAAAATTCAATTTTTCATTTTTTAATCCTATAGTATGCAAAGCATAGAATGTGACACATTTTTTAGATTCAAAAAATGTAATACCATTTGAAAGTTATAGATTTTTTTCAATCAACCTATCATTTAGGACTTTAGTTGTAATTCCAATATAAAATGAATAATAATAATATATTAAATTCAAAGTAAAGCATAATTTATATTGGTGGAAAGTTGAGAATCTCCTTTAAAAACCCTTTTCGTTTCATCAATTTTGGGTAAAAGAAAAGTTTCCGGCCACATACCTTACACATACCCATCATATCGCCACTTTTTGGCCTATCATGATCTTGGACATACCCTAAGAGCTGATCCATTATCAACAAGGGTATGCTTAGTCCCTACCATCTTGTGGATAGCTATTATCATGAATGCTTCTTTTTTATTTCTCACTTCCAAGTGGGGTAACTCATTTTGGTGAAAGGTAATATCGATGTTAACCACATTCATTCCCTGAATGGGAGTTGTTACATCATTTTTTTTTGCACTAGGGGGAACCACAACTTCTTACAAAGCTGTTTGAAGCATGGTGCGGTAACTAGGTGAAGTTTGAATGAGATCCCATAAGGAAATATTAGTGGGAACTTATTCTTAAGTTGTTCAAGAAGATCATACTCCTTACCACTATGTGATGGAAATTGAGGACCAAGTAAGATAGGGTCATGAAATTGGAGGGATGTTGAAGTTGTTTGTCTTGGTTGTTGATTTTTTCTAGTGTTATATGTATGAGCAATGGTATTATGACTCGACTGTTGCAAAACATTGTTCTTAGGTGGGTAAAGGATAAGTTCGGGTTTTCTTTAAGTTTGTGGTTTTTGCGAGGGTTGATAAATGATAAGTTTAGGCTTAGGGGAGTACTTCAATGGGTATTTGAACCATCAATTTTGATGTGTTCTATGTACTTCTCTTGCACCCTTAGGATCTTTCACCTAAAAGGAGAGAGATAGAACCCCAAAATTGTGGTGGTTCACTCAAATAAAGGATTGTATGATGTAATTAAGACTAAATGCAACTAAATAATGTAATTGACTAACTATGAATGCAAAACTAATGTAATATGTAATGTTTGAAAACATAGTGAGATATGTAAGAATGAACTAAAACATGAACAAGGCCATTTGAATAGAATTGAAATAGGATAAATAGAGTGAAACTAGGAATTAGATGATGAATGTGAAATGTTCTGAAATCTAGAAGAGATCAATGTAAATCACCAGTGGGACTCATTTTCCACTGATGGCGAATAAGTCTTGCAACTAACAAAAACACCTGAAAACTACTTTTCGATAGTTGGGAACTAGAATATGACAAAATAACCTTTTTTAGCCTTAAGGTGGGACTCATTCACCATTGATGGTGAATCATTCCTCCAAAATTATGTGAAATCAAAGGTGAATCCTGTAGGTCTAGATCTGTACTTTTCTTCTTGTCGAGTTCATGAAGTCAAATCTACAAAAAATGGGCTATATGTTGTCTCCAAGCTTGAAATAGGGTTTATTTGACTTAAAAAAAAATTGACTTGTTGGCCACCTTTCAAAACCTATTTTCTTGAAAAATATGCATACAAAATTCTGCAAACACACATGCAAAAGGGGGAAAATGGTTAAAGGTTAGAGTATAGGGATTTGCCTTGGTCAAATGGGTCAAACCACAATAGTGGTTTACAAATTTTATGAGGAAGGAAATTTCATTTTTCTTCCTTTCCCCAAACTCAACGAGTTCGGTCAAACTCAATGGTTCGGCCGAACCACCTTTTATGTTTTACCGAACACCCAAAACATAAACAAAAAAATTAATATTTTAAGGGGTTTGATCGAACATGGGTTCGACCGAACCCCCTCAAATAAGACATAAAAAAAAGAACTTGTCACTGTCATTTTTCACTTTTTTCTGCTTTCCCTGTGCTGTGTGCGTGTGGAAAACGACGAACGTGAACAGTAAACGACAAAAAAACTCAACTTCATCTGTCCGGCAAATGGAAAACTTGACTTCATCTCTCCACAGTTCATCAACCCAACTTCCAGGTTTGTCAAATTCGAATTTCATAGACTTCAAAATGCATTTGTTTGTTAAATTTCTAAACGGGCTAAATGCAAAAATTTTCAAATTTGTTGAATTGAAACTGCATTTTTTTGAAAGTTTCTAAAGCCTTTTCAACATACACTATTTCTATGATACATTTCTACTCTGTCAAAAAATTAACATGCCCTGTCTATGCTTCCACATTTTGCATACATTTCTACCAGGGCACCTCCAATTTACTTGAGGCATTATATCGAACAGTTCATTAACAAATTTATTTGAGGCATTATATCAAACAGATCATGGTAATTTTTGATGGAGTATTATAGAAATAGTGTTTCCATTATATGCACCCTATATCAAACAATTCATTAAAAAAATTATTTGAGGCATTATATCAAATAGTTCATGGTAATTTTTGATGGAGTATGATAGAAATAGTGTTTCTATTGTATGCACCCTATATCAAATAGTTCATTAAAAAATTTATTTGAGGCATTATATCAAAAACACTATTGGAAATTTATTTGAGGCATTTTATCAAAAACACTATTTTTATCATACTCCGTCAAAAACACTATTGGAAATTTATTTGAGGCATTATATCAAACAATTCATTAACAAATTTATTTGAGAAATTATATCAAACAGTTCATGATATAAAGTTTAGGGTGCATACAATGGAAACTTGGATAAAATTCTTCATATTTTTCCTTTGAGTATTATGACATTACTCCAAAAATGGTTGGTGAACTAAATGTATGAATTGAAGAATAAATTTAGAGGAAAGAAACTAGATTGTTTGAATGAAATGTATAATAAAATAGTTCTATTAGGATTAGAAGGAATGAAGGTATTATTAAATTTTCTAATATTAGGAAAATATAAAAATATGTCCACTTTACTCTATATATATTTAAATCTATTCATCATATATCCATGTTGAAACTATTAAAAATTAAATTACATAAATCAATTTTAAATTTGTACAAAGAAATAAATGACTTTGACTAAGAGCGAATATTTAAAATATAGCTATCCTCTTTGCAAAATCCAATTTGATTTGAGATATTTATGGACAAAAAATATGGATGAGCATGAGGTAAGTAAGAAATAATAACCTTAATTTATATCTTCCCTCATCAAATAATTTCACGTTTAAAGAATAAATTTAGAGGAAAGAAACTAGATTGTTTGAATGAAATGTATAATAAAATAGTTCTATTAGGATTAGAAGGAATGAAGGTATTATTAAATTTTCTAGTATTAGGAAAATATAAAAATATGTCCACTTTACTCTATATATATATATAAATATATTCATCATATATCCATGTTGAAACTATTAAAAATTAAATTACATAAATCAATTTTAAATTTGTACAACGAAATAAATGACTTTGACTAAGAGTGAATATTTAAAATATAGCTATCCTCTTTGCAAAATCCAATTTGATTTGAGATATTTATGGACAAAAAATATGGATGAGCATGAGGTAAGTAAGAAATAATAACCTTAATTTATATCTTCCCTCATCAAATAATTTCATGTTTAAAGAGTTTCTTAAGGCATATCCAATTATGAAAAACTATTATATACTTGTTATAACTATATTAAAGTATATCATGAATAAATTGAAAGGATAAAGAGTAAATCACTAAAAACACATACATAAATCATAGAAGTAAATTGATTAATATAAGGAGATTCAAGTGGTTGGTTATTTTTTTCCAAGGAGTGGAAGAGGTTAAGAAGGAACCATCAAATAAATATAATATTTTAAATACTTTAAAAGAAAAATACATTTCTCCCTGCTCTAAATTCAAATGGTATTCCTTCTAATATGATAATAATTGAAAAATAACAAAATAATCATTATGAAGATCAAGTACCATTGATAAGTTTTAAGAGATCAAATAAAATATTCAACAACAAAAGAAAAAAGAGAAAACAGTTAATGCTAAAGAAACAACTACAACCAAGCTACTATGTTAATAAATTCTCCTCTTATGTAGTCTTCATTTCCCTATAAAATGTGGCCTCCTTGTACAAATTATAGCTATTGATCACCATAGTGAAACAAATTTAACATTTTGAAATGGTTAAACATTATTATTATTTTTATTTGTATAAGTATAATTATTATGGGTTCATTTATCCTCTCCTACTCTTCCTAATAAGGTTCTATTTTACAAGCCTCATATAAATGTTAGGGTTCTAACTTCTAAAAATTAAATAGTGTCAACTTAATCTCATTAGACAATGCTCCCCTAGTATTAATGGGGCCAACTTTTTATCTATCAAACTTGGCTATGTTTACATTGAATAATAATTTGATACCTTTATCTTGATACTTGAACTAAGATATCTTGGCTCTAATTTTAGTCCTTTTATCTAAAAATTATTGGTGACATATCCATTCGTGTTTAGTTTTAATCATTTATTATTGCAATTAATTATTACAAGGAGATTCTTGAAGCTTGTATTCCATCCCCACCATTTTTATTCTAAATATTTGACATTTTCTTTCAACTTAAAGTCTAAATTTTATCCTTAATGCTATACATATTTTTCTAGGATAAGACATATTCATTATATTTCACTAAATGTGTTCAGGCATAGAAGAAAAACCTTCAATATATCTTTAAGATAACTTTGATACCATCAAGATAATCCCACCTTTCATTGCATTAATATCAAGGTTAACTAACCCTTCCTCTTTACATGCTTTTCAATTAGAGTATCCTCTAGTAAAAATAGAAACATTAATAGTGTGGTTATCAAAGAGTGTCTAGGGATGCACACATCACTATTATTAATAAACTATAAGATTGTAAGAAATGTTTATGGAAGAAATAACTATCTAATAGAGAATATAATGTATTAGTACATATCTAACTATTACATATTTTAAATAAATCCCCTTTAAAATCTATCTTATTTCCATTTAATGAGTCAACTAGGTTCAAAATTATTTTCATTTTATTCCCCCAAAATTCATCACCTTTACAAGAAAACTTGATTTCATCTAATTTATCTTATTTATTGTCAAATCATCTTAAAATCACCACCTTAAACTCTAAGAAATATTTGGTAACTTATTTATTTTATCTTCATTTAGAAAGGGGTGTGAAGGGGATTTAGAACCTTTTAATGTTTCTTTCAAAATAACTAGGAAGATTTTATTCATTGCCTTTCTTGTTGCTTTTAGGATTAGTGTTATGAATTTTGTGCCTTCATTCTTAAAAATTGTTATATCAACTCATTTAGTATTTCCATGATCTTTTTATATGGGAAAGGTCAACATACAATGAGGTAGACACTTTCCATTTTTTTTATTCCTTAATTAGGTCTTTCTAGGGAAACTTTTAGTCTTTTCGAACACCTTACAAAATAATGATAAATGTGTGATTATTTTTCTTTCCACTCTATAAATTTTTTATGTGCTTGGATATATAATTGAGATGATTCACTCATAATGTAATGATAAAAAATTAGTATATATGAAAGAAATATTTTCGAGACATCAAACTACCATTCTACATAACTCTCACATGGAAATAAGAATATTATTTTATTTTAACTAAATAAATTGTGTGTACTCTATCTTGAAAATTACTAATTAATTTTGAATTATATACTTATAATTTAAAATAAGAGCATCCTTTGTAACATGGAATAGATAGGTTAATTTTAATGAAATAAAATATGTTTTTATATTAAGAAAAAATTACAAATATATGGAACTCATACATTGAGAAATTGACTAACATGTAACTTTGTATGAGAATTAAGATGCTCGAATAATTTATATACCTTCTTTCAATAATTAACATTAGAAATTAATACTTGGCTCATATTGTATACCCACCTCCCAATGGTCTTGGAATGGATGCATTTAGATGGAGAAGGATTTCAAAAGGCTCATGGTACTTGTGGACCCCTCAAAGGCATGATATATAACACATGAACTTTATTTATGAAATTTGATCTTTAGTTGTTGGCTTCTAGTATGAATATTATCTATAAGGTGGAATTCTTAGTTGAGACTCTCAATCTTCCATTGTTGGTTTCTAGTGTGATTATACAATATTCTCGCCAAACTATAATAATTTATGATGTTAATTATTCAAAGAATGTTTTGTTTCATAAGAAGAGACCTATGTTCACATATTCCAAGGCATGTTATTATCCACAATGCATGACACTTCTTCACATCTCTACCAAGTTATAAATAGATACAGATCTTCTATTTCCATGGAGGAGATTGATGATTTAAAAAGAAAATATCATGCCATTTCTTTCTTGATAAGTCATGTTTGCATTCATGATTTGCAACTTCCATCTTCATCTAAAAATAAATTATGTTATCGTTATGTGCCTGATATTAACAAGTCAAAACCTTCATTTGAGCATGATCACCAACACAAAGGTAAACCGGTGGAAACAAAAGAAAGCTCGGTTAATGGCTTTTAGCATGTTGGTGGAAAATCTACATCTTTTTGGAAGTGGCTTCCTAGCTTATTAGTCTTATGTTTAGTAAGGTTTTGTAATCTCCACTATGTTATGTATTCGGGTCATGGGTATATCTAGTATGATGTCTTCTTTTGGGTATTTTGGGTGCATAAGAGAATGTGCATATGTACTGATGTATTTAACCAATGTGTTTTTGTAACATTGTAATCAGACAATTGGTCATTTGTACTAGGACCTCACTGGTCTTTTTGATATTTTGTAAAATTTGTTACTCAAACTGCAATTGGGGGTTTTCTTGTTGGTTCTTTCCCACCAGTATGTCCGCTTGAACCAGCTATATGTAAAATATTATATATAAATAAAATTATAAGTGGTCTCCCACTTTTTCTTAAGAAAAAAAAATCTTGTAAATGTCCACATCTTTTTCCTTGACATAGTTGTTATTTCTTAAAAGATTTCTTATGATTTTTTATAATTTTGGTCAATACTTTACTGTAAATATTCTATAGTCATGCTCTTAAATGTCATAAGAATATGTCATAAGAGGGTTTCATCTTATAAAGCTATAATAATATTATATGCATTTAGAACATCTTAGACACCTCCCTTGAAGCATTCAACAAATGACAAATAACTACCAACACAAAGTGAGATGCCTCATTTCCTAATATGAGGAAAAAATAATAAATCAAAATATTAGGATGCAAGGTTGACACACCTTTCCCAATACTTGGCTAAGTTTATCATCTAGTGAGGAGTGGATCCCAACAACAATTGTGCTTAGTGCTTACTACTAATCCAAGGAACACCTATTCATTTTTTCTTTATTGTATGCCTAATGACTCCTCATATGAAGTTAAATTGTGGGAATGGATTTTTATGCCCTCCCTATGACTAAATGGCTACAAGGAGGTGAATATGATATGGTGTAAAAAGCCAAGATACAAGTTGGTTTAGTTCTCATAAACTCTCTAAAAAATAATTGAATTCCTGCATCCTAACTAGAAATACCATGAGGGGTTTAGATCCCATTTTAGACAAAAAATATTCTTATACTGATCACTAGTTCACTTTGACCAACTAAAGAGATGGTGAACTAAGGGAAACTTAGTTGTATTGATAGATTAAAACTTAGTTATTTCTCTTTCCATTGTCCCCTCTCCACAAAACACCCTTATTTAAGTAGATTCTATTAAACCTATCTCACATATCACTTCCCAATTCTTTAAACTTTTCAAACTTCTTATTCCTCATACCTAATAATCTATCCTTCAAGCTCAACACTTCCCACCTCAATCAAACTGATCACCTTGCTTCCCTAATATCCATTTGGTTAATGTTCCTAGACCTCATCAAAATGGTAAGTGGATTCAATTGTGGAATGATGTGATTAAATCTATTGCACTACCTTACTATGATCTTACAATAAGAATATGGCTAGAAAGAGATCTAGAATGGAATAAAATAATGGATCCAAATAGAAAAAAAAAACTTGTTTTGGCTTTAGCACTTACTAATAACTTTTCTAAAATGAGTGGTTGCTTCCGTTGAAATAAAAATTAGAAGATTTGAATTTAATTGTGGTAGAGGATCTCAATTAACAGATAGGCTACATTGGATGAAAGGTTATAAGAGATACAAATTATTTTTTAGTTATCTCAAACATATTTACATTCTTGAGAGTGGATAATATCTATTGTTGATCAAGAGAGGTAGTTCCATGACAAATCTAATGATATTAAATCCATTTTCCTCCAACATTACAAATAATTTTTAATTGATCTAGTTGAAGGAGATCCACGTCAAGATATAGTGAAAAATTATGGGCATAACAATTATATATTTTTTAACATATATAAAATGTATGGTTGGATTAGTGAGATATTTATAACAAGTATGCAATATGAAGTAAAAATTTATTAGATTTGATTCTTAATAAATTAGTTTTAACGATTCAATTTATAGCTTTATGCAATCTATAAGTTTAAATAGTTTGATGGTATCTAAACTTTATACATATAAAAATATGATAAATGTCTGATTATTTTGCTTTCCAATCTATAATTTTTTGATGTTCTTGGCTATATAATTGAGATGATTCACTCATATTGTAATGATTAAATTCATCCTCATATGGAGGATTTTATATTATCTTCCATTAAATTCATCCTCTTTATGAGATTCTTATGGAATATTGATATTCTAGTGTGAATTCTTAATTTTAGACATATCTTAACTAGATAAATTTAGGTTCAATGAAGGCAATAGAACTTTTTTTAAACTTACATAATCATATTTTGAAGTTCATTTATGTTAACAACTATTAGATTAAATATTTTTATCCACAATTACTTTCAAATAATTTTATACTAATCTTTGTATTCTTATTCTTTCTTTCATCGTTTCATTTAAAATTTGAACCATTTAAGGATGCTATGTTATAGATTATAGTTGTATTCCAATTCTTTTTAAATTTTTAATGCTACAAAAATATTATTGATGAGTAGATGAATTATTACAACTATTTTAGATTTGTATTCCCTTTATCTAGATATACTATTTACCAAAGTCTCATTGCTCTTTTAGGTATAATGTATATATATATAACATGGAAAATGTAGATCATGGTCCACTTGCACTAGATTCTTTGTTTGCAAATACCAGTAATGAGATTAAAAAATTGAGAGATTCATTAGCATAGGGTGCAAACCCGAGGATATATAGTGAACCATGCATGTTAAGATTTCATAGTCTAGAAAAACTAAAAGATGAACTTGAGAGGACTAGTGCATATTCCCTAGATAGAGTGGATGCTATTATTTCCTGCATGTGGGAAGAAGTACATAGCGACGTTCCCCTTAAAAAAATACAGGATAGTGTCACCAAAGAAATGGTAAAAGCCACTTGTTTTCCATTTTATCAAAATGTGCGTAAGGTTAGGGGATACCAGGTCACTAGATGCATTGATCATGCTATGGCCTCATTGATCTACCCACGATTTCTCACAGCAGATGGTCTATACCCAAACAATGACCAGATTCCATTGTATTTTGTTCAGTAGTTGTATGTTGAGGTCCATTTGGGCCTCAAAGTTAACTACCTAGACATTCCACCATATGTTGGTCAAGGGCATGGCAGGATTGCTGATAGGCCCACCTATCATCGAGTAGATAGACCACCCCCAATGTTTAGGGTATTGGTTGGTGAGAGGTCTCCTGCTCTCACCCCAGCTCTAGCCCCCATAGCAGATGAGGTTGTCATTGCTTCCCAAAAGGAAGCAATTGACACTGTAGGTGACATTGTGGCTGCCACCACTAGGATATCTGATGATCATGTAGGTCAGTATTTGATGTCCAGACATTCTTGATCCACACCATTTTCAACATAGTGGACCACCATGGATCCTTTTATAGTGGTTGACATCCCTACTCTTACACAACTTGATGCACTTATAGGAGATATGGCACGCATGACTCTGCATTGTTTGGCTAATGACCTATTGGAGGCATATGCCAACATTGCATTAGACAATGGGATTGGTATAGAGCATGTCACAGATCATTAGAGATGCAGAGGTCGTTGAATTCCAGGATCCCATCACTCTCAGCTAAGCACTAGTGTGCATCAGGATCCACCTACAGTTCATTCAGAAGCTGCAAAGACTATGGGTTTTACATATATGTTGATTGGTTCTGGTTCATCATCGTCGATGCCATCTCACTTTCATAGTCCTCTACATTCATCATTTCTGGCACAACATGGGATAGATTAGATGGATGTAGATGTTGATTCGTCACTTGACTGTTTGGTGGATATGGTGGAGGTGACCATTTCAAAGGACTTAGATCATCCAATATCACATGATATTCATGTATGTGTTCATGTGCATGTTTCAATTCTTTTTTCATTATTATTATTAATTTTTTAACTAGATATTCATGTATGTGTGCATGTGCATGTTTCAATTCTTTTTTCATTATTTTTAAATTGTTTTTAACTAGATATTCATGTAAGTTGATATATATATGTATACATATTATTATAGGTGGACATACCTCATATCACTCCTAGCCTTGGTCCAGATCGTGTGCACGATCGATGTGACTCTGTAGATGAATCTGCTACCAGTGGACATGTGAGTTTTACATTTTTATATAATCACACATGTATATGTACATGCAATATTTATGTATGCATGGATCTAGATTGATATTTAAAAATACAAGTTCATTTAAAAATAACTTTCATAAAATTTATTTAATATAAATTATATGTATTTAACACATCATGTACACAATTTTATTTGTAGGGCTCAACACATCCATCAAAGCAGGATCGTTCTCATTCAGATGGCCATTTGACTAGGAGTAGACATTCATATTAGGCTATGCACACTAGATTTATGATCTTTACCATATGTATTTGCATATACATGATGATCTTTAGTATTTGAAATTTGATGATCTCTAACTTACATTTGCTTATATGATATACACACATTTTCTTATTTGTTGATCTTTAGTATTCGACATTTGGCGATCTTTAATTTACATTTTTCTTATATGATATGTACATATATTTTCTTATATGATATATACATACATTTGCCTCTTTGCTTATAATATGTGTTATGTTTACATGTATTGAATCCCTTTACATGTATGTACATGTGTTTGCTTATGGTTTAAACATGTTTATACATAATATATGTATGCATTTGCTTTAAATATTCAATATACATACATGTTTTCTTATTTTATGATCTATTACAACTTAAATTTCCTTATATTCAATATACATTTGATCTCTAGTAGAATTTTAGGGAAATCAATGCCACTTTATAATTAAGTTCATTCATGTTGATCACAATAAATATTTTTTTTTAAATGACTTAAGCAACATGAACCATTGAGTTGAGAACAAGATATAATCTTTTTGACAAGTAACTTGAATTTCAATTCAAATATAATGAAGAAAATTCAATTTAAATTATACCTCTAATATACAATTTTGACACTTTAACAAAATTCTAAAATTACTAGATATGTTGTGCATACCTATGAATTAAATAACAACAAACTCCACAATGAAATAACTTGTTTGTTTACTATTTAATTCATTTAATCTAGGATCTAGTTATTCCATGTACACTAGAATAATTTTTTTCCCCATCCCATATGCATATAAATAGAAGATTAATTCTCATTTATATCACTTGGAGTGAAAATTTTAGAGAAGTTTTTGCACATTTATCAAGGAGGAAAATATTGGAGCTCGACAACTTTTCATTTTTATCAATCAAGGAAAAATTTGGAGGATAATTTAACTAAGTTGGTAGCGGACTTGTTTTGAGTCATCTTTAAGTTGAAGAAGAAAATGGGACAACAAAGAAAAAGAAAAAATGTGTCTCAATGAAAATTGTCAAAAGAACACAAGAGGCGTGAACAAAACTTGGAAAATTATCATAGAAAGAAACAAGGTACATGCTTGTTTCTTCTCTCTCTCACTCTCAAGTGTGTGTTTAGGACTTTTACTTTGAAAAAACATGAGTATTCATTTGATGGGATGGAATCCATAATTTGTGCATTACTCCATCCAATAATTTGGTTAGTACACCTAAACATAAATTTGTATGTGCATACATTTTGCATTGGCTTTCTTATTAAAATTAGAAATGTTTAATGTATGACCATGTTTCAACTTACAATGCCCCAACTTAAAATGTACTCTTAAACTAAAATATTGTACATTAAATCCTTCCCTACAAACCTTACACTTATCTTTTACCAATACCTTTGTTTAATGTTTTTGTCATCACATTATCATTGTTGAGTATTGCATCTACACAATTTTCTCTTTACTTTGTTCATGAAGAAAATGATAGTGTACTTCAATGCATGCTTAGTTCTCCAATGAAACCTTAAATTTTGTGTCCCTCACTATGCCACTTTGATTTTCATAATTTTTTCAACCACATTAATTATTTTATGGATTTGCAAATTCCTATATATTCTAACTTTGCACTTTGAAACAAACCATTATTTTTTCTTAATAATTCATTAAACTACACCTTCATGTACAATGAAGTAGCATTCTAATGTTGATATTTGGTGATCAATATCCCCTATCCAATCTACATTGCAACATCTAATTAGCTTAAGATTTTTCTAAACTCCCATTGAATTTAATCTAATGATCAATAGTTCCTTAAAAATATTTTTTAAATATTTTAATAAATGCCCAATTCCAAGCTCTAGAATTATTTGAAAATTAGAACTCAAATTATACTTAAAGCCAATGCAATTTCAAGTTTTCTAGAGACTAAAACATGTATACATCAAAACTCAAGCTATATGGTGCCAAGGAATAAGAGTTATATATGATAGATTATTCTTTAAATTATGTCTTAACACACATTTGTTTTGAAGGTTTCTAACCATCATTGCACTTGAATGACTATAAATACTTTTAAATGTCCTCAAGTCATCTTGTTCATGCAATTTACAATGTTTATATGATCCTTGACTCCAATTCCTTAAGCCAATTCTTTTTTTTTCAATATTTGTGTTTTGTCTCTTTGGTCTTTTATTTTCATCACTTCAATGTTCTCAAATTATTTTTATGTTTTATGCTCTAGGGATTCCTCAAGCTGGAGTTGAGCCAAATATAGATATTCGATCAAAAGAATCCGTTGAAGAAAACATGGACCTTGAAGTTAGGGAGGAGACCCAAGTTCAAACAATTCTTGTTGGAGAGGGGTCAAGATCACTTCCTTCTACTGGTATGGATGAGCATATAAAACAAGCACAAACTTCTCTCACTTATAGCATCTTGTTTTATCAGTTTGTTTGCTTGCATACATAAACATCACTTATATAACATCATCTCTCATTTTTGTTTGCAAAATATTTTGTGACATGTAGGAAGGGCTCAACAAGCAGGAAGTTTTCATGCTCAAGTCGACCCAAATCTAGACATTGGATCAAATGAATCCGCTCAAGAATGCATGGTCCTTGAAGATAGGGAGGAGGCACAAGTTCAAACAATGCATGTTGGAGAGGGGTTGATATCACTTCCTCCTACTGGTATGGATGATCATATAAAACTAGCTAAGAAGGTGAGGAAACAAATTTCTCATCGAAATTTAGATCATTTACTTGAAACAGATATGGAGAAACTGAAATATTATGCAAACCAACCTTATAATAAGAGAGAGAGGTCAATGAATAAATTTGTAAATGGAATGATCAATCATCATTTCAATCATCTTGATACACTTGAAAAAACCCAATTGTTATCATGTTTACTTCTTCGTGGTGAGCTTAAAGAGTCATTACAATTGTTGGGTGTACATTTGGCATCAAATAAGAAGAAACACATGGGATTACAAAAGGATATTGTTCAAAATGTTAAAAAGGGTTTAGATTCCATTGGGAAAGGATCTCGATCAGTGGATAAGGACACTACAAGAAGGGTGATGTTGACATCTATTGTACATCAAGATATAGCAAGAAAAAGAAAAATGTATGCCCTTTCAACTAAAATTGGTTATAGTAGAACCACATTGATAAAATATGAGAAAAAGAGAGTTTTTGGATGAGAGTTTAGAAAGAAATTGGGCAATTATGTGTAGAGCTCCCTGTTCTAATAGGATTGAAGATGTTGTTAGGAACTTGGTCTCAGGTTTTTGGCATGATCAAACTTGTCCATCATCAAATACTATAAATGTTATGAGACACAAGATTGGACCTAGTATTTATGAAAATCATATCAAACATTGGCTAGACATAACATAATTTGAGATGTATATGAACTTTTGTAATGCACATCCTCATATAAAGATTGGGAAAACAATGTTTCAAAGGTTAAAGCCATATTATATGAAGATAAACATGTTTTTTGAAACTTGTTGTTGTCATTATCATATTGAATTTGATCTCTACTATTAGGTGTTTCAAAAGATGAGAGAAGAAAGATGTGGATTTGAAAATGCACCTCCTAAACAAGCAAGTTTGTTCATAAAGTCTATATTATGTGATCATGAAAATGGACCTCAAATAAACTACATAAAAGGAATTTGTGAGACATGTGGAAATTTGGCTAAATTTCCTTCAAGAATTGAGGATACTGACCTAACAAAGACAGTAAATTGCAAAAGGTAAGTATTATTTTTAGAGAGTTTATTTGTTTCAATTTCTCATAGATCAAGTTATTTGGATTCTCTTTGATGTAATGTTTCATTGATCAAGAGTGGTTTATTAGTTATTCACATATTTTATTGACACAGGTACAAGTATGTAAAGTTGCAAACAAATTTTGGGAAAGAATCCACAAGGTTGAACTATGTAGAAGAGGAGATTCCCATTGGAAAATTTATGGAAGATTTTCAAAATTGATACGACCATACATACATCATTCCTTTTTTGCTAAATGGCAAGCACAACAATTCCAAACATTGAGAGATACTTTCCCACCGTGGAACAGTTCTATTAGTAGTTGACTTTGTAGAAAATTACTCCTTTGTACATCAAAAGGAGATTCAATTAGAGTATTACTTTTCAAAGAAGATCACTATTATGGTTCATGTGTGTTATCGACATGCACAATCAGAATTGGATGGTGTTGAGAGTGCAGATGAAGAACGAGCCATTAAAAAAGAATATCACTTTTATATTAGTGATGATAAAGATCATGACACTTTTTGTCCAACATTACTTTACAATATTTTTTGAGAATTTGAGAAGTAGGGGTGTAAAATTTGAAAATCATTTTGTATGGTCAGATGGATGTGCAACACAATTCAAATCTTCATGACCATTCTATGCACTTTGTAGATATCATAAAATCTACAAAATACCACATGTTTGGAGTTTTTTAAAGAGTGGGCATGGAAAGGGTGAGCATGATGGAGCAGGAGCTTGCATCAAACGAGCTTTAAGAAAGCATCAAATGAGCTATCCAGAAGATCGTCTAGACAATGCACATGATGTTGTTGAATGGTGCAAGAAACACTTTGCATCAAATGTGGTCAGCACATCTTCAAGAACAAAATGACACATTCCACATAGAGTGTTTTGGGAGATATCGGGTATGTATAAATTACATTAAATGAAAAATTTGAATTTATTTAAATTTAAAATATATATATACATATTTGTTCACATAAGTTTTTTGTTGTACATATGTATCTAGGTGTGGATAGAAAATCGATGCATGGATGCAAGAGGGTAGAAGAAACAAGATCTTTGCATTATGTTGGGAGTTCAGATAGTCACCATGGATGGATATTAGACACAAGGGATTACTCTTGTTTTTGCACTTAGTGCATTGAGGGAAACTCTGATTATGCATGCAACAATCAAGAACTTGGATATGTTGGTAAATAGGATACAGTGCCACTAGTTGTTTCAGAAACATATGATGGAAAACAAGGAAGAAAGATTTGAAGACATTCCTTTGATTTCAATTGATTATGACCATATTTCAAGATTGGTTAGAAAAGGTACACATGTGTAAGTTTTCAATAATTTAAATATTATATATATCTAGTTAATGATCTTTAGAGACATTTCTAATTTTTTAAGAATTTTTTTGTGTAAATTTGGTGTACAGGAGATGTTTTTACAGTCATAGTAGAGCCTGGAAACATCGAAGGTGTTACCTATTATTTATTGTGTTGCACAAAAGAGAGGAATAAGCTAACAAAACCTAAAACAAGTGATGGAATGTCATTTCCCACAGGTGAGTTTGAATTAAAAATTTTATATACATTGTATTCACAAGTGCACATTACATTATAAACATTAAATATATATTGTACAAACCTTGAGAACAAAAATCTTGCACACGTTCATATGTCTTACCTTAGGTTCATGTTTACAATGTAGGTTTTGTTGTAGTGCAAGGGACATATCTAAAACAAGTCAAATTTGTTCAGCATGGGATTCATTTTACTGACTATCAACTTGATAACAAGGTATATCAATATAGTCACTTAATAATTGCTACCACTCTACATCTTCATGTAGTTCCACATGCAGGTGACCGAAGAAAATGGAGACTAGATAGTGATGATCATCAAAAAATTCTACATGTTATTGAAGAGCGGGCTGAACCAGAATCTTTGACTTAGATTATATCCATGGTTTTCAAGTTCACTTGTAACCCTATACATGTTCAAATGAGAACTTATAGTAACTTGTACATAGTTGTAAATAATTTTGTGTAAACTACAATTATATGTACGTATTTGTTCCATGGAAAATTCTTAAGTTCAAGAATCTTTGATAGCATCATCTCTCACTTTTTTTGGTTGCATGTAAACCCATATATATGCTTTCAATCCTTATTTGAAACATAGTGAATTTTATTAAAATCATTTTTCCTAAATTACAATTATATGTATATATTTGTTCCATGGAAAATTCTTATGTTCAAGAATCTTTGATAGCATCATCTCTCACTTTTTTTCATTGCATGTAAACCCACATATATGTTTTCAATCCTTATTTGAAATGTAGTGAAGTTTTTAAAAATCATTTTTCCTAAATTACAAATATCTACAACTTATATTTGTTTCATGGAATTCTTAAGTTAAAGAATCTTATATACACTTACATACAACTTATATAATTTGTTCCATCGAATTGTTCCATGGAAAATTATGTAAATTTTAAAATTAAGTATTATCTAATTATAAAATTGTTGTACACTTATATAAAACATAAATCAATGCAAATAAAAAAATAAACCCTAATCCTTAACCTAATAACCTTAAACACTTGTAACCCCTACCCTCTCCTATCCTCTTCCCCTCTCCTTCCTCCTCCACCCTTCCTCCTCCACCCCCTCTTCCCCCCTTCCTTCCTTCCCTTATCCTCCCCCCCTCTCTCTCCTCCCCCCCCTTCTCCCCTTAACCATAAACCCTAAAAGGCTTCTCTCCTTCCTCCTCCACCCCTCTCTCCACCCTCTCTCCTCCCTCCAGGTCTCCTCCCCTCCATCTCCCTCCCTACCCACTCTCACCTCCCAGCCAACCATTCTCTCCACTCCCACCCCTTGCTCTCCTCAGATCTCCATCACACCCCTCTCCTCTTTCCCTCTTTCCTTCCATCTCCACCCTCCATCTCCTCCACTCCACTCCCTCTTCCTTCATTCCCGAGATCCTCTTCCATTCCCTTGTCCACCCTTTATCTCTCTCCTCTCCCTCCTCCCCCTCTTCTTCCTCCCTACCCTCATAAACCTTCTCCTCCTCCCTGTCATCATCATCTCCTCCTGCCCTCCTCCTCGGGGATCACTCCGCACAGTTAACCCTCTTGGGTAATCCTTATCTGTCCATATCGGATCCTTCCATCCGTCCTCCATTGACCCCTCCCTCCCTCTGCCCCTATTCATCCCCTACCCTTTGTCTCCATACATCTCATATCCCCTCCATCCTCTCCCCATGTCCATTCCCTAGGCCATCCTTTCATTTTGTTCCCTCCACTCAGATTCCCCACTCTCCTCTCCAGGGCCCCACTTGCCCACTCCCTTCCCATTCCATTCTCCTCATCCCCGTCCCCCCCTCCATTTCTGCCATTTGTTCTCCCTCTCCACCCCCTCCCCTCCCTTCTTCAAACCCCTCCCTCCACTATCCTTGTCTCCTCCCTCCTTCCTCCCTCCTCTATAATCTCTCTCCACTCCACCCCTCCACCCCTCCCTCTCTCCTCTACCCCTTATCCATCTCTCCACTCCCCTCTCCTCTCCTCCAGAGTCTCCCTCCTACCCCCCTCCCTCCCTAGCCCATGTGAGACCCCTACCATCCTCTCCTCTCCTCCTCACCCCTCCATTCCCCTGCTTCCTCCTTCCACTCCTCTCCACCCCCCCTCTCCCTTCCCTTCCCTTCCCTCCTCCACCCCTTCTCCCTATCTCTCCCCCCTCTCTCTCCACCCCCCTTCCCCACTCCATCTCTCCTCCCCTGTCTCTCTCTCCACCCCATTCCATCCTCCCCTCCACCCCTCAGGATTGTTAAAACCCCCTGCCCATGTCTTCTCCACTCATCTCCTCAAGTTACCCCTCCCTCTCCCCTCCCTTCCTTTATCCTCCCCCCCTTCTCCCCTCTTCTCTTGTCTCCTCCACTCTTGGCTCCTCCACCACTCTTCCTTCCATTCCTTCATCTCCCTTCTCTCCACCCCCCCCTCTCCCTCACTCCATTCCCTTCATCAATCTCCACCACCCCCTCCCCCTTCCTTCCTCTGCCCTTGGCCCATGGAAGCCCTGGATTTGTCCTCGCCTCCCTCAGATCCTCCTCTGCCCCTCCTTCCTTGTGCCTTCCCCCCCTTATCCTCCACCCCCTCCTTCCCTTCCCCATTTATCCTCCTCCTCCCTCCATGGTTTCCCTTGTCCTCTCCCTCCCCACTCCCCTCCTCCCCCCCCCCCTCCTTCCCATCCACCACTCCCATTCTCCCCCCCTCCACTTCTCACTCCTCAAGTCCTACCCTTCATTATCTCTTCCATCCCTTCCTCCCCCCCTCTTTCTCCTCAGATCCTCCCTCCTACCCCCTCTCCCTCTCTATCCTCTACCCTTGGCCTCATGCCCCTACCCTTTATCCTCTCCCTCAGCTCCCTCCCTCCTCTATCTCCCTCTAACCGTCTCTCCCTCCCACCACTCCCCACCTGCCATGTATCTCTCTCCCCTCTAGTCGATGATCACCCCCCTACCACTTTGGACCGTACTCTCCCTTTCTCTCCCACTCCCTCCATATCTCTCTCTCAAGTCAATGATATGAGCTTTCCATACATTTTTTTCCAGCCATACTTACCATTCTCTCCAGCTGAAAAAATCCATGCAGGCCCATTAAAAAAAACTTAAGGATAGTTAAAGAATACCCATAAGCACAAAGCTAACAAATCTTCAACTTCATTGCTCAGGTGATTTAAAGCATCAGAATAAAATAACCTTTTGGGTCTCTAAATCTTATACAGTATATGATATGAATCAATTTCATCATTGTGGGAAAATCACTGCACTAAAAAGATTTCTAGAGAAAATAAAATCTAGGAGGTTCATAGGGTTGTAAATACATTAGAATCAGAATAGGAACAACTAAGAAAGGAGTGACTCATAATCCTTTTAACCATAGTTTACATTTTGAGAATACAAAAATTTGGAATATGCAAACGGACCTCATCTTTCAACTGAATATTCTCAATACGCAGTTGTTGCTCTTGATGACAGACTTCTGCAATAATAGCAGGTGCTCTGCAATTGGTGCATATTGGATTTCTCATGGCTTCTTTAATTTCCATGTTCTCCAAGCAAAGCTTCTCGTTATCCTACCTGAGGAGAGTGTTTTCATAACACTCGTGTTGAGCCTGAAAATCCAAGATTTGAAAAAACATGATTAGAAAAAATTAATATATAGTTGTTAACTATATACTTTTAATATTATAGTAATAATATATATAGTTTTTAATTATATACTTTTAATATTATAATAATAGTTATATATTATAATAATAATATAATTATTAAAATATATTGCAACAATAAGTATATCATTTATTATAATTTAAAAAGAATATAATTTATATTTATATTAATATTAAATATTAATTTTTAATAGAGGGGGTTCGATCGAACATTTTTAGAATGTTCAACTGAACGCCATTCAAATGTATTTTTTTATTGTATGTCAAATGGGTTCAATCAAACCCTTATTCAACCAAACATTAAATTTGTGTTTGACCGAGTAGTGGTTCGACCGAACCCGCTTATTTTCACCCACATCCTCAGGCACCAAAATTGCTCAGAATTTTGCACTTTGAAGCTCGATTTGAGAATGAAAATGTAGGAGATCTCAGAATCCAAATTAGTATTAGGTTTCCCTCAAAACGAGCTATCCAACGAATATAATTTTAATATGTTTTGATTATATTATCTATTTGTTTTTTAAGTTTTATTAAATATAGGTTTTTCACCGAAACAAAACTCTCTATTCTACACATGTGGAAAAATAAAATATTATCAAAAAAAAATTAAATTATGAGTGCACCAGATATTGGAGTCCTTGATCCAACAAAAATAAATAAAAAATTTGATACATACAGTAAAAGTTATGCATTATACGGTCGCATTATGTCTGAATTGTAATTGATTTGACTTTGAAAGTTGATTAAAGAAAAAATATTCAATAAAAAACTATCTAACCAAGTGGAAGAACTAGATATCAGAGTTGCAAATCTAAATTCAAAAGAATTATAATTTTATCTTTCAAGGAAAAAAAGTTATGCATTATACAGTGTGCGTCACTTTTTAAAAATGTTGTTTTTTGAAAAAAACCAATTTTCGTGGGAGATGGAAAAATAAGTACAATCTGATTCCAAAATTTTTGAAAAAAATATTTTTAGAATCTGCAGAAAAAATGTGACAAGACTCTAGTTTGCATCATCTTCAAATTCCTCACGGTTTAACTGCTATAGGTGCCCGAATGTGAAGATTTAGTTAAAAAAAGAAAAATCAGTTTCCAGTTTGGCCAAAAATTGTAAACCACTATTGTGGGATAACTTATGATCCCACTTTGGCAATCAAACCCTTAATGAAGAAATGAAATGAAATGAACAAGGAATGATGATTAAACAACATGCAAATATCCTAACTCACCACAACCTTGTTGAAGAAATCTGAAGATATGTCAATGACTGCTCCAAGATGCTTGATTCAATAATGCTATGATGCCTCAATACTTGAATGGATTAGTGAATGGATGAGTGAATAATTGAATGAATTAGATGTAAAATGGGTAGAAAAACACTTATTTATACACACTAATTCCCTAATTACCCAATGATACAACATCAGAGGCCGACATAAGATCTTTTTGAATAAAAACCCAAAAAGAATTTTGAATTATTTTGAATTTGGAGCCAAGAGGGACTCATTTGCCACCCATGGTGAATGGGTCCCACTATAGGCTTGTAAGTGGGTGTTGGGAATTAAGTTGCATTTAATGTTATTTGTCAGGTTTACATTCAAAAATACACTTATTTAAGTCTTATGAGTGCATAAAGGGGTCATATAAAGCATAAGAAATGTTTAAATAGTGATAACAAGCCTAGAAGAGCATGAAATATGGTTACAAGACTTTATAACACTTTAAAATAGGACTTGATAAGTGATGAAAAGGTGGTTTTTAGGTGAATTTTAATGAGAAGAGTCTAGAAAAGTGTAGAAATGTGTTGCAACACTTCACAACACCTTCACAAGATGTCATAATTTGAATGTTTAGGACCTAATGTGAATGCATAAGTTACATTGCAACATTAAATCAAATAAAAATAGACCAAGAATCATGATCTAGAAAGACCTAAAAGACCATGAAAATTTCAATGATTCATTTTTCTATGGTACATTTAGCCCCCACTTTAGTGACAGGATGAACTTGCTTCAAACTCACACTAAAGTAGACATTCAAGGGAGATCTGAGTGTACAGATGTAGATGAAAAAGGATGACAAAGATCAAGAAGACAATAAATCCCCTAAGATCCAAGATCCTAATTCAAACCAACAAGATACATAATCATACAATGGTAAGAAATGAAAATGAGGTGGAAAAGATGCACTCACTCTAGGGCTAAAGAACATAAGGTTGTCTGCAAGGTGAGTTTTCCCAAGGAAATGGTTTTAGTGAGAAAGTCATGCCAGTGAGTTGGTTTCCCACTATATAATGAGAAATTCATGCCAGTATCTCGACTTCCCATTAGACTAACCATACCAAAGTTTTGCTCTTGACAACATTGATAAGGCACCACAATGTAATGCTTTGTAAAGGAATGTCAGGTAAAAATTTTGTTAAAGGGGATTTTGCTTTGTTCATGTAAGGTCTTCTTCTTAGGGAGCATTGTGCCTAATGTCTCCAAGAGAGGACAAGTTAGGGTGTCATATCATTAGCCATGGGATGCCTCATTCACATCAGGCCACTTCAGTTGATCAAACACTCTTGAAAGGAATAAAACCCAATGACACAACCAAGGAGAGGAAACATCACAAAAAAAAGTAAATCACACCATTAATTTTTTACGAAGATGTTGTCTATGTATTCCCCCACTTTAAAGAGGTTGCTAAAACCATTATTGTGAGCAATTTCCCTAAAATAGAAGAGAGTATGAGAGCTTGTTCAAAAATCCTTATGCCAACTCATATGTTTTCAATAAGTTGTGTCATGAAGAAAGGGATTATGTCACATGTGATTCAATCTTAAGACATGTCATCCACATCCCAAGCTTTCTCTTATATGTTCATGAAATGTTAACAATTAGTCAAAAGAGACAACGACAAGTGGTATTTAGGGATAAGGCTTTCTAACCCTTTTCCCCCACTTAGTGCAAGACAAGGGTGAGCCTAGAATGGATGATGGTATGCTGCCCCTTGCAATGGATGAAAAACATGCAATAGTGAGTATGTGATTATCCTAAAAATATTACATGGCAAGGAGCAGCAACTATTGTTATTTATTTTGATAAGGAAACAAATTTTCTGCTTGATTGGCTTTAATTATATATACTTTGTTATATATGTGAGAAATGTCATTGTAACTTGGTTGTTATGAAACATTATTCTTAGGTGGGTAAAGGATGTGTTCAGGTTGGTGTTGAGTTTGTTGCTTGCACATGATGGTGGGTAAAGAATTAGAGGATTCTTAGGATGTCCCATAGGGTATGCATGTGCTTCATTGATCAAAAGGGATCTAATGGACACTTGCACATTCATAACCTTGACAGTCTTGGTTTGATGTATCCCTAAGGAAGACATCATTTTCTTACACCAAAATAGTCTCCCTAAGAGGAGAGTTGTTAGGATAACTATAATCCAAATGTTTGTGACAATCGAGGATTGGTTCTGCCAAAATTCCATCATTGTAAGTAAGGGAGCTATCCTTGGTTGAATTGTCTTGGTCTATGATGTTATCCCATATACGATTCTCATTATTTTCATTGATTGGATCATGTAACACCATAATATCATTGTCACTAATAGGAGAGATATTAAGAGAGGGTAAAATTGGATTTTTGTTGATAATCTCATTATCTTGTGCCATAACATCTACCCTAGTACGAGAGCTTTCAAGAGGTTCATCACATTTCATGGTTAGATGTTGTAAAGAAGCTTCATCACAAAGAGGGGAGACATGAAGGGGAGGACAACTAGGATTGTCATGTGTTCCAATGATTAGATCTTGTTGTTCAAATATAGCCTTCCAATCATTAGAAATATTAGCAAGGAGAGAAATAATGCTATAATTCTCAATCATTAGGTTTCTTGATACCAACATATCCTTCTCACAAATGTGTTTGTCATGATCATTCATGAAAAGCATTGTCACAAATAGCGGAGGTGTTGAGAGGTGAATGGAGATGAGGTAAAGTGTTGGCCATGCATTCATCTTGTATTGTTATATTATCTTCTCAAGGGGAATGAGGAGAAGAACAAACAAGACCTTCATGATGCTCAATGATTGTACTTTCATTCACCAAGATACCTTCGTCACTAAAAGGAGAGGTATGGAGAGAAGTAAAACTATGATTATCATGATTATCTATGTCTGTATTCCCTTCTAACACATCATCCACACAAAATGAACCATCAATTTTGATGTGTTCTATGTACTTCTCTTGCACTCTTAGGATCTTTCACCTAAAAGAAGAGAGATAGAACCCAAAAATTAAGGTGGTTTACTCAAATAAAGGATTGTATGATGTAATTAAAACTAAATGAAATGATTTAAATGCAAGTAAATGATGTAACTGACTGATTATGAATGCAAAACTAATGTAATATGAAATGTTTGAAAACATAGTGAGATATGCAAGAATAAACTAAAATATGAACAAACACAAACATAATTGAAATAGGTTGAACATAATGCACTTGGGAATTGGATGATGAATCTATAATGTTCTAAAATCTAGAAGATATCAATGTAAATCACCAATGGGACTCATTCTCCACTGATGGAAAATCAGCCCTGCTACTGACAAAAATACCTTAAAACTGCTTTCCAACAGTTAGGAACTGGAATTTGACAAAATCATCTTTTTTAGCCTTAAGGTGGGACTCATTCACCACTAATGGAAAATCAGTTGTCCTCAAAAATTCTGTGAAATCAAAGGTCAATCCTATAGGTCGAGATCTACACTTGTCTTCTTGTCGGGTTGACAGAGTCAAATTTGTAGAAAATGGGCTATAGGTTGTCTCCAAACTTGAAATAGGGTTTAGTTGACTTTAAACACTTTATTGACTTCTTGACCACCTTTCAACACCTATTTCCTTGAAAAATCTACATACAAAAGTCTACAAAAACACATGCAAAAGGGGAAAAATGGTTAAGGGTTAGAGTATAGGGATTTTTCTTAGTCAAAACCCACATTGGTAATCAAACCCTTAATGAATAAATGAAATCAAATGAAAAAGGAATGATGAATAAACATGTAAATGTCCTAAACTCACCACAACCTTGTTGAAGAAATTCGAAGATATGTCAATGACTACTCCAAGATGCTTGATTCAACAATGTTATGATGCCTCAATACTTGAATGGATTAGTGAATGGATGAGTGAATACTTGAATGAATTACATGTAAAATGGGTAGAAAAACACTTATTTATACACACTTATGCCTTAATTTCCCAATGATACAACATCATAGAATGACATAAGGTATTTTTGAATAACAACTCGAAAGGAATTTTGAATTATTTTTCATTTAGAGCCAAGAGGAACTCATTTTCCACCCATGGAAAATGGGTCCCACTCTAGGCTTGTAAGTGGGTGTTAGAAATTAAGTTGCATTTAATGTTATTTATTGGGTTTACATTAAAAAATACACTTAATTAAGTCTTATGAGTGCATAAAGGGGTCATATAAAGCATAAGAAAGGTGTAAATAGTGATAACAAGTCTAGAAAAGGGTGAAATCTTGTTACAAGATTTTACAACAATTTAAAATAGGACTTGATAAGTGATGAAAAGATGATTTTTAGGTGAATTGTAATGAGAAGAGTCTAGAAAATTTTAGAAATGTGTTACAACACTTCACAACACCTTCACAAGACATCATAATTTGAATGTTTAAGACCTAATGTGAATGCATAAGTTACATTGCAACATTAAATTGAAGCAAAATAGACCAACCATCATGAGAGAAAGACCTAAAAGAGCATGAAAATGTCAGTGATCCTTTTTTCTATGGTATAGTATCTGATGTGCATAACCTCAAAAGACTTATCCCTACTTTCATGATCTATTAGTGAAGGGGAGTCTAATTTCACATCATCATCTTCATCGAAGGAATTATTGTTGTCAATGCTCTCATTTTCTTCCACTGTGATATCTTCCCTAGTAGGAGAGTTTTTAGGAGAACTACAAAAGAAAATGTTCTTGACATTCAAGTATTGGTTCTTCCAGAATGACTTCATCTCAAGTAGGGGAATGTGGTTAAATTGTCTTTTTTTTCAATGATGGTATTGTCTTGTTCAATAATGTTTTCCCTGGGGAAGGAGAGACAGAGAGGACTCTCATAACTCTCATTGTTTCAATCTTCTATCACCAAAATATCTTCATTGCAAATAGGACAGATATTAGAGGGACAAAAAATTTGATTGTCATGATTATCCACCATTGTATTCTCTTTATTAACATGTTTAGAAAGGTAAGATACTAACATTGTTTGACGAAAAGTGAAAAGTACTTCTAACCATCTTATGCAATGCCTCACAAATATAAACAAAGTATATCCAAAGATGAAAAATACTTTTATCCAATGTATGCAAAACTTCAAAAATACAAACAAAGTGTATCCATAAAGAAAAGCACTTTCAGCAAACTTATGCAAATCCTTATGAATGCAAATAGTGTGTATGCAAAAGTGAAAAGTACTTTTATCCATGTTATACAAAGTTCCAAAAATGTAAACATTTTCATATTTTTAGACTTAAAACAAGGTAATTTTCTAATTACATTATGTAATAGACTGAAATGTGAGATGTTGTAAATGCCATTTTGAATTTTGACCATGCACTGAATGAAGACCAATTAAGCTAGATTTAGTGAAATGCATGTAATAGAAACTCAATAAACTAAAACAACTAACCAATGACAACAAATAGAAGTACAAAAAAGAAAATTTAAACCTTGAAAACTACAACTTCAAAATCCACACAGACTAATACACCAACAAGGGCATCTTGGTCTTGCTAAAGGAATTCTGAGGTTCCAAAAGCTGAAACAGGTAGCAAACAACTCAAACAAGGTTCTGAGCAAAAAACCCACAAAGGGACTAAGACACCAGTAAAGGCATTTTAGTGCTAGTAGAATGTTTTTTTAGATAAATAGTAAAATATGGATTGATGACAATGTTTCCAGGTTGCCTACTTAGGGATCTGATGTTTAGAAACAAAAGACAGTGCAAATGAATGCAAGAAAAAGTGACTAATGACAAGCAATTGAATGCAAAGTTGGATGCAATTTTTTTCAATTTTAAATGCAATAACAATGTTCCTAAATGCAATTAATATGATTGACAATGGATTTTTTTTGTTTTTCAATTTAGATAAGATGATGCAAGAAAGCAAAATTGAAAACTATATGCACTTTCCCTAATGCAAATATGAGGAACCCTAGATGCACTTTTACTAATGCAAGAATGAATGCAACATAGATCTAGGGTCTTAATGAACTCCAAATCAGAAAAATGAATGCACACAAGGTCAGGTTCACCAAAATAATTAATTAGAAAATCAATGTATTTTTTTAAAATTTTGAATGCAATAACAATGTTCATAAGTGCAATTAGGATGATTGATAATGCAGTTTCTCAGTTTTTCAATTTAGACAAGATGATGCAAGAAATAAAAAACTACAACCTATATGCACTTTCACTAATGTAAATATAAGAAACCCTAGATGTGCTTTCAATATGCAAGATGCAATGCAAGAATGAATGCAACCTAGATCTAAGACCTTATTGAACTCCAAATCAAAAAATTGAATGCCTAAAAATGTTGGGTTCACCAAAATGAACCATTGGGAAAATTGTGCTAGAAAAAGGTTCTCACAACATAAGAAAGGAATCCCTAATCCTTGATTTTCCCTTTTATTGTTGCAGGATGGTTCATTCAAGGAAACCTAGGATCCCAAATGGGATTGACTATCAACACAAAGGTGAGTCAATTCTCAAAAAGGGAGACCTAGGAAGATTCCTTAGGCTTTGAAGGGTTCACCACCAAGCAAAAGCTTGGAAAAGACAACTTAACATTCAACTCATAAAAGCTAGTAATGCAAGCCAAATAATGAGTACAAATGATAAAATTAAGTAACAAAATGTGTATGCACTTGGGATGTATGGAAATGCAAAAATACTATCAAAATATGTTAGGAAGGACTAAGACACCATTATAGTCTTCTTATATCTATTGGTGCTTTTTAGGGCAAATGCAAAATCTTCAAATGTCAAAACCGGATATGAAGAAATCTCTATAAAATACCACTTGGAGGACTAAGATTCCCTTACTTTATTCTTAGTTCCAATCTAAATTTTTGTAATTTTAGAAGATGATCCTGAGGCTTAATGTTTGCCACTTCTTCTCAAATATCAGGACTTGAAACCTCCAGATCTAGTTTGTAGGTGAATTTCCATGAAGATGAAAACTTTGCAATGCAACTTTGCAACTTTTCAACTTTGCACTTTGAATGATCTTCAACCTAAATCTGCAAACACAAACACACAAGGGAAGAAAAACTTGTATATTGTTAGTAAATGGAGGTTTTCCTTTGTCAAACCCCTTGTTGGTAATTAAATCTTGGAATGAAATGAAATAACGAAGTGAAATGATGCATGAACAAGTACTATGTTGAAACTCACCAAACCCTTGTTATGAAATCTACAAACTTGTGTGAAGTAGCTAGCTTGAATGTAGATCTTGAATTGAATGAATGCTCGATAGATCTTGACTTGAATTGCTTACTTGAATCAAAACCCTACATCACAAATGTTAGCTCAAAAACACACCTGATGAAAGAATATCTTTGAAATGATGCTTGAATCTTGATGATGGCTCCAAATGCTTGATGATTTTCTCTTGAATGCTCTTGTGAACTCAAACCTTCTATTAGGAATGCTCATTTAACTTGTTAGGTGAAAATGAGTGAAATAACCTTATATTTATACTTATCCATGCTTAATATCTTGAAATTACACCATAAGAAGCTGACATATGAATTCATTAATTAAAGGAGGCTAAATTCCACCAAGATTTGAAATTAAATACCAAAAATAACTTGAGGGGGGCTAAGACACCCTAGGTGGTATCTTAGTCCTAAGGCTTGCAACTTGGGGAACAGACTCCAAAAAAGGTGCCTTTTAATGAATATTTGAAAATAGGCTTCCAATACCTTTGGAGGATAAAGACGCCCTAGGTGGTATTTTAGTTCTAGTATCAAAAATCAAGGAAACACAACCAAAATCAATAAATTATCATTTATCCTTTGATGTTTTCCAAGATTAGCCATAAAAAGATCTAATTTATTAGGTTTGTTGATGCAAAATAGGACCAATTGAGACATAAATAAGGATATTTAAAGCAAGGCGAGCCCATACAGGTATGAAAATGTAAAGGTATGCATTTTAATACACTATAGTTAGCCCCCACTTTAGTGAGAGGATGAGCTTGCTTCAAATTCGTAGTAAAGTAGCCAACCACCCAATCAAGAGGGGTTCAAATGTACAAATTCTATTAAGATAGGATGGAAATAACCAAGAGGGCGGCCAAGCCCCCAAGATCAAGATCCTATGACAAACCAACATAGGAACAAAGGAACATGCTTGTGGATGATAAATGAAGCCATAACCAGATCGCAAACATACACCATCAAATATATAAAAATGAAATAGGAAAAAATAATTGATCAAGCTTCGACTAGTCATCCAATGCATTGTAGAATGGGTCTAGGTTGTTTGTCCAAAATGGGTTTACAAGTGGACCTCATTGTCCACTATGCAAACAACATGGATGCTCACAAGGGATAGTGAAGCTTATTTTCCAGTAGGTGAGCCCCAAGAGATACATATCAACATCATACCCCCATGACTATGATAAGGACAAAAGGAAAATGCATGCTCACAAGGGCTAGTGAAGCTAGTTGTTCACTAGGTGAGCCCCAAGGAATCATATCAAAGCAATACCTCCATGACTTTAATAAGGTACAAAAATGTCACACAATAAGAAAGAGGGATATTCAAAGGGATTTTTCTTAGTTCATGTGAGTTGTTAATATTAGGGGACATTGTTCCTAATGTCTCCAAGAGAGGACCAATCAAAGGATAAAAGATTCACAATGTAGGGAGTGCAGTGTGTTGCATCATGACTAAGAGGAATGTAATATGCTAAGATGAAATAAGCTCTTGAAGGAAATTACTCCCAATGTCACCAAAAAGAGAAAAAAAGCATCACATGAAGTAAGAAAACCACATCAAGGAACATGGGAAAAAATGCTAAAAATAATTCCAAAATAATGCCAATGTATGCCCCCAATTTAAAGAAATTGCTATACACCATGCTGTGAGCAATTACTTTAAAGTAGACAAACATGAAAAAGGAAAAGAGGGTTTCCCCCAAAAACACATTAAGGATCTATGAATTCAAGGTTAGTATTTGTCTTTGTTGCAATGATATAAGAGAGCTAGGAACTACCATCATTCCACACATAAACATAGAATTGGAAGAATGACACAAAGAGAGTGAAAAAAAAGAAAAACCTTTTGGTCAACATGCAAGAGACATAGGGTGTCGTGACGCTTTGCGTCATCCCCAAAAGGAAAACACAAGACAAAAATGCAAGTGAAAGGTAAAGACCAATGAAAAGGAAAAAGCTTATGACATATAGAAGAATGTGGGTACAAATAGAGGAATTCACATAGAGAGGAAACATTAAACAATATGGGGGATCAGATTACACACATGCGATCAACCAAAAAGAAAGGAAAAAGAAAATCCAAAAGGCTATTAAAGCACATGTGAGATAACAATCTAGCAAGTCATCTACATCCTAGTCTTGTTTATTATATGTGAAATGCAGATCACTAGGAAGAGGGACAACATCAGGTGTATTACTATGAGAATCACAAGGTTCAAAAAGTGGTAAATCACTCAGTTTAGGAGGATCATCACATTTTTTATCATCTAAGCTCACATAAGAGGAAAATAGAAAATTCAACTCATTATGCACTTGCTCATCAATTTTAGCGGTTTCTTCATTGTCATCCAAGTTAACCAGAATAGGAGGATGAATGATAATATCCATAGAAGGTGTTGGTCCTTGTTGTGTTGGAGACATAGGATCTATTGGTTTGGGTAATGGAGGAGGCTCATTTTTTATTACTTCTGTCAAATTCGGATTTTGATTTTCTATGTTGTTCTCTTGGTTCATCTTTCGAGGAATAGCATGATGTATATGCCTATGCTCTCTAGCATTTATGTTTCTTTATTATGGTTTTCAAGTTGTGTTTGAGTAGGAGCTAGTTTTTCAACCATAGGTTCCTTTTCTTCTTGTGAGGGAAGAATGAAAGAAGCCGTGGAAGGTTGTTCAACTACTTTCTCTTTGGCTTTATAAATTTTCTTAGGAGGAAGATTAGGACTTGTTTGGTTTTCTCTTAGCCTTTTGTAGGAAATAGCCAAGGGATCTTTATGGACAGTTCTTGTTTAGTCTAAATGGCTTTAAGCTCAATATTGTTTTCTTCAAGGGGTGAATTTTCAATCATGGGTGGAGGAAAATTTTCAAGGGATAGCTTTGCTATGCATTTTTTTTTTAAAACCATAATAAAAGAAACATAAATGCTAGAGAGAATAGGTGTAAAATTCATGCTTTTTCTTGAAATATGAATGAAGAGAACATAGAAAATCAAAATATGAATTTAACAAAAGAAATAAATGATGAGCATCCTTCATTACCATAACCAAAAGATACTATTTCTCCAACACAACAAGGACAACCACCTTCTATGGATATTATCATTCATCCTCCTGGGTATGTGCAAGATCATCATGGAAAAAAAGGCCCTTAAGTGGCAAAAAATTCAGAAAAATCAGATTTAGGCAACTTGACGTAAAATTTTGAATAAGTTATCTATATTATTTCCAAAATATGTAAGAATAAAATTTGTAGAAAATTGAATATAGTTTCTAAACTAGTAGGTTTATTTTGGTTTTTTTTATAAATCTATTTGGTGAAAATTTGAAATTTCAATGCAGTAGCACTTAAATTTCAGGGAAAAAATAAGAAGTAGGTGTCTATCTGACCACCCTAACCAAAATAAAATCATAATATTTTTTTATAATATTTTAGATATAAGTAGATGACTCATGTCTGGATGTGATGCATATTTTTTTGTAATTTTTTTCTAGGTAAATAATTAATTATGAATTTTTTATTACAACTTTTAAAAAATATAAAAAACTCATATGTCTGACCACCTTAACTTGGTCAAAACTTCATGAAATTCAATTCTTCCTTTTTTAATCCTATCGTATGTGAAGCATAGAATGTGACGCGTGTTTTGGATTCAAAAAATGTGATACTATTTGAAAGCTATAGATGTTTTTCAACTAGCCTATCAATCAGGACTTTAATCGTAAATCAAATAGAAAATGAATAATAATTATTTATTAAATTCAAAGTAAAGCATAATTTATATTGGTGGAAAGTTGAGAATTTACTTTAAAAACCCTTTTCATTTCATCGATTTGGGGTAAATAAAAAGTCATCAGCCACATACCCATCATATTGCCACTTTTTGGCCCATCATGATCCTACACATACCCTCCTATTGTGGTTAACTTGTATGATGATGAAGAAACCACTAAAATTGATGAGAAAGTACCTAATGAGTTGAATTTTCTATTTTCCTCTTCTATGAGCTTAGATGATAAAAACCATGAATATCCTCCTAAACCGAGTGATTTACCATGTGTTGAACCTAGCGATTCTCCCAGTAATACACTTGATGTTGTCCCTCTCACTAGTGATCTACATTCTGCATACACCGAACAAGACTAGGATGTGGATGTCCTACTAGATGGTTGACTCACATGTGATTTACTTGTCTTTTTTCTTCTTTTTTTTCTTTCTTTTTGCTTGATCGCATGTGTGTAATGTGATTCCCCCATATTATTTAATGTTTCATCTCTATGTGCATTCCTCTATTTGTACCTACATTCTTCTAGACATTGTAAGATTTTTCATTTTCATTGGTCTTTACCTTTCATTTTCATTTTTGTCTTGTGTTTTCCTTTTGGGGATGATGCAAGGTGTCGAGGCACCCTATGTCTCTTCCATGTTGACCCAAAAGATTTTGTATCTTTCATTTACCTTTCATTTGCATTTTTATCTTGTGTTTTCCCTTTGGGAGATGATGCAAGGTGTCAAGACACCCTATGTATCTTCCATGTTGACCCAAAAGGTTTTTCTTTGTTTTCTCTCTCTTTGTGTCATTCTTTTAGTTCTATGTTTATTTGGGGAATGACGACAGTTCCTATCTCTCCAATATCATTGCAGCAAAGATAGATACTAACCCTAAATCCATAGATCCCTTATGTGTTTTTGGGGGCCAACCCTCTTTTCATTTTTTCATGTCGATCTACTTTAAAGTAATTTCTCATAGCATGGTATTTTGCAATTTATTTAAAGTGGGGGCATACATCAGCACTATTTTGGCATTATTTTGACATTATCTTCAACATTTTTTCATGTTCCTTGATGTGGTTTCCTTACTTCATGTGATGTGTTTTTCTGTTTTTGGTAACATTGGGAGTAATGTCCTTCAAGAGCTTGTTCCATCTAAGAATATTACATTCCTCTTAGTGGTGATGTGGAATACTACATTGCCTAAGTTGCGAATATTTTATCCTTTGATTGGTCCTCTCTTGAAGACATTAGGAACAATGTCCCTTAAGATTAAGACCTAACAACTAGCACAACTAGGTTCACTAGCACATGATGTGAATTTTCTTTTTGTCCTTATCATAGTCATGGGGGTATGTCATTGATATGGATCTCTTGGGGCTCACCTAGTACACAACTAGCTTCACTAGCCCTTGTGAGCATCCATTTTGTTTGCATATTGGACAATGTGTTCCACTTGTAAACCTTTTTTGGACAAAAATCCTAGACCTAGTCCATAGTGTGTTGGATGGCCAGTTGAAGCTTGATATGTTGCAATTTTTCTTTTTCCTTTTTCTATCTATGATGATGTATGTTTGTGATCTAGTTATGGCTTCATATATCATCCACAAGCGTGTTCCTTTGTGTCTATGTTTGTTTGTCATAGGATCTTGATCCCAGGGGAATGGCCACCCTCTTGGTTATTGCCATCCTATCTTACTAGAATTCGTACTTAACCCCTCTTGATTGTGTGGTTGGATAGTTTAGTGTGAGTTTCAAGAAAGTTCATCCTCTCACTAAAGTGAGGGCTAAATGTAGTGTAGGAAAATGCATACCCTTGCATTTTGAAGCTTGTTTGGGCTTGCCTTGCTTTATTTATCCTTATTTATGTCTTAATTGGTCCTATTTTGCATCCACAAGCCTAATAAATTGTATCTTTTTATGGCTAATCTTGACAAACATCAAAGGATAAATGATAATTTAATGATTTTGGCTATGTGTCCTTGATTTTTGGATCATGACTAATTCACCACCTAGGGCATATTTCTCCTCCAAAGGTCATGGGAACCTCTTTTTAAAATCACCTTAAAGGGAATGCTTTTTGGAGTTTGTGAACCAAGTTTCAAGCCTTGGGACTAAGACGCCACCTAGGGCATCTTAGTCCCCCTCAAGTTATTTTTTGGGATTTAATTTCAAATCTTGGTAGGATTTAGTATCTTTTAATTAATGAATTCATATGTTAGCTTTTGTGGTGTAATTTTGGAATATTGCACATCATGGATAAGTATAAATACAAGGTTCTTTCACTCTTTTTCTCCCAACAAGTTGAATGAGGATTCCTAATAGCATAATTGAGTTCATGAGAGCATTCAACAGAAATTAATCAAACATTTGGAGCCACCATCAAGATTCAAACATCATGTAAAAGATATTCTTGCATCATGTGTGTTTTTGAGCTAATATTTGTGATGTAGGATTTTGATTCAAGCAATCAATTCAAGTCAAGCTCTATCAAGTATTCATTTGATTCAAGATCTACATTCAAGCTAGCCACTTCAAACAAGTTTTCATATTTCATAATAAGGGTTTGGTGAGTTGCAACATAACATTTTTTTCATTCATCATTTCCCTTCATTATTTCATTTCATTCCAAGGTTTAATTACCAACAAGGGGTTTGACCAAGGAAAACCTACATTCACTAACAATCAATAATTTTTTCTTCTCTTATGTGTTTATGTTTGTAGATTTAGGTTGAAGATCATTTGAAGTGAAAAGTTGTAAAGCTGTAAAGTTGCATTGCAAATTTGTCGTCTTCATGGAAAGTCACCTACAGGCCAGATCTAGAGGTTTCAGGACTTGAGATCTGAGAAGAAGGAAGTGTAGACATTGAACCTCAGGATCACATTTCGAAGTTGCAAAAATTTAGATCTGGACTAAGTCAGGAGTAATGGCATCTTAGTCCTCCAAGTGGTATTTTGTACAGATTCTTTCAGATTTTGTGCTGACATTCAAAGATTCCATCTCTACCCCAAAAAATATCAATGGGACTAAGACAACAGTAAGGTTGTATTTGTACTCTCTAACATTTTTTGACAACATTTTTTTCATTTTTGAGAATAATCATCACATTTCTAGACTTCCCAGGTACATACATCCTAACTTGTTTAATTTTGTCATTTTCATTCATCATTTGGCTTGCATTACTAGGTTTTGTGAGTTGACTATCAATTTGTCTTTTCCAAGCCTTTGCTTGGTGGTGAACCCTTCAATGCCTAAGGAATCTTCCTAGGTCTTCCTTGTGGACAATTTACTCACCTTTGTGTTGATAGTCAATCCAATTTGTGATCCTAGGTTTCCTTTAATGAACCATTCCCACTACAGAGAAAATTAAGTGTTGATGGGTGTTTTGCACACTTTCTCAACACAGGCAGTGCATAGATGCACTACCTCTCTTGAAAGGAGACTTCCAACAAGTTGCTGAAAATCACCCTAAGGTCTCTCGGGTGTCAGGTCATGACTTGCATGGAATTCCTTAGTTGATGTTTGATGTGATTTTCCTGGTAATCACAGGGTAGAATTACGTAGCTAGATGTGAAGTGGATCTTAAAACTTGAAGTTAATGAGATGGGAGTTAAGGTGCACTTTGTTGTAGGTTCAAACATCAATCTAAAACTTCAGTATTTTTTTAAGTTTTTTCTTTACAATGTGCAATGAACCTTAACATAGGTTGTTTCTTAAAAAAAAGGAAAAGAGCAGGGAAGAGACAAGGTTCCTAGATCTACAACTAACTATGAACAGTGATAATGGAGTTTCTACTATGGACAACTCCCTTCAAATGAAGTTTCACTTAACCAGAAACAACCATAGTCACATGTAACTTTGTGATATCTTCTAAGGTCTGCAAATTTTTTCACCATTCATCCACCATAAATATGAATTAATAAAGATGAAGATTTTAGAGTAGCTTAAAGTTTTAGCCTAGACTAATTTTACAAGACCATTTACTAGCAACAAATGGCAAAAAGTATGGACTGGAAGGCATCAACACAACAAAAATTTCTACAATCTTAGAACAACATTACCAAAATCTATCTAAGCAATTTAAAGCTAACTAAAGCAGCAATGAAATCTAACTAAACATTTAATAATGAGAGATTGAATCATGAAACATGTAGAGAAACTCATAAAATGCACCAAGTCAATGTATTTTCATTAGAAATTTCTACAACATGTCATTACAACAACTCAACTCTCCCTGAAAATGAGAGGAGACACCCTACTTTTAGTGTCTAAAAAGTAGAATGAATGGCTAGGATTTAATTTCATTATGTGGCTAAGATTCACTACAACTTAGGGTTCTACCTACCCTCCAATATATTACAATTTTAAAATATAGCATTGTCCCTATCCCTATTTTGTGCTCTAGTGACAACACTGTAGAAATTTGTCTTTTACTAATTGCCCTTTTTGCTGTAGCTACTCTGTCAGGAAGTTTTCATTAATAACATGGTTTCCTTCTTGTTTCTTTAAAACTGCATAATCCTTGAATTGTAGAATTACTGGCTGGAGCTTGTCAACCTCCAAAATCTCAGATTGTAGCAATTGATAACTCCATTCCTTGGAGTTGTATGCAAGCCTTTCCCATTCTTCGTCATACTTGGCAGCGTGGTCCCTGAACAGTTATGACTAGGTGAAGGCACAGGCAGCAAAAATCATGAAATTCGTGGTTATTTTTGTTGACATCCCGTCTTCCATCCCATGTCCTCTTACATTCTACAATGGTTGGCGTTTCCATTGTTTCAAAGGTAAGCATGTGGAAAGTATTTTTTATTGCTTATGCCGACATATCAGCAAGGATTTTTCCATCTCTGTCAACTATCGTCCATGTTGCTGGCTGATATGCCTGTCGACAAGCCATGACCAATTCAGGGGCTATAAGGGATGGAGAAAAACCTACAACCTTAGCAATTCCACTTTTCCTGATTAATCTTGCATTATCGATCTTAGGATGGATCCTGACCCTCCGCTTGAATTTGTCAATATCGACACGGCTGATATTGGTATCTGGTATTTCTTTCCAGTCTGTGATGATTTTTTACTACGACTCTCCCTAGAATTGGAACTCCATTTAGTCCTTGTCCTCTTTTCCATGAGGAACCTTGCCCGCTTTCTTCCCTTTGTCTTTTTTTGCGGCTGCCCCCGAAGTTCCTGCACATGATTCCATATATCCTACAAACAAGGCACAGTGAGCATAACCAAATCATGAAAACATGAATGTGAGTCATAATCCCATAAATGAAGTCCAATTAGACAATATACTATTCATAAAATCAAACCTTTACTTCAAGACATTGTTGGAAATTTACTAGAGGGATTTTAGACAACCCGGGCCCGAAGGGCCGGATTTCCCTGGCAGGAATGTTCTTCAAAGGGTGAACAGAGTGGGGAAAACTGGGTGGTTTTCCTCGGCTTTAGATTTTGATCGTTTAAAATGCCAATGTAGGAGAAGGTGGAATTTAAGCATGTGGGTTGAGATTAATTTTTGAATTGAAGCTCATTTGGGCCACTCTGGGAGCATCCAGAGATACAAGGCTAGAAAGCTATCAAAGGATAGGAAAAGTGAAATGACATTTTGGGGTTGGAATCTCGAGGTCTGTGACCCAAGAGGCTGAAGGGGGGCCAAAGTTTCCTCTTAACTTTCAACTGTTTAGGCCTAAAGGGGTGGGAAGTCATTGGTTTTTTTTCGATTGAAATGATGGTCATTGAACGAAATTCTGGTGGGGGCAACCCAATGGGCTGGACTTGGCATTGAGCGTGGCCACCAGATTTCTTTGCTAAGTCTTAAGCAACAAGGACAGTGGACCCTGGAGGTTAGAAAGACAGACCTCCTTTTCCTTTTTGTGTTGGCTGAGATTGGACCGAACCCAGCAGGGGTAAGGACTCCTAAGTTCATTGTTAATTAACTTCAAGGAAAATAAAGGTTTAGGGCCCAAGAGGCAGAAGGATGTAATCAGATGGCCGTTTGAAATGGTGAAGTCACCATAGAAACCCACAGATAGAACTCAGCGAACCAGGGTCCAGGGACATGAGGGAACAATTCATTTGTTGGTTTAACCCCGATCGACAAAAGGTGAGGCAAGCCCCAAGGCTCGAGTGGACAAAGCAGAGTTTTCGTTTCAAAAAGGAAAAAGCACTCTAGAATCCCAGGGACAAAATCCCATAGGAGCAAGCTCAGGAAGTAGAAATGGAGGTTGAACTTCGTGTTCAGTTTAAATTTGGGACAACAAAGTCCCACTGAAGGAAGTCTATGGTCACGGGCCCGAGACGGCATCCCGCCATTTAGACGCTTTGATTATTTTCTAAGTTTTCGATGGTGACAGGAGGATGCAGGTCTGGAGGGAATGAATTCCCTGCATGAAGAATGACGACAACAACGAAGAGTTCCAGATTTTCCCTAGAGGATGTTTAGGAGGTTTTTTTAGAATTTCAACACATGGGTTTTTAGGCGTTAACTTGTTTTACCCAATTAAAGCTTTTGTAGCTCATGTTCATTCATAATTTAAGTGTAAAATCACAAAAAACCTCACAAGACGGTGAATGAAGTACCTACCTCAAAAGCCTAGTGGGAGAAGTTGTCAAATCCGTGAAGGATTAACGAACGAGGGAAATGGGCGCGAGGACGGCGGGCAAAAAATGTGATGGACTCCTCAAAATCTGCTCTGAACTCCTCTAGCCAACCTGACATATGAAAATGACAAACCAAGCCAGATATTTATACCCCTAATTAGCGTTTAATACGCCCATAAATGCTCGTACGGAAGACAGGAGTGTTGGTAAGTTTAAATTCTCAGACAATGGTAGGAAGATCGGGGCCTGGGGGCCAGAAGGATGTGACATGGTAGCTGCTTCAAAGTTTATCATTTTTAACCGATGGAAAAAGGGAGCCCAAGGTCCAGGGGGTAGAACATCGTCGTAGGTTGGCCATCAGAAACAGCGAAGGTGACACGGAGTTTCAGAGATGGAAGTCTGGAGGAATGGGCCCGACAGGGAAAAAGGCGGTCAAGGTTGCAATGCAAGTTAAAAAGTAGGAAATCAAGAAGCCAAGTACCAAGGCATGGGAAGGTGAAAGCCTTCAGCCATTTAGGATAGTGAACACCTGATGGAAACCCGATAAGGAGGGCAAGCGACGGCCCAAGGCCGTTGGCAGGAGCAAACTGCCAAGGAAACTTTGCAGAGGACTAGGAGTTACCAAATTGGAGAGGAAGAAACACGGTCAACATAAGATGAGACTTCAGAGGCATGTTGAATAGTTAGGACATGAAAATAGGGGCACAAAAAATGAGGGAGTGATGAATGACCCGACGAGGCAAAAAGAAGAGAGGGTCCCCATTCTGAACATGGCATGTGTGCTGAAGGCGCAACAAATGGTGACTCTGCTGGGGAAACACTCCTGAGCATTCTAAGGATAAGTACTCATTTTGAACCCAAAATCTATGGTTTCACAAGCCAAGGGCCAATATCCAAATGTGAACTAGGAGAACAAGGTCCTTAGTTAGGTCAACGCACAAGACATCCCAAAAGTGTGTGTAGTGAATTCATTCCTTTCTGTTAAAACTGTGATCAATGACTGCTAATCCAACTGAGCAAGCTACATAAACCATCCAACACCAAAGGTAACCTGGGCATTACCCCATTGATAGTCAGGCATCCATAGCCCTGGTGCAGTTGTCGTTGCATTCCCATGGATATTGCTTTACTTCCAGCCGGGCGTCCATAGCCCCGATAGAGTTACCCGCACACCCATACGGTTGCTTGATTTCAGTATTTTATTTCTCTTCTTTCCTTCAATATTTCCTTTTCTCACTTCTCTTTTGCTCAACTGTGTAAGCATTGAAGCCTACAATGGGTTTGGGAACCACATTGGTCACTGGAGCAGACTTAAGATTTTTCACTTACTAGGGTATTAGAGTAGGCATTGTACAATCCTTTGGAAATAATTAACATGTGTTTTGTGTAGGATCTGAGATGTGCATAAAAGATCCAACCAAGGGTTGAGTTCTAAGGTAGAGTCCAAATGAGGAAATCATTCCTAGGTAGCTTTTAAGGACCAATAGTCCAGAATGAATGTTTAGCCGAAGAACACTAATGATGAACAACAAAGTGAACCATTTGTCGAATGACCACGACCACCACAATGGGACGGAGAACACCCTCTTTGAAAAAAAACAGTCAAGAGGCAAGCAAAACAGAGTGACGTGAAGCAGTAAAATGCAAGCAAACCAAAAGGAAACCTACTCTAACCTATGCACAATTATTTACAGAGGAGAGCCTGATAGAGCTCAAGCTTGGAAGTAATTCTTTAGGTGTTGCCCATTGACCGGCAACAAGACCTCTTCACTAGTTAAGGTCTTTAGGCGGAAATCATTGTCTCCTAAAATTTTAGCTATCTGAAAGGGGCCAAGCCAAAGCTTGTCAAATTTCTTATGTCCCCCTTTCTTTTCATGGGCCTTGTCCTAGTACAGGACTAAATCTGCAATTCTAAAGGCCTTGATTTTGTTTCGGCGATCAAACCATCTTTCAACAACGCCCTGATGTTTGGAAAAAATTTCTATTGCGCGGTCTCCTACTTCTTCTAAATGCAAGAGCTTGGCTAACTGAGCCTCTCTACAGTCTCTCCCTTCATAAAAGTCATTGATAAACTGGAGGGTAGGGATTTTCAGATGGATAGGAAATATGGGCTCTAAGCTATAGATGAGGTGAAAGGGGGAATCACCAAGGCCAGTCTTATGGCGGGTGCAGTCCACCTTGTTGGAGCCTAAAAATTTCATGCAAATTTTAGGTTCCCATAATGTAAATTTGAATTTTAACGCTCATAACTCAAGTGCAAAATCAATCTTAAGAGCACATTTTAAAGAATCATAATTTTGGATCTGCTCATTTTCATGCAAAACTATCATGCAGGTGTGTTCATCTTACATATGGGAGTATGCACGCCAATTTTTAGCTTCATAAAATCTATTTTGACAAATTTTCAAAGTGACAAGTTGAAGGGATCTGCAAGGATTTGATGTTAGCACACAGTGAAATATGTTAAAGTGGCCCACATTGAAGGAAAATATTAAGCATCTGAAAATATATTATGACAAAACAATTGGTGCTCTTGAATCTCCATATCTCAAGGTGTATCCATAAATTTTTTTGGGGTGTTTGGAAATTGTTTGGTATTTTTGCAAAATCAAAACCAAACTAATTTTGCACAGTTTTAGGACTGCATTTCTAGAACAGCTGCAAAGTGGTGAAGTTTGATTTTTATTTTTATTTTTAAGGAAGAGGATTTATGAAAAATGCATTTTCCTACCTGTTCATGTGACCTAAAGGAACCAATCATCTAATTTACAGATTCTCAAAATCACATTTGATATTTTTCCAAAGGGGTAAAGCGGCAAGTTTTAGTTTAGTTTAAAAGTTATAGAAATGGTTGAACAAGAAATTTTGATTGTTAACAACTTTTAATCCTAGTAACTTCATGCCAAACCATTTCACAAGAATATTCTCCTACCACCAATTAACATATTTGTGCATTTTAATGGTGTTTTGAGATCATTTGATCAATTTTCTAAGGCAATTCCAGAGGCTACATGGCTTGTTTTAAAGCACTGTGCAGAATGCTAGAAAATAAGCTATGACAAATACTCACTTCAATTTAGGAATAAACGACCATGGGATTCAAGAAATTGGGGTTATGCTATGAGTAATCATGGAGGAGAGACCTTTAATATGTATCAATAATTGGATCCAGATCAAAGAATGCTAAAACCACCAAAGCACATGAGTACTGCTTATCTTCAATAATAATTCTCTTGAATTGTGCATATTAATATATGTTATAGCATGGGATACTAATAAACATAATGTGCTAGAAGCATATATCAGTGTTGATTAAAGAGATACATGATAGTCCAAGACAATAAAAGGGTAATGCACAGGTTAGGAAGCTAAAAGGAATAGTTGTATCACTACAAATATCATTAATAAATTGAACCCAGACCTCATTCTTTCATTTAAGAGAAAAAATAGAAGGACCTGATATCATTGTAGGTGGCAATGATCCAAAGGAATTTAACACTCATAATAAAGCATCTAGAAATCAAATTATGAATAAGGGCATTATACATTCATTAAAGGCAAATGATCATCAGCTCAACACAAAAGGAGATTTTACCGAAGAAGAAATCAAATATGGGGTGAAACAAAACATTGTTTTTTATCTTAAAGAAGCTAAGAAACATAGAGTTACAAGTAGAGACAATACAACAGTGGTGGTTGACGAGAAATTGCTTTGAATATGCTTTGGAGCCCAATCTCCATAGGATTTTTTTTTGAATTGAGTTGTCTTTGCATTCAAGGGATTCAAAATATGATAGCATGTTTTTCAATATTTTTCCATCAATGTTTTATATGTGTATTTACCACCTTCAAAGTTAGAATTCAATCAATGAGAATGGCTTAGGAAAGAAGTTGCAGAGGTTGTAAATAAAGTGGAATTATTTTATGCAGAAGTTTTTGACTTTCTCCATCAGATAGGGCAAAAACTGCAAGTTTTAGATCACTATATACATGTACTAAAATATTAGAATTAAGAAAAAAATTGTAGAACTTGAAGGATTGTTGCAAACACCCTTATAGATGCAAAAGGAAAAATCATTAAGCTACTCAAATTTCTCTTTGAAGGCTGTATCGATGATTTGGGTGGACGCTATTCAACATTTGAGACATTTTTTTAAGTACTTCTTGTTTGGTCTCAAGGCCGTGAGTACCATTGTAGGGTGAGCTTGAGCATGTACAAAGATTGGCAGAGAAAATAAGTATGGGAGAACAAACACTTAGGTGGAAATTTGAAATCTACATCCTGAATAAGCTAGATTATCTTTTGTGTGATTGACATGGGCAGTAAAAATACTTGTTGATCGCATCAAATCTGATCATGGTTATAATGACACATAAAATGTGCAATTCAGATGTCAATATGGCATGAATTTCCACCAATACAGTAATCCAATAAAAAGTAACAAATGAATCCAAGACATATACTGTGAAAAGGGATAGAAAATTCCAGAATAGAGGTAAAATCCCTAAATCCATCAGGGAGATATTTCCAATCGATGTAAGCTTCCTAGATCTCACCAACTGTGGCGGTCTCTCCGATGAAAAGCATTCGAGAAGACTCACGCTGATAGCCGAGCAACAAAGGCACTATCTTCATCGATGAGAGATATGAAGGTGGTAGAAGAATAATATGTCTCCTCGATTATTCAAGTCACTCTGATACTTTGGTGCACGCAGAATGGGAGTATGAAGGAAGATGCACACACAATGAATAACAGATGACTCTAGGTATTTCTCACGCACCACTGGAGCTAAGAAAAAGGCCCTAAACGTATCGGTGAGAGAAAGCTCATCGGCACAAGTTCTTCAAGTCTTTCTGATTATTAGAGTCACATAGATGAAGAAGCTTCGAGGAGAGTCTTACGAGAATAATGAGTTCTGCAAGACAACCAAGGTCGATGGAAGAAAAATAGAGTCTCTTCGATGTTATATGTTACATTGAAAGTTTGAAGGTGGATAAAAGTAATTAAAATTTTTATCGATGCGATATGGATAAAAAATAGAGATTTACATATGAGATTGTGGACTTATTGAATAAGGATGAAGAAATAAAGTATTTTCCTTTGTAAAGTACTTTCACCAAGCTAAAGGGAGTTATAAGGTGAAATAATCATTTTTACCCACAAATGAACAAAGGGTAAAATTTATAAAATATTTGCAAGGGAGTTGAGATATTTTCACCAACAGTATATATAACTATTTTATCCAAAGGAATGATTTAAATCGGGTGAAATATTTCAATCAAGCAAAATGAATTGGAATATTTTTCACTAAAGAAGCTACGAGATTGGGTAATTTTTATTTTTTTGGTGGAAATACAAAAGTTGCCAGCAAAGGATAATTATTGGAGTTGATTTTTTGTGAACATGCACAAATAAAGATTAAAGTTAAAATATTTAATTTTCCAAATGGCAACTAATTAAATATTTTATTTTGCCGAAAATAATTAAGCAAGGAGTTGCATCAAAAACTAGTGTCGCATCAAACGAATGTCATGAAAAGTGGTAACCCTAAAATAATGTATATGTGTCAAAAGAAATCAAAAGAAATAATTATTAGATTGAGAAATAAGTAGTAGGTTAGATAATCAATAGGTTGAAGAGTTGCCGAAAGAAAGTATTCTGATATGTATTGTAAAATATTTTAAAATTATATAATGGAGAAGAACATATTTATCTGGTGATCCAATTATGGTGTCAATTATTTATTGAATTTATTGAAAAAATTATCTGGTTGTCTCCAAGGTTGTCATTTCTTGATTATTTAAATTCAAATATCAAGGATATTTTTCAATTTATCAAAGCACACTTGCCACTCTTGTGTGGTTCAATTAACTGGTTCCTGCAAGACAAGATTAAATCCTTTTGATTAATCATAGTAATTTGGAAAAGGACATTTGGATCACTAAGAAGAACTTGATAATTACACTTTTGCACATTTACACAAGGCATAAACAATTACAAGTGCCAAGCAATTTGAGTTATAACCATTAAGTAAGTCACTTATCTTGCAAATCTTGACTCCATTAGCCCAACATAATTAGGCACTGGTCACACCATTTACATCTTAGAATTTTATAAAATCTTATTAAAACATTCACATTTCAAATTCAATATTAGGAATAGGAGTATTCAGTAAACTTTCATCTATTACACTTTTTTCCATCGTAATAGATCCATCAATTCAATCAAGTCATACAATTTTAAGTCTACTTTATTCACATAGGTACACCGGCCTAGGTCTAGCAACACCTGAAGAATAGAAGGTTCAAAAAATTTGGCCTTGTTTGTTACCCTAAAAAGTTGTGAGAGCTTGGAAACCTCTCATGGTTCAAACCTGCATTTTTGAGAGCTAACAAGTTGGCTACTCTACTGGGGAGTCAACTCAAAGTTAGACCCTTAGTTATAGAGTCAAAAATCCTGTATAGACTCTGTTGGGAATAAGAAACAACAAACATTTTCTCACTTTTAAGAAAGTGAGTGGCAACTCTAGTAAAATTTGATGAAAAATGCACAAGAACCTTTTGGAAATGCCTTTGTCTAAACTAAATGATGAAATAAACAAATTGAAAATAGAAGTAGAGAGCAAGCGAGCATTACTTCAAGAGCTAAGTGAATTGGGTATCTTGCCTGCTTTAGATACACCACAATATATACCACTGTCCAATAAAGAAGGATATTCAAATGCAAGTGGCCCTTGGACTCCACAAGTGACTCATAATACAATTGGGAATTTTCACAATGAAGGTAATGCACTTTATTCACAATAGAACATTTATTCACCACAACCATCAAAACAAGTAAATGCTTATCCATTCCCTCTTCGACAAAGATTGGTAAGCTCTCAAGATTATCAATATAATCAATATCAAGTGCAACACAATTCCAGCCCACTTGGAAATTTCAGTCAAAATTTGCAGCAGGGTACATATCAAAACCAACAATCTATGAAGAAAAATGATGAATATTTCAAAAATATTTTGGATGCCTTTCTTGACATAAGAAGATATAGAGGAGAATTTGGGTGTTATTTTCTCTACAAAATGGTAGATATTTGTAGGAAAATACCTATTATTTTCCTACTTAGTAAGTCTGAGATCATTCGGCAGTTCATGAAAGTGTACGAACCAAACCCAATTTATTGGCCCAAATCATGGATACCAGTTTCTTTTAATCAACTAGATGAATGGACTGGTATTGTAGATAAGAAAAGGTACGAGGAAAATGGTGGCATCATTGATGAATATGGAGAAATTGATCAAATGATGCAGCCAATAGAAGATGAGACATGTGCAAGTCAAAATGATTCCTATGATAGCCTGCATGAGGAAGATGAAGATACATAAGGTTTTTCTTGTATAACATATTGTGGCAGTGCTTGTTATGAGGGATCCATTGAATATTCAGCTAGTGAAGATGAACCTATAGATTTTTATCTACAACAAATTGATTCTTGTAGTTCTTGTGATGATCAAGAGGAAGAAGCAATGGAAAATGCTGGTTCATTTTATAGTGAGAAAATAATACCTCTAGCTACATATGAGAACCATGGAGATACATTTGATGATGAAGAGGTTTGTACACTTGAAAACAGTTTAAATTTTTTTTTGAATCCATTATATGATGAAAAGATAGAAGAACAGGTAAATTTTTTCCAAGGATTTCCAGAGCACGAGTTTCAGGTATTTTCAAATCCACTTTATGGTGAGGAAACATTTTCAGACAAACAAAATGATATATCAAGTTGTGGAATGAATAAATATGTTGATAATTCATTTGATTTTTTATATGATGATCTTGAGCCTCATTATGATGATGAAAAGGGTGAAGAGTACATTAATGATGAAAGTGAGCGATTTCAAACTTGCTAACAATAGAGTATCAAAAATACATACATAAAAATAATTCAAAAATTTTGTCTCTAGCATCAGCTGTTTCAAATGTGCATAATGATGATCATGTGGGTCAGAATTTTGTCACTGCCAATTAGTGAAATGGAAGAAGTAAAAAATATTTCAAATCTGGTTGTTCCAAAAAATGTTGATATGGAAGTGTTTTTAGACTTTCAAGAGAAGCATTCTGATGGCGAATTTTGAGTACAGCTGGGAGACAATTTCACAATACATGATAATGAACTGTAGAATGGTGAAAGGAATGTGAATCAAGCTAAACACAATGATCTTTTAGAAGTGTTCAATAACAGTCACAGGGCTGGTTGTATAAGTGTTCTTGAGAAGGACTTGATGAAAACATATCAGAGCAAGATGTTTGATAGAGGAAAATAGGGGTAATTCTCTTTGGTGGACTTGTGCCATTAGTTGTGGTATGGTTTTTCAAAAAACCATGTTAGTTCATGGCAAAAAAAAGTTTCAAGTCTGTTGCTCAAATGAATAAAAACTTGGTCTGCTCTTCCAAAGATCTAAATTATTGCAATGATCTCACAATCATTCATACCTAGATGGAGCCACTATTGGAGCCTAAAAATTTCATGCAAATTTTAGGTTCCCATAATGTAAATTTGAATTTTAACACTCAGAGCTCAAGTGTAAAATCAATCTCAGAAGCACATTTTGAAGAATCATAATTTTGGATCTGCTCATTTTCATACAAAACTATCTTGTAGGTGCGTTCATCTTACGTATGGAAGTATGCACGCCAATTTTTAGCTTCATATGATCTATTTTGACAAACTTTCAAAGCGACAAGTTGAAGGGATCTGCAAGGATTTGTTGTTAGCACACAGTGAAATCTGTTAAAGTGGCCCACTTTGAAGGAAAATATTAAGCATTTGAAAAGATATTATGACAAACCAATTGGTGCATTTGAATATCCATATCTCAAGGTGTATCCATACCAATTTTTAGGGCATTTGGACATTTTTTGGTATTTTTGCAAAATCAAAACCAAACTGATTTTACACAGTTTTATGACTGCATTTCCAGAACTGCAAAGTGGTCAAGTTTGATTTTTAATATTTTTTTTGAGGAAGAGGATTTATGAAAAACCCATTTTCCTACCTATTCATGTGACCTAAAGGAACATATCCTCCAAGTTACAGATTCTCCAAATCAAATTTCATATTTTTCCAAAGGGGCAAAGAGCCAAATTTTAGTTCAGTTTAAACAGTTGCAGAAATGGTTGAACAAGCAATTTTGATTATTAACAACTTTTAATCCTAGTAACTTCATTCCAAACCATTTCACAAGCATATTCTCCTACCACCAATTTACATATTGGTGCATTTTGATGGTGTTTTGAGATCGTTTGATTGATTTTGTAAGGCAATTCCAGAGGCTAAATGGCTTGTTTTAAAGCACTATGCAGAATGCTAGAAAATAAGTTTGACAAATACCCACTTTAGTTTAGGAATAAAGTACCATGATATTCAAGCAATTGGGGTTATTCTAGGAGTAATCATGGAAGAGAGACCTTTAAGATGTATCAATAATTGGATCCAGATCAAAGAATGCTACAACCACCAAAGCACATGAGTACTGCTTATCTTCAATAATAATGCTCTTGAATTGTGCATATTAATATATGTTATAGAATGGGATACTAATAGACATAATGTGCTAGAAGCATATATCAGTGTTGATTAAAGAGATACATGATAGTCCAAGACAATAAAAGGGTAATGCATAGGTTAGGAAGCTAAAAGGAACAGTTGTATCACTGCAAATATCATTAATAAATTGAACCCAAACCTCATTCTTTCATTTAAGAGAAAAAATAGAAGGAACTAATATAATTGTAGGTGGAAATGATCCAAAGTAATTTCACACTCATAATAAAGCATCTGGAAATTAGATTATGAATAAGGACATTATAGATTCATTAAAGGAAAATGATCATCAGCTCAGACACAAAATGAGATTTTACCGAAGAAGAAATCAAATATGGGGTGAAACAAAACATTGTTTTTATTTCTTAAAGATGCTAAGAAACATCGAGTTACAAGTAGAGACAATAAAACAGTGGTGGTTGATGAGAAATTGCTTGGAATATGCTTTGGAGTCCGATCTCCATAGGATTTGTTTTTGAATTGAGTTATCTTCGCTTTCAAGGGATTTGAAATATGATAGCATGTTTCTGATATTTTTCCATCAATGTTTTATATGTGTATGTACCACCTTCAAAGTTAGAATTCAATCAACGAGAATGGCTTAGGAAAGAAGTTGTAGAGGTTGTAAATAAAGTGGAATTATTTTATGCAGATGTTTTTGACTTTCTCCGTCAGATAGGGCACAACTTGCGAGTTTTGGATCACTGTATACTAGTACTAAAATATTAGAATTAAGAAGACAAGATGCAAAACTTGAAGGATTGTTGTAAACACCATGATAGATGCAAAAGGTGGAATCATTAAGCTACTGAAATTTCTCTTTGAAGGTTGTATCGATGATTTGGGTGGATGCAATTCAACATTTGAAACAATTTTTTAAGTACTTCTTGTTTGGTCTCAAGGATGTGAGTACCATTTTAGGGTGAGCTTGAGCATGCACAAAGATTGGGGGAGAAAATAAGTATGGGAGAACAAACACTTAGATGTACATTTGAAATCTACGACTTGAATAAGCTAGATTATCTTTTGTGTGATTGACATGGGCAGTACAAATACTCGTTGATTGCGTCAAATCTGATCATGGTTATAATGGCACATAAAATGCACAATTTAGATGTCAATATGGCGTGAATGTCCACCAATACAGTAATCCAATAAAAAGTAACAAATGAATCCAAGACATATCCTGCAAAAAGGGATAGAAAATTCCAGAATAGAGGTAAAAGCCCTAAATCCATCAGGGAGATATTTTCAATCGGTGTAAGCTTCCTACATCTCACCGACTGTGAGGGTCTCTTCGATGAAAAGCATTTGGGAAGACTCTCATCTATAGCCAGGCAACAAAGGCACTATCTTCATCGATGAGAGATATGAAGGCGGTAGAAGAATAATATGTCTCCTCAATTATTAAAGTCACTATGATAATTTGGTGCACGCGGAATTGGAGTATGAAGGAGGATGCACACACGATGAATAACAGATGACTCTGGGTATTTCTCACACACCACTAGAGCCAAGCAAAAAGGCTTAAACGCATTGGCGAGAGAAAGGTCATTGGCACAAGTTCTTCAATTCTTTCCGATTATTATAGTCACACAGATGAAGAAGCTTTGCGGAGAGTCTCACAAGAATAATGAGTTCTGCAAGAGAACCAAGGTCAGTGGAAGAAAAATAGAGTCTCTTCGATGTTATATGTTACATCAAAAGTTTGAAGGTCGATGAAAGTAATTAAAAAATTTATCGGTGTGATATGGATAAAAAATAGAGATTTAAATATGAGATTGCAGACTTATTGTATAAGCATGAAGAAATAAAGTATTTTCCTTTGTAAAGTACTTTCACCAAGCTAAAGGGAGTTATAAGGTGAAATAATCATTTTTACCCACAAATGAACAAAGGGTAAAATTTATGAAATATTTGCATGGGGAGTTGAGATATTTTCATCAATAGGATATATAATTGTTTTATCTAAAGGAATGATTTAAATCGGGTGAAATATTTCAATCAAGCAAAATAAATTGGAATATTTTTCACTGAAGAAGCTAGGAGATCTGGTATTTTTTTTTTTTTTGGTGGAAATACAAAAGTTGTCAGTAAAGGATAATTATTGGAGTTGATTTTTATGAAGATGCACAAATAAAGATTAAAGTTAAAATATTTAATTTTCCAAATGACAACTATTTAAATATTTTATTTCACCAAAAATAATTAAGGAGTTGCATTGAAAAGAAGTGTTGCATCAAACAGATGTCATGAAAAGTGGTAACCTTAAAATAATGTATATATGTCAAAAGAAATGAAAAGAAAGAATTACTAGATTAAGGAGAAATAAGTAGTAGGTTAGATAATCAATAGGTTGAAGAGTTTCTGAAATAAAGTATTATGATATGTATTGTAAAATATTTTAAAATTATATAATGGCGAAGAACATATTTATCTGGTGATCCAATTATGGTGTCAATTGTTTGTTGGATTTATTGAAAACATTATCTGGTTGTCTCCAAGGTTGTCATTTCTTGATTATTTAAATTGAAATATCAAGGATATTTTTCAATTTATCAAAGCACACTTGTTGCTCTTGTGTGGTTCAATTAACTAGTTCCTGCAAGACAGGATTAAATCCTTTTGATTAATCACAGTAATTTGGAAAAGGACATTTGGATCACTAAGAAAAACTTGATAATTACACTCTTGCACATTTACACAAGGTGTAAACAATTACAAGTGCCAAGCAATTTGAGTTATAACCATTAAGTACGTCACTTATCTTGCAAATCTTGACTCCATTAGCCCAACCGAATTAGGCACTAGTCACACCATTCACATCTTAGAATTTTATAAAATCTTATTAAAAAATTCACATTTCAAGTTCAATATTAGGAATAGGAGTAGTCAGTAAACTTTCATGTATTACACTTTTTCCCATCATAATAGATCCATCAATTCAATCAAGTCATACAATTTTAAGTCTACTTTATTTACATAGGTACACCCGCCTAGGTCTAGCAGCACCTGAAGAGTAGAAGGTTCAAATCATTTGGACTTGTTTCTTACCCTGAAATGTTGTGAGGGCCTGGCAACCTCTCATGGTTCAAACTTGCATTTTTGAGAGTTAACACGCCCAAAGGGAGAATCAGAGTTGGGTATGCCAGTCCTTGGGATTCCTATCGAGCAGTTTCTTGATCACTGTGATCAGGTTCTTGTTTGTGGATTCAACAAGGCCATTTCCTTGGAAGTAGTAATTGGATTAAAATTTAGGGGTGATTCCATAATCAAAATCCCAAATGCAAGTCCATTATCACATACCAATGCATAAGGACAACCGAAGCAATTTAAAATGAAACCTTCTAAAAAATATGTAACTACCTTAGTGGTGCATTGCCTACATGCAATTTCCTATGTCCATCTAGTGCAATGATCAGTAGCGGTAAGAATGTACATGTGTCCCACAGATGATGGAGGGCTTACGAGACCAATGAAATTGAGATCCCATTGTACAAACAACCTCACCTCTAAAATAGGTTGCAACGGTACATCAACATTCTTCTTCATCATAGCGGCGGTCTGACATGTATGACATGAGCGAACATGGCCATGAGCATCCTTGAAGACTGTTGGCCAATAATACCCCACTCTTAGTATCTGATGTGCAATGGAAGGCCCAGACCCATGACTAGTGCCAAACTTGTGGTGAAACTCCTTCAAGACTTGATCTACTTCTTCCTTGCCAAGGCATCTTAGCTAGATGCCTTCATGATTTTTCTTGTATAAAATAGACCCTTGCAGCATGTAACTATTGCTTTTCAACCTGAAAGCGCATTTCTTGACCTCTTGTAAGTGAGGTGGAAACTTGTGGTTCAACGAATAATAGATGACATCCTCGTACCATTCTCCCAGGGAAACATCCTTGAGCTGGTATTGTTGCACTATGAGTTCGAGTCCTACCTTTGCTGCTACTTTAGTGATCATTCGAGTAAGTGTCTACCCTCTCACCAACCTCATAGGTTGGATTTTCATATCATACACCTAGAGCAATGTGACCCATTTGGCCCTTTGTTGACCTAATTCATTTTGCATGAGTAGCATTTTCACTATTGGATCGGGGACAATGGCAAACACCTTATTATGGAGGATGTAATGTCTAAATTTCTTCACTCCCCTAATAAGGGCATATGCTTTTTTTTCTATGTTGTGGTAGCATAATTCAGTATCTTTCAGCGGAGCACTCATGAAGGTGATTGGGTGCTCATTCCCCCCTTCATCTTTCTAAGTCAGAATGCTAGCACAGGAATGCTCTGAAGTGAACGAGTAAATGTAGAATAACTTCATCTATTCAGGACTGACGAGGACAGGTGCCTCAACAATTTCTTGCTTAATTTCTTCAAATTCCTGCTTTGCTTCGGGGGTCCACTCAATCTTGGAATCTTGTTTTAGCATGGCATTGAGCGATTTAACAATCCTAGCAAAGCCCGTGATGAATTTCCTTACGAAGTTGATCTTTCTGAAGAAGGATTTTAATTCTTTCTTGCTACTTGGTGGTAGAATATTTAACACAGACTAGATATGTTCAAGGTCTATAGAGATCCCATGCTCTGAAATGATATGCCCCAACAACCTCCCTTCTGTCACTCTGAAGATGCACTTCTTTGGATTAAGGGAGACTCCAAACTCCCTAGACCTTTGAAACACCTTGCATAAATCAGAGACATGATCAGTATGTTTCTTAGAGAAGACAATCAAATCATCCATGTAGATGATTATGCACTGTCCAATTAGGTCTTTGAAGGAAATTTCCATGGTGCATTGAAAGGTTGTGCCAACATTTATGAGCCCAAATGGCATTCTTCTATAAGCAAAGGTCCCCCACTTGGTGGTGAATTTTGTCTTATGGCAATCTTCATATTGCCCCATAACTTGGTTATATCTAGAGTACCCGTCGAGGAAGGACATCATTTGGGAGTCCTTGAAGATTTGTAGTACCTCATCCAATGAAGGCACCAAGTAATTGTCCTTCTCTGAATCTCTATTCAAATTGTGGAAATCTACACACAATCTAATTTCTCCATTCTTTTTTCTGACTTGGACCAAATTGGCCACCCAAGTAGAATACCTGACTGGGAAAATAATTATTGTTGAAAACAATTTATGCACCTCTTTGTATATGATTGGTTCCAACAAGGTGTTAATGGGAGGTTGTTGTTGGTGAAATGGCCTCACTTCTGACTTGAGAGGGATGGTGTGTGTGATGATGGAGGTGTCGTGAGTCTTAAGATCTTCATAGCTCTATGCCACCACATCATGATATTTTTGTAGAGCATCCACAATCCCTTTCTTTTCTTCTGTGGTACATACTTTGCCAATGAAAACATTTTGATCTCTTTGGAAGTCCCGAGGTTGTCAGCATCGCACTGGTTTCTTATGGCTTCTTCATTTTCCAATCCTGACCTCTAATCTAATCCAAATCAAATATACATTCAAGATGAACCATCCCTCGGGGAATCATGTTGGTTTTTAGGTTAATTACCCCTTCTATATCCAGTTCGGCCTCTTCTAGATCAGCTTCATCAATTATTTGGGTGGCAAATACATCAGAGCTCGTGATAAATTAAAGGATGTGTTTATCGTCATTGAAGACTTAAAAATGAGTGACATTATCTAGAACTGAAGGTGTGGATGTCAACTCAATGGTAAACTTTTTGAGGCCTAATAAGGATAGAGGTTGCAGTGTGCTGGCTACTTGAGCCAAAGCATAAGCAGTGTAGTTTTGAGCATGAGGGATCAACTAAATATTGAATGCATCTAGTCCTTCTAAAAGATCCCAAACCCTATGCCTATAGTTTTTCAATCTTCTTTCATGGCAAGAATACAACTTCCTAACTTGTTTGACTACTTGCTCGGAATCACCAAAAACTTGTAGCATTTTAAGATTTTTCTTCAAAGCCATTAGAAGACTATGGACTAAAGCCTCGTATTCTACTACATTATTGGTGCAATAAAAATGGAGTCGATGGGCCGCAAAATAAGACATACCCATAGGGATGACTAGCTCAAATCTGGTGCCAACTCCCTGCTTTGATTTAGATCCATTGAAACACAATGTCCGAAATTTTGATGGCTCTTTGACATCGGGGCCACTGAGGCGGTCACTACCTTTGAGTTATGGGTTGACATCCTTGGTCTCTATTGTCAGTGTCAATTTGGCATGATGAAGGGTGGGCTTCCCCGATGGTGTCTCCTTCTCATCAATGACTAATTTCTTGACATGTTCTACCACCATTTGGCACAGGCAACACTCAAATTCAGAATGAGCTACATGATGCACTCTACACCAATTTGGGAGTAGGAGCTCTTGGAAATTCATTCTTACACCCAAGCTAAGCTAGTTTTGTATGCACTTCTCCATAAAATTTTGGAATCCGTCCAACAGTCCTAGAGTACCATCTACTAACACCTCGATGCTCTAAGATGCATAATCTAAATCAATTGGAGAGTTGCATTGCACCAAGAGGAATTCTAAAACCACGCCTTCTCCTTGAGTTTCTTCTTCTTCTTGATATTCATAGGGACAATAGTTTCCCAGCTCTGTTTCTACAAACAACACCTCATTCAAGTTGTTGTATTTAGTGATCATGAATTTCATACGGGGCTCTCGATCGATGCAAATCTGGTTTGGTAGTCCCTTCCATGGTAGCCACATATCAGAAAAGTATATTGTAGCATATTCATTCAATGCACGGGTGAAATCCCAGCCTAAAATGATTTTGTATGCATCGGGGATATCCGCAACCTAGATGTCAATAACCTGCTGCACCCTTGGGTCCATAGAAATTTGCATGGGAATTCGATTCATTTCCCCCATAATGTTTATCTCAGTTTTGTCCAATTGAGTCACCTTTTTTCTTGAAGGTGTGGGGGTAATCCCAAGGGTCTTACATACAGTCAAGGGCATGACATTGGCTGATGCTCTAGAATCAATGAGTCAATTATGCAAATTCTTCCTGAATATCTAGATGGTGGTGAGGAAAGGTGGTGTTTCCAATTTTCCTTGAAAGAGGCCCATAGGCATGTCCACCTGAGCCACTTGAACTTTGTTCTTATCACCAATCCCACCCATGGCATGGCGTAAAGGCTGATCCTTGAGAACTTTCCTACTATTTGGATCAAATTCTTTTGTGAATTGCTTACCCATAGGCTGATTGGAGGGAGTATCCTTATTTTTCCCAATGAGGTCTTGGATCAGAAGCTCCTTCCTGGGTTCTTCAAAGGTGACCCTTTTTGTTGATGTCTCATGTGTTGCTTTATAGTATGAGGTTCCATTAATTACCCTAAAGAAAGCATGCCTTACAATAGGGACTTTGAGTAGTTCAAAGGAAAACAGGTTGATTTTCACCTTCTTGAACTCCTCCGCTACATATTCACCCATTTTCTCAATTTCAGAATCAAAGGTCTGACCTATGGCTGAACTAAAGGGCTATGCTTTCATTTGGTTTAACTAGTTTTTGGATTGGCCTTGAGGCTAGTTTTGTGATATATCCTTGTTGAAATATTGAGTGGGCACATGGGGAAGCCTAGGATTATTGCTAGCATTCGGATTAGGCAGGGTACTAAAATTGTTTGGTGGGGTAGAAGTTGTAAAGAGTCCACCCACCTGCCTATTCCTAAGGAAGTAGGGAGTTGACATTTGGTGAAACATATGAACTTCATCTACATGTTTTTCTTCATATACTAGACCATTATCTACTGAATCAAAAAGTTGAGCCAAGGTTTGCTTGTTACTTACCTCTTGCACTTCTTCACTATTAATAGGGGCAACCTTGATCTCAGGTTTTTTGCAGTCACTTTGCAGAAAGGGAGCTTGATTGACCACAAGGAAGGAAGATTTGTAAGGCTCAAATGGGACAATGTCTTTGCAACTGGCGCTATCAAAAGAATTTTGGACCTCCACTTGAAAGATTTTGGCGATTGTCTAGAATTGAGGACAATCCAACTCAAAGTGCCTGCTAGTCTTGTGAATCTAGCACCATCCAGACAATGTCTCCTTGGTGAGATACACTCCACTGGTCATCTTTTCATTGCTAGAAGGCTAATCAAGAAGGGTAGGGACACCTTCATTATTACGCCTCATATTCCATGTGCGATTTAGCCTCTAAGAAGGTATCCTCTCAAAGCTCTGATATGAATTTTGTCCCCTATCATAATTTTGTCTAGAAGAGGTGTTGGCTTCATGGTTATCCCTATCATCTCTGTTGCCTTTGCTATCCCGATTAAGGTTAGCTTGGAGGCTATGTTGGGGAGCCCGCAGCTGATTATTTGGATTTCTCAAGTGTGTCATCTCCATGAACATTTTTTTTATCATCTCTGTTAGCTCTTCCAATTTGTCTTTCTCAGTATTGCTCACTTGTGCCACTTGATTTTGGGGAAAGACACATGGGGCTGCTGGTTAGTTTTGATGTGCAGGGGAAAATTCTAGCCCTGACAAGTATAATGGCATTGGTGGATGCTAAGAGTATTTTGTTGTTGTTGGGGAGCCTGAGGATAGCTTTGTTGTTTTTGAGGTTGGAAATAAGAAGGCATGGGATGTGCATGATTCATTGGTTGTCCAGGGTGTGGGATGATGGGCAGCTAAGGCACTTGGTTCATAAGGGGTGTTTGATGAGAAAATGCTTGGTTGAGTCCTTGAACCTATATTGGGTGAGCGATTGGACCCAAAGAGGGCAATGGACTAGAGATATTCTACTCCAAGTCTGTATTGGCCTTAACAACTTCAGCATAAGCATCCACTAGTCTCATAGGTGGTTGATTCATCCTTTTCACCAACACAGACATCAAATTATCAAATGTTGCATAGTAGACAAGCAAGGTTGTAACATCATTGTGTAAGTATGGATCCTAAAGCCTCATAAAGGCGTGATGGAAACGATCATTAAAAGAGCCAATGGGCTCATTAATTTCCCTCCAGATGGACATAAACTGTCAGTATAGCTCTAAAGGGCTAATTAGAATCTTATACTTTTACAGGAAACCATTATTCATGAGGTCCCATGAGGTAATGGACCCTCTCATAAAATCGATATACTAGTAAACAGCCTCCTCTCCCAACAAGTAGGGAAAGAGGTGGCATGCAACATATTCATGACCAATCTGCATATTTGTAATTATTGTTTCAAATATCTTCATTTGTTCTTCTGTCGTCCTTTGTGGGTTGCGAGGATTGAACTTTGAACAGAAGCCCTATGGATTCTTGGGTATGTCATGATAAGCATTGAAGTGCAATGGCAAAGGATTTTTCTCCAACCAAGCCATGACAGGAGGCAAAGGTGGTATCTTCTATTTGGGAGCAGCAATCTGGGATTGTGCTAGCTATAAAATAGTAGCCTGGGACTGCACCTAGGTTGTGGCTATTTGGACTGTACCCTGAACTTGAAGGGTCAGGAGAGAGACAACTCCCTGGCTACTGGAGATGAGAGGTGGAAAAGCAATTTTGTATGGCAGGGTGGAGGATGAACAAGAAGTCACTGGAGGTGGAGGTGGAAGGAAAATGGGTGAGATGAAGGAAGAGGAAGAAGTAGAGTCTCCTCCCTTAGTTCATTTTTCCCTGGTGGGAGGCTACAGCTCTTGAAGCTCCCCTTTGTTTGGTGTTGACCTTAGAATTCTCTAAAATATTTCAGGGGAAAATGATAAGATTCAATCCAGCCTCACAATGCCCTCCTTCTAGCACCAGTTTTGTTGATGGGTGTTTTGCACACTTTCTCAACACAAGCAATGCGTAGATGCACTACCTATCTTGAAAGGAAACTTCCAACAACAAGTTGTTGAAAATCACCCCAAGGTCTCTCGGGTGTCAGGTCATGACTTGCATGGAATTCCTCAATTCATGTTTGATGTTATTTTTCCGGTAATCACAGGGCGGACTTACGTAGCTAGATGCAAAGTGGATCTTAAAACATGAAGTTTCTGAGATGGGAGTTAAGGTGCACTTTTCTGTAGGTTCAAACAAAAATCTAAAACTTTGGTATTTTCTTAAGTTTTGGCTTTACAATGTGCAATGAACCTTAGCATAGGTTGTTTCTAAAAAAAAGGAAAAGAGCAAGGAAGAGAGAAGGTTCCTGGATCTGCAACTAACTATGAATAATGATCATGGAGTTTCTACTGCCGACAACTCCCTTCAAACGAAGTTTCACTTAACCAGAAACAACCACAATCTCATGAAACTTTGTGCTATCTTCTAAGGTCTGTAGATTTTTTCACCATTCATCCACCATACATATGCATCAATAAATATGAATATTTTAGAGTAGCTTAAAGTTTCAGCCCAGACTAACTTTACAAGACCATTTACCAGCAACAAATGGCAAAAATTATGGAGTGGAAAGCATCAACACAACAAAAATTTGTACAATCATAGAACACCATTACAAAAATCTATCTAAGCAATTTAAAGCTAACTAAAGCAGCAATGAAATCTAACTAAAACATCTAATAATGGGAGATTGAATCATGAAACATGTAGAGAAAATGATAAAATGCACCAAGTCAATGTATTTTCATTAGAAATTTTTGTAGCAAGTCATTACAAGAACTTAACTCTCCCTGAAAATGAGAGGAGACCCCCTATTCATATTGTCCAAAATGTAGAACGAATGGATAGGATTTAATCTCATTGTGCATCCAAGATTCACTACAACTTAGGGTTCTACCTACCCTCATATATATTACAATTTTAAAATGCAACCTTGTCCCTATCCCTATTTTGTTCTCTAGTGACAACACTATAGAAATTTTTCTTTTACTGATTGCCCTTTTTGTTGTAGCTACTCTGTCAAGAAGTCTTCATTAGTAATAGGGTTGCCTTCTTGCTTCTTTAAAGCTGCATACTCCATGAACTTCGGAATTACTACCTGGAGCTTGTCAACCTCCAAAATCTTAGATCATAGCAACTGATAACTCCATTCCTTGGAGTTTCTTGCAAGCCTTTCCCAATCTTCATCATACTTGGCAGTGTGGTACCTGAACAATTTTGACTGGGTGAAGGCTCAGGTGGAAAAACTCATGAAATCTGTGGTTATTTCCATTGATATCCCATCTTCCATCCCATGTTGCCTTACATTCTGCGATGGTTGGCGTTTCCATTGTTTCAAAGGTAGGGATGTGGAAAGTATTTGTTATTACTTATGTTGACATATCAACAAGGATGTTTTCATCTCTGTCAACTATTGCCTATGTCGCTAGCCGATATGCCTGTCGGTAGGCCATGACCAATTCAAGGGCTATAAGGGATGAAGGAAAACCCATAGCCTTAGCAATTCCACTTTTCCTAATTAATCTTGCATTGTTGGTCTTAGGATGGATCCTGACCCTCCACTTGAATTTGTCAATATCGACATGGCCGATATTGGTATTTGTTATTTCTTTCCAGTCCATGATGATTTTTGAATGCAATGACTCTCCTTGGAATTGGAACTTCATTTGGTCTTTGTCCTCTTTTCCATGAGGAACCTTGCCTGCTTTCTTCCCTTTGTCTTTTTCTACGGCCTCCCCTGAAGTTCCTACAAACAAGGCACAGTGAGCATAACCAAATCATGAAAACATGAATGTTAGTCATAATCCCATAAACGAAGTCCAATTAGATGATATATCATTCATAAAATAAAACCTTTACTTCAAGACGTCGTTAGAAATTTACTAGAGGGATTTTAGACAACCTGGGCCCAGAGGGTCAGATTTCCCTAGCAGGAATGTTGTTCAAAGGGTGAACATAGTGGGGCAACTCGAATGGTTTCCCTCGGCTCCAAATTTTAATCATTTAAAAGGACAATGTAGGAGAAGGTGGAATTTAAGCACGTGGGTTGAGATTACTTTTTGAATTGAAGGTCATTTGGGCCACTCTAGGAGCATTAAGAGATACAAGGCCAAAAAGATATCAGGGGATAGCCAAAGTGAAATGACATTTCAAGGTCAGAATCTTGGGGTTTGAGACCCTAAAGGGCAGCCATCATTTCCTCTTAACTTTCTAGTGTTCAGGCCTAAAGGGGTGGGAAGTCATTGGTGTTTTTCCATTTGAAATGACAGTCATTGAAGGGAAGTCTGGCAGGGGTGGCCCAATGGACTAGACTCGACATCGAGAGTGGCCACTAGATTTCTTTGCTAAGTCTTAGGCGATCAGGATGACAGAACCTGGAGGTCAGAAAGACGGACCTACTTTTCCTTTTCGTGCGGGATGAGATTGGATGGAGCCCGGTGGGGGTAAGGACTCCTAAGTTCATTGTTAATTGATTTCGCATAAAATAAAGGTTCGAGGCCTAGGAGGTGGAAGGACACCACCAGACAGTCACTTGAAACAACGAAGTCACCATGGAAACCTGTGGATGAAACTACACAAACAGGAGTCCGGGGACATGAGGGAACAATTCATTTGTTGGTTTAACCCCAATCAACAAAAGGTGAGGTGAGCCCCGAGGCTCAGGTGGATAGACCATAGTCGCTGTTTCAAATAAGCAAAAGCACCATGACATCTCGGCAATAGAATCCTGTGGGAGTGGGCTTGAGAATCAGAAATGGAGGCTAAACTTCATGTTTAGTTTAAATATGAGAGTGTCCCACTGAAGGAAGTCTGAGGTCGCGAGCCTGAGAGGGCATCCTACTGTTTAGACACTTCAATTGTTTTCTAAGTTTTCGAAAGGGACAAGAGGGCATGGGTCCAAAGGGAACAAATTCCCTATGTGAAGAATGGCAGCGACAAGGGAGAGTTCCAGATTTGTCCTGGAGGATGTTTAGGAGGTTTTTCTAGAATTTCAACACATGGGTTTTTAGGTGTTAAATTGTTTTACCTGATTAAAGCATTTGTAGCTCACGTTCGTTCATCATTTAAGTGTAAAATCACAAAAATCCTCACAGGAGGGTGAATGGAAAACCTACCTCAAAAGCTTGGTGGGAGAAGTTGTCAAAGCCGTGAAGGATCAATGTACAAGGGCAACGAGTGTGAGGGCGGCTAGTGAAAAATGTGATGGACTCCTCAAAATCTACTCTAAACTCCTCTGGCTAGCCGGACATATGAAAATGATAGGTCGAGCCAGATATTTATACCCATAATTAGCATTTAATATGCCCATAAATTCCTGTACGGACGACAAGAGAGTTGGTAACTTTAAATTCTCATGCAATGACGGGAGGACCGGGGCCCAAGGGCCAGAAGGACGTGACCTAGTGGTCGCTTCAAAGTTTATCATTTTTAAGGGAGCCCTGGGTGGAACACCGTCACAGGTTGGCCATCGAAAATGGCGGAGGTGACACGAAGTTCCCGAGATGGAAGTCCGAAGGAACGGGCTCAGTGGAGAAAAAGGCAGTCAAGTTTACAACTCAAGTTAAAAAGGAAGAAATCAAGTAGCTGGGTCCCAGGGCATGGGAAGGTGAAAGCCTTCAGCTATTCAGGATGGCGCACACCCGATGGAAACCCGCCAGGGTGGACCCGCTAGGGCCCGAGGCCATTGGCAAGAGCAAATTTCCAAGGAAACTCTATAGAGGACCAGGAGTTAGCAAAATTGGAGGGGATGAAACACAATCAACATAAGATAAGACTTCAGAGGCATGTTGACCAGTTAGGACACAAAATAGGGGCTCACAAAATGAGGTAGCGATGAACGACCTGATCAGGCAAAAAGAAGAGAGGGTCCCTATTCTAAACGGGGCGTGTGTGCTGAAGGCACAACATTAAGGATTAGGGATTCCTTTCTTATATTTCAAGTCCCTTCTCCTCCAAATCATTTTTCCCACAATTCATTTTCAAATATAAGTTCTAATGATTATTAAGGTTTTACACCTCCCATTATACAAGAGTGCAAGATCTCACAATCTAAACCAAAACAACCTTGTGTTTCATTCACTCAACTTAGTTCTCCAACATTACCCCATAGTGGTGATGGGGGCTATATAACTCCCATCCCTAATGGGGGGATGATGCATAACCATAAAAACGATTTATGTTCTCATGAAAAAACTGATCCGTCTCATAAGCAGAAACCCCCTTCATCTAACTTGGAAGATTGTTATGGTATCAGATACAATCTCCCTCCTACACATGGATAAAATGAACACACAAAGCAAACCGACATGTCATTCTCTTTCAATAAAGATCTAGGTTTACCTCCCTTATCTCCATTTTCATCTAAAACCTTATCATTTAGTGTGTATATGACATCTTGCACAAATAAAGCAACATCTTCTACTATTGATCAAGAGAGTATCTTGTCAAGACTCCTCCAAGATCATTTGATATATCTCCCTCCATGAACACGAAGAGGGTATGGGTAAACCCACAATAGTGGGTTACAATTTTTCAAATGAAGAATAATTAGAAATGCTCATCAAAAAATTTAAAATGGTGTACCCCTTCTAATGAAGGGGGTTCGAATGAACCACCCCCCTTCTAATGAACCCTCCCCCTTATAATGAACCCCTCTCCCTTCTAATGAACCCCCTTTTGCACCATATAAGGGGGGTTCGAATGAACCCCCTTTTTTTACCTTCCCCTCCACCATTTCAAAATTTATGCATTTTTTTTACTATCGAAGCTTGGGAAGGAGGTGCAAATAGAGTCAACTTGATAAACCAAGTTGGATGATTGTAGTGATTGAAACGTGCTTTCCAACAACTATAAATTTAATATATTTTTTTTATTTTATATTTTATTTTTTAGTTTTACTGTACATAGGTTTTTCACTGAATGTCAAGTTCGATGAAAAATTATTGTGGAAAAATAGTAAATTTGAGGAATTTTTTTTTGAAAAATATATATCCACTAGGTATTCATGTCCTCATTCTAAGAAAAAAAGAAAAAATGAATTTCAATACATACCAAAAAAGTTATGCGAGCCGAAGTGCACCTATGTCTAAACTATAAATGTTTTGACTTCAAAACTTAATTAAAAGCAAAATATTAAAAAAAATGTTATGAAACAAAATGAAAGCCCTAGATACTTTTGTTAACAACCTAAATTCAGAAGAATTAGAGTTTTATCCTTTGCAGAAAAAAAGTTATGCGAGTCGAAGTACACACCACTTTTTAAAAATGTTGTTTACTATTAAAAGCTAGTTATCAAGGGAGACACAAAAAACCTACTATTTAATTTCAATTTTTAAAAAAAAAATACATTTAAAATCTACAAACAAAATTTCACAAATCACTAGTTTACATCATTTTCAAATTCCTAATAGTTTACCTACTATAAGTGTCAGAAAGTGAAGTTTTCTCTGAAAATGTTGATTTCAATGTCAAGTTTGGCCAAAAAGTGTAACCCATTTTTGTGGGATGACTCGTATGTGTAGGATCATCATGGAAAAAATAGGCCCTTAAGTGGAGAAAAATTCAGAAAAAGTCAAAGTTAGGCAACTTGACGTAAAAATTTGAATAAGTTATCTATATTGTTTCAAAAATATGTAACAATAGAATCTATAGAAAATTGAATTTACTTTCTAAACTACTAGGTTTTTTTTTTTTAAAATCTATTTGGTGAAAATTTGAAATTTCAATGCAACAGTACTTAAATTTCAGGGAAAAAATAAGTGTACCCATTTGACCAACCTAACCACAATAAAATGATAATTTTTTTTTGTAATATTTTAGATATAAGTAGAGGACTCATGTCCTGATGTGATACATATTTTTTGTAATTTTTTTCCAAGTAAATAATTAATTATGAATTTTTCATTACAAGTTTTAAAAATATAAAAAACTTGTATGTTTGACCACCTTAACTTGGTCAAAACTTTATGAAATTCATTTTTTTTGTAATCCTATAGTCTGTGAAGCATAGAATGTGACACATGTTTGAGATTCAAAAAATATGACATCGTTTGAAAGCTATAAATGTTTTTCAATCGACCTATCAATCAAGACTTTAGTCATAATTCAAATAGAAAATGAATAATAATTATTTATTAAATTCAAAGTAAAGCATAATTTATATTGGTGGAAAGTTGAGAATCTCCTTTAAAACCCCTTTTTTGTTTCATCAATTTTGGGTAAAAAAAAGTTGTTAGCCACACACCCTACACATACCCATCATATCGCCACTTTTTGGCCCATCATGCTCCTACACATACCAAAGAATTTTACTACAAGAATTCATTTTGTACATATCATAGAGTTCATGGTCATTCTACTAATCAATGTGAGGCTTTAAGCAACAAAGTTCAACATCTCAAGGAGTGTGGTGCTCTTCCTTGTGTTGAAGCACCTAATTCCTCTAGTTCATATTTACTTTCCTCCTATTCAGCTCATTCTTGTCCTACACTAAGTGGGGGCAAGGGGTTAGTTAGCCTTCTCCTTGTATGTCACTTTCCATTGTCTCTTTTGGCTAGTTGATCACCTTTCATGTACATATAAGAGAAAGCTTGGAATTTGGATGACATGCCTTAAGTTGGCTTGCATGTGACATACTTATTCCTAACATAGCTTATCAGAAACATATGATTTGGCATAGGGATTTCCAAATAATCTCTCATGTCCTCTTTGTTGTTAGCATTTATCCTTTGCTACTTTAAAGTAATTGCTCACAACATGGTGTTTTGCAATTTCTTTAAAGTGGGGGCATACATTGGCATTATCTTGGCATTATTTTGCCATTTTTTTTGCATTTTTTTCCATGTTCCCTAGAATGTGGTTTTATTACCTCATGTGATGTTTTTTACTCTTTGTGGTAACATTAGGAGTAATTTCCTTCAAGAGCTTGATCTCTCTTAGCATATTACATTCATCTTTGTGGTGATGTGACACACTGCATTCCCTAACTTTTGAATCTTTTTATTCCTTGGTTGGTCCTCTCTTGGAGACATTATGAACAATGTTCCCTAAGATGAGACCTTGCACACACTAAGAAAAATCCCTTTGAACATCCCTCTTTCTTGTTGTGTTCATTTTTGTAACTTATTAAAGTCATGGAGGTATGGCTTTGATATGGTTCCTCAAGGATCATCTAGTGAACAACTAGCTTCACTAGCCCTCGTGAGTATGAATTTTATTTTTGTCCTTATTATAGTCATGGGGGTATGACTTTGATATGGATCTCTTGGGGCTCACCTAGTGCACAACTAGCTTCACTAGCCCTAGTGAGCATGCATTTTGTTTGCATAGTGCACAGTGTGTTCCACATGTAAACCCTTTTTTGAAAAACAACCTAGACCCAGTCCACAACATGTTGGATAGCTATTCAAAGCTTGATACATTGCATTTTTCTTTCCTTTTTCCTTTTTATATCTGTGATGGTGTATGTTTGCGATCTGGTTATGGCTTCATATATCATCCGAACATCTATTCCTTTATTCCTACGTTGGTCTATTATAGGATCTTGATCCTAGGAGCTTGGCTGCCCTCTTGGTTATTTCCATCCTATCTTACCAGCATTCATACATTTGAACCCCTCTTGATTGTGTGGTTGGCTACTTTAGTGCAAGTTTGAAGCAAGTTCACACTCTCACTAAAGTGGGGGCTAAATGTAGCATAGGAAAATGTATACCCTTGCATTTGCACACTTGTTTGGGCCCACCTTGCTTTATTTATCCTTATTTATTTCTTAATTGGTCCTATTTTGCATCTACAAGCCTAATAAATTATATCTTTTAATGGCTAATCCTAAAAAACATCAAAATATAAATGATATTTTTATGATTTTGGTTGTGTTTCCTTAATTTTTGGACTAGGAATAAAACACCACCTAGGGCGTCTTTGTCCTCCAAAGGTCTTGGGACCCTCTTTTCAAAAGAATCTTAAAAGGCACCCTTTTTGGAGTCTGTGGCCAGAGATTCAAGCCTCAGGACTTAGACACCACCTAGGGAATCTTAGTCACCCTTAAGTTATTTTCAGGATTTAATTTCAAATCTTGGTGGGATTTAGCCTCCTCTAATTAATGAATTTATATGTCAGCTTTTTTTGGTGTAATTTCAAGATATTAAGAATGGGTAAGTATAAATACAAGCTTATTTCACTCATTTTATGATCCCATAAGCTAAGAATTTTGTGAGAGCATTCCTAGTAGCATAATTGAGTTCACAAGAGCATTTTCTTTCAATAAAAAGCTGGTAAGCTGACTATTTATATTATATAATATTAGAGGTTACAAAATGTTTTCCATAGTAGTATCTAGATAGGATTTTAATACAAAATGTCAACAGTTGCATTTGGATACAACAAACAACTAACCTGAGCTTCCTATTTGATGACTAGCTTCTCTCCTATTGGAGATGTCAACTATGCAAAATAACAAAACTAGACTTTACAGAAGTCTATAAGTTATTATATTTCTTCATGCCTTCTGTACAGAATAAATATCTTCTTTTCCATCTTTGTTCATAATCTGATTCTGTGGAGGGGATGTTTTAGATTTTGTAGTGACTTCATGTCAGGAAGGACTAGTTGATGACCATGGATGGGTGGCTGCACAATTGAAGGCCCTCATGTTGCATTTTATTCCTTAACTTGTCAATATCTCTCTGTTGTGACAAAATAGGATGGCTCAATAAAGTTTCATGATGACAATGGTGTGTAAGAAGGAACAAAATTGCATGATACTTTGTCTTGAAACTCCTTACCATGTCCTTTCCCAATTCCACCTAATACCTATTCAACTCTTTTTATAAATAACTTGTTGAATTAAATTAAAGTGCTAGCCTCATACCAGTATAAATTTTCCTAAAGCTCACCCTATGGTGCAAGTAGTGCCTAGGAAAGATACCTCCAATGTATGCTTCTACATGCCAGAAGTCATATTTTTGAACACTTATGAGAAGGAAATTTTGTTGCAGAAAAAAATCATTAATAACACCATTTGCTATCTTCTGCATATCCTGATAATTGGGATTCAGATCTATTAGAAACAAGCAACGCTGAGAGCGGCGATTGAATCAGTGTTATGCAAAATCTAACTTTATTATTCTGATCAATAACCCACTTGAAACATTCAACCAAGAGAAATATATAGAAACAAAAAGAAAATAACCATAACACCATAACACAAGGATTTTTACATGGAAAACCTGTTAGGGGAAAAACCACAGTGGATGGCCAATCCATAATATAATCTGAGTATACTCAAAAATAAGTTTACAAAATGGGAATGCACTTGCATTCAGACACACTTCCTAGAGCTCACTACTCAAAATAGGAAGGCACACTACCTTACAAAGATTTGGATTAGATCCATGAAAATGAACATAAAGAATAGCATCTACAAATTCTTGATTATAGTTCTAGTTAGGCTCAGTTGTCGATCTTCTATCCTTTAGATTGATACTGAACTTTTTCTCTGCTCTGCTCTGATTTGCACCACAAAATATCTATGTGCAAGTGAAACTATGCATAGAATTGCTCTAGCACTCTTTTGATATTCACAATACACATCGACACACCACGCGTACAGACCAAAATGATATAATAGATCATACATATATCCATGACTAACAATTTAATCCCAACAAATCGACTTTAATAAAATTTAAAATATTAGCAGCTGTCATCTCAAAACTTAAGATTTATCTAATGTGCATCCACAATGGTCATCCACAACTTAGCTTAGACACAAAAAAAATGATCAAACAAAAAAATATTGGAATGAACATTCCTTGAATATCTACACCACATTTTATCAACTGAGTCGACCCCAAAATACTGATAAAAAAAAGTATTAACTGGATCTCCAAAATTACACATGACTTGGTATGAGGCACTAAGATTTCTAGATAACACAAGAAATACATTGATACACCTTTTTTGAGATCGATAACTCAAGATAACGATTGGAAATGTGCACGTGAATCATTGAACACAAAACTGCTAGATGCTCTATTCTTCTTGATTGTCCTCAATCTGACTACCTGTATAAGAAAATGATGTCATGCAGATCCAATCACCGACTAGGGTTTCCATCAATGACAACACCAAAGCATAATTGCAGTGTCTCTTTCCAACAATCTCCCTGTTTGGCATTGATGGCAACACTTAGTGAAAAATGACTAAGTGTCAAATCAAAACCAACATGAATTACAATGCCAATTCAAAAATTCAAAAAGAAACTTCAGTCTTGGCTCAGAAAAACAACTCCCCCTATGACTATATACATTTTTCACTATACACTTCTCCCCCTTTGACATCAATGGAAAAAACTGGGGAAACAAAAGAAAATTCCCAAACTGTACAGGCATAAACTTGTAACTTACAAAAATTTGAAAATATCTACAAAATCTTGCTTCAACAATCTTAAATTGTCATTGCAAACCTTTTTGAAACTCTCCAAAACTATTATGTGACCACACATTAAGTAAGATTGAGATTCTATAGAATCAAGATTCTTTGGGTCACTAATTGCCACAACTTTTGCTTCCTTCAAAGCACTCACCATTATCTCAATTTTTAGACTTATTAGTCCTCTGAGTTCACTTACTCTCCCAAAAATCCTATCATTTTCACTCTTCAAGCATCTTATTTTGTCAAGTAGATATGTTACTTGAACTTCTTGCTAAGCAAATAATGGATCAAAAGTATAAGAAATGATAGCCAATTTATTTTCAAGATCCTTCACCTTTATTTCATTACCTTCAGTAAACTTGGACAAAACCAAACATGCCTTATAGGCCTTTCTAGCTTCAGATATAGAACCTTGAATGTTCTTCATGCATGTGGCTAATAGATTCTTATCCTTAGAAAATTTATCAAGAGACTCAAATTGAGTACTTACAACATTTATGAGCTTCTTTAGCTCACCAGAAGAAGAATCAAATAGATCCATGACATGAGTAGGCATTAATTTCTTTAGAACTCTAGATGCAAGGCTTAGCAATTCACTATACTCTATGTGAAACTTCAAAATATTCTCACTGGCCTTAGCTTGAGCAATTGATGTGACCTTCATCATCTGAATTGGGGACAAAGTGGATAGATTGATTGAACTTTCATCCAATTCAGGATCAAAATATTCCTTGTGCTCCATCAGAGATCTCTTCACTGCCTTGGCAATGTATCTTGCTTCCATTCTGATTTCCTTAACTTGAACTTTTTCTTCTTCGGCCTTGGGTTCTTCAAAGACTATTTTTGGATTTCCTTTACATGCTTTAATCTCTTCATTTTGCATCTCCTTCTCATCAACTAATACCATGTTATGATCCTCATTTTTTAGAGGTGTCTCTATATTTTCCTCAATAGGAGGAATCTGAAAATCCTCATCATCTACATTCACTTCCTAATTTTCTGGAACATTTTCAATATTCATTTCCTCAACATTAATCTTATTCTTTAACAAAAACTCTTCCAGAATCTCCTTGGTTTCACCAATGACAACATCAGTTTCATCAATCATGAGTTTATTCACCCTTTTCTTGCTCTTAAATTCCTTTATATCCTTTACCCTAATTCATCTAGTTACTTTGCTTTCATGCACTAAGATAATTCTTTTGTGGATTTCCAAAACTCTATAATACTACGTCCAATTGGGTTAAACAACATCTGAAAAGCATTGATCCACCTACTAGACTGGTCCACATTCCAGTATCAATTGCCTGCAGGGGGTTAAAGGATTTTTCTTGTAGCAGCTCCCCCTAGGCCAAAGGCCTAAAACAAATTCCCAAAGGAATTACTAGAAGTAGATTCTGGTGTTGGCATATTTCCTTCAACAAAGGGATTTTTTTCACCCATTTCTTCTGCATTTTCCTCCTGATCATATCTATAGTAACTTTCCCTTTTCCTTTAACATCCTTTTGTGTATTATGTCTTACCAGACCTCTTCTATTCCAACAAAATCTAGCAATATGGCCAATATTTTTGCAGTTGTAACACACAACATTTCTCTATTTAGACCAACTATTCCACCAATTTTTCCTTGATCTACATTGGTTAGCAATATGCCCAAGTATATTGCATGCATAGCATATGATATCTCTATGAAAGTTATTCATCACAACTCTGCATTCACTTGACTTATGACCATACTTGTAGCAATTAAAGCACTGACCTGAGAATGATGGTCCACTTATGTTCATCCCGTTCCTACACTGAGAAGCCATACAACCGAATTTCTTGCAAGAAAAGCAATAGCCATTGAATCTTTGAGCATTTGGTGTTCTTACCGAATTCCTTGCCTAAATCTCCCTTGTCTTGATTTCTTTTGTCCAAATCCAAAACTTTCTCCTTCATCATATCCAAGACCTCACCTATCACCATCAGTCCTTTGACCTTTAATCAGTTCATCAAGTTTGGCTGAGCTGGCTTTGAATTTCTCCTTATACTCATTTGCAACAGTAAGTTCATCTCTGAGATCCTTATGTTGTTTTCAAAGCATTTCCTCATTGTTTTTAGATTGTTCCAATTCATTGTCCAATTGACTACATTGTTCAGATTTTTTTTCAAGGATTGAGCATGTTGTTCTTCATTCTTCTTTCTATCTTCAATTTCCTTAGTAATTTTCATCATGATGGATTCCATCTCACGCTTCAAGGAAGTATTTTCTCTGGAAAAATTTTCACACTCTTCTATTTTCTCCTTCGAGGCATGACTGAGTTGTTCATCTTCCATGCTTTTGTTCTTCTACTTGATTTGATCACATAATGCCTTTCTTTTCTCCCTTGATTCATTGATTTTGTCTTTCAATGACTAGATGGATTTTTCTACATTCTCAATACTTTCCTGCAGTTATTGTTCCTCAAACTTTGAATGGTCAAGATCATCTAGGGCCACCATAAGTTGTTGTTGAAGACTACTTGTATCCATTGTAAACACTTTCCAAGATATCCCCAAGTTGTTAGACTTCTTCTAAGAAACTAGCTCTGATACCAATTGTTGGAAACAAGCAACACTAAGTGGGGGAGGGTGAATCAGTTTTCTGCAAAATTTAACTTTATTATTTTGATCATTAACCCACTTGAAACATTCAACCAAGAGAAATATACAGAAAAAGAAAGCAAATAACAATGATAAAACCATAACACAAGGATTTTTACATGGAAACCCTGTTAGGGGAAAAACCACGGTAGATGGCCAATCCACAATATAATCTGAGTATACTCAAAAAGAAGTTTACAAAATTGGAATTCACTTGCATTTAGGCACACTACCTAGAGCTCACTGCTCAAAATAGGAAGGCACACTGCCTTACAAAGATTTGGATTAGATCTAGGAGAATGAACTAAAATAATAGAATCTACAAATGCTTGATTACAGTTCTGGTTAGGCTCAGTTGTTGATCTTCTATCCTTTAGATTGATACTAAACTTCTACTCTGCTCTGCTCTGACTTGCACTACAAAATATTTATGTGCAAGTGAAACTGTGCATAAAATTTCACTAGCACTCTTCTGATATTCACAATACACATCGACACAACACACATACACACCAAAATGATATAATAGATCATACATATATATCCATGACTAAAAATTTAATCGCAACAAGTCGACTTTAATAAAATTTAAAAATATTAGCAATTGTCAGCTCAAAACTTAAGAATTATCCAATGTGCATCCACAACAGTTGTCCAAAACTTAGCTTAGACCCAAAACAAAATGATCAAACACAAAAAATATTTAAATTAACATTCCTTCAATATCCACACCATATTTTATCAACTGAGTCAACCCCAAAATACTGATAAAAAAAAAAGTATCAACTAGATCTCCAAACTTACACATGACTTGGTATGAGGCACTAAGATTTCCAGATAACACAAGAAATAAACTGACGCACCTTTCGTGAGATCCACAACTCAAGATAACAATTGGAAATCTGCACAGGAATCATTGAACACAAAACTGTCGGATGCTTTGTTCTTCCTAACTATCGGTATAAGAAAATGATGTCATGTGGATCCAATTGCCGACTAGGGTTTCCATCAATGAAAACACCAAAGCATAATTGCAGTGTCTCTTGCCAGCAAGATCTAGGATGTTAGAGACAAATATTGATACTAGATGAGATGGAAAAATGATTCTCTATGTTGATGGCTGCAAAACATCCTCTCCTATTATATCCTTGACACATTTAAAAATAGGAGTACAATCTGTCTTAAAAACATAAGACAATTGTTCTTTATCTAGGCTTCTGAAAAAGGGCATTTCCCATTGTTGTACTTGAAATGGTGCCCTGTGATTTCTTGGAATAAATTCCATTAACAACCCTTGCTTGAGTGTCAGAAAACTACTACAATAAGCCCCTAGAAAATACCCAGAAAACAACAACAATATATACCTAGAACTCGTTTGGATGCTGGTTTGATGGAGGGTTTATAGAATACTTTGTTACAAGCAAATAATACCCATAATACCCACATAAAGCAGAAGATAAAACCCAATAAAATATATACTTCCATGGAATTGGAATCCTTATATTTCTTCGTAACGAGTAGTTCATAGGAGCATTCAAGATCATTTCATCAAGCATTTGTAGCCACCATCAAGATTCACACATCATGACAAAGATATTCTTGCATCATACACGTGTTTTTGAGCTAACATTTATGATGTAGGGTTTTGATTCAAGCAAGCAATTCAAGTCAAGATCTATCAAGCATTCAGTTGATTCAAGATCTACATTCAAGCTAGCCACTTCATACAAGTTTGGAGATTTCATAACAAGGGTTTTGTGAGTTGCAACATAACATTTTGTCCATTCATTATTTCCCTTCTTTATTTCATTTCATTCCAAGGTTTAATTACCAACAAGGGGCCTGACCAAGGCAAACCCCCATTTACTAACAATAAACATGTTTTTCTTCTCTTGTGTGTTTATGTTTGCAGATTTAGGTTGAAGATCATTTGAAGTGAAAATTTGTAAATTTGAAAAGTTGCGTTGCAAATTTTTCATCTTCACAAAAAGTCACCTATAGGCTAGATTTGGAGGTTTGAAGACCTAAGATCTAAGAAGAAGGAAGTGTAGACATTGGACCTCAGGATCACATCTCGAAGTTGTAGAAATTTAGATCAAGACTAAGTCAGTAGTAAGGGCGTCTTATTCCTCCAATTGGTATTTTGGAGAGATTCTTTTAGATTCTATTCTAACATCCAAAGATTCTACATCATGCCCTGAAAAATAGCAACAAGACTAAGAAAAAAGTAAGGACTTATTTTTTGTCCCTAACATATTTTGACAACATTTTTGTATTTCCAGAATCCTTATCACATTTTGAGACTTCCCAGGTACATACATCCTAACTTGTTACTTAATTTTGTCATTTGCACTCATTATTTGGTTTGTATTATTAGGTTTTGTGAGTTGAATATCAAGTTGTCTTTTCCAAGATTTTGCTTGGTGGTGGACCCTTCAAAGCCTAAGGAATCTTCCTAGGTCTCCCTAGTTGAGAATTGACTCACCTTTTTGTTGATAGCAATCCAATTTGGGATCCTAGGTTTCCTTGAATGAACCATTCCCCCTATAGAGAAAAATTAAGGATTAGGGATTCCTTTCTTGTATTGCGAGTCCCTTCTCCTCCAAATCATTTTTATAATTTGGAGTTCACTAAGGTCCTAGATCTAGGTTGCATTCATTTTTGTATTGCATTTGCATTAGTCAAAGTGCATATAGGGTTTCTCATATTTGCATTAGTAAAAGCGCATATAGGTTGCATTTTTGCTTTCTTGCATCATTTTATCTCATTGAAAAACTGAAAAGTGCATTGTCAGTCATCCTAATTGCATTTAGGAACATTGTTATTGCATTTAAAATTAATTAATAAAACATTGCATCCAACCTTGTGTTAAATTGCTTGTCATTAGTTACTTTTTCTTGTATTCATTGGCATATTTTTCTATTTCTAAACATCTGGTCATTGGGTAGGCAACCTAGACACACTGTCACCAATCTAGATTTTGCTATTTTTCTAAAAAAATCATTTACTAGGACTAAAACGCCCTTACTGACGTCTTAGTCCATCTGTGAGTTTCTTGCCTCAGAATCGTGTCTAGGTTGCTTGCTTTCCATTCCAGTTTTGGGAAACTTAAAATTTCATCAGCAGGACCAAGATGCCCTTGCTAGCATCTTAGTCCCTGTGGAGTTTGAGGTTGTAGTTTTCAAGGTTAAATAGTGAATTTATGTGCTTCTATTTGCTATATTTACTTTGTTGTTACAATCTATCAATTTATTGCTTCATGCATTTTCAAAGTTCCTGTTTACAATTAATTGATAATGATAGATTATTGCACTTTCATTTTATTAGACGTAGACTTCATTTTACATTCATTAGAAAACCAAAACCAAAAAAACACAAACAAAAAGTATACATTTATGGTTAGTATTTTAAAACCCTTTTTGCAAGTTAGTGTAACCCTCAAGGCTTTTAGTAGTGATGAATTTGGTAACCCTCATCTCACAAGGATTGTCCACTAAGGCTTGTTCAAACAAACCTAAACAAAGAGAAGTAAATGTAATTCAACCTCAACTTATCCTTTATCCACCTTCAAACAAACCTCAACCTACAAACAAACATGTCCTTATCCTTGAAGAACCTAATAAAAATGTGTCATGGCAATCAAGTTAAAATAATGTTTCTCATATATATAACAAAAACAATAATAGACAACCTCAACCTAATCCTATTTCGCTACCATTGCATAATTCTATATTGCCTAGTGCTCCTCATTTACCATTACATTTTGGAAAGTAGTATGATATTGTTGAAAAACTTAAGAATACTCCCACTAAGATTTCCTATGGGATATTATTCAAACCTCACCTAGTTACCACACCATGCTTCAAATAGCATTGTAGCAAGTTGTGGTTCCCCCTAGTGCAAATCCAACTTATGTAGCAGCTATCATTTAGGGAATTATTTTAGTTAACATCGATATTACCTTTCACCAAAATGAGTTACCCCCCTTGGAAGTGAGAATGAAAAATGAAGCATTCATGATTATAGCTATCCACAAGACAATAGGGGTTAACCATACCCTTGTTGATAATGGATAAACTCTTAATATGTGTAGTGTAACTCTTTTGGATAAAATTCCCCTAGAAAAGTAATAAATTTAACTTGATTCCTTATCAATTTGAGGATTTAACAACATAGGGAAGCAACCACTTGGGCTAATCACTTTACCTATTACAATTGGAAACACTACCTTATAAACTCCTATTCATGTTATGCCTCATGAGCTTTCATATAACCTTCTTTTATGAAGATCATGGATTCATGAGATGCATGTTGTGCCTTCAACTCTTCATCACTTAATGAAGTATGTTTACAATAATAAGGTGTACAAAGTGGAAATTGATCCCAATCCTAAAAGTTTCTTATAAGTAGAAAAAAGAGCACCAAGTCCTCTAAAAAATAGTAATTCCAATCTTGAAGATAGAACCTCTAACAACTACACAACAAGAGATTGAAACAACATCAAAATTGTTGGAAGATGATTGGGGTTCGTTAGATTTCACACCTTAGTTCATTGGAGAATGAAAAATCAAAAACAACAGTGAAGAACAAAAAGGGAAAACAATAATGTCAGCACAACAAGAGCTTACACAAGGTGAATCTTCAACATGCAACAGTTACACAACTGATTTTGACACAAACAATTATGAGCTACCATCGAATCAAAAAGAGATGAAGAAACTCTATGGAAAAGGTTATGAGCTTATGAAACAACTAGGCTATAGTGGAAAAGGATGTGGAGAAAATGAACAAGGAATTCATGTTCCTATAGAACCCTACCAACAAGATTACACAAAAGGCCTTGGATATTGTCCTTCAAAAGCATCACAAAAGCCTTCACTTAGCATCAATCACATCTCGAAGAAAATTGAAACACTGAAAAAAACTCTTACATTGAAACATCCTGAATTGATAGATACCAACAAGCAGTGAGTTAGAATCTTAAACATTTTCTAAGTGATTAAAGTATAGAGAAATTTCTAGGATGCCATCAGTGATAATATGTGCACAATTCATGGTTAGTGAAATTGTTGATAAGTAAAGAGAAATAAGCTTTTAATTTCATCAATGGATAATCACACCCACCATCAAATGATCTAAGTGCATTTCTTGTTGGAGGCAAAGTCAACATACCAACATGGACACATGTAAATAGGATAAAGTAATTCAAATAGGGAAATTCCTTGATTGGGAAGAATAAGAGAATCATGCAACATTGTTACAAGATTTTGGTGAAATCTTTGCGTGGACTTATTCGGATATGCTTGGTATAGACCTTAAGATTGTGACACAAAACATAGTTCTTGAAGAAAGTGTTAAACTAGTAAGACATAAAATAAGAAAGATGAATCCTAAGATAGCCTTGTTAGTTAATGTTGATATTGAGAAACTCCTTGAAGTTGGATTTATATGACCTATTGATTATTCACAATGGATCTCAAACATTGTAGTGATGGCTAAACCTGATAATCCTATTAGGATGTGTATGGTATTTAGAGACTTGAACAAAGCATCTTTAAAAGATGAATTTCCCCTTCCTAATATCAATATGATAGTTGATTCCACTGTGGGCCATGCTCTCTTGTCATTCATGGATGGTTTTCCAGGCTATAATCAGATTTTCATTAATCCTCGAGATCAATATAAGAAAACCTTTACAACACCTTGGGGAACATTTTGTTGGGTTGTAATTCCTTTTGGATTAAAAAATGTTGGCACAACATATCAATGAGCTATGACTTTGATATTTCATGATTACATTCACAAAATCTTGGAAGACTATGTTGATGACATCTTAGTGAAATCTATGACTCGTGCAGACAATGTTAAAATCCTTTGACAAATCTTTGAACATATTCGCAAGTACAATATTAGATTACATCCAAAAAACTATATTTGGAGTTCAGAATGGAAAACTCATAGGATTCATCATCTTGCATAGAGGAATTGAGGTTAAAACAAAGAAAATTGATGCTATCATAAACATGCCACCTCCTAGAAATATATCATAGTTACGTAGCTTGCAAGGAAATATTCAAGTTGTTTGTGACTTTGTTGCATCATTGGTGGCTTCTTAAAAAGGAAGTAGAATTTAAGTGGAATAAAGAATGTCAAAATTTATTTCAAGAATTAATTGAATACCTCTCTACTCCTCTGATATTACAACTACCAATGCAAGGTAAACCTTTTATTATTTATATAGCAACATTGGCCCTTTCTCTCATAGTATTGTTGGCTTAGAAAGTTGATGATGATAAAGAGAATCCTATTTACTACATTAGTCGAACGTTAATTGATTATGAAACCCGATACACCCCTTTAGAGAAACAATTCTTAGCTCTTGTGTTTGCCACTAGTAAGTTGAGACATTACTTGCTTAATACCAAAGTGCATGTGGTAACCAAGTTTGATCCTTTGAAAAATCTTCTTAACAAAATTGATTTATCAATATGCCTTACAAAATGGGTCATGATGTTAACTAAGTATGATATTAAATTTGTCACAAAGAAAGAAATTAAAGGAAAAGCCTTAACCAACCATTTAGCCAATGCTCCTTCACTAGTAGCAACATAAAACAAAGACTCCTTCCCTTGATGAGATTGTGTGAACAATTGAAATTGGGACATGGGAGTTATACTTTGATGGTTCAAAATGTAGAACGAGCTTCGGTGTAGGGGTTATATTAATCCCCCCTTCTAGAAAGTCTATTCCTTTTTCATACCGATTAAACTTCCTATGCACAAATAACATAGCTGAGTATGAAGCTTTAATTTTTGGAATATGTGTAGCTATTATGCTAGGAGTCCAAAATACCAAGATATTTGGTGACTCACAATTAATCATTAAGCATATAAACAAAAAATACCAAGAAAAGCATGATAAGTTATTGAAATATATGGATATCACAATGACTCTTTTAAAGAGTTTTGATTCGTATGCCATTTGATAACATCCCACAAAGAGATAATCAGCATGCGGATGCAATGGAAAGTGTAACCTCCCTTATATATCTTGATGACACCTCAACTAATTTCACATTCATTTTCCATACAATTAAAAAACCAACAATAGATGAAAATGTTAAAGAAGTTTTGTTAACTAATATGGAAGACTCTAGTGAATGGCATGCACTAATATTCAATTATTTGAAAGACGGTACCTTTCCTAAGCCAACAAATAAAAACACTCGCTCTCATATTCGAAAATCTGCATCTAGATATATTATTCCAGCAAACATCTTATATAAAAGGTCCTTTGATGGCCTTTTGCTTAGGTGTCTTAAACAATCTAAAATCCCTAAAGAACTTGAAGAAGCTCATGCAAGTGCTTATGGGGGGAATTTTGGATGAAGATCATTAGTTCAAAAGCTAATTTGCATAGGATATTATTGGAAAAATATGGAATGAGATTGATTCAAATACGTTACGAAATGTCATAAATGTCAAGAGCACCAAAATTTAATTCATGCTCCTTCCTATGAGCTTCATGCACAAGCTCCTATTTGGCCATTATCAATATTGGGTTTGGATTTTATTGGAAAAATATCTCTACCTTCATCCGTTGGACATACATTTATAATCATGACAAAAAATTATTTCATGAAATGGGTAGAAACTACTCCCTTGCATTCAACAACCACCAAAGTAATATGTCAGTTCATATTGGAACACATTATTTCTCACTTTGGACTTCCTTCCACATTAGTTTCATACAATGGGACACCATTTAAGAATAATGATGTGAAGAAGTTCTTGGAAACATTTAATATACAACATCGATTTTCAACACCTTATTACCCACAATTTAATGGAAAAGTTGAATCAACTAAAAAAAATCTTGAACATATTCTAAGAAAAATAGGAATAAACATAAAAAAGACTGGCATACGCAATTAACATACATGTTATGGGCTTATCATACCAGTATCAGAAATTCAACGAGAAACACACCTTACAATCTTGTTTATGGTGTCGAGTAAAATTATTCCCCTGGAGTTAGAGATTCCCTTCTTAAGAATCACTCTTGAAGGGATAATTAATGACAATACTTATAGAGAACAATGATTACACCAAATTGAAATTCTCGATGAAAAGTGCATCAACACCCTTGAACATCTTCAAGCTTACCATAAGAAAATGTAATTAAATTATAATAATCATGTCATCCCTTGTTCATTCAACAAGGGTGATTTGGTGCTATACGAGAATCAAGAAAATGTCAATGCTAACCCGAAAAAGAAAGTAAAGTTTATCCCTAATCGGTCAGGACCTTATGTAGTTGAAGAAAGCTATCGGTCTACAACATACCTGATATCTAAAATGGATGGTACACCTCTTTGGGAACCTATCAATGTCATGCATTTGTGTTGGTATTATACCTATCCTTTCTTAATGGGATTATTTTTTTAAGTAGTTTTGTTAGAGTTAATGGATAGTATGCCATTGTCTCTCACACTTGCTTGATTCCTGACACCTAGTTTTTTGTGTCTTGAATAATGGAGTAATGGGTCCAATTTGGTTTTGGATTCCTACTTTAGGTTTCATGCTATTTAGACCTTATGGCATATGTTATGTTAGATTAAATCCTTATTTTCATTTAATATTCTACAATTAAAACATGAGTGCATTTAATTTAGCATAACATACTACCTCATAAATCTAAGAAAGATTAATAAAAGACATGATAGATCATGGAGATATTTATTGAATAGTCTATCAAAGATTATTTAATAAATTACATTGTCATCTAACACACATACATATAAAATCCAAAGATGCTCATATATATATATATATATATATATATATATATATATCAAAAGTTTTAATAAATTCCATCAATAGTACAGTGTCACTAATGCAAATGCAATACAAAAATGAATGCAACCTAGATCTAGGACCTTAGTGAACTCCAAATAAGAAAAATGAATGTCCAGAATGTCGAGTTCACCAAAATGAGTTTCCCCCTTACAAGTGAGAAAGAAAAATGAAGCATTCATGATAATAGCTATCCACAAGACAATAGGAATTAAGTGTACCCTTTTTGATAATGGATCAACTCTTAATGTGTGTAGTGTAACTATTTTGGATAAACTTTGCATAGACAATTCACAAATTCAACATAATTCCTTATCACTTTGAGGATTTCACAACATAGGGAAGCAACCGCTTGGAGTAATTGTAAGCATAGGATATTGTGTTCATTGCACTTTATTTGGTTTATCCCTTACAAAAAATGACCACCACTTTTCTCCAACTAACACTCATTAGTAGCATGACCATGGACTCTATGATATGCATAAAATGAATTCTTGTAGTAAAATTTCTTTCATGTTCTTGGAGAGAGGGATATCAAATGATCTTGGAGGAGTCTCAACAAGATACCCTCTTGATCAATGGTATATATTACTTTATTTTATGACAAAGATATCTCTTGCTTAGCACAAGGTGTCATACCTACACAAGACTCTTTATATTGCAATATTTTGTTCTCTTCTTTAAAGGAAGATGTAAAATCTACATAATTTGAATCATAAGTGTATTGTGTGATGACATTGATGTTAAGCACAATTTTTTTTTTCTTTAATTTCTTTCAAAGGATAATAATTAGGAGCATTGTTGTCTATCAGTTTAGGATGCACTATTGTTAAAGTAGGCTTAGAAGAATCTTTTGTAATAGTGTTGATATTGAGTGAAGGCTTGTTTATTTTGTTTGAGGGACAATAACCAGGACCATGAGTTGTTTCTTGTGTGTAAGGCTCTATAGGGACACAAATACCTTGTTCTCAAGAATCACATCCTTTTCCACTATATCCAAGTTGTTTCATAAGGTCATAGTTCCTCTTCCATAATTTTTTTCATTTCTTTTGGATTTGGAGGTTGTTGATAGTCAGCTTCATCAAAGTTTGTTGTTTAATTTGTTTCTTCTAAAGTGGTTGAGGTGGATGTTTTTGAAGGGTCTTCCAAATTTTGTGTTGAAATTATTGCTTTTTCTTTTCCCTTTTCAGACTCTTTGTTTATGATATTGTATTCTCCCGTGAATGTTGGATCAAAGTCTAAGGAACCCCAATCATCTTCTAATAGCTTTCCGACTTCCTCAATATGTTTTTTTTGTATTTATTTTGCAAGGGTTCCACTTGTGTAGTTAGTGTTAATGTTGCCAAAGGATTCTCTTTGCCTCTCTCAATGTTCAAACAACAATTTGGTTCAGGGTCATCTTCAAGTGTGTACACTTTGTTATTGTAGATTTTTTTCATTTTATGATGAAGAGTAGAAGGCACCCCATTCATTGTGTGGATCCACGACCTTCCTAAAAGAATATTATATGAATGATCATTGGGCATAACATGGATTAGTGTTTCTAATGTGGCCTTTCCAACTTTAATAGGTAAAGTGATCACACCCAACAGTTGTTTTCCTACATTGTCAAATCCCTTAATAGATAAAGAATCAGGTTGAATTTTTTATTTATCCACACCAAGACTATCCAAAAGGGTTACACTACACACATTAAGGAGTGAGCCATTGTCAACAAGGGTTTTCTTAATCTCTACCATCTTGTGGATAGCTATTATAATGAATGCTTCATTTTGTTTTTGCACTTCCAAAGGGGGGAGTTCACTTTGGTGGAAAAAAATGTTAGCATTTAGTTCTTGAATCATGTTGCTATGTCATTTAGTTGCACATTAGAAGGGATAGGAACTTGCTGTAAGGAATTTTGAACCATGTTATGATAGTGAGGGAAAGTTTGGATAAGGTCCCACAATGATATTTTATTGGGAGTAATCTTTCATTGTTTGACAAGATCATACTCCTTTCCACAAGGAGGGGCTGGTAGATAGGGTTAGGTAGGATGGGATTAGGAAATGTGAGGGATGTTGAAGGTGTTTTTCTTGCTTGTGGATTGTTCCTAGTGTTATATGTATGAGAAATGGTATTGTGACTCAATTGCTTCAAAACCTTGTTCTTAGGTGATTCAAGGATGAGGACAGGTTTATTTTGAGTTTGTAGTTTGTGTGAAGGTGGATAAAGAATTAGGGGAGATTCTTAGGATGTACCATAGGGTATGTAGGAGGTCCAATAGTCAAGCAAGATCTAATGGACACTCGTGCATTCATAACCATACCAGTCTTGGTTTGATGTATTTCCAATAAATGATAATCTAGAATCACCTTTTTACCATCACCTAAGGAAGTCGCATTACTATTGTTGTCATTTTCTTGCACCATGATATCCTCTCTAGGAGGATAATTTTTAGGAGAACGAAAAACCAAATGTTTTTGACATTTAAGGATTGGTTCTTCCAAAATGGCCTCATCGCAAGTAGATGACTGATCAATGGTTGAATTGTCTTGATTAATAAGGGTTTCCCTAAGTGAAGAGGGACAACTAAGATTCGCATGAGTTTCATCCATCAAAGTATCCTCTTTACAACTAGTCGAGATACTAGGAGAAGGAAAAGTATGATTTTCATGATAATTTATGATTTCATTCCTTTGTTCCCTAATGTCTTCCAAAATAGGATAGGTAGGGGAAGGATCATAAAGAGGTTTGTTATAGACCTTAAATATTTGCTTATCTAACACCAGCATATCCTCATCAATATCACAAGAGGGGAAGATGTTGGGAGATGAATGTAGATAGGTTTCAATGGTCCCTTGTTTTGTTATGTTATCATCATGATTACTTATCATTTTTGAAAGAGGAAAAAATGGGTTTTATAAGGACCCAAAACCACAAAGTTTACAAACAAAATATTAGATCATCAAGGTCACCATAAACAGAAAGGTTGTAAAGAAAACAACAAAATGACAATGCAATAACCATCAAAAAATCTAGCAAGGGCCATACAAAAGACCCAAAAAGACCAGACAAAATTCCAAGAACAACTAAACTTGGGACTTTAATGTTTCCACAGTCTCAGCTTCCAAGTCGTTCATTTCCTAAACTTCCCTCTTTAAGATCTGGACCATATGGGTAGTAGGAGGCTCTTTCCTCTTAAGGTTGGAACGGGTCCTTTTGATATACCTTGGTCCTCGTTCTTACTTTTATCCTTGTCCTCTTCCAAATAAACAACCACCGATCCCTGTTGCGACTTCTCCAACTTTTTAGACATTGCATTGAAGATTATGGCATTGTGCCTAGCCATTTTATGGTTTTGTTCCACAACATTTTTCATGTTATTTTTTATTTTGACAATCTCAGCTTCTAGAGTCTTGTACTTGTCCTCAATGTCATCTTCTCTTGTTCTAGTATTGTTCTTTTTCCATTTTCCTTCTCCATTGCTAAGAGCAGACAACTTCAATTCCAATTCCTCCAGTTTTCTATTAAGAACCCTATTTTTGTGATTAAGATTATTAATTTCTTGATAGGCCCATTTCAAAACCATAAAAATGTAACCAATGCCACTTCTGGTAGAGGAAAGAATATCTTCAGACTAAATCCGGTTTAAAATGAGGTTAACATCATCCAGATTTGGGGAGTTAGGAAATATGGTATCATCAACTTTGAAAGAGGTCGGAGGGGTAGACACAAAGTTTCTACTAGCTTCAGGGTTCTTAGTTTTGTCCTCCGGAGAGTCTGCAAAGTAGGAAACCAACTTATTGGCAGGGAAGCCCTTGAGAGTGGGATTCTTTAAGGGAACCGGGTAGTCAGGGTAGATCTCAGGGTTAGCTTTAGCAAGCTAGGGTTTACTAAGTTGGGTTTTCTTTCCAGACAACACAAGGGGAAAGTGGGCTTCAACAATTCTCTCTTGGTTAGGCTGATTCTCTGAACCACCACTGTCTGTTTCATAGTCCTCAAATGTCGTGGAGGCAATTAGTTTGGATAAAGTCGATAGGCTTTGATAGTGTTCAGATATCAACCTAATAAGACCAAGATGAAGAATAGGGTATCTCTTGGGATTTTTCTTGTGGTCCTCAAGGCTATTACTCAATGAAAAAAATAGATAATGAGGTAGAGAAATCTGTACCTTATGGAAAAAGTGGCTAAGGATAGAAAAATGATGACCATAAACTCTAGTGAATCTCTCATCCAAAATAATATACTTCATTATGACACAAAGAACCTTTCTCCACAGCTCCTTGATGGTGTCAATTTCAAAGTAGTTGTTGGAAATTTTCACCAGTTTCAATTTCTCTTTTTCCTTCTTAGGGAATTTAATTACCGCCTCGTCAAAAAACCTTCTGTTACGATAAAACTTCACACCCTCTTTGGACATGCCAGTCACCTCTCCTATAATTTTCTCATCCAACTTCACCTTTCTCCCAAAGAGTATTATTTCTCCATTGTTCCAGTTCTTCTCAAAATAGTCTATAGCCATAGTATCAGGCCCATGAAGTTTTTCCAGAAATGGAACTAGACCACCTCTCACAACCTATTTCTAGACCTTATCATTCCTCGTGTGCATCTCATAGCTATTTGGCTCAACTCTTTTCTTGTCATCCCCATTTTCTTTTTCACCTCACTGCAACCTCTACCAGTGTTGAAACCTTGTTGTAATTTTATGCAACCATTCTAATGAACCCACAAAGTGTGCTGCTTTTTCTTTCCAGCTAACTAATATGACACAACCTTATCAAATCTCTTGATTTTGATGTACTTAGACCTTTTCCCTTTAATCATTAAATATATTAGCCTCTTTCCCATGTGTAACATCATAATCTAATAAGGCCCTAACTTTAGCTCACAAATCCCTAAAATTCTACCACATGTTCAATCCTTGCCTCTTTACCCCCTCATTCGCAAAGTAATATGCCACGCTGTTAGCTTCCCTATAGACATGTGAAAGTTTAACTTTATAGAACTTGTCTAGAATAGATTTTTATTCATCAATCCAATTCTTTATAGTCCAAGAGGGGGGTTCCTACCTAGGAGACAATCAATGATGTTTTTAGAGTCCCCTTCAAGCCATAAGTATTTAATATTCAAATTATGAGCTAACTTTAAAACTTGAAAAGATCCTATAGCCTCCACCACATGGTTGGTTTGATGACCTAGGGAAATGGAAACAACTGCCATAAAGTTACCATTTGAGTCCCTTAACACACCCCCACTTCCGGCCATCCCCGAATTTCCCTTTGCAACACCATCAAAGTTGGTCTTAGACCAGTGATTTGGAGGAAAGGTCCAACACACACCCTCCCTGCTTTTCTTAGCTGGCTTGGATGCCATAGAAACATCCATTTTAATATTCTTATCCTTTGCTATCATTAAATCATAGGGAGTACACACCACAACTTCATGGTTAAGAGCTTTATGGGGAATAACATTAAAGTTTTCCTTAATAAGCCTATTTTTTTTCAAAAACATTAACCTCTGACATCTCCTTATCCCTGAAAAGTTTGTTCTTACATTATTTCCACACTCCCCAAATAACAAAAGGGAAAATAAAATCCCGTAACCTCCTAATGAAGGGATTTTGAGATGGAGCTTTTCATTGTGAAAATTTTCCTTAGATTAAAGAAACAAACGGGCAGTGGAGAAACATGTGGTTAGCTGACTCCGCCTCGCACTTGCACAGGTAACATCTATTGGGGATTTGAAATCCCCATTTACAAATATTATCCACCATAAGCACCTTATTTCGAAGCAGAATCTAGAAGAAGATGTTGACTTTTGGAGTCAAGTGTTTAATCCACACTTTAGAACAGAAGAGAGGGGGAGTTACCCAAAGGGATTTCTATCCAGAAAAGATCATGATTCAAGTGTTTAATCCATGCTTTAGACCAAAAGGGAGGGGGAGCTTGAGAAAGGGACAAAAAAGAGACAACTGACAAAATAGAGTAGTTACCCGAAGGGTTGTCCATCCAGACAAGATCATCATCCAACTAAATCTGTCCCAAACTGACAACCCTTAAGGAAGATTAAAGTTGAGCCAACTCTTGACTAACCACACATAGGTCCACCCATTCTCCTTCATACCAATAATATTTGACAAGCTCCCCAAAAGTAGCTTTGCATAACTCAGTCCATCTGTTGAATCTTTCAATTTTGATGAGGGGCTCTTTAAAAAGCCATCTATCCTCCCAAAATCTAGCTTGATTACCACTTTTAATATGTCATCCTATCCCCGACTCCAAGATCTTTCTACCAGCAATCATATTATTCCAGCAAGCTGAACCACAAGGTAGAAAAGGAGAATCCAACAATGCTTTGAGGGATACACAATTGGTCATATATTTACTTCTTAAAATATCTTTCCATTCTCCAACAAACAAGAAGGATCTCCATATTTGTGTTGCTAGAAGAGTCTTATTAATCATTCTGATTTTTCTAAGACCTAAATCCCCCAAGGTTTTTGGTCTACATGCCAAATCCCACCCTATAAGAGGCATCCTCTTTCTTTCCTCCACACCAGACCAAAGGAATCTTTTTTAGATCTTTTCAATGACCTCAACATATTTAGCAAGAATTTTGAAAAGTCTTAAAGAATAAATTGGGAGATTCTGAAGAGAAGCTTTAAGAAGTTGAATTTTTCTAGCTTGGCTCAAAAGAGCTCCTTTCCATCTAGCCAACTTCTTTCTGAACCTATCAACTAGTGAACTCCAAAAGGAATCTAGAGGTTTAAGACATAGCGGTAGACCAAGATAAGAAGAGGGTTAGGATTCCACTCTACAACCAAGGATTCTTGCAATCTTGACCTATCTATGCTCAAGGGTATTGAAGAAAAAAAGGGAGCTCTTTTGTCTATTGACTATCTGCCTAGTTTCTCTCTCATACACATCCAAAGTTTTTTTCAAAGTCTTAGCCTCATTCATCGTAGATCTTCCCATTAGCATAGTTTCATCAACAAAATATTGGTGAGAACAAATCAAATTAGTAGATGAAGGACTAAGACCAGCAAAAGACCTCTGTTCAATCAAACTTTTAAGATTCCTTCCCAGGCTCTCAGCCATAATTGTGAACAAAATAAGAGCGATGGGATCACCCTGTCTTAGGCCTCTTAAATTTTGAAAGAATCTAGATGGGGACCCATTCATAATAATAGAGGTGGAGACCATAGTAACCAACTGATTCACCAACTGAATGACTCTACTACTAAAACCAAACACCCTAAGAATTTAAAATAAAAACTCCCAGTCAACATGGTCATAAGCTTTGGATATATCCAGCTTAAGAAGAAACCCTTCAGTTTCAGATTCCACAAGTGAATGGATATTCTCGTGGACAGTGACTATAGAGTATAAGATTTTCCTTCTAGGTACAAAACCATTATGTTGAGGGGAAATCAATGAAGGAAGGATAGTAAGGATCCTTGAAGTCAAAACCTTTGATATGATTTGTAGAAAGAGTTGCAAAGACTAATGGGTCTGAACGCCTCAAACTCCATAGCTCCAAATTTCTTGGGTATAAGGACCACAAAAGTAGCATTTAGTTCCTTAAGGAGTCTTTTGGATCCAAATAATTCCTTAACAACATTTGCAACATCTTTTTCAACAATATCCCAAAACCATTGAAAAAAGAACATAGGAAACCTATCAGGGCCAGGGGCCTTATTTCCTTCAAAAGAAAAGACAAGTTTCATGATTTCCTCCTTAGAGGGAATGGAAACAAGCTTTTCATTAACTTCCCTTTCAACAACCTTAGGGATAGCCTCTAACAAAAAATATTGGTCATTATGATTGATTTCCCCATTCACCGAAAGAAGGTTGTTAAAGAAGAGGAAAGCTTGTTTTTTGATGTATTCCTCTTCCTCAAATCTCATACCATTAACTTCTATTTAGAAATTCTATTGGAAGCCCTGTATTTCGAGGTAGACAAATGGAAGTACCTGGTGTTTCTATCTCCAACTGAGATCCACAACACCCTAGATCTTTGCCTCCAGAACTCCTCCTCTTTAGCTATTATATCATAAAGTTTCACCAGCAACTCATTTTCTTTAGCCTTATTGTTTTCAATGTATCCTTCCCTCTGAATTTTGTCCTGGATCTCTACAAGCTCCATTTGAAGTTTAGATTTAATGCCAATTTTTTTTCCAAAGGACTCTTTTTTCTAGCTTCTTAATTTGTGTTTAACTTCTCTCAAATTTTTAGCAATTCTAAACATAGCAATACCCAGAACATCAATATTCCACCATTTCCTGATTTCATCAAAAATAAGGGGGTGGGATAGCCACATTCTTTCAAATCTAAAGGGGGAGTTTTTCTTCACCTTTATAGGGTTCACCACTATTAGCTCTCAAAAACGCAGGTTTGAACCACGAAAGGTTGCCAAGCTTTCACAACGTTTTAGGGTAACAAACAAGGCCAAATGAATTGAACCTTCTACTCTTCACGTGTTGCTAGACCTAGGTGGGTGTACCTATATGAGTGAGGCAGACTTGACTTGTGATTATCTCTCTTGAAATGTTTTTCCCACAATGGAAAATGGGAGTGGACAAATAAAACTGAAATTTGGTATAAATTGTATCTAATATTAAAACTAAAACCTAATATGTTCAGTTAACAGATGTGAAAAAATATGAATGAAACTAAATGGTGAAAATGCAAAGAATAGTGCCTCATTGGGTATACAGAGTCAAATGAAATCAAAATGAGCAACTTCTTTATGGAAAACATTCAAATTGTTTGGCATATGTTTTAGTTTGTAACTTGTATAAACATGCAACACTGTGACTACTGAGTTCTTCTTAATGATCCAACTGAATTTCCCTGATTACTGTGATCAATTAAAAGGATTTAATCTATCCTTGAAAGAACCAATCAATCAACCACATAGATACAACAAATGTGCACTAATAAATTGAATATAAACTTGTTACATCAATTTAAATAACCAGAAAGCATCAATCTTGGAGACAACTTTAGTAATACTTTCAATAAGCACAACAGACAATTGACACCAGAAATATGCTGCCGCATTAACTGATTCTCATTAATATCTCCATATTTTTAAAACATGCATCATAGTCTCATAGTATGACATTTTTTGTCTACTGTATCTTCCCCTAATCTATTTTCTATCCTATTTACTATATCCCTATTTTCACGCTCAGAAATGAACATTTATACACCAGTATTTGAAAAGAGACATCGCTCTGTATTCAAATGTCAGCAATCAATTGTATTCGGGCTTTTGTTAACACTCGCTGAACACCCGTCAAGACATCCTATAGTCATACCGGCATCCAATGTCTCACCGATAGTCATTGCTTTCACCTTGTATGTCGTTGTGACAATTCAAAGTCAGAGAGATGTTTCATAGATTACATTACATCTTACCGATATACACCCCGTGATACTTTCTAGTCGCCCAGACGCAATCACCTTCTTATCGATAAATCAACACATCAGCATGACATATTATTCAGCAAGACATCAAGACTTCATTCCGATAGTCATTTGATATAACCCCCTTATGCTTTATTGGAAAGACCCAGCGAATTCGATAAGACTTCACTCTGATGCTTTGACTCTTATCGATATGTATATCTTCATCGGTGTGACATATGGGTTGCTATGACTTATTCCAATGAAATATTTCTCACCGATATGTTCTTTCTGTCCCCGGTCGGTAAGACATGAAGCATTCGGTAACACATCACTATGAGATCTTTTAGTCTGGTCGATACACCTTCTATGTGCTAGTCGATGAGACATAATGCATTCAGAAAGACCACATGCCAAAGCATATGGTTTGGCCGAAGTGTTTATTCATGAGCCGATCAGTAAGACATAATGTATTCGGTGAGACCTTACTTCGATGACTTTATCTGGCCGATATACCTTATGTTGTCAAGACAATAAGTTGTGTCCTGCTGATAGGTGCCTGTAGATAAATTTTGATCAGTGTGACATCAAAGAAGTCTTGCTAATAGACTACAATAAATGTATATTGGCAAAAGAAAGCATTATGGATCGAGAAGACCCTCATCAACTCATGCCGATAAGAATTATACTGTGAGATATTCAAGACTTGATGGATTTTACAGGAACCGCATGGAAAAATATGAGAAAAGTGTTGTGAAGAGAGAATTTTGTGTTTATGGTAAGGACTCATTCAGAAACTCATGGGTATTAACAACTTATAAAATTTTAGAATTTTACAGTTCTAACAGTGGCTTCATCTGGGGATGAATGGTTGTGAAATGATTGCAAGGATCCAGTTTTCTGGGTGAGTAGACCAGAGTAGACCAGACTTTCAAAGTGATGGATTAGTGGGCGAGATGGAATGCATGGAAATGGAAATGAATGTGACCCTATACTACTGTACATGGAAAGATTTATTTTGAAAGAAGGAAAATTAGGATTGTCCATGTACTAACAATTCATGTTCCTTTATTTCCCAAACTACTATGCTTGGAGAAGAATTTTTAAGAGGATTATCAAGAATTGTCCATGCACTGGCAACCCTTAATCCTCTGTATTGCTCAAGAGAAAAAGTGCTTCAAAAATTTTCCATGTACAAGAAACTCCTGATCTTCACTAGTCATGTTTTGTAGATAATATGAATCTTCACCTTTCTTTCCAACAACCACAAAAGGTCCTAGCCACAATGCTTCAAATTTCCCATGTTTTCCTTTCTCTTGATACCTTGCGTTCCACATCAACACCAGATCACTTTCTTCAAATTTTCTATCTTTTTCTCTTCTATCAAATAAATACTTCATTTGTGCCTGCAACCTTACATTCTAATTTTGAGCTATACTTCTTACTTCATCAAGCTCTTCCAATTGTTCCATTCTTTCTTCCATTGGTTCTGGAATATCTATATCTTCCTGAAGGATAAATTTTTAAACTGGTAATAGATTTTGTGAAGGCATTCTAGTTTGCATTCCATTTACCAATTCAAATGGGGATTTTCCAATTTCCTTCTTTACAATGATCCTATCAGCCCAGACAGTCGGTTTCAATTTTGAATCCCAAGCTTTCTTATTCTGACCCGACATCCTCCTTATGATCTTGAGAAGACTCTTATTGTTGGACTCTGCTTGACCATTAGCTTGCAGATGGTAAGGAGCTGCATAAGAAATGGTAATGCCATATGTGCTGCAAAAGTTTTTGAATTCATCAGATCTGAAACACATCCCATTATCAGTAATCAGTCTTAGTGGTGTACCAAATCTGGTAATGATGTTATCCATTAAAAAAATTGTCACAACTTTAATTGTAGCTTGCTTGGTTTGGACTGCTTCTACCCATTTGGTAAAATAATCAGTAGCTACAAGTATCCACTTATGTCCTCCACTCGATTTCGCTTGTATCTCCTCAATGAAATCAATTCTCCACTGATGAAAAGGGGCATCAGCCTGCAAAGTTCTAAGTGGTAAAGCTCCCTGATACTTCATCTTCCCAAAGAATTTCTGGCAGGCTTCAGATTTTCTTACATCTGAAAAGGAGTCATTAAAAACTTTTGGCCAGTAATTTCCTGCCCTGAGGATTTTATGGGCAGTTGTCTTTGTAGAGTAATGCCCTCCACAAACTCCTTCATGCATTTCTCTTAATACATGCTTTTCTTATGACTCATCTAGACATAACAACAATATCCCATCCCTATTCTTCCAAAACAAATCACCTTCCATGAACACATACTTAGATGCTTGCAACTTTAAAGTTCTTTTCTGGCTGTCATTTAATCCTTCTGGGCACTTCATATATTTGAGGTAATGCACGATGTCTACATACCAAGGAGTATGCTCAATACTTGCAATTACTCTTTCTTCCTCCTCTATATTAAAAATCTGATTTGCTTCGATATTTGCCTCTGCGATTAACCTGGCCAAACCTTGACCTCTCACTAGTTTAGTGATCTGTATTTCCATATCAAACTCTTGGATTTTATTGACCCATTTGCATCTTTTTCCTATTACTTCAGATTGTGTCAAAATATCTTTAACAGCAGCATGAGGGACATAAGCAATCACCTTTGCTCCAACAAGATATGGACTAAAAGCTTTGTAGCTTTCACCAATGCAAATGCTTGTTTTTCCATTATATCATACTTCAATTCTGACCCTTGTAATGACTTACTGAAGAAAGACACAGGTTGTTCATGACCTTCCTCATTTTTTTGTAACATGACAACAGCTATGGTGTGTAATGAAGCAAATGAGAATATTTGAAAAGGTTTTGAAAAATCTGGGGACTTAAGGACATGAGCCTCCTTGATGGCTTTTTTGATTGATATAAAAGCATCTAATGCTTCTGCAATCCAATCTATTTTTTGTTCTCTCCTTAACATTTTTGATATGGGTTTAATGATTTCAACAAAATTAGAAACAAACCTCCTAACAAAGTTGATTTGTCCAAAGAATGACTAGATGGCCTTAACAGTTTTAGGGATAGGAACTTTATCTATGGCCTCAACCCTCTCAGGATCTATTCTAATCCCTTCTTTTGATACAATATGTCCTAAAAGTTTACCCTCTATGACTGCAAAATGACATTTTTTAGGGTTCAGACTAATCCCATATTCTAAATCTTTAATAAATACCTTTTCCAGATGTTCTACATGATCTTCAACCTTCTTTAAATAAGCAGTAAGGTCATCCTGATACACCACCATGATAGCATTAATCAATTCTACAAATGCTACATCCATAGCTCTTTGGAAGGTTGCTCTTGCATTTGTGAGTCCAAACGACATTCTTAGATAAACATATGTGCCCCATGGGGTTGTAAAAGTTGTTTTATAGTGCTCAGATCATTTAACTTTAACCTGGTTATAACTTGAAAACCCATCCATCATAGATAACAACTTGCACCTTGTTACCTTATGTGGTATAGCTTCCATGTTAGGCAAAGGGTAATTATCCTTAAGAGATGCCACATTCAAATTCCTGAAGTCCACACATAATCTGATATCTTCATTTTTCTTCCTCACAGGAACTAGGTTTGAGACCCAGGTATAGTGCCTGATAGGTTTGATGATTCCACCATCTTTGAGCTTTGCCAATTCTTCCTGCATTTTTGGTTCCAATGTTGGATTAATGGGTCTTTGCTTCTGTCTAAATGGATTTGCATTTGGCTTTAATGGTATTTCATGTTGAAACAAATCTTCCCTATATGCTTTTAGATCTTCATAAGACCATGCAAACACATGTTTATATTTTCTTAATAATGCTATCAACATTCTTCTAATTGTTGGGCTTATTTTCTTCCCTATGTACACCTTTTTTGGTGCCATCTCAGTTCCTAAGTTGATCTCTTCAATATCCTCCTTCTTGATTGGTGTTTGCTTCATGAGGGACCGATCACTTCCATCATACACTCTCTCCAATGCCACTAACCCTTTAGGAAGCTTTTTTTTTTAAGCTAGAAGATTTCCTTCCCAAATACTGTCTGCTTCCCATCTACTTCTTCAATGAAAGCATTGAAATCAATTTCTTGGGCTTCATGCTGATCTATACAGTGAAGAAATTTCAAAAGGTCAGTATCATCATTAAAAACCTACCAACTATATATGTTATCAGGCACAACAGGCCTTGTTTTGAACTCAATTTGTGATACTCCAGCCAGTGTAATATCATCCCTTCTTAGAGCTACATTTGCCAAAAAGTATGCCATTATGTTCTTCGACCGATCTATCCATTCAATAGAAAATGCATCAAATAGCTCTACTGTGTCCCATATAGCATTCCTATATTGCTTCAATCTTTTATGTTTTGTTGTATATTTTGATTTAACTTGTGAAACAATTAACTCAGAATCCCCTAGAACAACCAGTAACTTTATTTTATGTTTCACAGCTATATTCAAGCCTGTTAATAAAGCTTCATATTCCACCACATTGTTTGTACATTCAAATGTTAACATAAATGAATACTTAAATGTAATACCTTCAAGTGAAACAAATACTACTCCTACCCCATTACCTTCTTGGCTACAGGCTCCATCAAAGTACATTTTCCACACACCATTGCAATTTTGTGCAACATGCTTCTCAATTGGATCACGATTGATTAATTTCAGCTGGGCTGGCTCTATCTTAAAATTCCCAAGATCCACATCACAGAAACAATTGATTTGATCTTGAGGTGCACAATCAACAACTTGGTTCATCCTTGGCCCCCTATACAACTTAACTTCTAGACCATTCACTGGAATAGTTGCATAAGACAAATCAAACTAGACATTTCCCCCAACTGCTATTGTCCACTATCTTGATAGAAGCATCCCAAACTAAGGAGGGGTATCAATTACTGTTATATCTATATTATAAGCTACCTGTGGATAAGCAGCCAATTTGACCTCAACATCTTTCATAATACTTATCAAAGGAATTGGTTTGTTATCCATTGCATAGCACTTTCCCCCATTAGTATCAACCCACATGCCAAGTTGTTTCATAACTCCAACAAGCATAATGTTTATGGCAGTGCCAGAGTCTATCTTGGAATTCCTTAGCAATTTCCTATTTATAAGTAACGTAGTGAAAAAAGGATCAACTTGTGAGGAATTTGTTAATACATCACTTAAGAAAACTTTTGGGATATTTCCTTTCTCTTGCCTACTAATTGTTTTAGTAGCCACTTTATTTTTAGAATTCATGTGTTTTTCATTTCCATTTGTTATCAATGGAACAACACTCTCTCTATATTCCTTAATTTTCATCATCTCAAGTAATGGAACAAACATTTTTACTTGGGATAAAGCCTGAGTGAAGTCAAAAGAAGAACCTTCTACCTTAATCTTTTTCTTTTGATCCAATGTTTCTCCTTTTGCACTTATTTTTGTAACTCTTTAACTTCCTCCTTTTGGACAAGCTTCTGTTCATTTTTATCATGTTGTTTATTTTCTGCTTTTTTCACAATTCCTTGTGTCACCTTTTGATCCTTCATAAAGATTCCCCTAGGGACACCTTCCTTCTCATTCACCGTCCTATTTCTCAACCAGTACTTACTCTTTGCTTCTTTAACTGCAGCAATAGTTAATCTCTCTATCTCCTCTTCGGTGAGTTTCCTCATACTGCACTGAGTAGGCATCTCAACAGAATGTGGATCTGTATAATCTTCTTCTGAGTCTAAAAGAACCTGTTGTTCAGCCATATAGACATTGTACCTCTGATTTGAAACATCATACTCATATCCTTCATCTTCTGAAGCTGAGTATTTCTCCTCAACATGGTGAAAAGTATTTGAATTCAAATACATTGTGTGATCTTCTCCATCATTACCCATTAGCATTCCTTCTTCTTGCATTCTTTGGGATACAACACAATAATCTGGGGAATGTGGCTTATCACAAATTTCACAAAAATAATTGTTATTAACTATATATTTTCCTTTCTTCCTTAATGGATCAGGGAGTTACTTTATTTCTAGGCCTATCTATTATAGGTTTTCCATCCTTCCAATTTGTATTATAGGGCATATCATGTAACCTAGGCCTTTCATTTATGTATGTGTTCTCCTTTTTGTACTGATAATTATTTACTTGCTGAGGAGCTCTAGGATTATCTCTCCTACTGATCATCCCAGTAGCCTTCCTGTTGTTTTCAATAGTTAATGCTATCTTCTGGGCTTTAGGTAAATCTCTTGGAAACCTATTTCTTAGTTCATATTCTATTTTTGGATCAAATGCTCTCAAATAAACACTCAATGCTGCTGAGTCTGGCAACTTGGACCCCAGTGGTATCTTATTTTGCAATTTGTTAAATCTCTAGTTAAAATCATAAATTGACTCGTTCTATTTTTTTTGAATTCCCACTAATTCATGAAAAGCAGCATCTGGTGCACATAGGTTTCCATATTGTTCCAGAAATTGATCCTGAAATTCTTTGAAAAGAACCAATAGAGGCTGTTGGCAGGCCATTGAACCAATCCCTAGCTTCTTCAATAAGTGACATCATGAATAGCCTCATGTGTAAATATTTATATGGCACATCCAAATCTTGGATGAAAGCATTGAAACTTCTTAAATGATCTTCAGCAGTAATTGCACTACACCCTATAAACTTTGGAACAAGACTTCTCCAACTACCATCCATTGGGTAAGGGTATAATTGAAACCCTGCCAGGTCAAATTGTCTAATCATTGTTGTGTATTGATGAGGGGGAGGATTAGGTGGGTACTAATACTGATACATTGGATTATTGTATTGTGTATGATGATGTGGAACATAATGCTGACCATGAGGTGGTTGTATATTTTTATATTGTGTGGGAACATGAGGTGGATGATTTGGCTGTCTGTATTGATTCCCTAATTGATGGTGAGGAACCTTTGATCCAGATCAGAAGGCCCTGCACTATGATTACCCTACTTATGAGGTGGTACATACTTTGGGCAACCAGTTGTCTGAGCAGTATTTTGAGCTTTCTACAATTTGAAGTCTCTCATTACTTGTATCATCTAGGATTTCTCTTGTTCTTCTATCTCCTTTCTCTGCGATTCAAACCATGCTTTTCCTTCTTTATAAGTTAAAGATTCATAATTTTCTTGAGGAGTTTCATGATCAATAGGTCCATTTTGATTACCCTCCATTTTTAGATCATGTTCGTGTTGACATCTAATTCATTTAACTTTGAGTTCAGCTTCAAACTTAGCCTGTTTCTAAGGATCATAAAAAGGATTGTTTTGCTCTTCAGGGGTACAAAGTTCTACACTTGAATTATCTCTCCATGTATCATAACGATCATATGTTTAACAATGTGGTCTTAATGCTTTGTCTTTGTTCGTCATGCACATGTCCTCATTTATCCTTTTACCCTATCAACCTTATCATCCTTGTGTGTCCACTTATTGTTGCCAGTAGGACCTCCAGTATGACCTCCCCTATATTGAGATCTTCTTCCATTCATGTTTGAACAGATGCAATGTTTCTGTCAGAGTCGCCACTCACTTTTTTCAAAAGTGAGAAAGTATTTGATATTTCTTATTCCTAGCGGAGTCTGTAAAAGGTTTCTGACTCTATGATTAAGGCCCTGATTTTGAGTTTAGTCCCTAGCAGAGTTGCCAATTTGTTAGCTCTCAAAAATGCAGGTTTGAACCACAAAAGGTTGCCAAGCTTTCAAAACGTTTCAGGGTAACAGACAAGGCCAAATGAATTGAACCTTCTACTCTTCAGTTGTTGCCAGACCTAGGTGGGTGTACCTATATGAGTGAAGCAAACTTGACTTGTGATTATCTCTCTTGAAATGTTTTTCCCACAATGGAAAATGGGAGTGGACAAATAAAACTAGAATTTGGTATAAATTGTATACAATATTAAAAATAAAACCTAATATGTTCAGTTAACAAATGTGAAAAAATATGAATAAAACTAAATGGTGAAAATGCAGAGACTAGTGCCTTATTGGGTATACAGAGTCAAATGAAATAAAAATGAGCAACTTCTTTCTGGAAAACATTCAAATTGTTTGGCATATGTTTTAGTTTATAACTTGTATAAACATGCAAGACTATGACTACTGAGTTCTTCTTAATGATCCAGATGAATTTCCTTGATTATTGTGATCAACTAAAAGGATTTAATCTATCCTTGAAAGAACCAATCAATCAACCACACAGATACAACAAATGTGCACTGATAAACTGAATATAAACTTGTTACATCAATTTAAATAACCAAAAAGCATCAATCTTGGAGACAACTTTAGTAATACTTTCAATAAGCACAATAGACAATTGACACCAGAAATATGCTACCGCATTAACTGATTCTCATTAATATCTCCATATTTTTTAAAACATGCATCATAGTCTCATAGTATGAAATTTTTTGTCTACTATATCTTCCCCTAATCTATCTTCTATCCTATTTACTATATCCCTATTTTCACACTCAAAAATGAACATTTATACACCAGTATTTGAAAAGACACATCGCTTCATATTTAAATGTTGGCGATCAATTGTATTCGAGCTTTTGTTAACACTCGCTAAACACCTGCCAAGACATCCTGTAGTCATACTGACATCCAATGTCTCATCGATAGTCATCGCTTTCACCTTGTGTGTCGCTGTGACAATTCAGAGTCGAAGAGATGTTTCAAAGATTGCATTGCGTCTCACCGATATACACCCCATGATACTTTCTGGTCGTCGAGACGCAATCACCTTCTTATCGATAAATCAACACATCGGCATGACATATGAGTTGGCAAGACTGCAAGACTTCATTCCGATAGTCATTTGATATAACCCTCTTATGCTTTATCAACAAGACCTGGCAAATTTGATAAGACTTCACTCTGATGCTTTGACTCTTACCGATATCTATATCTTCATCAGTGTGACATATGGGTTGCTATGACTTATTCTGACGAAATATTTCTCACTGATATGTTCTTTCTATCACTGGTCGGTAAGACATGAAGCGTTTGGTAAGACATCACTCCAAGACCTTTTAGTTTGGTTGATACACCTTCTGTGTGCTAGTCGGTGACACATAATGCATTCGCCAAGACCACATACTGAAGCATATGGTTTTTTCGATGAAGTGTTTACTCGTGAACCGATCGGTAAGACATAATGTATTCGGTGAGACCTTACCCCAATGACTTTATCTAGCCGATATACCTTCTATCGCCAAGACAATAAGTTGTGTCCTATTGATAAGTGCCTATAGATAAATTCTGATTGGTGTGACATCAAAGAAGTCTTGCCGATAGACTACAACAAATGTATATTGGAAAAAGAAAGCATTATGGATCGGGGAGACCCTCATCAACACATGCCAATAAGAATTATACTATGAGATATTCAAGACTTGATGGATTTTACAGGAACCACATGGTAAAATATGAGAAAAATTTTGTGAAGAGAGGATTTTGTTCTTATGGTAAGTACTCATTCAGAAACTCATGGGTATGAACAACTTATTAAATTTTAGAATTTTATAGTTCTAACAGCCACAAAACTTAGGGGAAAATGATCCGACCCCACTCTAGAAAGAGCTTTAAGAGAACATAAGTAGTTTATAAGCCACTGATGAGAAATTAAAGTTCTATTTAACCTTACTTGAATAAGTTCCTTACCGATTCTCCTATTCGACCATGTATACTGGGCTCCTTGCAAATCTAGGTCAATCAACTCCTTATTATTGATGAAGTGAAAAAGATCAAATTTACTCTCCTAATTCACCTGAGATCCTCCAAATTTCTCTTCATTCAAAAGGGGTGTATTGAAGTCGCCCACTATAGCCCAGTGGTCATTATCAAAGATCCTCCAAAAAGTAGAGAGCTCATTCCACTGATTTTCTAGCTCCTTTCCTATTGGGAGCATAGATATTTGACTAAATCCAACTAAAATTGTCTCTGATATGTGTGAATTTTGTAGCCACATAATTAGTGCTCTCCAACAAACATTCCCATTTAATAAGGTTCTATCCTATTGTTAAGTAATGTCATGATTACTTATCGTTATATCCTATTGTTTAGTAATTTCTTTCCTAGTAAGAGAGGTAAGAGGAGAGAAACAACTAGGGTTCTCAAACTCTCATCGATGAGTTCTTCTAACACTAAAGTATCTTCTCCACAAGGAGGAGAGATATTAGGAGAAGAGAAAATGTGATTGTTATGATTGTCTAAGGTTTCTTTCACTAGATTAATCTCACTCGTAGAAGGGATACCGGGAGAGGGATCAATGATGAATAAAAAGATAGGAGAAAGGACCTCCTATTCATATGCACTTAACAAAATTTTCTTACAACACTCGACAAGATCTAAAAATAGAACATGAAGAATGACAACTATAGATTTTTGCAATGAAAACATAATGTAATGATTGTTTTACAAGATTGAAATGCAACAATGATGGAGAAAACATGTAAAAGGATAATGCAATTTTTAGATTTCAAATAAGGTAATTTACTGATTACACCTTGCATTAAGGAAAATGATTTTGCAATAAGTGTATAACATGTAATAGTGAGAATGTTTTAAGATTCTACAACTGTTACATGACAAGGAGTAGAAGGGTGTGTTATGCAATCACTTGGTGGAAATCATTGCCATCGAATTGAAAGTTTCTCAATACTAATAATAATGCACAACACTCATCAGTATTATGTTTAATATTTTTGTCATATCGACAATGTGGAACATTTGAACCTTTATGATATAATATTAGCTTGTCTTTCATTGGTGGTAATGTTATAATTTCTTTGTTTAGAAGTTGTTGTAGTTTTCTTTCACTTTCAGGTGGCGAACAAGGGAACTTTAGTTTCTATAGCTTGTAAGGCCTCTTGTGGTTGCTAGATTCACCAACTTCTCTAGATGGGATTAGGGCAGGAGGTCCTAAGATGATCTTATCTTTGTTATCCTTACCCTTAGGAGGTATGGGTTGCTCTTAAGGAAGGAGGATACTTATATCAGGAGGAGGATCTAAGACAATAGTACCATCACTATGAAGCCTTAAGTATTCTTTAGAAGCACTTATGTTGAGAGGGGGATCTTGATATCCTATCCCTTTGCTTTCTGTAGTTGGTATTTGCTCTAGGTGTTGATGAATTTTATGTTCACTTGTTGTATCACATCCTTGTTTGTGTAAGATCATGAATCCTTTGCCATATGTCTCTTCAAGGTTGATTGATGTGTTGGTTACTTTGTTGACATAGGATGGTTGAATGTTTGCTTATTTAGAGCAGTTAGGTTCACCTATGGTAGGGAACTTAGGTTCAACTTGTGACTCAGTTTTAGGAGGTAAAAGATCAAAAATTTCAAGTTTTGTTCGTTGTTTCATTGTAGGATAAAAGGATGCATTGGACTCAAGGTTGTTAAGGAAATCATTTATGAATTCATTCATGTTGGCATCATCTTCTCTAATGATGCCAACATCACAAGGAGGACATGCATTAGGAGTTGTGTGAGCATGAGTAAGTTCAATTTCATTAGGGTCATTGCCAAAAACACAATTTTAAATATCAACCAAGGAGAAAAAGGACTTCCACACATTGCCTAAAAAATTCTCCATTTTCAGAATTTTAGATCTAGCCATGGTAATTTACTAATTATACAATGCAATAAGTTGAAAATGAAATATTTTGATGCAATTTTGAACTTTTAACAATCCACTAAATTGAAGCAATTTAAGCTAAATGTAATGAGAATTAATGAAACAACAAATCAAGAAACTGAAACTAAAAGATAATAGAACCAAACAGAAGCTAAAAACTGATATTTTAATGTCCTGAAAATGTGGATCTGTAGCTAACAAGGACTCATTCACCAATAAGGGAAAATGGGTCCTGGTTAAATCTTTCTAGGATTTTTCTATGGATTTCAAAGTGAATTTTAATGCTTTTTTAGATGCCAAAAGGTACATATCAGACCTAATTAGGGACTTATTCACCAGTAAAGGTAAATGGGTCCTAGTTAGGTGTTTTTAAACTATTTTTGGATATTTTTCAAGTTCTCAATTATATCTTTCAGTTCCAGTTTTAAAACAGTAAGCTTCAACTTCAATTTTTCCAAAAAATCAATGTAAAAATGCAATGAAAAGATGAAATGCAAGACCTAATTTGAAGTGCAATTTTGTTTTGATTTTCAAATGCAATTGAATGAGATCTAAATGAGATGCAAAATGACTAATTTTTTTTTGTAATTTTCAGATTTAAGAAGTGCAAAATAATGCAAATCTAAACCCCATATGATATGCAAGATTTCAATGAAAAATAAGAAACCCTAAATAAAATATTAAGTCAATGCAAATCTAAATGCAATTAATGCAATATTTTAACTTAAGATGCAATGAAAGACTCCAAAAATCATAAAATTACAATGTTGAATGAGTTGGGTTCACCAAAATGAAAAGGCGAAAAATAGGGTCCACAAAAATAGATCAACAAAGTGATGGACCAATAGTTTTTCTAAGACCTTTTTCACTCAAACTATGCAAAATAAGATGCCAATAACAATAAAAAATGCAACCTAACTATTATAGCAACTATGGGGGATTTTTTTAGAGCATAAGAAGTTGTGTACCTGGCCACAAAGTTGTTGTTTTTGAGCTATGGAGGATTCATTCACCTTCAATGGAAAATGGGTCATTTTAGGGATTTGGAAAAATTATTCCAAGATCGTGTTCCTTGATGTCCACACTTTTGAAATCCCTATTATCAGCTTTTTGAAGTTGATATGCAATTCTGTAGAGATATTTATGTGATCTTGCACTTTGAATGACAACTTTAGCAACTTTGCAACTTTGACAATCTTGCTAAACCTGACCTTCAACCTATAAATTTGTAATCACACACTCAATTGTAGAAAAACTTTTTGATTTGTTAGTGAATGGGGGTTTTCCTCAGTCAAACCCCTTGTAGGTAATTAAACCAAATGATAGAATGAGGGAAATGAAGTATGAAACTTGAAATATGTAAATAATGTCACCTTGGATGTTGTCTTGTGAAACAAATCTACAAACTAACATGTAGTGGCCATGAAGAATGTAGATCTTGGATCCTTGAATATGATATGAACAATAGTTGCAAGTAGATCTTCAATGCTACATCCACCCTCTTTAGCTCAACAACATGAATGAATGCATTAAACTTGTTGGTTGTTTTTAATGAGCAAACTGTGTTGGTCTCCTATTCTACCTATGGAGTAGCCATCTCCACCAAGGGCAGCTCAGAGGACCTAGGACTAACTCTGACAAGATTCACCAAAGACTAAGATCTTCCCGTGACTTTAGGCTCGAGAACCGTAGGTATACCCACACAATGCCTCAAATAAGACTAGACATTTCTTTTTATAGCAGATGACTCCTGATGCCAAGTATTGAGAACCTCAAATATGGCTAGATTCCCAGTAACACAATACTTGCAGCAACCAGGAGGTAGGGCAAGACATCAAACAAGATTGATTAAATAAAATGATTGATCTTGAGCAAGAAGACTAGAACCCTAAAGACAAATAGCATATATCATATTAGTGCCATATCCATTGGGCTAGGAGTCACAATAATCTGCAAATAGAAGGAACCATTACTCTGGACATTAAAGTCTTTGCAAGATTAACCTTATTAGTCTCACAACTAGTGATCAGATCTATAAGACTACTTATCAAATCCTCCTATCATACATATGAATCTCTGATATGATTAAAGCATTTAACTTATTCCTTGAATAAGAGCAACAACCAGAACAGACAGTAAAACGTTACATTAAAATGATTAAATAAGTGATCCTTGATCAACTTTCATTAACAATCCATATGCACAATACAAAGGAGAGACTTAAAGATCTCAATCTATACATTCAGATTCATACATGTGTCCAAGACCTCACAATTTATAGACTGTAACCCTAAACCTCAAAATCTGGTAAAAACCTGACTCTGTGACTTAGTGCTCTTCTCTTCAAATTTTTGTTCTAACTTCTGGCCCCAACCCTACAAATGCTTCAGAAGTTCCTTTTAAACAGCTCTGGAAACACCATCCAGCTCAGAGCCACATCAGCACCATGTCAAACCCTAATCGCCATGTTCTTCAACTAATTCTCTGGCCTCATAAATGTCATTGGTCGGGTTGCTGCAGGAAAGACACTCCCGCACGAAAGAAGCTAGGCAATCGATGTCAAATCTGCCGCCAAATCCGTGCATCCATACTCGAGCCATGCCGTCCTTGTACCAGAGCTACGTCACCATGAATGCTGGTTCGGTGGAGCCAGTGACCAACTCTCTGTCACCATGAATGCACCAGGCTTCTGGCATGAACATAGCAGAAACCCTAACCATGGCTTAGCTTGAAACTCGACCGTTGATCGTCCATGATTAGACGACCACCTTTAAAATATCCATTAGCCGTTGTCGTTGAGATGTCATATAGGTTCAGAATGCTTCATCGAAATGTATTTCCTTTATGTGCTTTCCATTCACCAAGATAGGGGGACACCTCACACCGAAGCAATCCTTTCATTTTGTTCACAGTCGCTATAGCTTATCGCTCTCGGGGAGACCTCCTGTAGATGTCATTTCCTTTCCCCGAAAGTCCCCTCGCGTTTGTCATGTCGCTGCAGTTTAAGGTTTTTCTTGCTGAAAAGCACTTTTTATTTGACACTGTCGCCGTAGGATCAGACCATCGGGGAGACATCATAGAGATTCTATCAGGTTACACCGAAAGCCACGTACTGAACCCCGTTGGCAAGACACACTGAGTTCGTTGAGACACTATAGCGAAGCAACATTAGCCATATCGAAGAACCCTGAAATGCTGGTCGGCATAACAAGCCGACATTGCCAAGACCTTTCAATGAAAGGTATAACCTACATTGAAAGCAAAACAAAAAATACCGTCGGCAAGACACAACAGATTCGCTATGACATACATCGATGCCTCAAGCCCTTTGCCGATAGAACCCACACTCGATCGCCAAAACAAAACCAAGGTCACGCCGACAACCACCTACAAATAAATTCCAGTCACTGTGATATATGATAAGTCTTGCCGATAGGCAACTAAAACTTATGCAAGCAAAGAACGCACAACAGGTCGGGGAAACAATAGGAAACCTATGTCGAAGGGAAGTCACACTGAAGAGTAAAAAAGGGGGGGCGGTAAAAAGGACTTTGGGGAGACCAAGGGGAGTCGGGAAGACCTCACCCCGAATGGAAACCATCACACCAAAAGGAAAGCCCGTCGGTGAGACACAAAGGGGTCGGGGAGACATCTCCCCGACATAGTGAACATAGGCTGAGAAGATAAGGCCTCGGGGAGACAAGCAGGGGTTGCCAAGAGGTTACCCCGAGAGCCAAAAGTCACGCCAGAGGCAATGTGGGGCCGGTCAAAGTGGTAGCAAGGGGCCGGTGACGAACGAGAGACAAGGCTCGGGGAGGAACTTAAGTGAGATGCGCACCGGCCAGATCAGTCACCAAAGGAAAAGAACAAGTGGCCAGAAAGGAAAAAGAACCCAAAACGATCTCGCCCCCACCTTCGCAAAAGAGAGCGGATATGGAGCCGGAACCAAAACAAGACCAAAAAGCCCCGGAGGCGGAGACAAAAGGAAAACAGGAACCTCGCAAAAATTTCCAAGACAAACTCCCGACCTGATTTTTCCCACACCAAAAGCAAAAGGAAAACAAAGTGAGCGGAGTCGGGAAAACAACCAATGACCGACACAGGGCAGAAAGGGAAAGAAACTCCAAGCACGCGGAATCAAAACTGGGACGGATGCGTGAACAGGAATTAGAACTTCAAAATTTGGAAAAGTTCTAGTTCCGTTCAAGCATCCATTCTGCCTCCGAAAAGACAAAAGAGAAGCTAGGGCAAGCAAAAGAGAAAGGGGAACCAAATAAAAAGGCCCAAAAATGGGGAAGAGAAAAACCAGGAAAAACCCTAACACAGGCCGCCCCAACGGGGAGATGAAAACTAGCACGCTCGGCTCAACCCTTGTGGGAGCCCATTTAACCCATGTGCCAAAATGAAACACACCCCAGAGCTAAAGTTATATCATGAAAAACAAGGGCACACAACCAAAACCTGAAAGACAACCAAAAAAGGCTCTAACATAGGCTCTAGTTGTGCATGTATGCCCCCCGTGGGCATAACAAGAATTCAAATCACTGAGAGAGCATACTAGAACAAAAGGAAACCAAAAACAACGAGGAGCTAACCAGACAAGGTTAGCAGACACAACAAAACAAAACCGACCAGAAAAGCAAAAACCTAACCTAATGTTCATGGAAAAAGAAATGCTTCAGATGAAGCACCACTTCGAGAATTGTCCATGAACAGGCAATTCAAGAGTTACATTGTTGATTCTTTATTTCATTTGATGACACTAGGTCACCAAATGAAAAATGAGAGCTAGCCTTTACCTCTGTCAAATACAATTCTGCAAAATGAGCTGGTCTCTCCCAACTCATGCTTGCCTCTGCCAAACTGCAACAATATGAATGAATGCACCTCTGCAAACATAAGTATATGATTGCCTTTGTGTAAGTGAAAACTTGCTCTCTATTTAGTTTTATCTTCCACTAGCAACCAGGTCCAATAAACTTTATCATTGCCACACTCTTGATTCTTTGATTCTGTATCGTGTGGCAATACCTGTGAATATTGATCAAGACCATATGAAAACATAGTCTGATCACAAACAGATGCCTGATAAAACATGTTAGTACCTCTCAACAGGCTGTCATATTCACCATTATAAACATGTACATGATCCTTATGCATTTGAAAGTCAGGCATACTTTCAAAATACTGACTGTTATGTGACAACAAGCTGTCATATTCACTATTTACATTACCCTAAAGCTGAAAACAACTAGCTCCAGTGCTCTGCATATTGTCACATTCTGTGAAAACTTCATCAAGTGTATACAAAGGGATACACTCACCATTCAACACATCTTGCAACTGCTCTATATCATTTTTAGTAGGAGGAGGCACATCATTAATGCAATGATGGATTAAACTACTACTCCCACTTCCTCTTTTCACTTGGATCTGTTCTTCATCATGCTGGCAATGAGAGTCACCAAAGGATTCTAACTCATCTTCATGGGTTGTCCAACTATCATCATCATCCCAATCTTGCTCACCATTGAGAAACTCTAGTTCAGAAGCACAATCTGATTTCAAACTGAAATCAGTGTCATCATGATATGCAAGATCACCATTAGAAGGGGCATCAGAATCACTTGCATCATACCTTGCATCCTATAGGTCCTCATCGTCAAGACCGATATGAGTTTCCCACAACAACCTAGAGTTGTTGTGTGCAAACCTTTGATATTCTGTGGTTAGAAAATCTGATATTTGTTTACAACTTAGTAGGTTACTGCTCTGTCCTACCCTCTCAACCACTTCTTCCTCTTCTTGACCTCTACCAGGACTAGATACATCACCAAAGGTATCAAGGAACAAAGTTCTGAGCTGATACCATGAAACAATGGAGTGCACTGGTAAGCAAGTGAACCAATCATCAACCACACCTTCTAAAGATTTGACAAATAGCTTCATGACCACATCCTCTTTTTCAACCTGACAATGTCCAATGAAATCAATAAAAAGTTGAATATGTCTTGATGCTGATTCCTCAACACCACCTTTAAACTTGGGTAAATATTTATTGATTCCCCTAGAGGCAGCATGTGGGTAACCCTAGATTTTATCAAAATCCAAAGGGCTGTATCTTTCCTTATCATACTCTCTCTTATGAGGACAAGACTGTGCCTTAAGCATGGTATCAAAGCTTGTAGAGGGAGAAACATGACAACAATGCATTTTGCAAATGAAACCTATCCCTCTACAACTATCCACTTGCAATATTCAAACTTCCCTTGATGCTAGTGCTTGATCTCACCAAATAAAGGGGAATAATTTTTTTTTCAAAAAGCATGAAGAATACTTGGAAACATTGCAGTCATGGAACTATTCTTTGAATCTTCAATGGGTTTACCTTCACAAAGTCACCACCTCTTTGTAGAGGATAGAACTTCAAATGATATGAAGCTCACTTACATGTAAATCTTTCTCTGAGTTCCATCCAACAGAGCACCATAGATCTTGTAGCTTTCAGGTTCACTGCAACAAAGCTTTTCTCCAAACCTGAGATTCTTCAAGCTTTGAACCTAACCAACATGGCAATTGATATGACTCTTTGATAAGGAAATATTCTATTCAATCCCCAGTGGAGTCACCATCTTGTTGGTTGTTTTTAATGAGCAACCAGGTTGGTCTCCTATTCTACCTATGGAGTAGCCATCTCCAGTCAAGGGAAACTCGGAGGACCTGGACCAACTGACAAGATTCAGTCAAAGACTGAGATCTTCTACACTTTAGGCTCTACAGAACCAGGGCGGGTATACCCTCACAATGCCTCAAATAAGACTAGACATTGCTTTTTATAGCAGATGACTCCTGATGCCAAGTATTGAGAACCTCAAATATGGCTAGATTCCCAGTAACACAATACTTACAGCAACCAGGAGGTAGGGCAAGACATCAAACAAGATTGATTAAATAAAATGATTGATCTTGAGCAAGAAGACTAGAACCCTAAAGACAAATAGCATATATCATATCAGTGCCATATCCATTGGGCTAGGAGTCACAATAATCTGCAAATAGAAGGAACCATTACTCTGGACATTAAAGTCTTTGCAAGATTAACCTTATTAGTCTCACAACTAGTGATCAAATCTATAAGACTACTTATCAAATCCTCCTATCATACATATGAATCTCTGATATGATTAAAGCATTTAACTTATTCCTTGAATAAGAGCAACAACTAGAACATACAGTAAAATGCTACATTAAAATGATTAAATAAGTGATCCTTGATCAACCTTCATTAACAATCCATATGCACAATACAAAGGAGATACTTAAAGATCTCAATCTATACATTTAGATTCATACATGTGTCCAAGACCTCACAATTTACAGACTGTAACCCTAAACCTCAAAATCTGGTAAAAACCTAACTCTGTGACTTAGTGCTTTTCTCTTCATATTTTTGTTCTAACTTCTGGCCCCTAACCCCTAAAAATGATTCAGAAGCTCCTTTTAAATAGCTCCGGAAATGCCATCCAGCTCAGAGCCACATCAATGCCATGTCAAACCCTAATCACCATGTACTTCAACTACTTCTCTGGCCTCATAAATGTCATTGGTCGGGTTGATGCAGGAAAGACACTCCCACACGAAAGAAGCCAGGCAATCGATGTCAAATCTGCTGCCAAATCTGCACATCCATACTCGAGCCATGTCATCCTTGTACCAGAGCTGTGTCACCATGAATGTTGGTTCGGTGGAGCCAGTGACCAACTCTCTATCACCATGAATGCACCAGGCTTCTGGCGCGAACATAACAGAAACCCTGACCATGGCTTAGCTTGAAACTTGACCGTTGATCGTCCATGATCAGACGGCCTCCTTTAAAATCTCCATTAGCCATTATCGTTGAGATGTCATATAGGTTCAAAATGCTTCATCAAAATGTATTTCCTTTGTGTGCTTTCCATTTGCCGAGACAGGGGGACACCTCACACCAAAGCAATCCTTTCATTTTGTTCACAGTCGCTATAGCTTATCACTCTCGGGGAGACCTCCTAAAGATGCCATTTCCTTTCCCCAAAAGTCCCCTCGCATTTGTCATGTCGTTGTAGCTTAAAGTTTTTCTCGCCGAAAAGAACTTTTCATTTGACACTGTTTCCATAGGATCGGACCATCGGGGAGACATCATAGAGATTCTATCAAGTTACACTGAAAGCCACGTACTCAACCCCGTTGGCAAGACACACTGAGTTTGCTGAGACACTATAATGAAGCAACATTAGCCATATCGAAGAACCCTGAAACACCGGTCGACATAACAAGCCGACATCGCCAAGACCTTTCAATGAAAGGTATAACCCACGCTGAAAGCAAAACACAAAATACCATCGGCAAGACACAACAGATTCACTATGACATACATCGATGCCTCAAGCCCTTTGCCCATAGAACCCACACTCGATCACCAAAACAAAATCAAAGTCACACTGACAACCACCTGCAAATAAATTCCAGTTGTTGTGATATATGATAAGTCTTTCCAATAGGCAACTCAGACTTATGCAAGCAAAGAACGTACAACAGGTCAGGGAAACAATAGGAAACCTATGCCAAAGGGAAGTCACATTGAAGAGTAAAAAAGGAGGGGTGGTAAAAAGGACTTCAGGGAGACCAAGGGGAGTCGGGAAGACCTCACCCCAAATGGTAACCATCACGTCAAAAGGAAAGCTCATCGGTGAGACACGAAGGGGTCGGGGAGACATCTCCCCGACATAGTGAACATAGGCCGAGAAGATAAGGCCTCTAGGAGACAAGCAGGGGTCACCAAGAGGTTACCCCGAGAGCCAACAGTCATGTCGGAGGCAATGTGGGGCCAGTGAAAGTAGTAGCAAGGGGCCAATGACAAACGAGAGACAAGGCTTAGGGAGGAACTTAAGTGAGATGCGCACCGGCCAGATGAGTCGCCAAAGGAAAAGAACAAGTGGCCAGAAAGGAAAAAGAACCCAAATCGATCCCGCCCCCGCCTCCACAAAAGATAGCGGATACGGAACCAAAACCAAAACAAGATCAAAAAGCCCTGGAGGTGGAGACAAAAGGAAAACATGAACCTCACAAAAAGTTCCAAGACAAACCCCTGACCCGGTTCTACCCCCGCCAAAAGAAAAAGGAAAACAAAGTGAGTGGAGCCAGGAAAACGACCAACAACCGATGCAGGGCAGAAAGGGAAAGAAACTCCAAGCACGTGGAATCGGAACCAGGACGGATGCATGAACAGGAATTAGAACTTCACAATTTGGAAAAGTTCTAGTTTCGTTCAAGCATCCATTCCACCTCCTAAAAGACAAAAGAGAAGCCAGGGCAAGCAAAAGAGAAAGGGGAACCAAATAAAAAGGCCCAAAAATGGGGACGAGAAAAACCAGGAAAAAACCTAACATTGGTCACCCCAACGAGGAGATGAAAACTAGCACGCTGGGCTCAACCCTTGTGGGAGCCCATTTAACCTACGTTCCAAAATGAAACACACCCCAGAGCTAAAGTTATATCATGAAAAACAAGGGCACACAACCAGAACCTGAAAGACAACCAAAAAAGGCTCTAACATCCCTATTGGGGTTACATAGGTAGAAAGTTTTCATAGTTCCTAAGCTTCAATATTATATTAAGGTTTCCCATAAAAGCATACCAGGACCCATTCACCATTGGGTGAATGAGTCCTAGGAGGCCTATAAAAACCAATTTTTCTAAGCTTTCTAGTGATTGTTGTACTTCCTAGGCCTACTAGTAACCTATAGTATTAGTCTAGAAAGTTTTGGGAACTTTTGTTTTATGCATCTTGGTCAAAATCATCCATTTAGTGTAGTCATTTTTGAATAATTTCAAAATCATTTCAGTAGCAAAAATCATCATATCTGAAAATTTTTACATCCCTAAAGCTTTGCATAATATGTATAAAAGTACTTTCCACTTTTTCATACACAATGTTTACATTCATGAAGCTTTCCATAAGTTTGATAAAAGTGTTTTTCATTTTTGGATACATATTTTTTGCATTCTTTAAGTTCTACATAAATTGGATAAAGTAATTTTCATCTTTAGATATACATTGTTCACATTCTTGAAGCATGCATAAGATGGTTAGAAGTACTTTTCATTTTTGGTCAAACAATTTTAGTATCTTATATTTATAAGCATGCCAAGAAAAATTTCATCCCTCCCCCTTATGAGAAAGCTTTAGTGAAAGAGACTACAATGGTGGATAATTATGACAATAAAATTTGGCCTTCTCCTAATATCTCTCCTATTTCTGACAAAGATATTTTAGTGTTAGAAGACCAAACCAATGAGAGTTATGAGAATCCTATTTGTCTCTCTTCATCTAGGGAAAAAAAATTGAACAAGAAAATACCATCTAAAACAAAAAAAAACACGGGTTCCACCTTTTGAGAGATGGGACTAAAGGGGGATTAGGGTTCCTTCCTCCTATTTCCTTCAATTTTAATTAAAGGAAACCCTAGAGATCTCAATCGAAGGATGGAATTAGGGAAAGATATCTATAATAGGGTGTCTTAGGGGTGTGATTAAAGACAAAAGGGGGTTCACCACCAAGGAAAGGCTTGGAAGGAAGGGTATGCAAATGATATGTAAACGTAACTATGCAACCTAAGATATGAAATCAAAAATTAGAATAATGAACTTAGAAAGGAAAAAGGTGAACTTGGAAAGTTGAAGAATCTTAGAATAAGGTCTAAAATCCTAAAAATATAACTTTTAATAGTCACTAGGACTCATACACTAGTAGGGGCAATTTATTCCTAGTTTAGGGTTTGGGTTGAAATAAGAATCTGGAACTGCTAGACCAAGATCTACAAAAAATGCTTGAAATTTGGTATACTAGGACTCATACACCACAAGTTGTGATTTAGTCCCAATATCACGTTTGATCTTAAACTTTGGAATCCTCTAGTAATTTTTTGCAGCTTCTCTCCCTTCTGATCTCTAAGTTTGAAACACTAAATTCTGCTTTGTAGGTGACTTTTTGCAATCTTGCAATGTAGATGACAACTTTGGCAACTTTTCTCCAATCTTTCTCTTCAATAGATCTTCAATCTAAATTTGCAAATCACACATCGAAGAGAGGGAATTTTTTTTTTTTAGTAGATAGTGGTTTAGCTTGGTCAAGCCCTATTTTGATAATCAAACCTAGAAATGAATAGAAATAGAATGAAGGAATGATGAATGAACAAATATGCTATATTGCAACTCACCAAACCCTTGGAATAAAGGTTGCAATCTTGTATGCAATGGCTAGCATGAATGTAAATCTTGAATCTTGATAGAATGATATGGATCTTGACTTGAAATCTTTCTTGAATCATAAGAACCTACATCATAAATGTTATCTCAAAAACATGAACATGATGCATGATAACTTTGACATGAAGCTTGAATCTTGAATAATGCTCCAAAATGCTTGATAATCAACTCTTGAATGCTCTTGAATGCTCTTGTAAACTCTTGTGATCTCAAATTTTCTACAATGCTTCAATACTTGAATTGCAAGATGAAGTTGGAAAAACAAAGAAGATTGACTATCTCTACAATTTTGTGTTGTCATTGATGTCACCATGTTGTGCCTGATCTGGTATTTTTGGTCTAGTATTTGAACTAGTATTCGAGCTACACTCTCTAGTATTCTAGTCCACATTTCTCCATAGTTAGTAATTAATGCTTACAATTTTGAGAAATTTTTTATGGTCATTGAAGGCATGCATGTTTGGAAAATTACATGCTTCAGTGCTCGTACAACGTAGTGGCATCTAACAAAATGTTTATTTCTTTTTGAAGTCTATTCATTGCTAAATTCTTGGGATAATTGTGATATGGTGAATTAATTTTTCTATGCGGATATATGTGCGATCTATTTTAGGTATTTGCGGACATATTGTAGTGTATTGGAGGTTTGAATTACTTTCTTGGAAATATTTTATGGAGCTGACAGTTAGTATTTTTGGTAAATATGAAATGCATCTAATTAGGCCGACCTAATTGATTCTTTTGGAAAAGATTAGGTATATAAATGAATATGTTGGATAGTTTTATGGGTGAGAGATAGATAGAGAAATAGAAGTGTATGTGTATGTGCAAAATCAATGAAGCAGTTGTGATTGAAAATTTGGAAGTGAGTGAAAAGGATGAAGTGTGTTGAATCAGTCTATTGAGCATCACCAAAACTGCATCAACATTTGTTAGGTGCACTATTCTTAGTTCATTTTGGTTGTAAAGCCCAATTTTGTTTTGTCAATCATTTTATAGGTAGTGAGCCTCTCTTGCAAGCATTGATATTTTGTATTTGGACAGTGAGCCCTTGGCAGTGAGCCTTTTTATTTTTTAGTTTCAAACCACTTTATATTTTGAGTTAATCCTCATCGTGGTTTTTCCCTCCTTGGGTTTTCCACATAAAAATATAGTGTTTATTGTATTAAATTGCTTTTTTATTATCTATGTTTCATTTTCATGCTTTATAATAATTAGTGTGGTTGTGGAATTAATAATATTTGAAGTTTTTAAGTTTGAATTATGTGAACTAATTCACCCCCCCTCTTAGTTGTCCTGCATCTTTAATAATTGGTATCAGAGATTTGGTTCCTTGGTGAAGAGCTTAACCACTTAAGGAGGATCTTGATGGTTGATCAGATGGATGATAAAGAAGAACTTCAAACTACACTTAAGGATCTGGACATAGTTGAAAATGAAAACATAGATCTTAAGGAGAATATGGATGAAGAAAATGAATGTGTCCAAAAGCTTAAAGAACAATTAAAGAAATTCAAGGAAATACATAGAGAAGTGAGTGAGCAGTTGAAACAAGAAATAATTGGATTGAAAGTGACAGTAGAAGAGAAGAAGAGAATTGAATAATTTTTTAATACAATGGTGCAGAACAAAAAGGATGAATACTCTAAACTTGAACAAGAGGTGGTAAATTTGAGGATTGAACTAGAAAAGGAAAAGCTCTATGAGAATAATTTTAAATCAAGTTCTGATAAGCTTGGAGAATTGATTGCTAGAAAAAAATCAAGTAAAGACAAAGTTGGTCTAGGAAATGATACAAGTGAAAGTTCTAAGGACAATCAGATGATTCAGAACAAAGGAATACAGAAGAAAATTTCAAGAAATTTTACAAAGAGCCCACCTGTGAGATAGCCTAATGCACAAAGTATCCCTCTTTCAATGGAATTTGTTTCTTCTATTTCACCAAAAAAAAATTTCAATGTAAGAAGGTTGGACATAAAGTTACTGAATGCATATCTCAAGTAAGAATAATAATTTGGGTAGTGAGGAAAAAATTTAATGAATCGATAATGAATTAGTTCTTTAATGGCTATTGTTATACCTATAAAAAATTTGGACATAGAGAAAATCAATGTAGATCAAGAGGAAATGGAGGTTAGAATAATCAAAAAAATGTCATCTGTTATAATTTTAATAAACCAGGGCATGTTTCAAAGGTTTGTAGAAGAAAGAAAGGAAAGAAGTTCACTCCAGAAGAGAAGAATGATTTGGTAAAGAACGTCAACAAAGAAGAAATGAAGCAAGAGATGAATAAGATATGGATGAAGAAAGAGGAAGAAAATCCTGAAGCTATTGATGCATTTGTGCCCTCATCCTATACATATGAATCCTCTAGGAATTAGAACTAGCATGGTCTTAAGGGGAGCATCATCAGAAAATTATCAAAAACCCCTAGATAAAAGGAGTGTCAAAGGCTAGCATGAGGATGAGATGCGAAGAATGAGGAATTAGAGGTTGTGGAAAAGGAACCAGAAGAAAACATGCTGTCATGATGATTTTCGGACCAAATTAGGGTTTTTTGTTTTGAGAAGAATGCTTTAGCGGCTTTTTGATGTTTGTCACATTTAATGCATTTAGGGTAAATTTGATGGTGTATAAGATAAAGTTTGTGAGCCTTCTTTATTAATTAAGAATTTGAAGAACTTGGAAGGTGCTCTGAAACAGTCTTGAAGTTAGCTTGAAGCAATTTTGAAGGGAATTCAAAAATTGACTCAAGTAATCTAGAATTTGTTTCTCTGTTTGTAGAAGGTGAAGAAGAAAAATGAAGAAATTTCAACTAAAAAATAAAAGAAAGTGTAGAAATGGATAAAGAATCGAGTGGAATCATACTACTTAAGGTGAAAGGAGTTGAGTTAGAATAATTTGATATAGAAAGATGAAAGAAATGGAACTAGGGTTGAACTAAACTGAACTACAAAACATAAAAACCCTAGGTATGGGTTTGTGGAGTGGAATTTTGTGGGTTTCCAATAAAGAATTTATTTTTTTCTTGTTGAATCATTTCAAGAACAAAAGTATTGTATTGGAAAAACCCTACTTAGTTACAAAGGGAGCGATTGAGATTATTACTAGCTTATGTAGTATTTGAGATCTTCCTAGAAAGAAAACTGTAAAATACAAAGATGTGGAGGAATTGACTAGCATTAGTAAAGATCCATGATCCCTATTGATAAACACTCTCAAGGATTTTTCTATAAGGTATATTGCGTATGAAATTTATTACAAGATCTATTTTAGAAATTGTGAAGGTTCCACATCAGCTAATGCTATTTATATTACACATATGATGGTCAAGGAAAATAGGAAATTTGATCTATGAGGCTTGTTACTTGAGAATCTTTATGAAAATGTTTGAATGTCGATGATTGAGGGCTATCCCTTTTGTTTTGGATCTTTTCTAGTGTTCTTGGTGTTTTACTTTTTGTGTTCCCTACCATGAGAAGATAATGTGCTATGGGAATCTAGGATTCCTTTTGGAAAATAGGTCCATAGGTACCTAGGAGTGTAGACAGATAATGCAAGTATGTGCAAATCTTAGTTCACATCCTTGAAAATAAATATTTTCTCTAGTATATCTGTGTCAAGTCAGTTTGAAGTGGGATCTTCCTTTGGTAAAAAGGAATTGGAGGTTGTAATTAGTGATTCCCCTCTAGAATCAAATAAGAGAAAAGTTATAACTAAAGATATCATTGACATTTTAGAAGAAAAAGAGAAAGTATCCCCTGATGACATCTAGTCTATGATATTTAAGGGGAAGTTGAAGAAGAGGTGAATTATGGAGTGTAGCCTCTCCTATTGAGAGATTGAAGATTGATGATGCTTTGGTAGAATATATACTTCATAAAGGTATTGGAGTATTAGTTGTTTCTGATTCCTTGTAGGAAAATCTAGTTGATATTGTTGAAGAAATAATGTTGCTTGAAGGTCTGCAAGGATGAAAGTTTGAAGCTTTGGTCGAAAAGAGATGTGTTAAAGCTAAGGGGAGATTATCTAAGCTTATTTTGGAAACAAAGAAATGCATTAAAGAAATATCTAATATTTACAAGTATTGTCTCCAGTGGCCTGCTGTAGTAGATAACTTTAGAAGTAGAATTGAAGCAATCGAATCTGAAGTGAACAAAATTGGAAAGAATTTTGACATTTTTGAAGACAAAGAAGGGAAGGAAAGATTGAGAGTTTTTGAATTACAAGATGAACTGGTTGTTGTACAAAGATGAAGAGATGATTTAGTGAAAACCTTTTGGCTCCTTCAGGAGATTGTTAAGGTTTGGTTAAGATCACTATTCCATAATACTTACTAAAGCAGAAGATGTTGAAAGATAATGTTCCTATTGGCATCCACTTTTACTCTATTGGGCTTATTAGAAAGCATCTGCACAAGATTGGATTCAACTAAATTTAATTGGAAGAAATTGTGTCTAGTTCTCAAGGAAAGATACAAGAAAGTGTTTCAGGTGAAGAGTGTCATTTTTACTTGAATCCCGAGTGTTCAATTTTTGTTGTTTTTGCTATGGAGAAAAAAAAAGGAATAAGAAGTTAATTGAATTGATGTTTGAAACTTTTGGATGGCTCAAATTTTTTGATGAATTGAAATATTTTTGATCTTTGATGTTACCATGTTTAAACCTTGTTTACATCTTTTTTTTGGCCGCCCTTTGCCATTGATGTCAAAGAGGGAGAGAGTTAGAGCAGAGTTAGAGTATGGGAATAGATTTGAAATGTTGGGAGAGTTTTAAGAAGTTTTTTTTACATGTTTCTATCAATGAAAAAGGGGGAGATTGTTGGAAAAATGAAGAAGATTGATTATCTCTATAGTTTTGTGTTGTCATTAATGTCACCATGGTGTGCCTTATCTAATATTTTTGGTCGGGTATCTAAACTGATATTCGAGATACACTCTTCAGTATTCTAGTCCACTTTTCTCCACAATTGGTAATTAATGCTTATGGTTTTGAGAAATTGGTTATGGTCATGGAAGGCTTGCATTTTCAGAATATTATGTGCCCCAGTGCTCATACAATGTAGTGGCATCTAGCAAAATGTTTATTGTTTTTTGAAGTCTATTCCTAGATGACTTCTTGGGAAAATTGTGATAAGGTGAATTAATTTTTCTATGTGGATATATGTGCAACCTATTTTAGGTATTTTCCGAAATAATGTAGCACACTGGAGATTTGAATTACTTTCTTGGAAATAATTTATGGATCCAACAGTTAGTATTTTTGGTAAATATGAAATGCATCTAATTAGGCCAACCTAATTGATGCTTGTGAAAAATATCAATTATATAAATGAATATGTTGGATAATTTTATGGGTGAGAGACAGATAGAGAAATAGAAGTGTATGTGTATGTGCAAAATCAATGAAGCAGTTGTGATTGAAAAGTTGGAAGTGAGTAAAAAAGATGAAGTGTGTTGAATAGTTATATTGAGCATCACTAGAATTGTATCATCACTTGTTAGGTGCACTATTCTCAATTCATTTTGGCTATAAAGTCCAATTTTGTTTTTTCAATCCTTTTGTAGGCAGTGAGCCTCTCTTATAAGTAGTGAGCTTTCTTATTTGAACAAGAGTCCTTTCAAGGTAGTGAGCCTTTCTATTTTCAGTTTGAAACTACTTTATATTGTGAGTTAATCCTCACTGTGGTTTTTCCCTTCTTGGGTTTTCCATGTAAAAATCTAGTGTTTATTGTGTTAAATTATTTTTGTTATCTATGTTTCATGCTCATACTTTACAATAGATAGTGTGGTTGTGGAATTAATAAGAGTTGAAGTTTTTAAGTTTGAATTTTATGACAACTAATTCACCCCCCCTCTTAGTTGTCTTTCATCTTTTACAGATGACTTGTAAGCTTTCTAGAGGAAAATATGTGAAATAAACTTGTATTTATACTTTTTTATGCTAAATTTCCCAAAATTACAACACTACAAGCCGACATTAGATCTAGGAGAATAAAATCCCACCAAGAATTTTCATTTAAAAGAGGTCCAATCTAAGTGGGACTTAGATTCTATTTAGGGCATATGATTCCTAGTAGGCTAAGCTTGGGACATAATTTTCAAGAAATGTTTAGTTTTATAGCTAAATTCAGGACTAGGTACTGAAACTTAGTTGGGACCCATATGCCCAAGGTGGAGTATGAGTCCCAAATCACTAAATATAGGCCATACAATCCAAAATCATTGAATTATGTTTGTTCATTAGATATGTGCCAGGATTATCCTTGGAAAGATGCATTAAATAAGGCTTTTGGGTGCAAAATAGGACCAAATAAGTCATAAAGAAGCCCAATTTTACTAGGGATGGCCCAAAAAAGTTTGAAAATGTAAAGGGATACATTTTTCTACACTAAAATTAGCCACCACTTTAGTGAAAGGAGGAACTTGCTTCAAACTCACACTAAAGTAGAAAAAATTGCATCAAGAGTGGTCCAAGTGTACCAATGCTAGTAAGATAGGATGACAATGACCAAGAGGGTTGTGCAAGCCCCCAGGATCAAGATCCTATGGAAAAATAACATATACACTAGAGAAAACACATTAAAATGATGTGAGGAGCATCAACAAGGCACAAAAATACACTTCTAAAGACAAAGAGAAAAGAAAACAAAAACAAAAGGGGTGGATCAAGCATTGACTGTTTCTCCCACACGTGGATCAGATCTAAGATATTTGTCCAAGAATCTTTACAAGTGGAACATGGTGTCCACTATGAAAACCAACACATGCTCACAAGGGCTAGTAGAACCTCAAGTCATCCACTAAGTGATCCCCCAATGAGACCCATACACATGCAGTCGGTATGCGCTCAGAGAGACAATCAAGTGGCTATGGGAAAGTCATGCCTAAGTTTGGCTCTCATAAGTACAACCATTCCAAAGCTATACCTCCCTATAACTTTGATAAGGTGACACACAACATGATAGTAGTAATTCATGAGGCAAGAAAACCTTTGTATGCTTGACACCCGTGAACAAACAAGATGGATCCACAAGAAAGAAAAGTGTGTTATGCAAGGTGACCATATAACTAATATTGTAAATGCAAGATAGTGTAAGGTGCATTCAAAGGATTTTTTCTTAGCTCATGTGAGGTCTTAACTTAGGGAACATTGTGGCTAATGTCTCTAAGAGAGGACCAATCGAAGAATAAAATATTTGCAACTTAGGGGATGTAGTGTGTCACATCAAGCCACTAAGAGGAATATAACATGCTAAGAGAGATCACGTTCTTGAGGGATATCACACCCAATGTCACCACAAAGTGAAAAACATGTTGCATGAAGTAAGAAGACCACACAATGAAACATGAATTGTAAAATAATAATCCCAATATATGCCCCCACTTTAAAGAAATTGTTAAACACCATGTTGTGAGAATTTACTTTAAATTAGTGAATGATAGATGCTAACAATAATGAGGACAAGAAAGCTTACGTGGAAAGCCCTATACCAAATCATATATGTTTAAAAATGAAGTTATTTCATGAAAATGGGGTTTCCACCACAATGAAAACCAAAAATCACATAAGGGATCCATATATTTGGGGTTGGTATGTCTTTGCTACATGTTTTTAGAGAGCTCAAAACTATCACCATTCCACAAATACTCATGAAATAGGAAGAATGACACAAAGAGACATAAAAAAAAGAAAAAAAATTTGGGCCAACATGGAAGAGACCTAAATGTCTCGATGCCTTGCATTGAATCCCCATAAGGAAAACATGAGACAAATGAAAAATATAAAATATTTATAACATAGAGAAAAATGTAGCTACAAATAGAGGAATGCACATAGAGAGAGACATGAAACAAAAAAATACATGGGATTACATTACACACATGAAATCACACACATAACATGAAAAAAAGAGAATAACAACAAAACTATTATGGCATATGCAAGTCAACCTATACCAAGTCATCTGCATCCCAATCTTGTTCTTCATATATGGAAGGTTGACAACTAGCCAAAGGGGAAATAGAGAGTGCAGTACTAGGGTCATCACCAAGTTCAAGAATCTTCCTAGGAGAATTATCATTTAAGCTCATAAAAGAGGAAAATAATGTATTCAATTCATTATGCACTTTATCAATTTTAGCAACCTCATCATTGTCATCCAAGTTAATCACAATGGGAGGTCAAATGATAATGTAAAAATAAGGATTTAACATTTATTGTAGTTGTGATATAGGATCTTTATGTTGTGGAAAAGAGGGAGACTCATCATGTATTGCTTTATTCAAGTTTGGATGTTGATTTTCTTTATTTTTTTGTCATTTAACCTTTGAACAATAGCATGACATCTACGCCAATGCTCTCTAGCATTTCTTTTTCTTTTCTGATGATTTTCAAGTTTCATTTGTGTATGAGTGAGTTTATCAACCATTTGTTTTGTTTCTTCCCTAAGGGGATGAATGGAAGGAACCATAGGTAGTTGTTCAAGTTATTTCTCTTTAGCTTTGTAGACTTGTTTTTATCTTAGGAGGTGTGACAAGATTGCTTTCACTATCTCCTGGTCTTTTGTAGGATATAGGAAAAGTATTTGTCATGGGTTGGTCTTGGTTACTTGAATGTCTTTATGTTCAATCATAGTTTCATCAAGCATAAGAGGCTCAATCATTGGTTGAGGCATGTTTCTAAGGGATATTTTTTCTATGAATTTCACCTTAAAATTTTGATAGGATTTTAAAAAAATTCCTCACAAGGTTTAATAGGTTCCATAGGCTCCAACCAAAATAAATCTAATAAAAAGTTCCCACGGGAGGACACAAGATTAAAGAAACTATGGTGCATAGTAAATATTTTATTTTCTAAGGGAAACTTTAAGCATGTATGCACAACTGACGAGACAACTTCCATGGAGCATAGTCATGGGTAACCAAGCTTCACGTAAAATTGATCCAACATTGAGATGATGGAGAATGAGACATCTAATTGTTTCAATTCAAATTTTAGAGCAAGGGTGATTGATCCCATCATAGGGAAAGAAAAATCATTATGTATTTTTATCCATACTTTCAATATATGAGATGCTTCTCAATAGAGTTCATGCACAAGTAATAATTCCTTGGTGATGACATTCTCTCCACAGACATGATCAATTAATATCCCATTAGTGGGCTTGTCATTGATTCGACCGACTATGTAAAGAGGACCATCAAGTGTATTTCTAATTATATTTGTAGATGGGAAAGTAATATCAAGAGGATTTTTAGTTCAAACCTTATAGTTCGAACCTTATGAGGTTGATTTTCAATCAATGCAACCAAACCATCAATAGGATGTTGTGCATTAGTATCTATGGAACCTTGTTTATTAGTATCAATGTTGTCATCATCTAGGTCAACTTTCATCATGTCATTCTTCTTTGTCTCACTAGCTTTGAAAATGAAATTTTATGGTTACGCATTGGATTGGTAAATATTTGTAGGTTTTGGTTAGGAGGGGAAACAAACTTATTTACTTGATCATTAACACCTCCAATTTGAATTTGACTAGAATCAATGAGGTTTTTCACAAGATGTTTAAGACAATTACAATGTTTTGTGTCATGTCCATTTTTTTGGTAATAATGGAAATAGGAATTCGATCTAAAGTTTGGAGGTAAAGCATTATTAGGATCGAGAGTTTTAACGAGAGTTAAGGTGATCATTTTCTGTTCTAGAAGCTATGACATTGTGTTATGAAGGGTAACGGGTAGGGGAATAAATTGTCTAGCCAGACCCCCAAATGTGAGAGGATTTTTCTTCTTTATAGCAGCCACTTGGGTATCAACATGTTAAGTCAGTTGAGGGGCATTTAGTTGAAGGAAACCTTTATTCTATTTCCTAAAAGTTTGGTGAGTGTTTTGGTTTGTAGATTTGGAATTTTTTAGGATGACTAGATGTGGATTTTGTTTAATGAATACTAACCAAGTTTTGATAATCACGAAGGGTAGTACACAAGTGTACAAAGGAAGGGAAACTCATCATTACAAGCTTATCTTGTATCTCAGTTTGTAAGTTCTCAATGAACATTCATTGTAGGTGAGGTTCAAGAATATTTTCATCGATTTGGGAATAAAGCATTTGATAGCATGAAATGAAGTCAATAACCTTTCCATCATCTTTTTTATTACATCTCATCAAATTAGCTAAGGTCATTTTAGGAGTCATGTGCACTTCGAAATGGTTTATAAAGGCCTCAAAAATTTTATTGAATGAATGAATTGAGTTATTCGATAACAATCAAAACCATTCTAAGGTGGTATTTTTCAAGGACCTAGGGAAAATCTTATCCAAGAGCTTATCTTCAAGGACAAAATCACAACATAAGGCAGTATAAGAAGAAAAGTGGTTAAAAGGATGTCCTTACCCCCCATATTTCTCAAATATTATAATCTCCTTACCTTGCGGTATTGGAATTCTTAATATCTCCAAGGATAAGGGATTTCTTTTGACATAGTATGCAGGTTGGCCATTTTAATTTTGTTTTATGGTGGAAATTCTCTTTTGAAGGGATGAAGCACTTTACAATAGCTGATTAAGGATGGCATAATTTTTTGTATTTTGAGATGGAGGTGAATATAGTGGAGGTGTATATGTGTTTGAAGGAGAAGTGAATGGAATTCTTACGGGAGGTAAAGTGGTAGGAGATATCATGTGTGATGCCACAAAGGTACAAGGATTGCTAGTAGAAATACCCAAGGTAGGAAAGAAATTGCTAGGTTGCATCGTTTTTGTAACTTGAGGGTTGGTATAGTTAGGAATAGAGGCAATGGTTGTGGGAGGAGGAATTTTAGTTCCTCCTTGACTTTGGACATTGTTTCAAGGTTGAGCATAACTAGTAAGTTTTGCAAAAATTTGAGCTAGGCTACACACAAGTTCTATTCCTTCTTTATTTTCAATCATGTAGTGTATGTTATCTATGGTGGGAATAACAGTGGTTGAAATGCTTTCAATACTCACTTGATGTTGTAGGTTTGATAACTCTTCATTTATTTGTACTATATCTTCTTGAGGGATACTAGAAACCATTGTTTTAACACTTGTCATGCTACTTGAAGGTAAAGAGTTGTTAAGGGTATGTTACATACCTAGTGAACTAGTTTCAACACTATGAGTGAAAGAGCTAGATGACCCAATATCCATGATGATTTTGCTCTTGTGGGATGCCATGAGTCTTCAACTACATCTCACTATAGTATTATAAATATGGAATAAAGTTGTAAATTGCATGCAAGGGACAATCAATGAATGAAGATGTAATGAACACTTTGATTCCAATGCAATTAAGCTAAATGCAATGAAATAAATGAAACAAAAACTTAGTAATCTTAAATAGAGATCTAACAACAACAAAATAAAACACAAAAGCAAGGTTTTTAATGATGTAAAATGTAGATTCAGATCTAACATGGGACTAAATATCCACGAGGGACATATGAGTTCTAGCTAGGGTCTTTGCAAGGTCCAAATGCTAAAAAATAGTCCACACAAATATACCCAAAAATTAGGTAAAACCACTTGAGATAGGACTAAATCGCCTAGATTGGCATATGAGTCCCATATTAGGGTTTTGACACTCATTTCAACAAATTTTGAGTGAATGTTAGGCTTTCTAGTTTGTATGTTGTCTAGACTAAGTGAAATTATAGATTTCAAATGAAATTCAATGATGTAAGATGCAAAAATGCAAACTATATGCATTTCCACTAATGCGAGATTTAGAAACCCTAGATGCAAATTAACTAATGCAAGACCTAATACAAAGTTAATGTGAGCTAGATATAGGACTATGATGCACTCCAAATAAGAAATAAGATTTATAAAGGCTAGATTTACCATAATGAAAGGAATAAAATGGTGGTTCCACCTTTAGGGAGATGTAACTAAAGGGGGATTAGGGTTCCTTCATCCTATTTCCTTGAAGTTTCACTAAAGGAAACCCTAGAGATCCTAGTCTAAGGATGAAATTAGGGAAATAGATCTACAATATCATGTCATAGAGGTTTGATTAAAGGAAAAATGGGGTTCACCACAAATAAAATGTTTGGAAAGAAGGAGATGCAAATGATATGTAAACTTAACTATGCAACCTAAAATATGAAATAGAAAAATTAGAATAATGAACTGAGAAAGGATAGAGGTGCATCTCAAAAATTTAATTTTATTAGTGTAAGGTTTGATATCCTAAAAATATAAATTTTAATGCACACTAGGAATCATACGTGAGTAGGGGTGATTTAGTCCTAGTTTAGGGTTTTAGGAAAAAACCAAAATCTAGAACTAGTAAACTAGGATCTACAGAAAATGCTTGAAATATGGTATATTGGGACTCATATGCCAAAAGTGGTGATCTAGTCCCAATATCAAGGTTAATCTAAAACTTTGGAATCCTCTAGTGATCTTTTGTAGCTTCTCTCCCTTCCAATCTTTGAGTTTGAAACACTGAATTCTGCTTTGTAGGTGACTTTCTGTGATCTTGTGATGTAGATAACAACTTTGACAACTTTGCAACTTTGACAAATTTTATCCAATATTCTCTTGAATAGATTTTCAACTTAAATCTACAAATCACACATCAAAGAGATGAAAAAATGTTGTTTTGTTAGTACATAGGGGTTTTCCTTTGTCATACCTTATTTTTTTAATCAAACCTTGAAATTAATAGAAATAGAATGAAGGAATGATGAATGAAAAATTATATTATGTTGCAACTCACCAAACCCTTGGTATAAAGGATACAATATTATATGAAATGGCTAGCATGAAAGTAGATCCTGACTCTTAATAGAATAATATGGATCTTGACTTGAAATATTTCTTGAATCATAAGAACCTACATCACAAATGTTAGCTCAAAAACAAACATGATGCATAATGACATTGACATGATGCTTGAATCTTGAATAATGCTCCAAAATGCTTGATAATCAACTCTTGAATGCTCTTGAATGCTCTAGTAGACTCTTGTGATCACAAATTTTCTATGATGTTTGAATACTTGAATTGATAGATGACTTGTAAGCTTGCTAGGAGAAAATATGTGAAATAACCTTGTATTTATACTTGTTTATGCAAAATTTCCTAAAATTACAACACTATAAGCTGACATTAGATCTAGGAGAATAAAATCTCACCAAGAGTTTTGAATTAAAGTAGGTCCAAGCTAAGTAGGACTCATATGCTAGTTGGGATGTAGGAGTCCTAGTAAGCTAAGCTTAGGACACAACTTTCCAGAAATGTTTAGTTTTATGCAAAATTTAGGACAAAGTCTTGAAACTTAGGTGGGATCCATATGCCCAAGGTGGCGTATAAGTCCCAAATCACTAATTTTGGGCCATAAAATTGAAAATCATTGAATTATGATTGGTCATTAGATATGTGTTAGGATTATCCTTAGAAAGATGCATTAAATAAGGCTTGTGGATGCAAAATAGGACCAAATAAGGAATAACGAAGCCCAATTTTAGTAGGGAGGGTCCAAAAAAGTGTGAAAATGTAAAGGGATACATTTGTATACTCTACACCATCATTGATAAGCAAGAAAATCCAACCATTGATAGCTCCCTTACTTGTGATAAAGTTATTTTAGAACCAACCTTTGAATGTCATAAACATCTAGTTTGTAGCTCTCCTAAAAACACTCCTACTGGGTGTTAATGTCTTTTTGTGCACTTCTCAACACAGGAAGTGTGTAGGAACACTACCTCTCTTGAAAAATAATCTTCCACAATTGGATTGCAAAACACTATCCCAAGGTCTCTAATGTCAAGTCTTGACAATGCTTGGAATATCTCAGTTGTTTCATGTGATTTGTTGGAATCACTAGGTGGACTTACATAGCTAGACACAAGGTGGATCTTATGAATTAAAGTTTCTAGGATGAAAATTCATCTATATTTTTTTGTAGGTTCGAACAACAATTTGAAGCTTCAATGTTTTCTTTAAGTTTTAGCTTTAGAATGTGCAATGAACCTTAGCATAAAATTATTTTTTTAAATAAAAAAGATCAAGGAAAAGCATAGTTTCTTGGATCTGTAACTAACTATGAATAGTGATCATGGAAGCTCTACTATGGACAACTTCCTTCAAATAGGATTCCACTTAACCAAGCAGCCTACAGTATCATGAATTTTTTGCTATCTTCCAAGGTCTGCATATATTTTACCCTTCATCCACCATATACATACATAAATAAAGATAAAAGTTTAAAGAAACTTTAAGTTTTATCCTAGACTAACTTTACACAACCATTTACCAATAGCAAATAGCAAAAAGTATGGACTGGAAGGCATCTACACAACAAAAATTTTCATAACCACAGAACAACATTTCCAAATCTATCTAAGAAATCTAAAACCAACTAGAACATAAATATAAATCTAACTAAAACATCTAACTATGGGAGATTAAATCATGAAACATAGAGAGAAACTCAAAAAATGCACCAAAGTCAATATATTTCCATTAAAATTTCTATTGCATGTCATTACAACTCAACTCTCTCTTGAAAATGAGAGGAGACCCCCTATTTATAGTTCCTAAAAGGTAGAATGAATGGCCAAGATTAGTTTTCATTGTGTGGCCAAGATTCACTACAAGTTAGGGTTCTACCTACCCCACAATATTCGACAATTTAAAATACAATTTTGTCTTTATCCCTATTTTGTCCTCTAGTGACAACACTATAGCATTTTTGTCTTTTGCTGATTTTCCTTTTGTTGTAGCTACTCTGTCAGGAATTATTCATTGATACTAGGGTTTCCTTCCTACTTCTTCAAAGCTACATACTCCATGAACTTCAAAATTACTGGCTAGAGCTTATTAACATTTATGATTTTGGATTGCAGCACTTTATAACTCCATTCTTTGGATTGCTCGGTGAGTTTTTCCTTGTCCTCCTCATACTTAGTAGTATGGTCTCTGAATAGCTTTGACTGGGTGAAGGCCCAAGCGGAAAAACTAATGAAATTAGTGGCAATCTCATGTGACATTCCATCCTCCATCCTTTTATGGAAATAGGGATTTATCTTCTCTGGATCTATTTGCACGATAGGCATGTCATATCTTATCATTAGCTTCAAGTATCAGGTGCAATCTACCCTAATTTCTTTAGCCCATTCAATATCTGGATCTACCTTGTTGAGAACCTGCTCCAACCTTTCTTTCTTGTTCTCAAAGTCCCACTTCCATACATCCATTAGCTAGTGATCATCCTTCTTGAATGCAAGCTCCTTTTCCCACATCGTGCTTGGTAGTTTGAAAATAGCCTCAATCTTCAAGTAACTGGACTCATATCTTGTAGGGAAGTCAGTACAAAATTTTCGTTTAACCTCAAGAGACTGTTGTAGATCTAAGAACTTGTTTGCTATCCTAACCACACAGCTGATGCCCGTGTTTCCAGTATACAAGACCTATTAGAACCAGCTTGTTGTGGTCTTATCCAAGTTCTTCTTTCAATATTTCCTATTTTCTCTTTTGAAAAAAATTGAGGCTGGGCCAAGGATGTGCTAGGAATTTCCTTCATTGAAGACCATTGTTGGATGAAAGTTGTCAAATTAGCTACCTGTGCCTTAAGTTCCTCTTTCAAAGTCTTATCTTATTGTAAGAGATGCACTATGGTAGCAACAAAATCTTGAAGGTGTTCTACTTTATGTTCTCTAGCAGTTGTTCCTAATTAAATAGTAGAAACATTATAGCTTATTTCATCTTCTCCCACTACTAGTGTGGCTACTCTAATAGTCCTTAATCTAGAGGCATCCATTGTCACCTTTGATCTTACCTTGCACTCCTTATCCTTCTTGGTAGTGATTTGTGCTCGGACCAAGATAGGCTCCAATCTTTCTCTTGGATCTCTCGGGGTGGGAGCCTTCTTCTCAAGTTGTCTTTCTAGCCATTCAGGCATCTAAGCCTTTTCTCTAGGTAATTCACTGCCATCCTTTTCTTCAACCCTTATGACTTCAATTTCCTCATCTTTAGAATCCTCCTTCTCCACCCTGGTGTCTTCCCCTTCTTCTTCGTCAGAGTCCCAGGTGAATGTTATGTGCTTGATTGGGGACTTGGTAGGTATGTGTTTTTTGGGACCTTCTTCCCTCTCAGCCTCCTCTTCCTTTTTTTCATCCTGGTCATGTTTAGGCCCATGCCCCTCAGGCTGGTCAATTTCAAGGATTTTATCAGTTTGAGCCTCACCTTCAGGTTTATACTCTTTTACGTTCTCTTTTTCTTTGTGAGGAGGTGACACATCTTCCTATTGTTCCCCTGTAGGAAGTTTCACATTTTCTTCTACCTTGTCATCCTCTTGCCCTTCTTCTTTGGGAGGTGACCTTTCTACCTCTTCTCTGACATCCCCCAGCCACCTGGCCAGCTCTTCTTCAAAGTTTGGATTGAAATTTTGCACAATAATTTTTCCACTGGCATCTTCTTCTTCATCTCTACTTTCAGAAGATCCTATTTTTCTTCATCTTGAACCACTTTTTCAATTTGCAGTTGCTCATATTCCAAATGTACATGGTACTAATCCACTTCCTCCTCCAATTCCCTTGTAGCATGTCTTTCCCATTCCTCAAATATTTTCACTATAGCCCTCATCTCAGGTGGCTCAGTTGGAGGCATTGAAATAGGAATGGCAACAAAAACCTATGCCAGGGCAGCCTGGATGGCAGGATTTGACAACAACTCAGAAATCTCAGAAGGGAAATTCTTCATATTTTGTGAGAATGCCTGGGAGATGCATGGAAGGGCAACAGTAGTGGAGGTAGCTGGTAGAGACTTAGGTGGATCAGCCTCCATATCTTCTCCCTCGTGGAGTGGATATTCCTATATACTGGGCACCGTAGTGGTGTCACCCAAGCCCTTATGTATCTCAGAGGACTCACCCTTTGAGGCCTTTCTAGCATACACCTTCGATTCAGGTTGCTGATCATTAGTCTCTTTCCTTTTCTTTAATCTCGTGAGTGGATGGGATCTGGATGTCTCTCCTATTGACGTTGTAGCAACAACATCACTTGTTGCACTAGGATCACTTTTGAGCCCTTCATATGTTAAGACAACCCCTTATTGCTTCAATCGGGCCACTTTTCCATTGACCCATTCCTTGGTGCAAGCCTCAATGAGCTTGGTTATAATATTGAGGTCATTGACGTCTTGTTCATCCCAATCTATTGTTGGAATTGGAAAGTTGGTGACTACATTGTACCTGGGATCCATTACAGTGCTTGCATGCTCTTCAACTTGGTCAAGTACAAGAAATATATTCAGCCTTTTCACAAAGTACGTGGTCATTTGCATGTAGTGCCTCCTACGCACCTCCTTATCATCTTTGCAATTCACCCAAAAATATTCTATGTGATGCAAATGGGCATACTTTGGTCCCAGTGCTTTCCTTATGTGCCCATACAGGTCCATTCATGGGCAGGCAGTGTGTAGGAAAAAATGATATTCTACTAGTTCTTTCTATGAGTTCCTTGCACACTAAGAGGCTTGCAACTTGTACATCCCTAGGCCAAAAGAAAGGGGATAAGGGATCCCCACCAAATTCTTGCCGCTAAGAAGGGTATGCACATGTCGTAGCTATCGAGAGAGTTCTAGCAATAAAATCTGGTCGTTGGGATACCAGGGAAACTTATTCGGCCTCTTCGTATAACCTTGAGCATGGATGTAGGTGAACTTAGGGTATTGAATAAACAAGAAGGCGTATTATTTTAGGAACACCCTAGCATTATGAGAAATTCTCCTTTCAAAATCTCCTCTAAGTAATCCAATGATGTGACCCACGAAGGCATCATTCACCCTGCAATAATCCTTCTTAAAATTTCTAAACTAGAGCTGGGGGTATCTATCATAAACTTTTAGCTTTTGCTTAGATTCCTCATCAGGTGCCCTAAATAGTCTATTGTATTGCTGCTACTCATCCAGTGAATAAACAAGGTAGGAGGTCATGTAGAATTTAGAGGTCTTCTTGATATTCACAAACTTCTCATGGAAGTAGTCGCTTATTATTCCCCTAGTAGAATGAGGCGTTTGTGGTGACATCCTCCTTTCCATGGAGAATCTTCTCTTAAAAATATACCATCCACTCTTTAAAATATGCAATAGTGGGAAGGCCCATTACTCTACTCAATAGAGTCACCAAATCATGATAATCTTTGTGAAAGTCGCTACTAAGAAGTTCTTGAAGAACTTCTATAGCGCTACCTCACTTCTCTTTGAGCTAGAACTAGTTTATGAGTTTTTTACAACCACCTGGGTCCTTGTCTCACAATGCTTTGCATTAATTTATTGTCAATGATTCCATCTCTACGAAGGTAGGGATGTGCCAGGTCTTTGTTATTTCCTCACTGAACATATCAGCTAGAATGTTTCCTTCTTTATCAACTATTGTTCAAGTCTCTAGTTGATATGCTTGCCTACATGCCATGACCAGTTTAGGAGTGATGGTGTATAAAGGAAAGCTTGTAACCTTAGGAATTTTGCTGCTTCTGATCCATCTTGCATTCTCCATGGTCAGGTTGACCCTAACCCTTTGCTTGAATTCATCAATATCAATTTTCTCGATATTGGTGTCTATAATTTCTTTCCAATCTATAATGACCTTTGAGTGCAAAGGCTCCCCTTGGAATTGGTATTTCATCTGGTCTTTGTCCTCCTTCCCATGAGGAACTCTACTTGATTTCTTCCCCTTTTCTTTCTCTGCAACTGCCTCAGAGGATCCTGCACTTGATTCCATATCTCCTATAGATAGAGGCATAATTAGTACAATTAAGCTTAAAAACATCAATGTTAACCAAAATCCTCATGAATGAGGTAAAATTGGATAATGCATCACTCATAAGATCAAACGTTTAATTTGAGATGTCATCAATAATTCACTAGAGGGAATTTGGTCAATTTGGGCCCAAAGGGCTTGACTTCCCTAGTAGTATTATTGTTTTGGAAGAGTGAACAGGGCAGGGAAATCTAGGTGGTTTCTCCCAACCTTATATTTTGATGGTTTGAAAGGATCATACAAGAGAGGGTTGAATTTAAGCATGTGGGTCGAAATTGGTTTTAAAATTGAAGGTCATTTGGACCCTTATTGGGGAATCTGAAGGTGCAAGGTGGGAAAAACATCCATGGTTTGCTGTTTGGAATGGCTAGGAGGAAACGTAATTCTGAGGTTAGAGCTTTAGCATCTGGGACCTAGGGGGAAGAAATGTGGTTAGTGTATCCTCCTAATATTTTAAGTGCTCAAGCAAAAAGGGTCAAGAGGCTATTGGAGGATGACTGTTTCGAATGGCGGTTGCCAACCAAAAGTTTGGGAATAGAGTTCCGATGAACCAGACCCGACATCATGTTTGGCTTCATGATTTTTTCATTAAGCTTTCCCAGCGATTAGATGGGCAGGCCCCAGAGCTCAAAAGGATGGGTTGGATTTTCCCTTTGGATTGGTCGAGGCGAGATGGAGTCCCAACGGCGGAGGTCTGAAGGAGTGGGCCCGACAAAGGAAAAGGTCTCTTAAGTTATATCATTTATCTCTCATGTGGAAAATGGAGACCCAAGACCCAGAAGGAAGAAAGAAATCACCTGATGGCCATTCAAAAATAGTGGAGCCATCATAGAAGTCTATAGATGAAACTCTGTGGGAGTGAGCGAGCGAGGCATTAGGGTTGTGGCCCTTTGCTTGTTAACCCAATCGACAAATGGAATGATGGGGCCCCGGCCACAGGCGGATGGGGTAGGTATGCCGGTGGAAACCACACAACATCCCAAGGATGGAATCCTGCCAGGGTGGGCTTGGGAGTTCTCAAAGGAAGCAAAGTTTACTAAATTAAGTTTCGACAAAAAATAGGGCAAGGAAACTTGGAGACGTGAGCCCGAGGAACTATTTCTATGTTGTTTCAAATTTTAAGCATTCTCATTCTTTTCTAGATGATGATGGGGATGCTTGGGTCTGGAAGGAGTGAGTGCCCTACGCAAAGAATGGTGTCGAGACGGTGAAGTTCTGGATTTGGTTTTAGGGAAACTTTGAAGGTTTTTTTGCAACTCGACAACATGGGTTTTTTAGGTGTTTTCTCCCTCCACCAAATGGATGTATATTAACTTTTTTTTCTTCACCTCTTAAATGAAAAATCACCCAAAATCAATATGGGAGGGAAGATGTCAAGCATACCTTAAGATCTTGATGATGAAGATCACCAAATCCCTAAAGAATCAATTGATGCAAGTGATGGGCATGGTGGTAGCAGATGGCGAAGGCCCTTAGTCGCTGGCAACTCTAAATTCTCCTCTAGCTAACCTAAAATTTTGAAAATGACAGGTCAAGCTAGATATTTATACTCCTAGATGCATTTAATTCACCCCCATAAATGCATAGACAAGGGATGAGAGGGTTGGTGAATTCAAATTCTAAGACGATGATGGGAGGTTAGGGACCTGTATGTCGGAAGGACGTGGGCTAATAGGTGTTCAAAAAGTTGTGTTGGAAACCATCAGCATAGAAAGGTTTGGGGCCTGATGGTGGGAACTCTAGTGGAGGATCACCATTCGACACATAAAACATATAATGAAATCCCAGGGAAGGAAGTCCGGTGTGCTGGACCTGGAGGGCTTCAAGGCCACTAGCAGAGGCAAACTGCCAAAGGGACCCCACGAAGATCCAAGACTTGACAAAAGTTGAGGGGAAAAAACATGGTCAATTTAAGATGATACTTTGGGGGCACTCTGACCACTTAGGAAACCAAAATAGGGGCACAAAAAATGAGGCAATGACAAAATGACTCAGCAAGACAAAGGAAAGAGAGGGTCCTCATTCTGAATGGGGCGTGTGTGTTGAGGGCACAACAAATGGCAACTTTGTTGGGGAACGCTCCTAACTGTTCTAAGGGTAAGTGTTCATTCTGGACCCAAAATATTTGGTTTGAAAGACCAGGGGCTGATATCCAAATGTGAACTAGGAGAATAGGGTCGTTTGCTTAATCAACCTACAAATGTCTCAAAGGTGTGTGCTTGGTGGATTCATTTCATTTCTGCAGAAACCATGACAAGTATTGGATAATCCAGTGAAGAAAGCTACATAAATCATCCAACACCAAAAGTAACATGGAAATTGCCCCACTACTGGTCAAGCATCCATAGCCCCGATGGAGTTGGCATTGTGACCCCACAAATATTGCTCTACTGCCAGCTAGGCATCCATAGCCCCAGTAGAGTTATTCACACACCCATATGGTTGATTGATTTTAGTATTTTCTTTCTCTTCTTCTATTTTGATATTGCTTTTTGAGCTTTATCTTTTGTTCAACCATGTAAGCATTGAAGCCTACAATGGGTTTGAGAACCAAAATGGTCACTAGAGAGGAACTAGGATTTTTCACTTGACAAGCTATCATAGCAACAATTGCACAACCCTTTGGAATAATTAAGATGCATTTTGTGCGAGATTTGAGATGAATGTAAGAGGATTCAAGGAAGGGTTAGGTTCTAAAACAAAGTTCAGATGAGGAAATCACTCATAGGTAGCTTTTAGGGACCAATAGTTGAGAATGAGTGTTTAGCCAAAGAACACTAAGGATAGATAGCAAAGCATACCATTCATTGAACGAGCATGGCCACTACAATAGAATGAAGGACACCCTCTTCAAACCAAAATAGCCGGTAGACAGGAAAAACAAAGAGATGCCAAATATTGAAACACAAGCAAAATGAAAGGCAACCTACTCTAACCTATGTACAAACATTTACAAAGAAGAGCCCAAGAGAGCTCAATCTTGGAAGTAATGCTTTAGGTGCTACCTGTTGATTGGAAACAGGGAATCTTCACCAATTAAGGTCTTTAGGTGAAAAGCATTGTCTCCCAAAATTTTAGCTATCAAAAAGGGGCCAAGCTAAAGCTTGTCGAATTTATTGTGTCCCCCTTTCTTTTCATGGGCCTTGTCCCAATACAGGACTAGATCTATGATTCTAAAAGCCTTGATCTTGGCTTGATGATTGAACCAATGTTTGACTACACCTTGATGTGTGGTCTCATACTTCTTCTAAATGCAAGAGCTCAGCTAGCCGAGCTTCTCTATGATCCCCCCTCGTAAAATTTGTTAATAAACTAGAGAGTGGGAATCTTTAGGTGGATAGGAAACATAGGCTCTAAACTGTAAACAAGGTGGAATGGGGAATCACCAAGGGAAGCCTTATGGTGGGTGTAGTTTTCCCAAAGGGTGAAGCAGAGCTGGGTATGCCAGTCCTTAGGATTCCCATCTAGCAATTTTTTGATTACGGTGATCAGGTTCTTGTTTGTAGATTCAGCAAGGCCATTGCCCTAGGGGTAGTAGTTAGGTGAAAATTTAAGGGCTATCACATAGTGAAAGCCCAGCAAGCAAATTTTAATGAACAAATGCAGGTCCATTATCACACACTAATTCATAAGGACATCCAAAGCGATTTAAAATGAAACTTTCTAAAAAAATTGTAACTACTTTAGTTGTGCATTGCCTACATGCAATTTCCTCCATCCATCAAGTGCAATAATCAATCATAGTAAGAATGTACCTATGTCTTGTAGATGATAGAGGGCTTACCGGACTAATGAAATTGAGACCCCATTGCACAAATGGCCTCACCTCCAGAAGAGGTTGCAACGATACAATAATATTATTTTCCTTGGTAGTGGCAGTCTAGCATGTGTAACATGAGCGGACATGGCTATGAGCATCCTTGAAGACTTTTGGCCAGTAATATCTAGCTCTTAATATCTGATGGGTGATAGAAGGTCCAAATCCATGACCAATGCCAAACTTATTATGGAACTCCTTTAGGACTCAATCTACTTCTTCCTTGTGAAGGCACCTTAAGTAGATACCTTCATAATTTCTCTTGTATAAAATGGATCCTTGGAGCATTTCTAAACTCCTTGTAGGTGAGGCATACACTTTTGATTTAGAAAATAATAAGCAACGTCCTCATACCATTCACCTAGAGAATCATCTTTTAGCTAGTATTGCTGCATGGCGAGTTTTGGCCCTGCTTCTGCTTCTTCTTCAACAATTCTTTGGGTACATGCTTTTCCCCTCACCAATATCATTGGTTGTATTTATATATCATACTCTTGTAGTAACGTGACCCGTTTGGCTCTCCATTTTCCCAATTCATTTTGCATGATCAACATTTTCACGGCTGGTCAAGAACTATGGCGAATACTTTATTACACAAGATGTAATGTATGAGTTTCTTCACTCCCCTAACGAGGGCATATGCTTGTTTTTCTATGTTGTGGTAGCGTAACTTAGTATATTTCAAAGGAGCACTCATGAAGGTGATCGGGTGCTCATTCCCTTCTTCATCTCTTTGAGTCAGAATGTTGGCACAAGAATGTTCTGAAACAAACGAGTAGATTTAGAATGGCTTTAGGTAGTCTGGGCTAACCAACATGGGTGCTTCAGCTATTACTTGATTAATTTCTTCAAAGGCCTACTTTGCTCCGGGAGTCCACTCAATCTTGGAATTTTGCTTCAGCATGTTGTTGAGTAGCTTAACAATTTCAGCAAATCCCATGATGAATTTCCTCACGAAGTTGATCTTTGCAAAGAAAGATTTCAACTCTTTTTATTGCTCGGCGATTAAATCTTTAGCAAATATTGGATGAGTTCAAGGTCTATGGAGATTCCCTGCTCAGAAATGATATGCCTCAGCTGTAAATATGAAAATTCAATCAGATTTAAAGTTGAAAACAATAAACTAATTAAATCCTATCAAGCACAATGGAGTACGAAACAACATGAAAAATCACAATAAGAAGCACAAATGCAAATTGATCTTCGCATGGACTCAATTTATCTCCATTGCTCTTCTTCACCTGCATGAGAATGTGAGATTTTGAAGGGTTGACAATGGAGGAATGTTGGATGCTCATTCTTGTAGCATAACGACTTGACCATGAAAATGACAAATGGAGAGAATGATAGATAGAGATGGAAGATTGATTTTGACAAATTCTGGATGCTAGATGAATCAACCTCCTAAATGTATTGTGAGAGGCCGTATTTATAGAGCCGTGATGTAGATGAAGATAAGATTTAACAAGATTCAATAAGGATTTAATTTCTGACAAAAGAGGAAATACAACAAGATGAGATAAGATGTCAAAAAAGATAAAAATATTCCATTCCTTGTTTTAAAGGAAATAAGTCTTGAAAAAGATGAGAAGGATAATTGATGAATTATCTAATTAAATAAATTAATTAGATACACATGAGTTTCAATTTTGGAAAGAAAGCAAGAAGATCTTTTTAGGATTTTATTAATTAAATAAATATTTGGTTTATTTAATTAATGTTGGATTTATGATTTCATTAATTAAATAATATAAATTATTTAATTAGCATTAGAAGAATGAATAGAAAGGATTTAATTAAATAATATAAATTATGTAATTAACATTAGAGGAATGGATGTATTATGCATAGGAAGGGAATAAATTAAATTAGTCAAATAAATAATATTTATTTAACTAATTAGATGATGACATGGGTACCTAGGGAAAAACATGCCACAAGATGCCTAATGATGTAATGTCGAGACAGGTGTTGTAAGAGGACATTTTTAGGTGTCTACATTTTTCCCCTCTTTGAGATGATGTTTGAGATGATGAGATTTGTGTCAAGTAACATCATTTCAAAGAAACTAAGGTATGGATAGAGGAAAATGGATAATGATAAAAAGATAATATGATGATGGTGATGCCCCCTTGAGAGGATAGGTGGGTTGGACAACATAGGTAGAATCTCGAAATGAAAGGGATGGTTCAAGAATTACAGAGGAAGGAATGGATAGAAGAAGTGAAAGATGCATTATGCTGCAATGAAAGTGAGCAACCATGATGTTTGATTTAGCACCAGACATTATGCACCAAGATATAAGGACCAAGATGATGATTTGTCTCATGCCCCAACATAATACAACCTTGTCTAGATACAAGATATGAATATTAGCTAGAATAAGTTGGATTTGATGCAAATGCACGAAAAAAATGATAACACACATAGGAAATCAAACAAGCATGCACAAATGATACAAAAAAAACAAGGTATTTCCCATGTCAAGCTATAAACTAATGAGTAATTGATTGATTGATGATGATAGTGTTGTCATTGTGGGGAATGACATATCCCTAGATCAACACAAGGATGACTGATAATTGACCAATTGACTTTGATTGATTGGGTTTACAACAAGATTAGGATCAAGACCAAGGTATGTGATTGGATAATTTGACAAGATTGACCAACTTCATTGGTATGGATTAAGGACTGACTTGCATTTGAATTATTGTTTGGATTTTTGTTGGCTATTTGATTTTTTTGGATTTTTGAAATGTTTTTATTTTTTTGGACTTTTGAAATGTTTTGAATTTTTTGGACTTTTGAAATGTTTTGATTTTTTTGGACTTTTGAAATTTTTTGACTTTTTTGAACTTTTGAATTTTTTTTATTTTTTTGGACTTTTGAAATGTTTCGATTTTTTGGACTTTTGAAATGTTTTGATGTGTCAAAGGATGAAAATTTAAGTAGCCTTTGTGCTAGATACCAATGACAAGGGGAAAACCAAGTCTAGATCATGATAGATAAATGAATGCTATGGATGTATGCATCATAAGAGAGCCATGATGTGATCTCCAAAGACTGTCACATAGGAATAACATGCCCCATTCTAGGTACAAGACTTAGGATTTTTCTGGACAAAATGTATGACAACAAGATAATGACATGATTGGTTTAGATAGGATGAGGTATGCCCAGAGATACCCAAGCATGTTTCAACCCTTTTCCCCTATATCTTCATCAAGATCAAAAAGGAGAAGGGTGGATAAGTGGACTCAATATGATAGGTATGTATGATGGCTAAGATGGTAGGTAGGATGGAAATGATATGACATGAAAATGATAGGTTGGATAGATAAGACATTGTGCCCCCAAGTGTAAGTGACATAGAAGATCAACTTACACATGATTCCTGTTTGCCAGGTTTTCATCATGGTACTTATCCAGGGTGCCTGTTTACCAGGTTTTCATTGTTGGATGAAGGGATTTATTTTTACTTTTTTTAATTCTTTTGTTTATTTTTATTTTTTGACTTTTTGACTTGTGCATAGGAGGGACTCAAGTGTCTAGTTGCATGAAAGGTGATATTCCCATGAGGGATGGCTATCATTGCATGGACCATGTCAAATTCCATTATGATCAAAGATGTTGGTAAGGGATGACATGAAATGGAGATGGAGTTGGTAGATGATGGATTATGATGTGAATTATGGAGGAAAATAATGGATTATGATATAGATTATGTAGGGAAGATGATAGGGATTACATGGGACTTATGGAAAAGATGAATGAGGAGGCTTACCCAAAAGCATGGACCATAGGAATGTGGGCGAGATATGTAGGATAATGAGAGAAGGATGAGGAGAAGGAGGTATGTGGAATTGGTGTGAAATGGAAGGGAGCCATGACCAATGGTTGCACACATTGTCATAAATGTTGAAGCTTTGGATGTGGACATGTTGAAGCTTTGGATGTGGACGGGGTGTAGGAAGCAATGGAGATGTTTGCTTAGGAGATGGTGGATGAAGTGCTTTAGGTACCCACATATAATTATTACTTTTATGACTGTTGTTTTTCTTGTGGGTGTTAGGAATTTGAAATTTTTGAATGGAATGTGCATTTTTGATGGAAGGGGATGGTTGGGATTTTTGTGATGTGGATTCCTCATTTGATTTGATTTCTTTTTGCTTAGGTACCCAAACCGTTTTGTTTTTAGACTTTTCTTTTGGAGGTACGGGCTTATATAGCTTTGTATATGTACTTGGCTTTGAATTTTTTCAATTGTATGGTAAGGCATTAGGACCATTATAATTTTTGAATTTATGTGTAGAGGCATCCAAATGTTTATTTTGGAATCCCTTGGGTTTAGTGGAATGAGTGGAAGCTTTAGGTTTAGACAATGTGTGCATTGATTGGTCATGATTAAGATGTTTAGAGGATTTATGGATAAATGGATAAGAGGATTGAATGGTAGGGATATTAGGTGCTAGGAGTAATGGTGGTAAAGTGGATGGAGGGTAATTAGGAGTTGGAAGCAATGGTGGTAGAGTGGATGGAGTGAAGTGTATGGTCACATGATTTTGACATTTTTAGGATGATGATGGTGGAATGGCAACATATGTTTTAGGTGTATGATAGGCTTTATGATGGGAAGTGGACTTAGGATGCATGGGGGAAATACCAACATATTTGAGTTGTTTTCCTTGGGGTGTATGTCCAAGGCCATAAGAGTGTGGAGGGACTTTGATGTTTTGGAGGATGCAATGGACAATGGGACTAGATGTAGGTGGAACACTAGACATGAGTTCCTCATTGGATGAATAAAATGAAGCAAGGGAAGATAATGGTGGTTTTTTTTTTTAAGGAGAAACATTCATGAATGAGGGTGGAAAGACAAAGTGGATATGATGGACTTGCAATGGGGTCGATAGTGGGTGATGGAGAATCATTAGGATCTTGATTAGCATTGTGTTCACTTAGATCCAAGGTATATGTTTGATCTTGTATGTGTGTTTGGGAGGTATATGTCTCATCAAGGGAAGTGGATGTTGATGGATCATGGATAGGACTAGGTGGAGGTGAATTTGGAATATATTTCTCATGGATGGGTATATGATCAAGTTGCTCATGGATAGGCTCTTCATCATTATGGATATCATCTTGATCATAAAAATGATATAGATTATGGATAGGTTGGATGAAAATGATTTGATCTTGATTAGGACTAGGGATTGATGTTTCTACATGCTTGGGAGTAGACTCTTGGTATAACTCTTGGGCTGCTTGAATGGAAGTGGAAGGGATTTGACATGTTCTTGATGGTCAGCAACATAGGAGCATGAAAGAGGGTGACTTGGACTTATGACGGGAGACTCTTGAGTTGGCTCATGGGGTTGTGGATGACATGGTTGACTTGAAGGACTTGGTATGATGTTTGTGGAATCTTTTGTATGTTCAAGTATATGTGTTGAATGAAATGATGACAATTGATTGCTTGCTTGTAGCCCTTGGGTCACATCCTTTATAAGTGGATGGGTGTATTTAGGTAATGCCATCAATTTATGTTTTAAATATCTAAATTTAGGGCATTGATTTGATGGAAGATTAGATGATAATGGGTGTAGGGAAGAGTTTGATTGGTTAGAAGGTAGAGGCCAATGAATTAGGACTCAGAAATGGTGGCTTATGGATAGGAATTTGATTGGATGGTGGTAAGGGTACATGAATTAGATTGGTGCTCCCCTTGTCAAATAGAACATGAGAATTGAAAGGCTCTTGACTTTGTTGCCAAGGTGGACTTTGGCACACATGTACTTGTTGTGGGATGAATTTATGGGTTGATGTAGGATTTTCATGCAAAGAGGTGGGATAAGGTGATGTGGAATTGTTATGGACAGATGTGGGATAAGGTGATATGGAATTTTTTTGATAGGTGGATGGATTAAATTGATATGGAATGGAGGGAGATGCCACATAGGAATGAGGTGGAATTGATTGGTGTTGAATGAATTGAGGATGATGTGTTTGTTGGGTTTGACGAGTGGCTATGAGATATTGGGTTTACGCTATGAGATGTTGCATTTGAGATGATTGGATTGTTTGAAGTTTATGGATTATGTCATGGATTCCTTGAATTATTTGTTTGTTTAAGGGTTGTGGTGCCAAATAAAGTGATTGGGTGAGGTCTTGGAATTGTGGTACTAGGTCTTCTAATGTTGGAATGGTGTAAAATGAAGTTGATTGGATTAAAGAAATAATGATTAGGATATGATATGGAATGACAAGATTGTATGATTTGGATGATGTGGCAAGAATTTATTGGAAGTTTGACTTGAGCACTATCAAACACAATATTTCACATGTAAATGCATGAACACACACACCAAACACAATGATAAATTTTTGTTTGAAGATTAAATGTTATGATTAAGCAAACACTTGCATACACAACAACAAGCCCTATGACTAGTCAAATGGGGTATGGCCAGTTAGGTCTCAAGCTAGTCTACACAAGGTTGACTAAGGATGATTTGAAAGAAAAATCCTGCCAAACAACTAGGAAAAAGGGGTAACCCACCCTTCACCTTCACTTCCCAAAGGTATAAAGTTCTTTGGGGCTTAGCCAAGAATGGAAAGATTTTAACTCCCAAACAAGCATGTCTTTCGATTCACACTTCGATTGATGTCATCACTAGGGGTGATGAAATCCCCTAGCAGGCCTCCTAGGAAGGGTTTGACAAAACAAAACCAAGTGAGGTGTTTGTGATCACACACACACACTTGATTCACACTCGCAGTGATTAATTTCCTTTTAGAAAATTGAAATGTGTAAAAAGAAATTCAAGAACTTGTTCTTTTTAACCCCAAATCAAGATGTTTGATTGAAGACAATGGTTAATTTTAGCCTTGATTTTGATATGTGATTGAAAACAAGATTCGTTTTAAGAGTCCAAATCCAAATGTGTGACAAACAATGATTAAGAGGTGAAAGATTAAACGAGTGCACCTGGAAGTTTTTTCTTTCCAATCTTCTATCTATGACTGATATTGCTGCTATTATAGCTCCTTATGATCACCTACAAGATGAAAAAATTATATTATAATGCAGCCAAAACAAAAATAAGCTCATGAGAAAATTGCAATTTCAGATACATGTTTTTGACATAGCTGAATTAGATTTCATTATTTGACAATTTTATTGATCTGAAAAATGAAAAATCAAAGAAGAGATCCCTGCTAATTTTCTGAGAGATTTTGAGAAATGTAAAGAAGTAAAAAAAATTCCTTGTTTTTCTCTCAAAACCATGGATTTGTGAAAACCATAGAAAATTTGAAAATCAGGATTTTTCACATTGTATCTGACCTCCAAATTAAATCTATAAAACATATATTCCCATTAGAATTTAAAGAATTTTCCAAAAATGTAAAAAATTCTAAAAAATTCATTGATTTGTGTCCAAAAATTCAATTTTATGAAAAAACATAAAATCACAATCACTCCTACAAAAATGATGGTAAACCCTCAAATTTTTTATTGTAGCATTTTGAGATAATTCACAAGACTTTGTGTAAATATTGTAGAAAAATTGGTAGTTGTGTAGAAGATATGAAGAAATTTGTAAAACTTAGGGGTTTGTCCAAAAACTGGCAGATCTCCAAAAAAATGTCAATAAAACCTACAAAATAACAAGCTAGATCAAAGGATTCACGTCACGTTCACCAAATGTAGATAGGAAAAAATCAATCAGATTTAAAGTTGAAAACAATAAACTAATTAAATCCTATCAAGCACAATCAAGTACAAAACAACACAAAAATCACAATAAGAAGCACAAATGCAAATCGATCTCCACGCTAACTCAATTTATCTCCATTTCTCTTCTCCACCTGCATGAGAATGTGAGATTTTGAAGGGTTGACAATGGAGGAATGTTGGATGCTCATTCCTGCAGCATAACAACTTGACAATGAAAATGACAAATGTAGAGAATGATAGATAGAGATGGAAGATTGATTTTGATAGAGTTTAGATGCTAGATGAATCAACCTCCTAAATGTATTGTGAGAGGTTGTATTTATAGAGTCGTGATGTTGACGAAGATAAGATTTGACAAGATTCAATAAGGATTCGATTTTTGACAAAAGAGGAAATACAATGAGATGAGATAAGATGTCAAAAAAGATAGAAAGATTTCATTTCCTATTTTAAAGGAAATAAATCTTGAAAAAGGCGAGAAGCATAGTTGATGAATTATCTAATTAAATAAATTAATTAGATACACATGAGTTTCAATTTTGCAAAGAAAGCAAGAAGATCTTTTTAGGATTTTATTAATTAAATAAATATTTGGTTTATTTAATTAATGTTGGATTTATGATTTCATTAATTAAATAATATAAATTATTTAATTAACATTAGACGAATGGATGGATTATGCATAGGAAGGGAATAAATTAAATTAGTCAAATAAATAAGATTTAACTAATTAGATGATGGCATGGGTACCTAGGGAAAAACATGCCATAAGATGCCTAAATGATGTAATGTCGAGACAAGTATTGTAAGAGGAAATTTTTAGGTGTCTACACCAGCAACCTCCTTTCAGTCACTCTGAAGATGCACTTCTTTGGGTTAAGGGAGACTCCAAACTACCTACACCTTTGAAACACCCTGAATAAATCAGAGACATGATCACTCTATTTCTTAGAGAATACAGTTAAATCATCCATGTAGATGATCATGCATTTCCCAATCAATCCTTGAAGGTGATATCCATGGCATGTTGGAAAGTGGCACCAGCATTAATGAGCCCAAAGGGAATTCTTCTATAGGAAAAGATCCCCCACTTGGTGGTGAATGTTATCTTGTGGCTATCTTTGTATTGCACCATAACTTGGTTGTATCTAGAGTACCCATCGAGAAAGGACATCATTTGTGAGCCATTAAAAATTTGTAGTACCTCATCCAATGAAGGAACCAAGTAGTTGTCCTTTTTTGAAGCTCTGTTCAAATTGTGTAAGTTTACACACAATCTAATTTCCCCATTCTTTTTTTTACCAGGACCAAGTTGGCCACCCATGTAGAATGCCTAACTAGGAATATAATTCTTGCTTAAAGCAATTTCTGCACCTCTTTGTATATGATTTGTTATGGCAAAGCATTGATAGGTCGTTGTCGCTGGCAAAATGGCTGCACTTCTGTCTTGAGAGGGATGGTGTGCATGATGATAGAGGTGGCATAAGTCTTAAGGTCCTTATAGCTCTATGCCACCACATCATGATACTTTCATAAAGCATCCACAATCTCTTTCTTTTCCTCTACAGTACACACTTTTCCAATAAAAACATTTTTGATCTCCTTGGCAGTTCCAAGGTTATGAGTGTCGCACTGGTTACTTATGGCTTCCTTCTTCATTTGATGATCCTGATCTTTGATCTGATCTAAGTCAAAAATGCGCTCCAACTAAACCATCCCTTGAGGAATCATGTTGTTCTTGAGGTTGATTACCCCCTCTATGTCCAATTTGTCTTCTTTTGGATCAGCTTTGTCTATTATTTGGGTGGTAAAGACATCAGAGCTCATGAACTCGAGGATGTGCTTATCATCATTGAAGACTTGAAAGTGAGTGACGTTATCTAGAATAGACGGTGTGGAAGTTAGCTCAATAGTGAATTTATTAAGACCCAACAAGGATAGGGGTTGCAATGTGTTGGCTGCTTGAGCCAGAGCATCAATCATGTGGTTTTGAGCATAAGGGATCAACTATATATTGAATGCATCTAGCCCTTCTAAGAGGTCCCAAACCCTATGCCTATAGTTTTCCAATCTTCTGTCATGACAAGAGTACATTTTTCTAACTTGTTTAACCACCAGCTTGGAATCACCAAAAACTTGCAACATCTTAACATTTTTCTTCAAGGCCATTAGAAGACATGGAAAAAAGCATCGTATTCCACTATACTATTGGTACAATAGAATTTAAGTCTATGGGTAGTGAAATAAGACTTACCCATGGGGCTGATTAGCTCAAATCCGACACTAGCTCCTTGCTTGGAGTTGAACCCATCAAAATGTAATGTCTATAATTTGGAAGGCTCTTCAACACCGAGGCCACTGAGGTGAATATTACCTTTAGGCCATGAGTTATCATTTACAACCTCCCAAGTAGATATTAGCTTGGTATGGTGGAGGGTTGGATGCTCTTATGGTGTTTCCTTCTTAGGAGTGGCTAATTTATTGATGTGTTCTACTGCTATTTGGTATAAACAACATTTGAATTTAGAATGAGCCACATCGTGCACCCTACACCAATTGGGCAATAGGAGCTCTTGGAAATTCATTCTTGCACCCAAGCTGAGCTGATTTTGTATGCATTTTTCTATAAAATCTCAAAATCCATCCATCAATCCCAAAGCATTATCCTCAAGGCTTTCTTCATCATCAGCTTAAACCAACATCTTCGTGCTTTGAGGTTTATGGGTTAAATCAACAAGAGGGTTGCATTGCACTAGTAGGACTTCGGCCACCATCCCTTCTTGAATCTCTGCCTCTTCTTGATAAGAAAAGGGAAATAATTCCCCAACTCAGTTTTGGTAAATAACACCTCATTCAGGTTGCTATATTCAGTGATCATGAAATTCATGTGTGGCTTTTGATCGATGTGGATCTGATTGGATAGTCCCTTCCATGGTAGCCACATATGTGAAAAATGCATGGTGGCATATTCGTTCAAGGCGTGGGTGAAGTTTCATCCCAAGATGATTCCATATGCATCAAGAATATCCACAACTTGGATATCAATGACCTGTTGTATCCATAGGTCCATGATGATCTGCATTGGGATCCGATTCAATTTAGTTACCTTTTTCTTTAAAGGTGTGGAGGTAATCCCAAGGGCTTTGCATACAACTAGGGTCATGATGTTAGCCAATACTCTAGAGTCAATCAAATAATTGTGTATATTTTTTTTGAATATTCATATGGTAGTAAGGAAGGGTAGTGTTTCTAATTTCCCTTGCAAGAAGCCCATAGGCATGTCCACTTGGGCTACTTGAGCTTTTTTTATCACCAGTCCTATCCTTGATCTGGCCCGAAGGCTGATCCTTGAGAATTTGCCTATTATTCGGATCAAATTATTTTGTAGGCTACTTACCCATGGGCTAATTAGAGGGATTATCTTTCTTTTTCCCAATGATGTCTTGGATCATAGGTTATTTCCTAGGTTCTTTGAAGGTGACCCTTTTTGCTACTATTTCCTACATTGCTTTAGACAAAGGGGTTCCATTAAGCACCCTAAAGAAGGCATACCTTATAGCAGGGACTTTGAGGAGTTTGAAGGAAGATAGACTAATTTTTACCTTCTTGAATTCTTCTACTACATATTCACCCATTTTTTCAATCTCAGAATCAAAGGCTCGGCCTATGGAGGAGCTAGCTGGTTGGGCCTTCGTATGACTTGACTAGTTTTGGAATTAGCTTTGAGGCTGATTTTGTGACTAGTTTTGAGGCTGATTTTGTGACATATCCTTGTTAAAGTATTGGGTGGGCACATGGGGAAGCCCAGGATTGTTGCTAGCATTCGGATTAGGTGGGGTAGAAGTTGTAAAGTGCCCACCCGCCTTCTTATTCCTAAGGAAGTAGGGAGTTGTTCTTTGGTGGAACATATGAAATTCATCTACATGTGGCTCTTCCTCATCCACGACACCATTATCTACTGAATCAAAAATTCAAGATAAGGTTTCTTCGTTACTTACCTCTTGCACTTCTTCATTCTTTACGGGGGTGAGCTCAGTCTCAGGATCATTGCAGTCACTTCGCAGGAAGGGAGCTTGATTGACCACAAGGCAGGAAGAGTTGTAAGGCTTAGATGGGATGATGTCCCTAAATCCAACACTATCAATAGTATTTTGGACCTCCACTTGGAATATTTCAATGGCTGTCTACAATTTAGGACAATCCAACTCAGAGTGTTTGCTTGTCTTGTGAATCTGGCACCATCCGGATAGAGCGACCTCGGCGAGATACACCCCACTTGTCATATTTTCATTGCTGGTAGGTTGATCTAGAGGAGCACCCTCGTTATTGGATCTCGTATTCCACATGCGATTCTACCTCTGAGAAGGTCTCCTCTCAAAGTTCTGACTTGAATTCTTCCCTCTATCCTAATTTTTCCCAGAAGAGGTGTTGGCTTCATGATTAACACTACCATCCTTGTTGTCTTTGCTATCTTGATTAAGCTTAGCCTAGAGGCTAGGTTGGGAGGCCTATAGTTGATTATTTTCATTTCTCAGATGCATCATCTCTGTGGAAATTTTCTTTATCATTTATGTCAGCTATTCCAATTTTTCTCTCTCAGTGTTTCTTGGCTATGACACTTCATTTTGGAGAAAGATAGGTGGGGTCACTGGCTAATTTTGATGTGCTGGAGGGAATTCTGGTCCTGGCAGGTATAATGGTGCATGTGACTACTGAGAGTATACTTGTTTCTATTGGGGAACTTGAGGGTAGGTCTACTTTTGTTGAGGCTGCAAGTAAGAAGGCATGAGAGGTGCATGATTCATTGGTTGTCCAAGGTGCGGGACAATGGCCAGCTGAGGCACCTAGTTCATAAGAGGTATATGATGATTAAATACTTGGTTGAGCCCCTGAACCTACATTGGATGACCCACTTGACCCAAAGATTGCAGCAAACCAAAAATATTTTACCCCAAATTTGCATTGGTGATGATAGCCTCAACATAGGTAGCTATCAACATGGTGAGTTTGGAGTGCATCCTCTTTACCAGTGCAGACATGAGATTATCTAATGTTGCATAGTTGATGGGAAAAGCCACAACATCACTATGCACATATGGATCTTGAAGTCTCATAAAGGTGGGTGAACCCACAATAATGGGTTACAATTATTTAAGCGAAGAGAAATTAGAAATGCACAAAAAAAAATTAATTAGGTGGTTCTAATGAAGGGGGGTCTTCTAATGAAGGGGGTTCATTAGAAGCCCCCCTTCTAATGAAGGGGGGCTTCAAATGAACCCCCTATTGCTTCATGAGAATTCTTTAAAATTTTAAAATCCAAAGAAAGAAAGGCTTCGTACGAACCACTCCTTTTGCTCAAACAACCTAATTTTCTCCTCCAATTTTAGAGAACGCCCTTATTTCTCCCTCTAAAAGTTTAGAGACAGATTTATTTTGGTCTTTTTCGTGGGCAGGTCATTTTCACAAGAATTCTTTTTGGTGGGCGAGGTTGCTTTCACAAGATTTCCAGCAAACAGTGCAGGTCATTTCTGGCGCTTTCACTATCTGGGCATTTACGCAATGGACATGCATGGAGGTAAGACTGGCTATGAGATTGTGAAATAGAACAAAATTTTGGCTCTTTTACACAATATACATGTGGTGATTCATGTGTGTGATAGAAAATTTGTGGCGCTTTCATTTCTGGCTACAGTTTATTAATGAGTTTTCACATTTAGATTAGTCTTTGCTGAAAGTTACTTGTATAGTTTGTATTTTATTTTTGTAGAGTTGTAGACCAAAAAATAATTTATATTGGGAAAATGTTGCTTAGTTGGAAGTGTAGGTAGATAAGTAGACCTATCTATATCCCTTCCAACAATTTAAATTAGCATCCTCTACCTCAGGTCTTAATCTGATTTACACTTAATTTGGGAAAAATAGAAAACCCTCCTTGGAGTAAGTCATTCCTTAGCAATTGATGCCTATTCCTCATTGTTGATGGCTATTCCTTAGGTTTTGTTGTAAGCTGTTCCTTTATGTGCTTATTACAAATAATTTCTTGTTGATGATAGATTGGAGAAAACCCTGCTTGTTTGTGTTTCTCTTACTAGGGCTTGTGATTACAACTATGTCTATCCATTCATGCATTGAAATGTTTGTCTTTGATCTTAATTAATTGTCACTATTCCAAGCTCTATTTCCTAATGACTTTCAATGTACATAGAACTCGTTATAAGTAGCTCTAAGCTATGTATTTGACTCAAATGTCTCCATGCGGTGTCTAGCAGTCTAATTTGGCCTATATGATGCTCACATTATACCCTCAAGATATAGGGATGAGACCATCTCTACTATGACTCAGCTGATAAGGTGAAGAAACTCTCACGTCCATGGTGCAAAACTAAGAAAAAAGAGAAATCAATATCACATCAAAAAAAAATAAAAAAAATGAACTTTATATATATCTATTCTATTCCAAATAAATGATATAAAACATAAACATAAAATCACTTAGGTCTTTAGCCTACCAATTTTTTCTCATAGTCCATTTGCAATGCTAGGACTAGTGTGTGCTATAACTGTGGGTCCTATAGGAGTATATGTATTGCTAGACTCACCTCACTCTATCTATCTAGGAGGTACAACTATTGGAGAGAATACTCTCTATTATATCCTTGGCCTATCCTCCTCCATTTTATACTCCACATCCAAACCTTAAGCATCAAGATCCCCTTTAGAGGCATCCTTGAAAGGAATGATTGTTGGATAAAAACTTCACTAGTCGATGTACCCCTATAAAACATTGACATCATCCACATCAAAAAATAGATGATCGTTCTCTCCTTTACTACTTAAGTCACTCAAAATGACCTTAGTGATTGTTGGATGAGAGAGGTGTCTAGCTCTAATGGTAATGTGATGTAAATGCACATAAGTGGTATTATCTATGGCACTTTCCATACTAGTCCAAACTACCTCATCAATCACATGTACTTAAATTACATGATGATATAGTCATAGTGACCAATAAGTAGGTGATCTTGTTGGATACAAGCCATCTATCTACCAAAATCATCCCATGCTCTCATTACTCCATATGGCTACTATATAATCTCTATGTTATACAAGTGATCAAAAGATTATCTCCAAAATAGTAAATCTTAGAAAATCTAATATCAAATTAGTGGGTATTATTGTGGTCATGGTGCATCCAAATAAATTTTCCTTGGGTAATTGATATATCTTATACACATGATGTTCTTGAATTCTCATACCTAAAGTAATGTGGATTTCATGAGTATTTTCCCCTCATGATGCGCAAATCTACCAAGGTCTTAGTAAAGGTGAGCAAGCATACTCTGCTCCAATACAAAAATAGTATTTCACTCCTCCATGTCCTTGATTATGTACATGAGGCTCATATGCAAATGCATGCCTTGACCATCAATAGTCATTATCATGGATACTATAGTGATCAATATCCTCCTAGTTATGGGAATAGGTATTGACCCTTGCTCAAGTCACCACATAAGAAATGATCAATATTGTAACTCATGATGAATCATGCAAGTGTATATCACTATCCCTCCTATATAGTGACTAATTGTCTCTCATCCTCAATAGTAATGCAATACCATGGACTAGGAATCTAAGAATGTGTTATACATCCATATGAATAATAGTCATCTCCCCTATCAGGAGATGAAAGGTGGATATATCTAAATTCCATTGATCCATCAATCCCAAGAGCATCATGCGGTGCAATCACATCTCTAAGAGTATGAATACCAAATAAAGGACTAATCATCTATAAAAAACCTACTCCTTCCTTGATAGATTCTCCAATCAACTCATGAGTAGTGTAAAAACAAATCCTCTACCATTCTCTCACATAGTTGGAAGTGGCTAAAAGTAATCAAAATAATTATATATCATTCTGCTGCTAACACCCTAGCATTCTAAAATGTCCAAAAACTTAGAATAAAGTATGTTTTCCTAAAGGCTAGTATGCCCTTGAACACTAGCACCCTTTGTGGATGATCGTGCATCCTTTAGAAGTTAGCAAATGAGGATGTCTACATGAATATCAAACTCATGTTCAACATCTGAATGCTAGTGTGCTCATTAGATTCCAATATACATCATAGGGTTTACAAGGGCCAAAATATTAAAAATTTCAAAAATCAATAGAAAATTTATGTACCTTTTATTTCACCATACTGTTCTCGGTCATGAAAAATCTTATCAGTGAGGAATTTTAACTACAAGATCACTCTAAACTCTATGAAAACATGAGACACATATTCACCTTCTCTCTTCTCAAAATTTATTTTAGATCTTATTTTTCATAACATTTTTCCTTGCATGATAGTTTCTTTTGATTTAAAAAATTAACACATTTCAATTTTGAAAGATATTTTTGAATGCTAACAATAAACCTTGTAGTATTTAATATTGTATACTATGGAGCTTCACTGAACTCAAATCTAGATGTTGAACATAGGTTTTCATTGATGTCAAAGGTGTGATTTCTAAGGGGTAATGCTATATGAACAGTCAATTTTATAGTACTTGAATTATCATTATTAATTGGTGGAAAAATGGATACATTGAGATATCACTCTTTCTCCACTAATCATTCAAAGATGTCATATGAATCCCGATTGGATTGACTAACAACCTCACAATGTGAGTCAATTCACAATGAGGAGGACCTAGGAGGGGGTTCTTTCAACTCTTAGGGAGATTGTTGTATTCAATTGTAGTTACCATTTTGTGTATGGATTAGTCTCTTAAACTTGATAGTTAAGGAGAATGATAAGGTTAACAAGTCATATTTACCTTAGTTTTGTTTTATTGAATGAAGGATTCATTATCATTCTAGCAGAGTTATTTATTAGTATTGTTAAAGAGATATATATTCTAATTTTTTGGAATCAGTGATTTCAAAATGAGAAAAATCTATATTTCAAAATTCATGATGTACACTCTTGTTTACTTTCACAGTCTCACTCTCTATGCAATTAAATCTTAAGATGGTTTTAAATGTAAAAATCATCAGTTATTTGTCTTCCTTTTTTTGAATTTTACTGCATTTTTGGGTTCTTGATATTTTCTAGGTTTTTCTCCAATAATATCTCGGGAATTGAAAATATCCTATCTTTTGGTCTGTAGAGAAATTCCTGAGAAATTTTGTATCTATGTGAGTCTAAACATCACAAGTCTAAATTAGTAGTTTTTGCTAATTATTATTTATTGGTAATAATTGATAGTTGATTCAATTCCTTTTTTGTTCTCTTTCCCTAGGTATCATTAGATGTTATCATGTTAAAACTGCCAGTTGGTCTAGCACAATTGATATCATTATCAACATCATCCTACCACATTTCAAGCATAATGTAATCAGTAGACATGAAACAATAAAGCTATAAAAATGCCATACATGGTGCTCACTTAAACCAGTAGATTCCCACGTGATTGTTTTGTGCAAGCTAAGACCAATGGGCCCTTACCCATAGAAAACCTACAAATACTTGAATAAATCATTAAAGAATATAAACAAGATTCAACACCACTATGGTGATGTACTGAAACAAATCCAAAAAATACATCTTTACTAATTTATCAAATATAAATAATTATATGATAAGAATGAGCACACCATATACTTCTCATATCTGAATTGTTCTATTTCCTTCTAAGATGAATCACAAATTTTGTATTAGAGAAGTGTTATCATGGTATATTCCTCCAACCCATCTCATATCATGTGCTTAGTTAACTAGAACTTAGTATGTAGGTATGTAATACTCTGGTTGCAGTTAACTAAGAGCGCAGTCTAGTGGTGTGAAAGTTATTGCAATTGAACATGTTAGAGAGGGCATTTCCTATAATCTTGTTGGCATGAAGTTTCTTGCAGCCACATATGTGTGATACCAAGTTGGGTTTAACAAGGGAGTTTGGCTACCCAATAATCTTTGTGAATGACATGATAATGAATGTGTTGGAGGCATGAGATAAGGGCACAAAGTTCTATTATGTTGTACTTCTAATTTTTCATATGCTGGAGTACTATGACATTTCAATTAGTGAGCAATATGAATGTGGTAATACATGCAAATACATATTTTTCTTTGATTTCAACGTTGTACTCTACCTCTCCACTTGACATTGCCAACCATGGGAAGATGATGGAAAAATAGAAGAAGGCCCTTGTGTTGCAATGTGCTTGATATTACTACAGTTTACGAGAGCTTTTGATAGAGTTCCCTCATGTTACTTTTAAGTTTATTGGCACCTCTGCTATGCCATCTGCCTTGATGGAGGATGGAATTGCTAGCTCTCACAGTTTCCTATTTTCCTAGATGAGTTGTATTGGGATATAATGACTCTAAATGGATGGCACCCCAGTTGATGCAACTATATTGTTGATCTACCCTATGTCAACCAATGGCCATGCACATAAAAATTTGGAAACATTCTTATTGCATACACATGAAAATTGGAGTCATTTGCATTGGGAAAAAGCACCTATAAAACTCCACAAATGCATTTGACGAAGTAGAGAATGAATGAAGGAAAATACAAAGGTTCTATCAAATTTTGATCTATACATGCCTTAGTTTAATTAATTTTTGTCATTATGTGTTAACCATAGTAACAAGACTTGGACTTGGTGCAGTTTCGACAAGGGTGACTTGACTTGGGATGTGACGCTCAGACTTGGCGTAGACTCGACAAAATGGAAAACCCAAGAAATTTAGAGATTTTTAAGGATTTAAATCTTGTAATGTCATCCTATAAAAAGAGGAAAATTATGCCCTTAAATATTTACCTAGTTGTAATGTCATCCTACTATCTTTGCACATTTGACTTGCAAAGAGTTCTCCTTGTGTAGTAGGAAAGGAATCTATCTCATGGACTATTTGCTGTGTAATTCTCGACTTACCTTCCTCACTGTTTTCAAATCATGAGATGCTCTATAAGTACTTTCTTTTTTCACCACATTCTTAAATCTTTTGATCTCAATCATAGATTTATAGAAATAATCTAGTTCCTTGGCCTTGTGAGAGCTCCCTTTGTTCGAGATAAAAGAATTGTTCTTTTATTTGTTCTCCACATCTTGATATGACATTATTGAGTTGAACTCATAGAATGGCCGACATCAAGTTTGTTATAAGTATGATTGTCTTTTCAAATAAAATCATTGTTGCACAACCAAATATCTCAACAGTAGGAAGCTTGTACATAATTACATTCATCATTGTCAACTTATAGGTCCCTAATGTCAAAGTACAAACAGAACAAAGTACAAAGTATTTGAACAAGAAAAGGAAATTTCATAGATAGCACTAAAAACAACATTTGGAAGGTAGCCCAAAAGATATTGGGCATACAAAATGATCTAGAAATGAGGTAAAATTCTTCCAAGACTCACGAGCTGAATATACTTAGCAAGTACTCTCCAAGCTTCTCACCTAGAAACTCATAGTTACTCACACATTCATGTGAAGAACTCATCAACTACATGAATATATTAGTCATAGCTTTGAACGCTTGAAAATCCCTCAGTTTTTCACTTTTCTGCTGATTATTGTTGTACTTAGCTCTTGTAACACATTTTTAATCAATTTTAGTTGCCTTTAAGTCATCATTAAAGAATTTGAAGAATTTCTTAACTAGATTTCCAAGTTATGTGATCGGGTTTTTAATTTGTTCTATGCTTTTATTTTTTTTCCTTACTATTTTTTCTATTCTAGGGTTCAATATTTCACTTTATAGAAGAGAAGTTCATTCATATTGATTGTACCTGATTGGTTATAGTGGAGTTTGGAGAGTATTTAATCATCCGATTTTTCCCCCTTTTGGATTTCTCTAGTCCAAATCTTGTGTTTTGTTTCTATTTATCTATTGACTTTTGCTTTGGTTTTGGTATTGTATTTTTCTTTTGCATTCAATTGAAAGATGTTTGAAGTAGCTAGAATTAGAAATCCATAATTGGTGAGCTTTTTAAGAATATCTAGAGCAGTTTATGGGTTAGATTTGCATCAAAGAAGATTTCTTACTATCAGGTTTACAATTTATCCCAACTAAGATAGGTTGGGGCTTGATAACTTTCTAATAGTGTTCATAATGTCTATAACTTTATTTTTATATTTCTTGTGGATAATCTAAATAATGCTAATTTAAGAAATTTATGACTTTTCCTTCTATTTAGAAAGTCAAATTTTCTTGACGTTTGGGTATTAATAAGGAATTGCATGAAATTAGTTATAGAAAGAAGATCATTATAAAATGTACCTATTGGTCTTCACCTCCATTTGGTTGGAAAAAAGTAAAATTTGATTGTGATTTGTTCACTTAAATTTAAACAATAGGATGTTTAAAGTAATGTATTTTTTTGGACAAATCAGGGACTGATATGGCAACTCAGGAACCACCACTTGTGGGTATATTTTCCTATACAGACGAGGAGATCCATAAATTGGATCGTATTCTAGCTGATGCCACCACCATAGGGGTTTACAAGGATACATGTGTGTCAATTCTAAATAGCTTAAAGAAGATTATATGGAAATTTCACACCACAAATGCTTATTTTGTTGACACTATAGCAGCTATTCTTGCCGAGATGCAGCACGAGATTAGTGGTGAGGTTTCTCTTGCAGTTGTTCAGCTGCAAGTCCCAAAAGATACCCTCAAAGAAATTTTTTTTCCATATTACGTTGGTAAATCCAAGGTTAAGGGATATCAGGTGACTCAATGTGTTGATCCTCAAATGGCCCCTTTGATATACCCACACTTTCTTGTAGCATTTGGTCATTATCCAAATAATGACCAAATTCCTTTATACTTGGCACAATAGTTGTATGCTAAGGTTCATTTGGGCCTCAACATCAACTACTTGGACCTAGCACAATATTATGGTCAGGGGTGTGGTAGGGTTGCTAACAGGGAGGATTTTCGTCAACCAAATCGAAAACCTCAATCTTATCAGAATTTGGTTGGGGAGAGATTACCTGCTATCTCCCCAACCCTAGCACCTATTGTAGAGTAGGTTGTCATTTCTTCCCAAAGGGAAGCAATTGATAGTGTTGGTGATATAGCTGCTGCTGCATCTATGATATCTACTGATCGTGTGGGGAGATATTTGATGAGTCATTCTGCATGATCTAGACCATTGGATCATGGTATTGATCCTTATGCTATGGCAGGTGTCCTCTCACCCTTAGACATAAATGGTCTCAAAGGAGAGCAGATGCTTAAGAGTACAGCTCATTGTTTGTCAGATGACCTATTGGAGGCATATGGTTTCAATTTGGTAGAGCTTGGGATCCTGATAAATGAGGTCAGAAGACATGTGAGTAGAGCTCGTTCACATCTAGGATCCAACCAGGCTACAGGTCCTTCACATCATTCTCATCACTTTGGCAGAACTGCACATTTGTTAGATCCACCTACAGATCATTCAGCTGCATGAGACAAGGGTACACCTACTGGTCCTTCTATGAGTGTTCGACATCATGCATCCCAGGGCTTAGATTTAGTTGAAGATCAGTTGCAGATGGGATCGTCAAGTTTTGTGGATATGCTATTACATGGAGAAATATCATCGATGCCATCTCACCTAGTTAGTCCACTACACCCGTCAATACTAGAGCTAGCCAAGGAGACCCGTGATACAATCGAGTTAACAGATAGGGTCATTGCAGTAGATCCTATGGCACTTGATACAGAGGTATGTATGTGTGTACACACATGCACAATTTAAACTTGTTTAAACTTTAATATTACTTGTTTTACTTAAATTTTAGATAGTCCTAATGTACACATTTATGCTATATATATATATTGTAGAGGGAGTTAGCTCATGTTACATCAAGTCTGAGGATGGACCATGTATGCAAGCGTAATTTGGTTGATCTGACTAGCTCCTCTCCCTATTTCTAAATGGCTTCATAAATGAATGTGTGTACATTACTTAGTGGATCTCTATTTTCCTATCAATTAAAATTCTAATTAGGTGTTATACAAGAAAAGACAATATTGCTAAGAATGGATTATAGGAAGAATTGTGTGCTAAGCTCTATGTTTCTTATGTGCAGACCTGATTCATAGAGGCATGATTTTCTTCTATGTGCCAATGTCAGACCATTCCATTCTCTTGGTTGTGGCATGCAAGACAACCATATCTTAAGAACATTTGTTAGTTATGGTGTGTGATATTGATATGGATTTTTCTACTTGTTATGATCTCAAGATTGTCATCACAAGTATATCTTAATCTAAATACACATGAAATCAATTATTAAGATTAATCATATTTGATCAATCTCATAAACCAAATGCTATTTAGGTTCATAAATCACAAGGTCCTTGGGGTTTTCATCCCTTCACTAGTTTAGGAAAAAATTAAGGAATGTTGGGATGTTACAGAAAACCTACATTCTTCTATCAGAATGTCTATGGCAATGGATTGAACCATACAATGCATGTTATTGTGTGACCATCTCTGGTGAGAGTTAGGGATGGTCTTACCTATAATTTAGCAGTATGAATTTTCTTGCCCGTTTCATCACTTTTTGATCCTATTAATGAAGGTTCCTTCATGCAAATGGCTGACAGATTGGTTCCTATCACCTATATTTTTGTAGGTCCTTGTGAATTTTTGTCTCTAGTTTTTTGGTAATCTGGGGAGGACAACCCATCTAAGATTTTCCTTTTTTTTTATCACCATATCCACCTTTGGAAGTAGGGGCTCTACTATTTCTAGAGGAACCTTGACTAGGGGAGGGTTGTCCTCTGGTTTATATTTTTGTCTCCATGTTGAGAGAATATTTCAATATTCTTACATCTTATGCTTGCCAACCATCCAACTTTCTAGATACTAGAATTGATATTTCTACATGAAACCAAGCTTCTCCCCACTTTCATTTACATGGGGTTTCATCTCCATGGATGGACTAAAAGATATAGAATTATTGATTAATGAATTTGTAGAAAACTAACAGAACCAACAGAGAAAGAGTTGTTGAACAAACCAGCTAGCAATGAACGTAAGTCAGCCACGAGATCATCAAATGAACCTAATAAAGTCTAAACCAGAGCCTATCACAGAAAACCACATGAAAAGAAAAATTCTACAAGTAAGATTTTTGTTCAGGATACAAGACTGAAAAATGATATTTCTATGCAAATTATAAATTGGGCTTTGGAATGTAAAAATTGATCGATATTCTCAGTGACAAGATTGACATTCCTAAAAGTCCTCACAGCATCTTGAGTTGTTTTGAAAGAGTGATTAAATTTTCAACCCTTCATAGGAAATGTGGTTGTACAGGATAGGTAGAATTTGAGGCTAGAAAATGGCTCTTGTGGCCAAATTAGGGGGAGCTTTTGGGCTATATCTAGCACTGATGCATTGCAATATGAATCTGATAATGCTAGATATATCTTTAAGATTCACAGTTATAATCCCTCTGTTATTATAATTCTTGTTGGACTGTATCATGTACCCATCAGGTTGTGATGCAAATATATAATCGAAGTTTTATTTTTAACGTTGGCTGCATGCTTTATAATTGCCCCATTTTTATTATTATTAAGAGTTACATATCTATAAAGATGTTGGCTATTAATATTCCCTAGACATCCATCTAACACCTCTTGCAACACAAGTCTAATGTTGGCTTAGAATGGATTATAGGAAGAATTGTGTGCTAAACTCTATGTTTCTTATGTGCAAACCTGATTCATAGATAGTTTGTTCACTAAAGTTATTTTCCCTCCAAAAACCAACATCACAAAAGACAATGTTGATCAGTAAGTGTTTCCCAAATGATTTCCAAGATTCATATTGAAGGCACGAAAAACAGCGTCATAATGGTCAAGCTCAATGTTGCCACAATAAATTATCATCAACATAGATAGTTGGGGCGTGAAGGCACTGTTATAATTCTGATCAATTATCATCTTTAATGTGACAAACTCTGCCTCCTTTGAGTGTAGCATTGGACTTGGTACTTCATAGAAGCTTCCATAGATAGGGAACATGCCTACCACATAATAGTGGACAGTATAATGTCATGATTCACTACAAAAATTTTGATCCTACATAGCTAAAGGATCATAGATTCTACAAACACCACCAAATAATGATTGTCATTCAACAATCAGGCCTATTTAGACTTCTTAAGACTATCCTCTCCTATCTATTTTGTCATGCAATATCAAAGGACCCTCCTAGACCTTAAACATAGTTTTAATGGCATGAAATACAATTCAACATATGATTCTTGAAAGGTTGTTGCAATCATTAACCATAGGAAACTCTAAAATGCACTATACACTTAGCCTTGTCTATGACTATAACAAGTCTGCCATACAGGATAGCGGCATAAAAATTTCTCAAGCTTTCAAAGGTTTTATAAACCCTAGCTTTAAAAAGTGTCTTAGAAATCCTTGACACCATATACAAATAGATTCACCTATCAAGAATGCCAAATCCTTCATCAAATTACTCAAAACCTTACTGTTCTTTGTCATCCCCAGTCTGGAATCATACAAAATCTAGCCTAGGGCATCATGGAATGATAAACAAACTTAATTCTTTGGGTCTACAACTTTGCAACATGAAAGTACACAAACATATGCTTTATTTCACCAACTTTTAGATTTTTTCCCACCGTACAAAATAATGAATTCAACAATTTTAAATGCTCACTATTTACCCTCATAGGATTTCAGGCAGTCTTCAATAAAAATGCTATAACTTTTGAATTTCTCAATGAAATGAAACAAAACAAAGATGAGATTAAAATAGATTCAAACCTCTACCACATCCAACAAATCTCAAGCCCATTAGTGGTCCGTATATGCCATACCATCTCAAAGAACAGTGAAAATAGGTGTTAAAAGCAGGGTTCTTTATTAATTCTACTTCTCAAATTTAATACATCTTCATCCACACCAATTTACATAAGGTATACCACAATTTGGATCATAAACATCTACATAAGGTATTCAACAAATTGTATATTATGTAGTGATAAACTCACTTGAAGTAAAGGAATTTGGAGGTCATAAGATGCCAAGAGATTAACAAAATCAACAGGTTAGCAAAAAAAGATCTGCACTAACTCTTTATTGAATGTTGGACTCATCTTTTCTTTTTTTTTCACATCATAATTTCAAATTAGAGAATTTCAGATTTAAATTTTTTGTGTCCATTTGTAACAACAACCTTTAATGATTATTCCATGTGTATATATATGAGTCTTCTTACAATCTTTACCCAAAAGCCATATTTGGTGGAAATTTGCTTATAATCTCTATTCAATTTACATAAAAGATGGATGTTCTGTATTAATATAAATGTTGTGTTATTGTATTTAATCACATTTTTTTAGTCTAATCCTTGAGGGGGCATTACATAGGATGGTGGTGTTTGTGAGAAAGACACATGATATTTTGTCAAAATCCAGTGAGAAGAAATGGATCTAAAGGCATCTCATAAAGATATGACAACCTGCTATAAGTGTGAGAGTACCATGCCATGGCAATTCAGTCAACAACCTCACTGATATATAGAGATATACTGATATATCGAGATATATGTGAAACACTTTAACGATGTTATGTATCTTAATCATATACTCATATTCTTCATAAATTTCTAAGCCCAAATGAAATCAAGGGACTAAGCATCCTCTAATATTATGCACTAATATGTGAATAACATTACATTTGTGGTAGAAAAAGAGCACACTTTCATGGAGGTAGTGGAACCACTCACGTTCTAGATATTGCAATTACCATATGAAATAAATGATAAACTAGTATATGCAAATGCTAAGGCTGTGTTGGCTTTTTGCAAATATCAGAATGTCGAGAGATCTGATATTTAGTAGAGATAATTGAAGGATTTCTTGAAACATTAGTCATAATGTTAAGCAAAGAAGAGAAGAAACAATATAAATATAGGAACATTAAGGAAAGAAGCACTAGATGAAGTTATGGTGAAGTTATAGAAGTAGAATAGAGAAGAAAGTATGTAATATATTATAGATGGATGATATATAGAAGAGAAATATAAGAAAGAATATTAATGTATAAATGAACTATGTAGTAGAGATATATATGATGAATATAATATATTTCATGATGATCTAATGAATGTATGATGTGCTATTATTTATTTGTGAATATATGTGTATTTTCAATTTTAATTGTTCTTTCCTACCACATTCTTTTGTAACTCACCACATAAGTTATTGTCTCCCTTTTATTGCTCATACTAAGGTATAAGAACTACACCAAAGTAACTTAAGAAAAAATCCTTTATCTATGCTCAATTTTTGCTAACAAGGTATGTCATGCGCGAGGAGCACTTCCAAGACAATTACACCATTTTACACCATTTGTCTATTTTCATAACAATTACCTAGTGATTTTTCCTTTCATTATGTTACCTTTTCTTGAATACTCTATTCTTGAATTTAATAGAATAATTAAGGTTGTGCCCTACACAAATATTTCATCCTACTTATTAAACACGAATTATCCTTGAAACCCCCACTTGTCATTGCTACTTGTAGAATCCACCTTGCTTCTTCTAAATTGGACTTACATTACTATAAGAAGAGATGACCTTATTCCATTATGGATTACACTCCTAAAATGGTTTATTCTTCTTACCTTGAGTCTTGACCCTAGGTCCCCTTTCCAATAAAGTCTTGTCTTTGGCCCTAATGATCTTGAGAATCATGGAAGAATGCAATTTTTTGGTGGTGAAGATATTAGAATGATTTTTTTTGGTGGTGAAGATATTAGAAGCACTAAAGTCACATTCAAGAAGGGGAAAACTATGATGAGAATTACCCCATTTTGGATGGAAAACTAAAGGGAGTGGAGGGTAGAAAAATAATCTTAAGGTGAAGAGTAAAGTGAAAATGGAGGATGAAATTGATTTGGATGATGAGGTAAAGTGAAATATTTATGCCTTGCCCCTCCTATTTCACTGGCTGATCTTCCATGCCATTCTCTCTCTTTAGAGGTTGTTGCTTCAATTGTGAACTTGATTGCAAATAAAAATATTGATATGAGCAAAGAGGTTATCATTCATCATACAATACTTAAGTGGTTCTTCATTGAGACCAACAAAATGAAACTAAAAACTATCTAAATGGCTAAGAACTTCCAAGGAAAAGGTGCTTGTCCCTATGAAAGAAGAACAACTTTCTTCAAACATTGGGAGGTTATGGAATAAATTAGTGAATTGAAAATGGAAACACTAAGAGTGGTGAATGAATTACATTTTTAGAGAGATATTTTATGGATCAAAGCTATTCTAAGGAGGGTAATTAAAGTTAGTAGAGCCCCCATAAAGAAAAATGGCAACAACATTAAAATGTTACAAGAGAGATTGAAATCTTACTCCATTATTGATTAGATCAGACATATCTTGAGAACTAGAGGACACAAAGTAAAGGTGATGAAGGGAGAATGATGGCACAACCTTCATGGAGAAGCATCTTAACTTTGTGTAAGATTGGAAAGTTGTTGTTTCTCTCTATCAACTATAAAATTCCTTGGATTCTTGTATTCCTTTGATAGATTCCAATTGCATCCCCTTCTATGGCTTGCTAGTAGTTAATTTTGTAGATAATTAACTATCTCTTTTGTTCTATTCTCATCAATTTTACCATCAATTTTTTCATAATGTCACACTTGCGATTTCTATTAACAATGCTTAGTACCTATTCAATTTTTTTGTCTTCTATTAAAGGATTTTGGTATTTCATGGTAATTAATCATTTCGAGTATTTATTTCATCTTTAAGTGTGGGGCTAATGAACGGAAATGCATGTTAGTTTAAAGAAAGAAAATTAAGGTTGCAATATTAAATCTAGTGTAAATTAAGATATTATCACTCTTAAATTTCTACAAAGAATGCATGAAACTAAATATTTTTGAGATAGGAAATTTTATGTTGATCAAAAGAAATATATTAATCCTCCTACATAATTCTTGAATAAAAATATAAAATGGAAGGTTAAAGGGATACAAAAGGAATAATATTGGGAGAGGCACAAGTTTGGAATACCTTGTTTTCGTCTATGATATCTTTGCAAGCTTTCTTCACATAATCTGTGTTCCTCTTCTACTGAATTCTTTCGTTGACTCTTCCTTTGTCTTGTTTTTTTGTTTCCCATCTCCTTCTTTGTAAAATATCGCTTGAAAATTCCTCTAATCTTCTGCTCCAATAGAACAAAGCCTCTTTTGATCTTCAGATATTCTCCTCTAAAGCCTCTTCTGATCTTCAAATATTCTCCTCCAATAGAACAAAAATATTTTTCACAATTCTTCAATATTCTCCTCCAATAGAACAAAAATATCTTTCACAATTCTTCAGATATTCTCCTCCAAAGCTTTCCCTATAAAACCAAAACATCTTTGACAATTTCTATGATTTTTTTCTTACTTATATAGAAAAAATTCACATACTTTCATAATAGAATCTTAAGAAAACAAAAAAACAATTGCAAATAATAAAAAATAAAAATTGCTAATATTAGGAAATCCAAAAATAGCCATTTAAATGCGTTTTTGGAGCCTTCGTTCGAAGGCTATCTTAGAGGAAACTTTCATGGAAAAATTTAGCGGAATGGAGAGGGGTTCATTCAAACCAACCCTTCTAATGAAGGGGGGTTCGAATGAAGGGGGGGTTTTAATGAACCCCCTTTGTTCGAACCCCCTTCATTAGAACCCCCCTTTTTTCTCTTTCCCCTACACCATTTCAAATTTTATGTATTTTTTGACTATCAAAGCCCAAAAAGGAGGTGCAAATGGATTCAAACTTGATAGAATAAGTTGGGGGAGTGTAGTGCTTGAAACGTGCTTTCAAACAACTATAAATTTAATATATTTTGTTTTTATTTTTCATTTTATTCTTTTGTTTAACTGAACATAGGTTTTTCACTGAACATCAAGGTTAGTGAAAAATCATTGTGGAAAAATATTAAATTTGAGAAAAAAATTTGAAAAATATATACGCCCTAGGTATTGGTGTCCTCATTCTAACAAAAAAATTAATTGAATTTCAATACATACCAAAAAAGTTATGCGTGTCGAAGTGCACCTATGTCTAAATTGTAAATGTTTTGACTTCAAAACTTAATTAAAAATATATATATATTCAACAAAACATTATGAAACAAAATGAAACCAATAGATACCAGTGTTAGCAACCTAAATTAAAAAGAATCAAAATTTTATCCTTTGTAGAAAAAAAGTTATGCGTGTCGAAGTACACATCACTTTTTAAAATGTTTACTATTAAAAACTAGTTATCAAAGGAGACGCAAAAAAAAAAAAATTAATTAATTCCAAATTTTAAAAAAATATATATATTTAAAATCTATAGAAAAAATCTCACATATCACTAGTTTACATCAGTTTCAAATTCCTAATAGTTTACCTACTATAGGTGTTAGAAAGTGAAGTTTTTTTTGAAAATGTCGATTTCAGTGTCAAGTTTGGCCAAAAAGTGTAACCCATTATTATGGGATGACCCAGTGTGTGATGGAAGCAATCATTAAAAGAACTGATTGGTTCATTAATTTCTCTCTAGACGAACATGAATTTTTGGTATAGCTCTAAAGGGATGATCAAAATTTTATATTTTTGCATAAAAGCATTCTTCACGAGGTCCCATGAGGTAATGGACCCTCTCATCAAATTGATATACCAGTAAAAAGCTTCCTCCCCCAATGAGTATAGAAAGAGGCAGCATGTGCCATCTTCATGATCAATCTGCATATCTTTAATCATTGTTTCAAATATCTAGATGTGTTCTTCTACCATCCTTTCCAGGTTGCAAGGATTGAACTTCAAGCAAAAGCCCTCCAGATTCTTGGGTATGTCATGATAAGCATTAAAGTGTAGTGGCGAAGGATTTTATGCCAACCAAGCCATGCAAAGAGGTGGGGGTTGCACTTTTTGTTGAGGAACAGTGATCTGGGCCTACACCTGCTATAATAGAGTAGCCTAGGACTGCACCTGAGCCGCGACTATTTGGACTGCACCTTGAAATCCAAGGGTAGGGAGAGAGACAACTCCCTAGCTACTGGAGATAAGAGGTGACAAAGTAGTTTGGTATGGATGGGAGGAATGGATGAAGGTGAAAGAAGTTTGTTGACTTTGAGGTGAATGGAAGGAGTAAGGAGGTGAGGGAAAAGGTATAGTAGGAGGGATGGAGGAAGAAGAATAGGTTGTGTCCTCCCTCCTAGTTTTTCTTGCTCTTACAGGAGGCTATAGTTCATGGAGTTCCCTTACATTTGGTGTTGACCTTAAAACTATTCATGACCTCTCCAAGGAGAGTGAATCACCTTGATCCAACTTAGCCTTTCCCTCCTAGTTTTAGTTTTGTTGATGGGTTCTTATGCACTTCTCAACACAGGCAGTGCATAGGTGCACTACCTCTCTTGAAAGATAATATTCCACAATCGGATTGTAGAACACTATCCTAAGGTCTCTAATGTCGGGTCTTGAGAGTGCTTAGAATATATTAGTTGTTTTGTGTGATTTGTTGGAATCACCAGGTGGACTTACGCAGCTAGATGCAAGGTGTATCTTATGAATTAAAGTTTCTAGGATGAAAATTGATGTGTATTTTGCAATAGGTTCAAACAACAATCTAAAAATCCAATGTTTTCTTTAATTTTTAGCTTTACAATGTGCAATGAACCTTAGCATAGGTTATTTTTAGAAAAAATAAAAAAGAGCAAGGAAAAGGAGAGTTTCCTGGATATGTAACTAACTATGAACAATGATCATGGAGGTTTTATTATGGACAACTTCCTTCAAACATGATTCCACTTAACCAAGAAACCTATAGTATCATGAAATTTGTGCTATCTTCCAAGGTTTGCAGATATTTTACCCTTCATCCACCATATACATGCATGAATAAACATAAAATTTTAAAGAAGCTTTAAGTTTTAGCCCAAACTAACTTTACAAAGCCATTTTCTATAAGCAAATAGCAAAAAGTATGGATTAGAAGGAATCTACATAGCATAAATTTTCATAACCACAGAACAACATTACCAAATCTATCTAAGAAATCTAAAACCAACTAGAAAAACAATATAAATCTAACTATGGGAGATTGAATCATGAAACATAGAGAGAAACTTAGAAAATGCACCAAAGTCAATGTATTTCCATTAAATTTTTTGCAGCATGTCATTACAACAACTCAACTCTCTCTTGAAAATGAGAGAATACCCCCTATTTATAGTGCCAAAAAGGTGAATGAATGGCCAATATTAGTTTGCATTGTGTGGCTAAGATTCACTACAAGTTAAGGTTCTACCTACCCCACAATATTTTACAATTTTGTCTTTATCCCTATTTTGTCCTCTAGTGACAACACTGTAGCTTTTTTGTCTTTTATTGATTTCCCTTTTGTTGTAGCTACTCTATTAGGAATTCTTCATTAATAATAGGATTTCCTTCTTGCTTCTTCAAAGCTGCATACTCCATGAACTTCAAAATTACCAGCTGGAGCTTATCAATATCTATGATTTTGGATCACAACACTTGATAACTCCATTCTTTGGATTGCTCGGTGAGCTTTTCCTAGTCCTCTACATACCTGGTAGTGTGGTCTCTGAATAGCTCTAACTGGGTGAAGGCCCGAGTGACAAAACTCATTAAATCGGTGGTGATCTCATCTAACATTCTATCCTCCATCCTTTTATGGAAATAGGGCTTTATCTTCTCTGGATCTATTTGCATGATAGGCATGTCATATCCTATCATCAACTTCAAGTATTGGGTGCAATCTACCCTAATTTCTTTAGCCCATTCAATATCTGGGTCTACCTTGTCGAGCACCTGCTCCAACCTTTCTTTCCTATTCTCAAAGTCCAGCTTCCATACATCCATCAGCCTGTGATCATCCTTCTTGAATGCCAGCTCATTTTCCCACGTCGCACTTGGTAATATGAGAATAGCCTCAATCTTTGGGAAGGTGGACTCATATCTCATAGGGAAGTCAGTACAAATTTTTTGTGTACCCTCAAGATACTACTGCAGATCTAAGAACTTGTTTGTTTTCCTAACTACGTAGTTGATGCCCATGTTTCCAGTATACAAGAATTGCCAAAACCAGCTTTCCATGGTCTTATCCAAGCTCTTTCTCCTCTTGGGCTTGTCTATTTTCTATTTTGATAGCAACTGAGGCTAGGCCAAGGACATGGTAGGTATTTCCTCTATTGAAGACCATTGCTGGATGTAAGCTATCAAATCAATTACACGTGCCTTAAGTTCCTCTTTCAAAGTTTTATCTTCCTATGTGAGATGCACTGTAATAGTGACAGACTCTTGAAAGTGTTCTACTTTTTGTTCTGTAGTAGCTTTTCCTAAGTCAATAGCAGAAACATTATAGCTTATTCCCTCTTCTCCCACTACTAGTGTGGCTACTTGGATGGTCCTTAATCTAGAGGCATCCATTTCCACCTTTGATTTGACCTTGGGATTCTTATCCTTCTTGGTAGTGATTTGTGCTCAGGCCAGGATAGCCTCCAATCTTTCTCTTGGATCTCTTTGGGTAGGATCCTTCTTCTCAAGTTGTCTTTCTAGCCATTCAGGCATCTGGTCCTTTTCTCTAAGCAACTCAGTTTCATCCTTTTCTTCATCCCTTATGACTTCAATTTCCTCATCTTTAGAAGCCTCCTTATCCACCTTGGTGTCTTCCCCTTTTTCTTCATCAGAGTCTTGGGTGAATGTTATGCACTTGATTGGGGACTTGGTGTGTATGCATTCTTTGGGACCTTCTTCCCTCTCAGCCTCCTCTTCCTTTTTGTCATCCTGCTCATCTTCAAGCCCATACTCCTCGACCTAATCAATTTTGAGGCTTTTGTCAATTTGAAGCTCACCTTTAGGTTTTTCCTCTTCTATGTTCTCTTCTTCTTTATGAGGAGGTGACACATCTTCCTTATGTTCCCCTATAGGGAGTTTCACATTTTCTTCTACCTTGTCATCCTCTTCCCTTCTTCTTTTGGAGGTGACCTTTCTACCTCTTCTCCGACATCCCCCAGGTGCTTGGCCAACTCTTCTTCAATGTCTGGATAAAAATTTTGCACAATAATTTTTCCATTGACATCTTTTTCTTCATCTCCACTTTTAGAAGATCTTGTTTCTTCTTCTTCTCGAACCAATTTTTCAATTTGCAGGTGCTCATATTCTGGATGTTCATGGTACTCATTTGTTTCCTCCTCCAATTCCCTTGTAGCATGTCATTCCCATTCCTCTTATATTTCCATTGTAGCCCTCATCTTAGGTGGTTTAATTGAAGGCTTTGAAATAGGAATGACAACAAGAACCTGAGCCAAGGCTGCCTACATGGCATGATTTGATAAAACCTCAGAAATCTCAGAACGAACATTCTTCATATGCCATGAGAATGCCTCCAATAGTGTGAGAATTGGAATTGGTATTGTTGTTGTTGTCAATTGAAGTGATGTGGTGGGAGACATGGAGGCAAAGGAAAGTGGAGAAGTCATGGCCGAAGAAGAATCAATCATTCCAACTTGTCCAACTAGTGGAAAAGAGGTATAGTGGACCGAGATGTCCACCATGGGTAGAGAAGTAGTAACCATAGCTTTTGAGATGGATGGAAGGGCAACAACAAAGGAGGTAGCTAGCAAAGACTTAGGTGGATTAACCTCCATATCTTCTCCCTCATGGAGTGGATCTTTCTATATAATGGGTATTGTAGTGGTGTCACCCAAGCCGTTATGTCTCTTGGAGGACTCACCCTTCAAGTCCTTTCTAGCATACACCTTCGAGTCAGGCTACTGCTCATCAGTCTCTTTCCTTTTCTTTGATCTTGTGAGCAGAGAGGATCTGGATGTCTCTCCTATTGAGGTTGTAGAAGCAACATCATCTGTTGCACTAGGCTCACTTTTGACCCCTTCATATGTAAAGACAACCCCTTGTTGCTTGAATCGAGCCACCCATCCATTGACCCATTCCTTGCTGTGAGCCTCAACGAGCTTGGTTATAATATCAAGCTCATCAACCTCTTGCTCATCCCAATCTATTGCTAGCATTGGAAAGTTGGTGACTCCATTGTACTTGGGATCCATTATAGAGATTTCATCCTCTTGAACCTAGTCAGGTATAGGAAATATATTCAACCTTTTAACATAGTACGCGGTCATTCACATGTAGTTCCTCTTGTGTACCTCCTTATCATCTTTGCAATTCACCCAGAAATCTTCTACGTGATGCAAATGGGCATACTCTGGTCCTAGTGCTTTCATTATGTGCCCATATGGGTCCATTCGTGGGTGGGCAGTAAATAGGTGAAAATGATATTCTCCTAGTTCCTTCTTTAAGTTCCTTGCACACTAAGAGGTTTGTAGCTTGTACATCCCTTGGCCATAAGAAAGGGGATAAGGGATCCCTGCCAAATGCTTGTTTTTGAGAAGGGTATGCACATGTTGTAGCTGCCGAGAGAGTTCTAGCAATATAATCTAGTCATTGGGATATTGGGGTAGCTTATTCAGCCTCTCCATGTAACCTTGGGCATGAATGTAGGTGAACTTAGGGTATTGAATAAACAAGAAGGTGTATTGTTTCAGGAATTCACTATCACTATGAGAAATTTTCCTTTCAAAATCCCCTTTGAGTAATATGATGATGTGACCCATGAAGGCATCATTCACCTTGCAATAATCCTTCTTAAAATTTTTGAACTTGAGTTGGGGGTATCTGTCATAAAATTTTAACTTTCTCCTAGATTCCTCATCAGGTGCCTTTTATAGTCCATTGTATTGTTGTTGCTTGTCCAGTGAGTAACAAGGTAGGAGGTAATGTAGAATTTAGAGGTCTTCTTTACATTCATAAAATGCTCGTGGAAGTAGCCGCTTATTATTCCCCCCAGTAGAATGAGGTGTTTGTGGTGACATCCTCCTTTCCATGGAGAATCTTCTCTACAAAATATACCATCCACTCTTGAAAATATGCAGCACTGGGAAGGCCCATCACTCTACTCAACAGAGTCACCAAATCATGATAAACTTCATGAAAGTCCCTACAAAAAATTTTGAGGAACTTTCGCAGTGCTGCCCCACTTCTCTTTGAGCCAGAACTAGTTTATGAGTTTTTAACAACCACCTGGGTTCTCATCCCACATTGCTTTGCATTCCTGTATTGTCTATGATTCCATCTCTACCAAGGTAAGGATGTGGAAGGTCTTTGTTATACATATTAGCTAGAATGCTTCATTCCTTATCAACTATTGTTTGAGTCGCTAGTTCATATGCTTTCCTACATGCCATGACTATTTTAGGAGTGATGAGGGATGGAGGAAACCCTACAGCCTTATCTATTCAGTTGCTTCTGCTCAATCTTGCATTCTTTGTGGTCGGGTTGACCCTAACCCTTTGCTTGAATTCATCAATATTGACTTGCTTGATATTGGTGTTTGTGATTTCTTTCTAGTATGTAACAACATTTGAGTGCAAAGGCTCCCATTAGAATTGGTATTTCATCTAGTCTTTGTCTTGCTTCCCATGAGGAACTCTACCTGATTTCTTCCATTTGTCTTTCTCTGCAACCGGCCGAAAGATCCTACACTTCAGTCCATATATCCTTCATATAGAGGCATAATTAGTACAATTAAGCTTAAAGACATCAATGTTAGCCAAAATCCCCATCAATGAGGTCAAATTGGATAATACATCACTCATAAGATAAAAAATTTAATTTGAGATGTCATCAGTAATTCACTGGAGGGAATTTGGTCAATCATGCCCAAAGGGCTAGACTTCCCTAGCAGGATTGCCATTTCAGAAGGGCGAATAGGGCAAGGCAATCTGGGTGGTTTCTCTTGGTCTTAGATTTTGATGGTTTGAAAGGTTCATATAGGAGAGGGTTGAATATAAGCATGTGGGTCGAGATTGGTTTTCAAATTGAAGGTCATTTGGACCCTTATTGAGGCATCCAGAGGTGCAAGGTGGGAAAGTCGTCCATGGTTTTCCATTTGGAATGGCCAAGAGGAAAAAAAATTTTGGGGTCACACCTTTGGCATCCAGGACCTAGGAGGTAGAAAGGCAGTTAGTGTGTCCTACTAATATTTTAAGTGCTCAAGCGAAAAGGGTCAGGAGGCCGCTGGAGGATGGTCGTTTGGAATGGCGGGCACCAAGCGAAAGTCCGAGAATGAAGTTCCAATGAACTGGACCTAGAATCATGTTTGGCTTCATGATTTCCTCATTAAGTTTTCCCAGCTATTAGAGGGGTATTCCCTGGAGGTTGGAAGGATGGGTTGGCTTTTCCCTTTGGATTGGTCGAGGTGAGATAGAGTCTTGACGGCGGAGGTCCGAAGGAGCAGGCCCAACAAAGGCAAAGGTATCTTAAGTTGTATCACTTATCACTCATGCAGAAAATGGAGACTTGGGACCTAGAAGGTGAAAAGTGGTTGCTTGATGGCCATTAAAAAATAGTGAAGCCATCACAGAAGTCCGCGGATGGAACTCCATGGAAGCGTGCCCATGAGGTGTTAAGGTTGCGACACTTTGATTGTTAACCCAATCAAAAAATGGAATGATAGGGCCCAAGGCATGGATGAACAAGGTAGGTATGCTGGTGAAAACCACACAACATCCCAAGGATGAAATCATGCTAAGGCAGGCTAGGGATTTCTCAAAGGAAGCAGAGTTTACTAAATTAAGCGTCAACAGAAAATAGGGTAAGGAAACCTGGAGCCATGGGCCCAGGGAACTATTTCTCTATCATTTCAAAGTTTAAGTATTTTGATTCTTTTCTAGATGGCGACGGGGAGGATCAAGTCCAAAAGGAGCGAGCGCCCTACATGAAGAACGACGTTGAGATGAAAAGGTTCTAGATTTGGTTTTAGGGAAGCTTCAAAGGTTTTTTCGCAACTCGATAACATTAATTTTTTAGGTGTTTTCTCCCTCCACCAAATGGATGTATCTTAATTTTATTTTCTTCACCTCTTAAATGCAAAATCACCCAAAATCAATAGGGGAGGGTGGATGGTGAGCATACCTTAAGATCTTGACGATGAAGACCACCAAATCCCTGAAGAATCAATTGATGCAGGTGACGGGTATGGTGGTGGTAGATGGTGAAGGAACTTGGTCTCTAGAAACTCTAAATTCTCCTTTGGCTAACCTGACATTATGAAAATGATAGGTTGAGCCAGCTATTTATACTCCTAGACACATTTAATTCACCCCCATAAATGCATGTATGGTAGAGGAGAGGTTTGGTGAATTCAAATTCCAAGACAACGGCAGGAGGTCTGGGACCTGGACGTCAAAAGGACGTGGGATAATGGGTGTTCAAAAAGTTGTGTTGGAGACCATCAACATAGGAAGGCCCGAGGCCCAATGGCTAGAACTCTGGTGGAGGATGGTTTTTCAAAATAGAAAATATGAAACAAAATCCTAGGGAAGGAAGTCTGGCATGCTAGACCCGAAGGGCTCCAAGGCTGTTGGCAGAGGAAAATTGTCAAAGGGACCTCACGAAGACCCAGGACTTGACAAAATTTGAGGGGAAAAACATGGTCAATTTAAGATGATACTTTGGGGGTACTCTGACCACTTAGGACACCAAAATAGGGGAACGCAAAATGAGGTAGTGACAAAACAACCTAAAAATGGGAAGGAAAGAGAGGGTCCCCATTTCAAATGGGGTATGTGTTGATGGCACAACACTAGGGAAGATATCATGGTGGATGAAAATGAGAATATTGACACATTTCTTTCAAACAATAATAATGTGGCTTCCTTAGACGAAGATGATGAAGTGAAAATAAAGGAAACCCTTTTGACATTATGCACATTAGATATCCTTTGAAGTGGTCTCTTGAGCCACTTCTTACCATGTACCCACCCTCAAAAAAATAGCATGTTCAAAATAAATATGTCCTTATCTTAGAACCACCTAAAAGGAAACTTGATAATGATAATTTTTCACAATAACCGAGTTACAATATAATTTCTCATACATATAACATTAGGAATAATCCACAACCAAGACAACCAACTCCAACATCCCTCCTATTTCCTAACCCTATCTTTCCTAATGCTCCACGTTTTCCTTTACAAAGAGGAAAGGAGTATGATCTCATTCACCAACTTAAAAATACTCTTGCTAAGATATCTTTATGGGATCTTATTCAAGCTTCCCCTCATTATGATAGCATGATTCAAGTGCTTTACAACAAGTTTCGTCTCCTCCTAATGTGTAATCAAATGATTTAGCAACCAAAATTCAAGCTATATTACTTTCCATCAAGATGAGTTACCTTCGTTAGAAGTAAAAAAACACAATGATTCTTTAATGATAATGGCTATTATTAACATTAATGATAATAACTCTTGCATTAAATATAATCTCATCGATAATCGTTTAGCTCTTAATTTTTGTAGTGTAAGCCTCCTTGATAAGACCGAGGTAGAAAAAATCCAAATTTAACTTGATTCTTTATCTCTTTGTGGGTTTGATAATGTAAGAAAACAATAACTTGGTGTGACTACATTACCTATTAAAGTTGGGAAGGTAACATTGCAAACTCTAATCCATGTTATGCCTCATGATCTTTCATATAATCTTCTTTTAAGAAGACCATGGATTCATGCAATGAATGGGGCGTCTTCTAATCTTCACCATAAAATGAAGTATATCTACAACAACAAAGTTTACATGCTAAAAGTTGACCCTGAACCTCAAAAGTTATCTAATTTCTGAGAGAGATGGATGAGATCCTTTGAAAGCATGGAAATAAACTACAAAAGTGGAAGCCATGAAGGAAGAAAAACACCAGAAGAACATTGATGAAGCCCCTAAATTGTTAGAAGATGATTAGGGTTCCTTAGATTTCACACCAACATTCATGGATGAATACAAGATCATAAACAAAGAGTTTGACAAGGGAAAAGAAAAAGTGGTAATGTCAACACAAAATTTGAAAGCATCCACTTCAACCAATTTAGGAGAGAAAACAAATTATACAACAAACTTTGATGAAGTTGATTATGAACACCCAAAAAAATTGAAAGAAATGAAAAAGCTTTACTGAAGAGGTTACAAACTTTTGAAACAACTTGGTTATAGCAGAAAAGGATGTGGTTCTAGATAATAAGGTATTTGTGTCCCCATATAGCCTAACACGCAAGAAAAAAATAGTGGTCTTGGATATTGTCCTTTGATAGAAACAAAAGCATCAAAAAGGCCTTCACTTAACATTAACAATCTTACAAAAGATTCTTCCAAGAAAAATTTAACTTTGGTGCATCCTGAATTGATACATACTACATGTGGGAATATTTCATTAGATAGTCATCAAGTTTATACTTTATCTACTCATTGTAATCAATAACAATAGATGTTGCTCCTTGGAATGTACTAGTTTTAGGATCATAGCATACTCACTATTACATGTTTTACATTCATTGTAAATCATTTCGTTTTTGCAAGGATTGACATATCATCACCTATCTCAGCTCATCCTTGTCCTACACTTAGTGGGGAAAGGGTTTAGTTAGCCTTGTCCTAGTTTTTCCATGTGTTGTGGTCCCTTAGGCTAGTTTTTTTCCTTCCATATATATCGACCAAGATTGGGATGTAGATGACCTACTATAAGTTGATGTGCATGTGCCTTACTAGTCCTTTGCATTTTTTTTATTTTCATGTTTCTTCATGTGATTGCATGTGTGTAATGTGATCCCCCATACTATTTCATTGGATTTATATATCTCTTTTTGTGAATTTCTCTATATTTACTTACATTCTTCTCTACGTTTTAAACATTTTATCTTTTTATTTGTCTTGTGTTTTCCTTTTGGGGATGATGTAAGGTGTCAAGATATTTAGGTCTCTTCCATGTTGACCTGAATTCTTTTTCTTTGTTTCATTCTTCTAGTTCTATGAGTATTTGGGGAATGATGATATTTTTGAGCTCTATAACACCATTGTAGCAAAGACATATTGACCCCTAATCCATAGATCCCTTATGTATTTTTAGGGGCAACCTCTCCCTCCTTTTTCATGATGTAGCTTTATTTTAGAAACATAGGAATTGGAATAGGGGTTTCTGAGGAAAGTTTTCATGTCTTAGGAGAAAAAATTGGTTACTTTAAAGAAATTTCTCATAGCAATGGTGTTAGAAACCACTTTAAAGTGGGGGCATGCATCGATGACATCTTTTGATATTTTTCATATTTTATGGTGTGATATTCTTTTTCTTGTGATGTTTTCTTTTCTTGGTGGTCATTGGGTTTGAATTCCTCCAAGAGTGTGCTACTTCTAAGCATATGATTCCCCTTAGTGGCATGATGTGAAACAAGGTATCCCATAAGTGGCAATTTGATATTCTTGACTTTTCCTCTCTTGGAGACATTAGGCAAGATGATCCCTAAGAAGAAGACCTTACATGAAGTGAGATCCCCTTGAACAAAAACCCATAGACATAATATTCCTAGGAATTTAGTATTGTGGAACCTTATTGAAGTTATCAGGAGGATAACTTTGATATGGTATGTGAGGCTAATATGATTCTCACTAGTGGAAAACTTGAGGTTCCACTACCCTTGAGTGAGTGTGCATGTGTCATTTGAATATTGGACATCATGTTATACTTGTAAATTTTTTTGGACAAATAACCTAGACCTGGTCCATATCACGTTGGATAGACTATGGAAGCTTGATCCTTTTCTTGGACAAATAGCCTAGACCTAGTCCACATTGTGTTGGATAGACCATCGAATCTTGATCCTTTTCTCAAACAAACAACCATGTTGGAACAGTCCAAGATCGATCCTTTATTTTTCTTGGTCTTTGATAGTGTATGATTGAGTATCTTTGTCATTGCTACATACATAAGTGTCTTGAATGTCTCCTTCAGTGTGAGTTTTTCATGGGGGAAAAATCTCACTAAAGTGGGGGAAAATGTAGTAACAAAAAAAGTATCAATTTTCCTTAATTCAGAATAATTAACAATTAAAATGAGCCTAATGTTGCCTTGATTTAATGTTGTAATATGTCTTTCATATTCACATTAAATTTAGGGACCATTTTAAACTAAATGGACTTAATTATACCTTATCTAAGGTGTTGTAAAGTGTTTCATTGCACTTTCACACTAATCTAGTGCCCTATTAACTAATTGAGGTTAATTAAGCTGAATTGGCCCCTTAAATTTAAATACAATCCTTATTTGTTTTACTTTTTGAGGGATAAAGCCTGACACTCATTAATAATGTTTCACAACACTTGATTTTGAAAGGTTTGAGTCTAGGGTAGTAATTTGGGACCCATTAACCACCTAGTGAATGGGTCCTTCCTAGATCCTAGGACCCATTTTGGCATGTTATTTCATATCCCCAAAGCATTTCCTAGTTGAGTATGCTAGGAACCATTCGTAGTATGGAAAATGAGTCCTTAACTTAGGATACTCCATTTGGAACACATTCTTGGCAGGATTTTAATGATTTCAAATCTAGATCTGATGTCAGCTTGTGTTATTTGAATTCCAAGATTAAATCGTAAGCTAAGTATAAATATAAGGTTAATTCACATAGTTTCATAACTAGGAGATCTAAGCTTTCAAGTATTCAAGAACTATAGAAATCTTATGATGGAGAGAGTATTTCAAGATAATTTCAATGGAATTCAAGGGAAGATTATAAATTTTATTGTAGCAATCAAATATCCATTTCATCATGTCAAAGGCATAGTGCATCGTGCATGTTGATGAGCTAATGTGTTGATGTAGCATTGAAGATCCAATTCAAACATTGTTTCATATCAAATTCAAGATCAAGATCTACATTCCTTAAAGATAATTCATGATAGATTATGATTTGTACTCCAATACTTCATTCAAGGTATCATTGTTTCATGTTTCATGTTCATTGTTTCATCAAAATGTTTTATTACCAAAATGATATTTGACCAAGGAAAACCCCTATTTCCTAGAAATCAACAATTTTTCTTATCCTTTGATGTGTGATTATAGGATTTTAGGTTGAAGATCTAGTTGAGAACAAAATTTGAAAAATTTGTCAAAGTTGCAAAGTTGTAAAAGTTGTCATCTTTATTGCAAGATCACAAAAATTTCTCTATAAGATTTATTTCTGAATTTCAAGAGCTAAACACTTGGGATTTGGGAGTGAAAACATTAAATAATAGGTTCCTAAAAACTAATTTTCTAAAAACCTAACAGGGACCCATTTTCCACCAGACAAATGAGTCCTCAATGAGGCCTAGAACATCACCTTTTCAAAATAGTACACATTATTTCAACATCTTAAAACCTACCTTTTCACTATTATTATAGTTAGTTTTGTTTTCTAATTTTTGTTTATGCATTATACTCATAATTTAAATGAAACACTAAGTAAAATTAGGTGTACCCTTTTTTTAATCCCATTTGTGGTGCACCTCATTTTCTATGTTTCAATTTAATGCACATACAAGATCTCCTTAGTGACCATGTTCTCTACACACAGAGGGAAACTGAGTATTCTAGTTGTAGGTTTTTCACTAATACATTTGGTGATATAGAGAGGACCGTCAGGAACATGTATGGATATGTCAGTACAGGTGAAATCAATGTCAAATAATAGTGTATTTGTCCCTTACGAGGTTAAACCTCTATGAGAGTAACCATATCTTGAATACCATCCTTATCATCACTATTATGATCTTCATTATCATCATCATTCTTGTCAACATTCATATCATCATTATTAACATCACAAGCTTGTACAAACTTGGATGAATGATTTGGAATAGGATTGGTAAAATATTGCAATTTTTGTTAGTTGGTACAACAAAATTATTTCCTTGATCATTAACCCCACCCTACTAGATATGATTAGATTTGATGTTTAGGATGTATTCATCATTCTGTATCATGTGCATATGTGTGATGATATTAATAAAAGGATTCTAGGTTAAATCTTGAAGATATAGGTTTGGTTGTGTACATAGGTCTAATCAAAGGAAAATAGATTAATTTTTTTCTCAAAATTTGTAACATGATTGAATGGAGGGAATAAAGAATTTGGTTAAACCATGTTTAATAAGATAACTAAGAGGGGGGTGAATAAATTATCATAAATTAAAACCTTTCAATCATTCACCAGAACAAATCCTTAACATTGATTAAATTATTAAACATTAACTGCAAGTGTAGAAATAGAAAGCCATCACCCAAACACAACAACACCAGATTTATATGGAAAACCAAATATGGGAAAAACCATAGTGAGGATTAACTCACACTATAGAGAATATCAAAACTAATTACTAACAAAATAAGGACTCACTCTCCAGATCATGACTCACTATCCACAGAGCTAATAGCCCAGAGGGCTTACTACCATAGAGTTAAAAAGAAGAGAGAAGTTTGATATGTTATAAAGAGAAGTAAATCTCAATGCAATAGATAAATCCACTATAATTTTCTCAACCACTTGCATACATGCTTGAATGATAGAGTACACCTTCAACTCACTGCATCTAGAAACTCAACATTTAGGCTTTGCACTGATTTTCCACACTTGCATCAAACACACTTACTAATTCACATCACTCTCGCATCTATCTACTTTATTTCTTTGCACTTATATCTTTGTTCTACTTTTCATAACTAACTCATCCTATATTTATACCATATTCAACTTTGAAACATATCCAAAGTTGTCCATCCAACTTTAAATTCAAATTAGGCCAGCGCAAAATATCCTAGGGTGGAATTAGAATGAGGGTGACCCAAGCACATGCTTGGTGAGGACCCAAATAAATCCAACATGCTTCATAAAAATTGAAGATAGTGTTCAACACAACATCAACCAAACTAGTGTATAAAAAGTAGAGCTGTATAGGAGAAAATTTTCACCTCTTATGCAAATTCTGCCTTTTCCCTTCTCCACTTTAGAAAACCAAATTCAAAGGCTAAATTCCACATAATCCCACTTCCTTCATTCCACTTGGCAGTATTTTTGTGTGTTAGTAGAGGAATAATTTTCAGGGACATCCGTGTGGCATGCAGACATCCGTGCATTGTGCTTATGTCCCTAGAAGATTCATGCATCTAGAGCCTATAGAGGCATTACACTTCCCATTGGAGGTTGGTTTGTAATGCCCCCTTCGACTAACCACCCCAAATATGGCCATTTTCTTCATTCTCTCCTTCCAATTCACTCCTTCATCCATTTCATCCTCTAAGCATTCAGTCTATCCCTTCAAGCAATATTTATTGCAAGCTTAAGCATTCAATTCACTTATTTGCATCCTTTAGCATGCTCTCCAAGAATTCTAGCATTCAAGCAACACTCTTGCACTCCATAGTAGGAGCGACAACACCATGTCAACTCTGTAGAGCAAGTGTGGAAAAAACACCATTGCAACAGAGGCTTGAGTCCTCTCATTTTCTCCCCCATTAGCCTTGAGTGCTCTTGGGGGAGGTGGTAAGATTTCTAATCCACTCCTCTATGATTTGGTGGGTAGCACCTTGCTATTTTTGTAGTTCTTTTTTGTTCTCTACTTCATTTCTTTCTTTAGCATATATCTCTCCATTATCACTATCTTGGTTTATCGTGGAGGTGGAAACACCTAAATGGGGGTCTAACTAAGGTAGGTCCCTAAACAGCCACCCAACAATTTTCATCTTTATTTTGTGTAGGTGGATGTGTTACTTGGATTTAGTTGGAAAACAAGTACATCTGTGAGATTATTCTTTCCATATTAACTCTTGTTTATTTACTTTACCACATTCATGTATACATTTTGTATTTCATAGTGTTATTTTGTTCTCCTAAAGACCACTAGCTAGGTTGTTAGTCAATTTTCTAGTGTTTGACATTTCCTTTTTAGTCCTCTAATCGTATGGATGCCAATGCACCTTCTTGTTGTCTTAGAGCCGCACTTCTCTCCTCGGGAAAAGAGCTTCCTAAGGTGCAAAGTTAAACCTGAAAAACTAGGTTGCCTAGCTTGATTTTGTATTTTAGGTCTACATAGTGATTCAAGGACCTTATAGTCCTCATCATTCTTGTGCTATATTTCCTAACACCTCTTTAAGATGAGGTAAGTGAGGGAAGCCTTCCACTCTTGGCTCTCTACCACTTGGGGTTGTGAACATGGTTGGTCCCCCTCCCTTCCATTTTTGATGAACCCGACGTGAACCAATGTCTATTCATCTATTGGTGTTGAGGCTTTTCCTCTTGTGCCTCATGGTTGTTGTACCTAAGTGTTGTGAAAGTTTATGAGCATCATGACCCAGTCCATGAACTCTAGGTATATTGTTAGGAGAAGTATATGACACCTCTTGATGGAAAGGATGAAGGTCACTACTAGTTTCTCTACAAGCCTTTTCTCTAGTCTCATTCTTGGTTTGGATGCATAGGAGTAGTTGTCAAGGGGTGAGATAGGATTCTCTAATGAGACCAAACATGTCCCCACTCCTCCCATGTCTCATACACAATCATTGATGGATGAGTATGAGGTTGTTCAAATCCATTTAGAATATGTCTCTTCCCTTAGCAGAGAGTTGGACACCTTAGAAAATCAAAGATGGCTAGGGCCACTCGGGTCATTAGTGAGTTGAAGTACATGGTTAGAAAATACTGGATAGACATAGAGCTCCTAGCTAGTCTCAATAGTCTGACCAATGTGTGTGCTCCTCCAAACAATCCTAACATTGTACAAGGAGCCACCTTTGAAGACCATGAGAGATAGCTAGGACTGATGATTCCTCCTATGTTAGTATACATGGAAAATGTTGTACCCTCAATGAGTATCCCCTTTGCCTTTAAGGGATCTGAAACTATTAGAATGAACAATATCCCCTCGGGTTTCAACTTCACCCCTCCTATCACCTCTAGTGGTGGAGGTTTCAATAGGATGAGTGGTGTTGGATTTGGTAGTGGTGATGGCTTTGGTAGTGGGGGTGGTGCTAGCAGAAGTGCTTCTAGTTGAGGTAATGACAATGGCTTCAGAAGTGGAGGTGGCTCTAGCAGAGGCCCTATTAGTGGCGGTGGCTATGTTGGTAGTTCTAGTGGTGGTCACACTAGTGATTCTGATGGTGGCTTTGATGGTGGTTCTGGAGGAGGTTCCTCTGGCCCTATATCTTCTAATGACCCTATTCTCAATACTCTTCTTCAAAATATGGGTAAGATGCAGAGCCAAATAGCGAGTCTCTCCCAAGCTTCCACCTAGCCTATCTTCCAACCCTTCTTCTAGCATAGCCCATTATCAGTTGCAATCCTGAACACTCCCTTTCCTCAAGGAATGGATATTTCCAACTTTGAGAAATATGATGACAAAGGGTACCCACAAACACATGTGTCTGCCTTTAATGCCTTATGCACAGATTTCTTCCATCATGATGTATTGATGGCCAAACAGTTATTTCTACGATCTCTCAAGGATACAACATTGGAGTGGTATTGTTTCTTTCCTGAAAATTCTATTTTCTCATTTGATCAACTTGGAAACTAGTTCCTATGAAAGTTTCAAGCTAATATTAGGCCGAAGATGACCTTTTCAGATCTCGTTTGATGCAAACAAGGAGATAATGAAAAGATTACTAATTTTATAGCATGATATCAAGCATTTTTCTCAAAAATCTTGTATCTACTGCCTGATTGTGATGTGAAGAAGGTACTCATAGGGAACTTACAAAGGCCTTGGAAAGAGAAATTTTCCCTTATGAAATACCCTTCTTTCACACATTTGTGTGTAGCCCTACAAGAGTATCAACAAATGGTGGTTTAGTTCAGGGCATCCTCCTCGTACTCCTATTCTGAAGGAAAGTCCATTGTGCCAATCTCTGGAAAAGGAAAAGCTACTGTGAATGTAGTAGCCATTGCACATGACAATGGTGATGCAAGAATTAGATGGTATTCACTTGCTACAACACCAAACAAGCTAGACTAAACAACAACCTAGTCCACAAAACCTCAACAACTAGCTTTCTCAGTTTGACTCTTCCCTCTCTACTAGGTCTATAGACTTGGTTTCCTTAACTTTTCTTCTCAATGCTTCTCTCCACAATCTAACACTTTATTGTTTTGAACACCCTTCAAGGCCATACCAAACATATATCACAACAACTATCAATTCTGTTGAAACAAATCTCTCAAAACCCCAAGGAGACACTATCCTAGTAGACCAATTAGGTCTATTTTTCAAAGAAAATCCCTCTTAATCTCTTCACCAACCTAATACAACCATCTAGATCTTAAAGACCAGTAAAAAAACCCCAGATTCATCAAGTTTTAGGACCCCAAATTTTCATATACCTGTTGTTACAAGAAACCCTCATTTTTCTTAAGTTTTGGTAGGGTTTATTCAAATTTATGTTTCCACAACACTTACAACCTTATATCTACCTCCAACACTATGAAAATTGCCTCAAAAAACTCACAAAACTCTCATAAATACTTTCCACTTAGCCTTTCTTCATACTCATTCTCAAACCCTCATATCTCATACAATTTCACTAACTTTTCACAAGATAGTCATGTTTTCTCACCCCAAACTCTTCATACAAACATTATTAACATCATACCACCCTATTTATAACATCCCACACCCATCCCATTTATTCACGATAAACATAGAAATTGGGATGGGTCTTACATCATGTTTTAAGACTTCAAACCCTAAAATTTTTATTATAGACTTGTCAACAGAAAAATGGACCAAACTCTCACCAAAATGTGAATTAGGAACTCAAACAAGGTGAAAAAGAATTCTAATAAACACCCTTTAATTTTAAAAAGGTTTCATGCCTCTACTCACTTTGTACGGACTGTACACCTATTGGAAAGTAAAGGAAAACAAAGAAATTTTTTGTAGAATGCACTCTAAAACAGAGATTTGTATTCAAATTCTTCAAGAGAGAGTACAATAACATATTTCACCCATATTTAAAGTTGTATCCTCATCCCCCCAATTGCCTCAACTCCCTCCAATGACCTTTCAAATCCAAATGACTCTTAGCCTTCCCAATACAAGTAATTTGCACTTAATAACAAATTTCCAATTTCCACAAGTACATTTTTACATTTTTCACATAATGGACCATTTTTTAACATTGTAACTCCCCTAGAAGACTTAGACACGCCACCTAGTGGCCTTCATGAGATTTATTTAAACCAAAAGACTTAAATTCCAACTTGGCTCAAGGTTATAATAACCCATCCTTTACAAAATTTGCAACTTGAGCACTATTTTTTTTTACAACATTTGAACTCTTCTATAAAGTTAACTTAATTCCACCCAAATGGTCAAATGGACCTTATTGAAACAACTAGTGACTATAACTCCTAAATCAACCTATCTCAATTCACATGTAGACCCAAGTAGATTGGTGGACCTACACCAAGTGACCTCAGATGCAACCAAAAATTCACAAAGTTATCATAATCTTATTCCTCCATCTTGCAAAAGTTGTTGAAGGATAAGATTGTAACCTTGCCAAATCCTAAACTTCTTAAGGAACCATACCCTAATTGGTATGATGGAAGTACTTACTATTAGTACCATCAAGTTAACAAACATGATATCAAATTTTTTATGTTCCTATGTCATGAGATACAGGATTGCATCAAGGACAATACTATTCGTCCCGATGGTATCAAGAAAAATGTTAAAAAATTGGTGGTGAAAGAAAATAGTGAACTGTAGATATACATGGACCCATTTCCATCACATTTTGTTAACATGATTGTCGACCCCATTGATTCTATCACTCAGCCTAAGGACTATGTCAACATGGTCATGATTACTTCCACTACATAGCCTGTGGCCAACTCGACAAATATAACATTCACATTGCACCTAACTTACCCTTAGATAACAAGCCCTCACCTCTCTATATTCCCACTTGCCCCAATGGCAACATTGTGATAGGGGTCCTAGTTGATCCCACGAGTCGAGTGAATGTTATCATAGAAGAGACATTGTGGCTTAACTCATTGCATAGAAAGGAATACAAAGAAACAAAATCTTCCATTTGTACACATGATGGTCTCTCCCTGAAGCCCTATGGATTGATAACTCTATCCATCCTAGTTGGACCTAGGGCTGTAGACACAACTTTTGATGACATTATGGAGTCAAATCTATTCAGGATGAAGCTAGGCATACCTTGGATAGATTCTATGAATGGAATTACCTCCATTATCCACAAATGTCTAAATTTCTCCCATGAAGGTGTTGTGCACATAGTACATGACAATGGATACCAACCTTTAGTGTCCCATGGGGGATATCCATTAGACCATTTTTGGACCACCTTAGTTGGTCTACTTCCTTCAAAAATGGAACTACTTTATAAGAATTACATAAAGTACAAGACCAGGGGCAAAGGATAGCCAAAATTGGCCCTTCCTATAGCACAACCATTTTCCTCCCCTTCTTGAAAAGGGAAGGAGAAGGTGACCCCCTTAGGATGATTCGTCTACTCCCCTCTCTTGGGAGGAGTATTGGATGAGAAAGCCAGGATTTTACCCATTATTTCCAATGATCCCTCCTCAAAATAGACCCAAGATCGGGATATTTCACCTCTCTACCAAACCACCTAGGCCTTGGTACTACATTTATGGTAGAGGGAAAGGCCCCCATGGAGAATCCTCTTTGTCTCAACCTCCATGGCCTCCTATTGCTCTTGCTCCCAAGCTGGTGAAATGGAAGAGGCCCACTATCAAGGCACTTGAGGTGACTCCCCCCACTGCTTCTCAACCTACTCATCCCGCTCCCATTTAGGAGTTTGTTCCTCCACTATAAATGACTGTAGTGAACACTCCCATGGCTGAGCAAGAGAATTTTGTTCCTTTGCAGCCTCTAACCTCTGGTTCAAAGAGTAAAAAAAAAATTCCTTGCAAGCACAAGCACTGATGAAAGGCTATCATGGCTGAGTAGGCCACCTTACAGAGGAAGGAATAGGAGAATGACTGCCCCTATATTAGGGCCTCCTGCCACGTCCTCCTCTCTCCTCTCCTCTACTTTCATTCAGACCATATTTTTATCACTTCCAAATTCCACTACAAGTATGAATGTGTCTGACCCTAAGAAGGTGTAGGTGTTCATCGCTCCTTCGGTGGAGCCATCACTGTTGATGTCCCTTCTCGATGTCCCACCTTTCCCAAAGCCCGTGGATATGACTAACAACTTAGTTGTATCTATTGTGGTTCTTTCCTCATCTTTCTCTACACCTCTTGCCTCATTTATGGGGATTTCGCCTCCTCCAATGAAGAAAAAGGTGGAGTGTAGTCCTTCTAGTAATGAAGGACATAAGAAGAACCCACCTTCTCTAAAAAAGTGTCCCTCTGCTGACTTGTTTTGTTCTAGTGACAGAACTAGTCCTGACTTCTCATTAGTTTGTCACTAATCTTGAATCATTTGATGATCCTACTGGTGAACCTCAAGTGCAACCTTCCCCATCCATTAAGGTAAAACATGGAACTCCTATGAAATGCATGTTCAACTCTCTGGATGAAGTTTCAGCCTTGTCAGTGATCTTCACAAAATCATTGACCTTAGCTCCTCAAGAGCTCGGTGGAGAGGACCTTGTGGGGCCCTCTTCCTTAGCCCTTCTTATGGTAGGGTCAAAGCTCCTCCTCTCAACATTCCACCATTGCAATCTCATCATCCTTCCCCCCACGATGATCTAGAGTGGCAAGGAGATGACCTCTTCGTCAATCAGTGTTAGGAGGAGGCCTCTTCTTTATCCTTAGATAAGATGTGTGTGTGTGTGTGTTGTGATGTGTTCCCATGTACTCATGCTATGTGTGCCTAGATGACCCTCATCATCCCTATTGGTTCTTGGATATAGGCATGGTTTTTGTGTAGTAGACCTTTCTCTATTTGTATCATCATTCTTCCATGTTTGTGACTTGATTTTCAATAAACTAGGGACTATACAAAGTGTTAGGGGAATTTAGGCTTCCCTTCCATGTTGACCCAATTTTTTTATTTTTACTATCTTCTTGTGCATTCTTCACATGGTCTGATATAGTAGGGGGTTGATGATAGTTCATTTTATATACTATTACTATACATACATACATACATACATATATATGAGCAATTATGACCCCGAAATATCAGGCTACCCCTGTGCCCTCTATGTTTGCTTTCTTTCCCTCTTTTTTCTTTTCCTTTATCTTTCTGTCTTCTTTACTTGAGTTGTCCCTCTTATGTGTGACACCACCTCTTCTTCAATGCTGTGATTTTCAGAAAATGCATTTGTTGTCAATGAATCTTTTGTTGGAAATCCTTATAAACATTCCTTTTTGAAAACAAGATTCAGAATTAGTAATCCTTTTGAAATAACTTGAGAATTTTCCCCTAAGGTGGGAGCAGCTATAACCTTCCCATTAGGTGGGCACATTCTCTTCCTTTATGAGGTGATTCCTTGATGATGAATCAATTTGAGAAAAAGACATCTTCGTCACACTTTCAAACAATGCATTCCTTCAGTGGACCCCTTCCTCATGCTAGGGTTCCCAATGCACCCCTTTGGAAGTTTTCCAAATTATCAATGGCCTACGTGACTATCTTCTTATTCACCTACATGGTCACTTTCTAACTCTATGGAGTTTTATTTCATTGGGTTTCCTCAATGTGAGAGATCTTGGGGGATACCTCCCTACAAGTCTGCAGACTTGTAGGGTGCTTCCTTTGAGCTTCCTCCATGTGAGAGATCTTGGGGGTAGCTCCCCTATAGGTTTGAGATTCTATATGGAACTTTCTTTAGGTTTCTTCCATGTGAGAGATCTTGTGGGATACCTTCCCCATAGGTTTGCAGGTCTGTACAATACTTTTTTGGGTCTCCTTCATGTGAGAGATCTTGAAGGACATCTTCCCTATAGGTTTGCAAGTTTGTAGGGTGTTTTCTTGGGTTTCCTGCATGTGGGAGATCTTGAAGGACACCTTCCCTTTAGGTCTATGGATCTGTAGGGTTCTTTCCTAGCTTTCTCCATGTGAGAGATCTTGGGGGATGCTTCCTTGCAGGTCTACAGGCCTGTAAGGCACTTTTATGGGTATCCTCCATGTGAGAGATCTTGGGGGACACCTTCCTTGCAGGTCTATGGACCTGTGAGGCACTTACTTCTTGGGGCTTCCTTCATGTGAGAGATCTTGGGGGTTGCCTCCTTATAGGTATGTGGGCCTATAAGAAACTTTTATTCTTTAGTTTCGTAGTTTTGTTGGGCTATGAAGTCCTTTTCTTGTCCTAGATTCTTGAGTTTTCCATATCGTGGTCTGCTTCCTTGGCAGTTCAGGTATACATTTCTAACTCTACCACTTCTCTTATCTACTTTACTGAAGCACTCATCAGTATTTGTGCTCACTAAAGTGGGGGGGAAATGTATTGGAATGAATTTTCACCCCTTATGAAAATTCCCCTTTTGTTCTTCTCCACTTTAGAAAACCAAATTCGAAGGCTAAATTCCACAAAAGCCTACTGCATTCATTCCACTTGGAGGTTGTTTTGTATGTCAGTCGAGGAATACCTTTCAAGGTTTTTTTTGTGGTGTCGAGACATCCATATTGCATGCTTACATCCCTAGAAAATTCCTACATCTAGAGCCTGTTGAGGCATTACACTTCCCATTGGAGGTCGATTTCTAATGCCCCCTTCAACTAACCAACCTGAATATTGTTAAATGTACAAGATACTGAGAAGGGGGGTGAATCAATATCTTCTTAAATTTTTTGATCAGATAGTACCATCCAATTATTCTAATGCATACAATAGCAAGGATAAGTAAAAGCACTAACAAAACATGAAGTCATAGAATACATGAACACCAAGATATTTTATGTGGTAAACCAAAAATGGGAAAAACCACGGAGTGTTAGCTCACAATATAATATAACTGGTTATAAGATATTACAAAATGAGTGGCTCACTGCTAGGATTCACTGTCCAAAAACAAAGGCTCACTTCCTATAGAATTCCAATGACAAAAAAATCTTTCAACCAGAAAATGAACTGATAAATGAGTGCATATTCAATTCCAATGAAGCTTAGTAGACTAACTTGACTCACTTCATCATATTTTCTCTTCTTCAAACTCAAATTCACATCATAACCATTACAGTTATCAATCTTCAAAAACTATCTATAATATATATATATATATATATATATATATATATATATATATATATATATATATATATATATATATATATATATATATATATATCTGATCTTTGCAAGCATCAATTAGGTCACCTAATTAGATGCACTTCTCATTCACCAAAAATACCAACTGTTAGCTTCAAGATTTCATAAAAACTTCTCAAAAATTAATTCAAACATCCAACACACTACAAAAAGTCAACATGGACCTAAAATAGGTCACACATATATCCACATAAAAAATAATAATTCACCATTACACAATACATCCATTAGGTCAAAAAAGGATAGACCTAATAGCACAATTGCAAATACCAATGTAACTTTGATACACCATATGAGCATCCAGATACATGAGATCTTAATTGTACATGCTCCTGATGTCTACAAACCATTTCCTAAAATTGCAAGAAATAGTAATAACCAAAAAAAAAATGTAGACCAAAATATCGCAGGATGTAGGAAAAATACCAGTTCAAATACCGAACCAGAATACCAGAACAACTTCAAAACTTGATCTTGCAATTGCAACTCATATATCATGGTGACATGAATGACAACACAAAATAACAAAAAGAGATGTTCTTCTTCATTTTTCCAATAATCTCCCCCTTTTTCATTGATGCCAGCATGTTCCAAAAGGAATATTTACAAAAATTCTTATTTACAACACTTCTCTCCCTAACACCAACATTTCACCATTCTTCACTCCCCCTTTGACATCAAATAAAAAGGGTTTCCCAAAGACAACTTGAAAACATGAAAACAAAGAAAACAAAGAAACATGTATCAACTGGAGGATGGCAAGCCTTGAAGCTCATTCAAAATACCTTCCCATACTGATTTTCCATTCTCCCAACTATCCTTTGTTGCAATCAACATCTTGTTCATGGATTCCACCTCTACTAGAGTTTCTTCTACACCATTTGAAGTATCAAGAGTCAAATTTATCCTCTCAATTTTTTTTGCACATGTCAGAGCCTTGCCAACCGGAGTGTATTCCACTCTTACAATGTCACTCAACTAATCAAATTTTCTAATAATTTCTTCCTTTCGCTTCTACAAGACAAAGAATTTTTCTTTATGCACAGAGATTGCATTCTAGGTTGATCAATCTCTATCTTTGGACAGGCTATAAGTACCAGAGATGACAAAAAGCTGAGACTCAATGGAGTCCATAATAATTTTAATATTCTAAGTGGAATTCATCCACTTTAAGCAATAAGCAAGAACAACATTAGGTTCAAATTCACAAACCTTCACGGCTTCCAGATTCTTTTCAGCATGAGTACACTTGTCATGTAATGCCAATAACCTTTTCTCTGCCAAATTCTCCTCAACCTCTTGTCTTGTCTTTTCACTAAGCCCAAAGGTATACTCCTTGAAAGAGTCCAACAACAATCTCAAATTTTCAATAGGAGAGAGAGAGATGTATCAATGGATGCACCAGGTAGGACTTCTTGTAATTCCTTGAGAGCATCTTGTATAAGTTGTTCTCCTTTCTAATGTGCTTCAATAATTTCCTTCCTTCCAGATGCTTGCATAGTATCTCCTAACACCACTTTTTTCACCGAAGACATCTTCTCCATATCCACAAAGCCTTCAATCATATGAAGCTGTTAAATATCCTGGGGAATTATTGGGTAAAATCTAATTTTCTTGGATAGCAAGCCTTTCAGAACATCATTACCAAAGGACTATTCTTCAGGAATCTCTATTGTTGACCTTCTTCATTATTCCTAGGAGATTCCTCATTTTTCTTTTCTTCCTCTCCCTTTTCCTTCTCTTCTTCCCCCTTCTTTTCTTCTTCTGTATCCTCTTCTTCTTCTTCTTTCTTTTCTTACTTTTTGTTTTCATCATTGTTATCTTCTTCATCATTTTCATCTTTTTGATCTTTATTTTTCTCTTCCTCTGAATTATCTTTTTCTTCTTCTTCACTACCTTTTCCTTCTTTTGCATTTCCTTGTTCATTATTGCCTCTTTCTCCTTCAGTGTATTCCATAGGAGCATCATTGTGCTTTTCAGACTCAACCTCACCTTCATTATCACCACCGACATCAATTTCAACATCAATATTCTTAGAAATATCTTCATCACCTGTATCAAAAGGAATATTTTCCTGAACATTTTCAATAGCAACATCTTCATTAGCTTTAAGAATGCCATATATTTTTGTTGTATCCTAGATTACTCTTGTTCTTTCCTTCCTTACCTTCTAATGGAGACCCTAATTTTTCTGACATTTTAATGTCCCTTCATGCTCAGTAACATCATGTCACATGTTGACCATAGGTAGGGTTTAGGGTTTTACCTCTATAACCTTGTTTTCAAATGATTTACTTTTAAACCTTGGGCATTTTAATCTTAGGATGACCTATTTTTCCTAGTTTTTGATCGTTTAAGTTATCATTTGAGCTATCGCAGTGCATTCCTTTATTGGCCCCCTTGTCTAAGCTATTTGGTCACCTTTAATCATGAAGTGTTTTACTTTTTCTAATGTCGGGTTTTAATATTTCTCTCATAAATGAATTAAGTCTAAGTCATCCATCCTCAAGGGTAAAAGTGTTCTCAGCCTAATCATGGCCCCCTTTATATACTTGACTTTGTCATATGTGCAAGATTAAATATCATCTAATTGTGGGAATTAATCTAAGTTGTTCCCCGCTAGCTCGTAGGTCCCAAGTGATGAATCTTTAACTCCTAGATGTTCTGCAAGATGCTGACACAGTTTGATCATAGGTGTAGACCCAACCGTCACTTTTCATTTGAATGCTTAAGTTTTATGGTCAGTGGTGATTATTAAGAGGGAAGAGTTGATCACTACCATTCATTTCCATCTTGTGAAGTTCAGATGCAAGCTTGTTAAAGACTGTGAGGACTACAAGAATTCGCCACATATGTCTTATGGCCACTAGTAGGTGGGGCCCAGAAATACACAAAGAAGGATCTAGTTAGCATATCTTTATTGTCCAGTTGTACGGGACAATACAATGATCAAATTCAAATGTAATTGACTTAATCTAAGTCATCCAAGGCTGACGTCTCAACAAGAGATCAATGGTGTATATTCAAAAATACAAGTACATCGGTTATAATTGTTTTTCTTTGCGAAATCGAGCAATAATGGCGGAGGTGACTTCTAAATCTGCTCAATTTTCCTCAAAATGTGTGTATGTGGTTAGTTCTTGCATAATTGAGATTTGAGGATGTGTCTAGAGCAATACGAAAAAAATTAAGGTGACTTGCAAATTTCAGTCTGACTAACATTAGGGTTTATTTCGATTGAAATCGGTAAGTGCAATAAATGAAATTTCATGCTTTATTCCATCTTTCTAAACTAGGACTGGCTTTCAATTTGGTTTTAGTTGAATATGTTTTATTTATTGCTCTACTTTTGCTACTCAAAGTTAGGGCTTACTCCATCTTTAAAAAGTCATAGCCCTGTGAGACCTTTCAAAATTAGCATTCTAGAATTCATTTCAATATCCATGGCTCCCAAAGTACAAACTGCTACCCCTACAGCCCAACCTAGATTACTTTCCCATGATGTAATTGAATTTTTAACATCCTATACAAATAAGAAACTTGAATGTAAAATATTGTTCTATGGCCCTAGGATTGGAGAGGGGGTGATGGATAAGTAGTGATTCATTAAGGATGTTGAGTTTCCTTATACTAGATGGCAGCTCTTCCATCATTCGTTTGAAAATAGGAAACTTTGGATTCCTCTCTGTAACCCTTGGAGGCTAGATATGGGAAAACTAGTGGTTCCAAACATATATTTGGATGTTGATCTATGAAAAGATCTTGCCTCAAGGTATGACCTAGTCTCTAGGGTCATCAAGACATTTGATGGGAAAGAAATGGTAAGGATAACCAGACAAAAAATTGAAAATGTTTTTGATTTGCATGAGTGGAGTAAGGATTTGGTTCCTCTTGATATGGATGTTATCAAGGTATACAAAAACACCAAGGTGTTCATAAAAAATTTTTGTTTCCCTTGCATACTACTAGCACTAGTACTGGGAAGAATAGAAAAGAGATCAAAATTGATGAAAAGGAGATTGAGCCCTTCCCAATGAAATATTTTACTAGCTACTTTAAGAAGACTATATATTCTTTGTTCCAAATCATAAATTTTTCTCCACTTGACACATTACAAAGGGAATATAGCTATTTGACAACACATCTACAACACCTAACTTACAACATAGTTTATGATTATGCCACATATTTGACGGAAAATATCCATAAAGTTCTGGTTGAGCTGAAGGAAGGGAAAGAATGGGTGAAATTTTGGTGGTAATCATTGTTAATGCACATGTTCTTGTATAAAGGGGAGAAGGTTTTTGAGAAAGACATAACTTTGAGGAGGAAGGGTAGGGTGTTGATTTTCCTATTCAATGTTGGGCCTAGATTCTGGATAAACCTGATCATAAGTATAATTATGCAGTGTTTTAGAATGCTTTTGCATAAAAAAAAAGAGGTCCTTGATATATGAACCACCAAGTATTCCTAAGGAAATTCATGAATTCTTGAAACCTATGGAGATGAGGCCTTACTTGAATTTGAGCCACAACTAGGGAGACTTGATTTTATACCTTGAAAAAACAATCTTCAGAGTATATGGCACCAGTTTAGATTCATATGTTCTGCCAAGAGATGTTCCATTAAGGATAGGGTTTCTTGAAATTATGAGGCAATTAGGAGCTTCTCAGGCAACACATTTTCCTGATACAACAAAGAAAGGGTCATTATTTCTAGAGTGGACAATGTTTTCTTATTTTGTTATGGTGAAAGGGGCATGGAGGGAATTATTGCATCTTTTGGCACCTTACAAGTTGGAGATTGTACACCCAAGGAACCATGATCATGTGAGTTTTATTACTAGATTAAAAGTAGATAAAAGGCTTGGTAATTTTGTGAATATTTTCTACTATCATCAAGATGTAATTAGGAAATTTTTTAGCTTCTCATAATAGGATGAGAGGAAAGATAAGTATATTTCTTTCAGGAAGATGGTAGAGAACACCTAGAAAAGGGATCCCAATTATAATCCTCTGCCAACTATACTTGATGAATTCATCTAGGTCATGTATGTCATGGATAATTTTGAAAGTATAGTTGGTGTGTTAAGGGAGTAACGAGAGGTTATAGATAAAGGAAAAGCAAGAGTGGTTGAAGAAGATACTAACATGGAGTTGGAAGAGAGGCCCACTTATCAACCACCTAAGAAAATAAGAATCTATTCCAGGAGGAAGAAAGTGGTACATACAAACTTTTCTGACCCCTATTACTTCTGAGGGATCAAGGGTGGTTTCTCCTAAAAGTGAAATGCCATCACCTCCAAGGAAGGTTCCCCCAATTGTAATTGATCTTGATTCACCTCCAGGAAGTCCTACTCCATTGGAGTAGCCACCGCTTAAGAAACAAAGGACTGATGCAAGAGGAGTGGTTGAGTATTTTGATATAGATGATGATGATATCCTTATCACTCTTGAAGATATGCAACAAGGAATTCCCCCCCCCCTTTATAGGGGAAGTTGCCTCAAGTTCAAGAGAAACCAACCTTAGGCTAGGAATACTTGATATCAATGGTTTAAAAAATGTGAATGATTGTAAGGAATTAATGGAAGATGACTCCTTTGTTGAAACACCTACATTCAGAGATTTCTTATGGAGATCCAAAGTTGTAGAATATGTAGAGAAGGTAGCCACTCAGAGGAGTTTATATTCGGAGCTTCCTAAGAGTGTAATTTAGGCTAATGTGAGGAGTTTTATGAGGGATGAATTCTAAAATATTAATGCCAAGGATGATAGAGAAATTGTGAAGAAATTTGGTGTGTTGCTGCTACCAGAGTGGGATATTATTGATGCTATAGTTTTGGAGACCATAAGGAGGGCTGAAAATCCCCTAGTGCAAATAGAGGAGGAATTGAATATGGGACTTTAATGGTCTACATTTAGTGAAGATTGGGATGCACTAGCAATCTGGTCATTATCCATGGGATCCAAGAAACCTATACTTGCTAAGCCATCAAATTTTAGTGGACAATTACTTGTGAAGAGAGTTGTTGATACCCTAGCCTTGGAGGAAGATGAGATGGCTGTTAATGTGGCTAGATTTTATAAAGCAACTGTCGAAAACCTCACCCTTGAAATGGATGATTTCAAGAATAAGTACCATGAGCTCCTTAATGAATATGATAATAGTTAGTAGAAGGTAGTTGTGCTAGAGATTGAGTTGGAATTCTATAAGTAGAGGGAAGAAATATAGAGAAATCAAGGCCAAGCTAGCTCAAGTCATCCACCTCCATCTTCTCTAATTGCATCTTCTCAATCTTACCCTCAAGATCAAACCATTGCAATAGTGTCGTATAATTTGGGACAAGAGCCACTCTCAGTAGAGGTACCGAGCGAATCAGGTCCTAGTTCATCAAATTAACCTACAAGAGAACAACTCCTTTCACAAGTTGAAACATATAAGAAGTTGTTGGAACGGGCACAAGACAAATTGTATGAAAACATCTCAAAGATTTTTCATGTTATCGTGAAACATCTGAATAAGAAGATCTAGGCCAAATTGAATTGTGTTCGTGCCAATTACTCCTCAATGTTGTGAGAAATAAGGTTATCTCAAAGGGATAAGGAGTTGGCTATCCCAATCCTGAATAAGTGGATCCCAAGTGCTGAGAGATTGAAGTTTATGCTAGTCAATGCTAACCAATAGGAGGATAGATACCCTAAGGTGATTCCAACATATACATTTGTCTATGAACTTAGTCAACAAAATTTTCAAGGATATAATGCCCCACTAGAGAAAAAAATAAGAGAATTGAAGGCTCATTATGATCTAGCAGATTTGTCACTATTTCTAGATATTCAACACACCAATAATGAAGTCAAGCCACTGAAAGTATGGAAAAGTGAGGTGGATAATGTTATTGCTTCCAAAATAGGTCACATTTGTAAAGAAGTTGACATCAATGTTTTAAATGACACTTTGGAAAAGTTCTCATTTATCATCAGCTTTCTGGAAGATTTTGACAAAGCATCTAATTCTGTAATGACAAAGTATTCTCCATATAGGAAGAAGTTGGATGAAATCACCGACTTCAATTGGCCATATAATGATGAATATGAAGAATGGAGAAGGGTATTTATTGATTGACTAGATCTGTAAGTGTAGATGTGAAATATATATAATTGGTCAAGTATTGTATAAGTCTGGCCTCAAAAATTGTAACATATAAAATATATGTTTCACAGGTAAATGCTAGTTGTTGATGATGTAGAATGTTGAATGGGATGTTGATTCACTTTCTTCTTTTCTTCATTTTGTCATCTTGTTTGATGGAATGAACATGCTACAACATAGAAGATTATTTTTCTTGGCATGTTCCTTTTGAAAGGTAAAATTGCTTCTTACAACAAATGCAAATAATCTTTGTCTCATATGTATTACATCCAATTTGAAGGATGTAAATATAACTGAATTAGGGAATATGTTTTGTAGTGGTCCAATTAGAATGTGACATGTGCACATCTAGCCTAAAGATTTTTTTTGCTCCCTTATTCTATAAAAGGGAATTTAGGTCCATTTGTGTGGGTCTTTTGTTGAATTCTGGAATCGAATTGTGAAAAGAGAGAATACAAAGCAAAAATGTTAGAAGTCTTTGTCTAATGCTTTGAGTCTAGATAGTAAATTTTATTAAATGTATGGTTCTTGAGCATATATGAATGATAATGCAAGTTTTTTGAGTCTATAGTCTCTCCAACTCAAATCTGTACTTGAATTATTAATGAAAAATTTGATCAAAGATCATTTCATTAATTTTCATCATTTTCATACTTTGGTATATGTTTTGGTTTTAGCTTTGGTTCAAAGAATCGGTTAAAATTCTTAGATCAAATCATAAATTCATGTGCAAAGTGATTGGATCTGATAAGTAGTCTTTAGAATTTGGTTACAAATTTATGAATTGCAAAGTAATTTCACTTAGATCATGGGTGTTTAGAATTAAATATGCCTTATATTTCAATTTCCTTAGACTCCTAGCCCGTAGATAATGGCACTGATCTCAAGCCATGTAAGCTTTTCTCATGGTTCCAGTTATTTGACTTAAGAACATCATTTTAAATAATCATTGAGTCTATCTTTAATTTGTTTTGGTTGGTGTTGTCTTGTATTCTCAGCTTAAGATGCATAATTCATTTAAGGAAATTCCAATTTCTTCAAGGATTTCATCTTATTAATCACTGATGAGAATATATCTACTTAATTATGCAATGTATACATAAATTGTTTGAAAGAATTGTATAATGTGAATTGTGGGATCACCATCCTAGGTTTTGTAGAGCCCGAAATGTAGGAGATAAAGAAATTAGTGCTATATGTTATTTGTTGTCCAATTATATTGTAGGAATTTAAAAATTGAGTCTAGAAAAACTCATAGGTGTTTGTGGGATCTACTTGGTTCATTGAAAACAACCAACATAATGGTGACTCTGTTGGGGACGTAAGCTTCACATATATATTAGCTATCCAAAATGCCTTATCATATATTATGTTATATGGTGATATTTACTTATAGATTTGGTCAATTTGCAGTGTTTGCTAAATGTTTCTCAAATCTTTGTCGTGTTTTTTCCCAAAGTTCACATTAATTTTCTCACCCTTTTGTTTTGAAAGAATTTTTTCAAAGTTCACGCAAATGAATCTCATATTTGTCAAAGTCTATTTGAGTTTCTAAGGATCTATTGAAATTTTCATAAAGCATAACATAATTGCTACTAATTGGTCCCAAGTAGTTTGGGTGGTGACTCTAAAGTCTTTGCACCAATGTGAGCAAGTGTTTAAGGATATCAAATAATTAGAGAAGAATACTATAAAGAAATCAAAAAATTTGATAGATGTGAAGAATTTTCACATACAAATGCGAGGAACACAAGGCCACATGAAGAATCATCTGGAACAGAAGTTGGAGGGAGAATTTCCCAGGAACATAAATGCATGCGGGAAATGGAAAAAAATAAAAGGACACTAAAAATTTTAAGTCTACTCCTCATCCAGTCCCTAAATGTGATATTCATTCTACTTATAGTTTAGAATGTGAAAGGAATCTATTATATTTTAGTGATAACACTTCTAATGAGAGGGGAGAGGTTTTTATGAAGTCTATTATAAATGAGCACTCCTCATACCCAAGCTTGCAAGCCATGAAGAGGAGAGAAAATGATAGAATAAAAAGGGATAGAATACAAAAATACAATGCTAGTGCTAGACGTGCTAGAGCTGAAGGATATGTGACCCCAAATTCTCATACATATACTCCTATTTCTCTTGACTTACTAACTAGAGATGAATATTCCCATGATACTATTCCCCACCAAGATGAGACTGTAGTAGCATTTGATGGAGATTCTAATTTTCTAGATGAAGAAGAGGTTCTAAATGATATGCAATTGCTTAGAGAAAGAGCCCCAAAATGCAAGGAAAATAAAAAAAAGAGGGATGAGGAGAATGAGAAGAGAATTAGAGATGTCATGATGGAGAGGGATATGCTGAGAAGAAAGTTTGAAGAGATGGAGGCATTAGAAAAGTTAGTAGCTGAATCTACCCAAACATCTGATCTAGTTGTGCATGAGATTGTAGTAAAAATCCTTTTAATTCCCTCTGTCGATAAGATTGTTGTAAATTCAAAAACTAGTACATCTGACAAGACTTCTATCCCAGTTGACCCTCCTCCCAAAAATAAAAATTTGTGATTTCCACAAGGATGATAAAGGGAAGAGACCCCTAAATGGAGTAAAAATAAATGAAGGGGGTTCTTCTAAGAATGACATACCATAGGATAAATACATCCCATTTTAAAAAAAATTGGTCAAGGAGAATGAAGAATTGGAGAAGAAGATGGAGGAAATGGAATTATTGGTTGTAAACACTGAGATGAAAAAGAAGCTCAGTTTCTTAGAGTGAACTATAAAAGGATCCACCCCTAAGACCTAGAGCCCTCAAGGCAACACATCCTACTCAAGTCCACATATAAATGAAAAGTAATCATCTACTGGAAACCCTTCTATCTCTTCCTTATAGGTTGAAGAGAAAACTAGAACAATCCATTTCAGTGATCAACATGATTCCCAACATAGAAGGCCTAGAAACAATAGTGATGGAACAAGGCATCATGATAGCCAATATGAGGAAGAAGGACCTGGTGGGAGAGGGTTGTTGTACATCGATAGGTACAGGAAATTATGTTTTAAAAATATTATAGGATATCTAAATCTAGTGCTAGATAATGCTAGGAAACATGTGCCCAAGTTTACTGTCAACAATACCCATAGTGGTTAAGAACACTTAAATTATTTTCAAAGTTTTGTAGAAGACTTTGAATTGTGGGATGAGGATGTGGCTATGAAATACTTTATGCAATCTCTAATGGAGGATGAATTAGATTGGTATAGGAGCTTTCTAGATGCAAGCATAGATTCTAAGGATTCATTCTTTCAAATTTTCAAAGAACAATATGGAGACCAAACCGATCCATGGTTTACATTGAATAACTTTCATAATATCACAAAAGGTCATAATGAGATGGCTACTAAGTTTAATGTAAGGTTCTAGAATGCAATGTATAAAGTCCCTAGATTTTTTAGGCCCAATGAAAGAGAATGTTTGGTTGTGTACTATAATGTGTATGACTCAAAGATGTGTTATCTACTTAGGGACAAGAATCCACAATCCCTAAGGGAAGCATACAAGATGGTGGTGAATATTGAAAATAATAGGAGAGCCTCAGGAAAGGTTGGAAGAAGGGATTATTCCAAGGCCCTTAGGAACCCTAAGACTTAGAATGATAGGGTAAATAACATTGTAGATCCAAATGAAAATTTGGATCAAGTTCTCAATTTGTTATAAAAGTAGGAAAAAAAATAAAAACCCCAGTTTGAGAGAAATGAGAGGCCCCCAAGGCTTCAACATTATCCTTATCATACCAATTGGAATAATGGGAAGCCAGTTTAAAATAATCAGAAGAACTCTCAAGTTACACCTGACCCTTTGCATAAAAATAGCACAAATATTGTTGAAGACTTACCATGGTGTGGAGTGTGCCAGATTCCTCACTCATCACAACAATGTGTAGTTATGAGGTCTTTGGAAGAAAATTAAGATGATCAAGGGGAGTTTGATTCTCCTCATAATCTAGTTGAGATGAAAAATGTATTCATGACTAGATTAGATTTAGAATGTGGTGATTATTCTAGTGATGATGCTGACATAAATGATTTGGATGATCAAAGACACAAGGAAAGTTTACACCACCAACAAGTTCTTTTAGATGAAGAAAGAGAATATGAATACATTTCTTACACTCTCGAATTAGATAATTTTTCTCTGAGAATACCTTCAAATGACGAAATCAAGAGATATACAATTGTATTGGCTGTTAAAGCTCAAGTAAGAAGTGATGTTCATCTAAGGAATAGGGTGATGAGTGGAAACCAAGGTAATCCTAGAAGCATGTCCATTAAAGAGAACAATGCAAAGAGTAAAGGAACTAAGACAAAAAATATGAAGGAAGAGACAAACCAAAAAGAAGGGAAAGAGATGAGAATTTGGGCAAAGAAAGGTAGGAAAACAAAGGCTACTGTTGAAGCTATACCTCAGGGTTTGAAGGCCAAGGATTTGAAGCCTACATTTGAAAATATTGATAAGCAAGCTGATAAGGTAGTTCCTTAGGAAATAATACTTCCTGAGTTACCAAGTTATTCTCCCATTGACATGTTTCAGGTTTTGTCTCAAGTTTGGGTCACAATTCCATTTCTAGAGATGATAAGTATTGACAAGCATAAGAACAAAACAATAGCTTTCATTAATAGCATTGTCGGGGGTAGCATAGACAAAGTAGAGGCTGATGCACCTAAAACAAGACTCGAGAGAAAGATACTGAGGCAAGGGTTGATGAGCCTAGTTTTTAGTCTAGTTTTGGGTGGAATCTATAGTCTAGTTGCTCATAGATATCATGGATTTTAATGCTTAAGTGTTGGTATTGGCTTAATGTTTCCCTCAAACCATTAAAATTTGACATCATCCTATCCCTACAAGCTTTAACGATATTTTTCATAATGTGGGTCATCTATATTGATTTTGCATGTGATTAATGAATGTTTCTTTGAGTGGTTATTGATGTGTAGTTATTATGTGTACTAACTATTGGCACTCTCAAACTTTGCAAATTTGAGATGCTTATATCAAAAATTTTGCCTCTACACTTTCAGAAGTGCACTTGATGAACTTTCCTGAATGACCTACTTTGGAGGGTCATAATTTGAAGCCTATTGATTTTAAAACAAAATCCCTTTGCAAATACACTCATGTGTCCTATGTGAACATGCATGTCAATTTTTAGCTTCCCACAATGAGTTTTGTTAGGTTTTCAAAAAGTGAAGTTGGAGGGTTTTGTCCCTTTTTTGTTGTTTGCAAACCTTCATTTTTGCAAAGTTGTCTCACGTTTCATCTTACATTTTGCAACCAGATGATCGCCATACTAAAATGAATGTTGTTCTACATTATCTATACCAAGATCAACTCACATGCCAATTTTCAAAGATTCATGAGTTGATTTGCTAGTTTTGGAAAATCAAAACCAAATGGAATTTCTTCAGTTTTGCACTGAAACCTTTCTGAGAGGCCAACTTCGAGTGTCAATATCTTTTGATGGGATATGATTCATGGAAATCCATCTTTCACAAATTTTTGATGTACCCAAATGTACTATTGTGTCTTGTGGCAGCTCGCCAGGAGTTGATTTGCTATTTTTGCAAAATGGCAATAGGATGAGTTTTAATTGGTATAGAAAGTTGCAGAAAGTTTGAATAAGCAACTTTGAAAGCGAATAAATTTTTCCTCGTGATTGATTTCTCTGATCTGTCTTTTGTATTACATTCTTGGGTCATATGTCTACATGCTTGCAAGTTTCTGTGACATCAAGAGGTCATTTGCCTAGTTTTCAAGGCCAATCCCAAAGCCCACTTGGCCAATTTTCACCATTTTGTAGGAGTGCCTGGAAGTGAGTTTTAATGAAATCCGAGTTCATTTTTTCACTCCACATGCACTCATATGTCATCTTAGATCAATTTGAAGGGAAAATTTGTTTGAAAACAGAAAAAAAATTAGTTGGGCCACACAGGCCCGACATGCTTTGCCTAGTTATAAGTGTTGCATTATAGCTTGTCTGAGGACACTCTGGTTATGAAAGTTATAGGGTAAAACATATGAGATATTACAATTGTTATTTTTCTCCTTTCATATTTTATTGACACTGCTCGTAAAAGAGGTGACAAGGGATTTTGGTGAAGCAAATATTGGGAATCCATTTCAAGATAAAGTAGTGAGAATAGGAATTGGTAATGTCCCACTTGGGAGGAATTAATTTTGGATTTCATTCTTTAAAGAACATGTGTTGTGGTCTTGAATGATGAATTGGAGTTTAAAGCCAAAGAATTCCTTGATGAATGAAGATGGGTAAGCCATCAGATAAAATTTTTCAATGATTTTGATCTTTGGACAATAAAAGGTGTTTGATAGTGATGAAGGGTTTGAAATAGAACCTAACCATAATCCAAGAGGGATACGATGAAAAAGCCTAGGAAATTTCAAGAAAATGTTAAAGAAGGCATGCATCCATCTAAACACAGAGGATAGGGAAAATTCTGTTTGAACTCAATGTCGACACATGACACTGGATAAAATGCCTCTTTTAGCGAGGTCTCATGGGAATATTATGGTTGATGCCTGTGCTCAAATGGATTTGTTGAAAATCTCATACCACACAAAGGAGGTATTGTTAGATGATTTGTTGAAGGGCTATAGAAACCAGCACATCTATGTGTGCATCCTTGAAAGTGCAAGAGTAGAGGATAAACTTAAAAAGTGAATGCCACACATAAAAGGAAAGCACCATGGGTACATGACAAATACAAAAAGATTTTATTTAAAAATCCTTTAGTAACTTTTAAGTGAATGTTTTGATGTGGATGTGTAGGAGATGGTGTAGCAATACATTGGGGGAAAAGTGAACACTTAGCAAGTTCATCAAAAAGCCCTGTAAACATCAAAGCACGCAAGGAGTTTTTTCAAAGCACGAATAGAGAAAGGAACCAATTCAACAAGGATTCCACTCAAAAAACTAAAGAGGGCTGGAAATGGAATACCGAAAGGAAAACACATGTGTTAAAATGATTTTGAAATTGTCAAACCATCATGAAGGAGGCACCTGGGTTTAGATACCCATCAAATCATGAAAGAGGGCCATTGAACCAATGAAGAGGCACACGACCAGCATAGGGAGACAAAATGTGTTGCAAATACACTGATGCCAATGACACACCAAGATGGATTTATTGAGAATGGTCTTAGAAATTTGCAAACAAACATAAGATGATTATGTTGAAAAGTCTTTAGTCATTTTCAAGAAAATGCATATGAAGAAGGTACAAACATCCATCAAAGCATGAGGATTCTAGCTTCTTAGCATGTGCTAGAATGAAGGAGCTATAGGGATGCCATGGCAACCAACACAAAATGCAGAATGGTTGCAATTGTCCCATGAATGCAGAGCATCGAGCTTGAATGCACAAAGGACAGAAGAGGGCACACTAAAATAAGGTAAACAAAATGGATTTGCTGAAAATCTTATAAATTTACAATCCAATGCAAGTGGGGCGTTAAAGAAGGGGATAGAGGAAATAGCGCAACAAATAGAAGCCACCCACCAATGAAATTGAATGCCTCTTCTCCAAACCAAGGCACCAGTATAACATGAGTGCTCAAAATGAATACATTGAAAAGGAATTAGAAACTTTCAAGCATATGTATTTGGATCGAATGCATCAAATGAAATGCATTTGGAGAGATGGATGTTATAGCCACAGGAAATACACAAAATGGATGAAGCAACTCTTACGCAACAAAAGGGGATTGATGGAGAACAACATAAAGTTTGAACCTATGAAAAGTTTTGAAACAAATGGAAGAGATAGGTGTGGGTTTTGAGGTGACAATGCATCAAAATGAAATACCATAGTGGCTACTAAACACATAACATGTATTTGTTGAAAAGCCTCAGAAACTTTGAGAAAATTTCATCAAATGGAGGAGGCTTGAATCTATTGAGAGGAAACACATTTCAATTAGGAATGTCCAAAATACCATATGGTGAGATTTAAATAGTCACGGCCAAAGCATTAGTGGTGGGTGAAGAAGACAAGGGTTGGGAATTTGAAATATGAAAGCCATGCACAAGATGAAGGAAGAGGCTAGGCTTACAAAAAAAAGCATACCAGATAGACCATTTGAAATGCTTTAGAAATTTTGCAAGCACAAGTGATAGGTGGTTTTGCTCAAAACAAACCACACATCAAGGAGAATGATGGGTAGCACAGATGAAAAGGAGAGCCTCCATCAAACCTATAGGAACCTGCCACCATGGAGAGGAATACATGAGAAAATGAATTAGGGAAATGAATCAGAGATGAAAAATATCAACGGTGGAGATTGAAGATCACAACCCAACCTCATCCTCACCATCCCCCACCAAGTCATAGTTCATGGGTTAACGTCCACAAAATTGTGGGCTTGTGACATGTGGTAGTGTGGTCCTAAGTAATTAAAAGTCACAGGTTGAGAGTTGAGTGCATTTTTTTATTTTTTAAATTGTTTTTCCTTCCAAAAGCAAACATTGGAGAATAATAAAGGTGCAATTAAATAAAGGTGGGCCCAGGTAAATGAAGAAAAAATTAAAGATGCCCAGTTAAAATGGTGGCTACATATATTATTTTATTGTGTTCTCCCGACAAAGAGTATGAGCTTTATAATACTTACGGGGTGAATATTTTAAAATGTGAAATGGTGGCTAAATAAAGCCGAGTTAAATGTGCCTCACTCAATGTTTGAATGTTGGCCGAGTACTTTGAAATGTGAAATTAAAAAAGATTTTAAAAGTGTCAGGGAATTATTTTAATGAAGTGAATAAAATATTCACTGGGTAGCATATTTCATTGACGGGGCATACAATGTGAGAAATAAAGGCACGAGTAAAGCGAATAAATATTTCATTTTGTGAATGGCTACTATTTTACTGGAAATGAAATGGAGGGGAATATTTTACTTTGATAAAGAAAAATAAAATGCAGCGAAGAACAAGAACAAAAATAAAAAATTTCACAGGAAAATGGAGAGGCAATTTTATGCAGCTGAGTGGAATGGTGGAATTCTATCACATGGGGATTTTTTCTGTTGAAGAACAACAAACAACAAAAGAAAATGAAGAGGAAAATTCAGTTGGAGGAGAGATGAGAGATGCTTTGAGTAGCTTGTTGATCAATGGTGAATTGAGATTCCAGATGGCATTTCCCGATCAGTTTTAGGGATTCTTCTAAAGCTTCTCTTTTCTTGATATTCTCTTCTCTTCTCATTATTCTAGTTCTAGAGATTAGGTTATGAGGTTTTTTAAGAGGCTGGGGTAGATAGAGAATTGTAAATTATGAGTCATATTAAGTCTGTAAGCTGTAATTTCTGATTTTATGAGAAAATACAACTAGTTTATGCAAATAAATCATAAAAGTGTGTGCACATTCATGAATATCTTCAAATTGTCTCCATACTTGTACAATTTAATTATATGAATTCAATAATACAAAGTATCTTTGAGTTTTTCATCTCAAATTTCATGAGATTGTGTTATTTGTTTATGGGTCTATTTCAAGGAAATTGTTAAATACTTTGAATAGATAAAAGTGATTTCAAAGTGTGCAGGTTGGATTTGGTAAGGAGAGTTTGATTGATAAAAAGAGTGGGATTATTGGTGTAAGGCACTAACAGTTGATGCAAGGCATTAAAAACTTAAATCCACTAGTTGAATGTCATTTTCTAATGAATTCTTTTTATGTGTTTGACTCCATGGCCCAAAATTAGGCACTGATCTATCTTACATCTTAATGCATCTCAAGAACATTTTATAAATTCTAAACCATTTTAAATCCCTATGTGTTATAGTGTTATGGTTATCTCATGCTCCAAATAGTTGATATTACTAATGAATAGCCAATTCTATTCAATATTATCCTATTATGTTGAGCTATTAAATGAGATTATCTATTGTTGTTAAAGGATCACCATCCCTGGTCTTGCGGAGCCTGAAGTGTAGGAGGCTTTTAAAGTCCTCGTTAGTTGGTCCATGTCCTTTGAGCTGCCCTTGATTGGAATTGGAAATTCCATAGGTAGATTAGAAGACCAACCTAGCTACAGTGTAAAAAAGAACCAACACTAACCTTGGCCTACATATTTAATATTCCAAGTTAAGGAAGACACCACGAATTGGGCATGCACCATAACATCCAGCTGATAAATTGCTCCAAGTCAAAGGCAGTTGGTAGCAAAGATTCTCCATGCAACTGAATGTAACCACCTTGTAGTGGACCTTAATGATTGAGCATGAATGAGCATTATTATTTGGTTGGATCTACGCTTGACTTGCATGTTTGACCAGATTCCATGCATGCATAACCACCATTGCTCCACTTTTCCCTATTTTCCCTAAATGGTGTTGTTCGAGTCGTGGAGTTGACTTCCTTATTTATCTGTAGTATAAATAATGATTTGATGCTCCTTCTTCAGGAGGTTGCACAATTTTACATTGTAATCTCATTCTCTAGTTTTAGTAATACAGATACATTACTCTTTGTATCTATGATTTACATTGAATAAAATAAAGTTCTAAGTTTGAGTATTTGAGTTCTTGTTAGTTTAGAGGATACTTATCCAAGGGGGCCCACTTGGTGATTAATTTTCTTCTTAGTTTAACATTAGTTTAGTATTACTTGTTGTTTGTTAGTTAGAAATATGGCATTGACTGTTCCTGCAGCCAACGCAGATAGAGTAGTCCCTGTTTGTCACATAGATTTTCATTCTTGCTCAACATTTCAGCTTAAGCATAGTTTTTGGTCGATGTTCAACATTTTCTTTATTCCCTTTTAGTATTGTGTTTCTTAGCTATAACATGCAATGACTACTTAATCCCCTAGTGCACATACAATGCTGACCCATTTCAAGTTCATGCGCCTAGGTTGACAATTTAAATGCACCTTCATGATGATTGAATGGCTATTTAGGTTAGATGGCCAATCTCTGAATCAAGGCTATAAAGGCTTAGTTATGAGATCAATGTAGGAGGCCAACATTTTTGGTGCCATTGTTGGGGGATGGTGTCAAGCTAGCAAGTTTTTTTGGAGTCATTGGTAGTTTTTCTTGTTGTAGTATTTTTGGAAGTTGTTCTTAGCATATCCTCATTTAGGAAGTAATGACCCTCCCTAATTCTTTACCAATTATTTGTGTGATTTGACTGATAGTGAGTGATACCACATATATAGAGAAAGTAGAAGGGATGCTTATGGGAGATTCCTTCCTAACAATCCTCATCCATTCTATCTAGTTGAGTACCAGAACCTACCAGAAGAAGAAGATCCACACCCCTTTGCAGACGAATATCCTGATCTGACTAGCTCTGAAGTCTCATCAAAAGATCAAAATCAGCTTGAGAACCCCTTTGTCTTAGAACCATATCAAGAATGCATGGGTGATGCAAATAGGAATAGGAAAAATCAACCAGCTTTTCCTTTCCCCATTGCTAATCAAAATGAAGTTGACAACATCAAGAACATTTTGCCTCAACACTCCCCAAGTTTTATGGATTTATGTCAGAAGATCCTGATACCTTCTTATTTGAGTTTGATATACTCTATAGGAGTTATGATTATACTACTAATGCCCATAGGCTTAATTTATTCCCCACTACTTTTAAAGAGGCTGCATTAAGATGGTTCATGAGCCTAGGAAGAGATACTGTGGAAACTTGGGAAGACATAAAGAAAAAATTCCTTGAGAAAAACAAGGAATACTATAGTGGTAGTGACATGAGAAGAGGAGACATTTTCAGGATGCAACCTAAGGAAGATGAGAGCTTGGAAGATTACATTGCAAGTTTTCTTTTTTTCTTGAAAAATTCTCCACACCATGCACTCAATGAGGACTCACAAAAGTTTGTTTTTTTGAGAGGAATCAGTGACAGTTGCATTGATGCTTTGGACCTCATGGTAGGAGGAGATATCTCCCAAGTTCCTTGGGAGGATATCAAGAAATTATGCTATAATTACTCTAGGGAAGCTTCAAAGAAAGGGAGAGATTATTAATCTTCCATGGGTAAGTCAACTATTGGTGGAGTTTCAAGAATGGAGATCACTCATTTGCTAGAAAAATTCAAGCAAGAAATTATCAACAATCTAGCTACTCAGCTAGATACACTTAAAGCCAAAAAGAAGCAAGAGGCATAGATTATGTTGACAAAATATTGTCCCCACTATATGGAAAAGAAGAAGGACCATAGATGTAAGATGGTAGCTAACCTGGAAAGCAAGCAGATTCCACTTGAGTTCAAGCTAATTCAAATTGAAGAAGACCAAGTGTACTATGTTGCACAAAGGAATCCTTGGGCTCCAAGACAAGGTATGCCACTAGATCCACTATCCTATGCTGGACCATATTTTAACTCTTATTCATTTGGTATCCAATGGAAGCCCCCATATCCACCGATTTATGGAGGATATCCACTATAGCCTTGGATTATCCCTCCAAATTCTTGGCCTAGCCATTAGAGTCCTCCACCTCAGTGGCAACAACTTTAGGAGAATTGGCAGTAATTTCAAGGGCACTAGCAACCACCTCCAGGAAATTTGCAACGAACAAATCAATGGAGAGGAGGATAGCGATGGCCTACTTAGGACACTAGCTACATGTAGCCACCTTCTCAATCCCAACAACTTGCTATAATGCCTCCACCTACTAATCCAAGCTCAAATGTACCTAAACCAACTTAGCTACTAGCTCAACCCACACCCAATCTTAATAAAAAACCACAGCAATAGCCTATATATTTTGTAGATTCAAATCAGTTTCTTGCATATGTTGCGAGTGTAAGTGATATCCAATTGTGTTCAGGAACCAAGCTACTAGCCCCTTCCAAGCCCATCATTACTAAGCTTCTTGTGGAGGAGGAGGAGCCTCTAAATGATCCTATTTAGCCAAATGCACCTAGAAATCCTGAACCAGTCCAAGCTAAGAAAACCAAGCAAGAACCACAATTTCCTTAGAGGCTGCAAGTTGCCAAGAAGAAAGAAGAAAAGGAGGATACCACTTTTGACATCCTAGATTATCTAAAGCATATATGTGTTTAAATACCCCTATTTCAAGCCATAAAATATGTTCCAATCTACAGAAAATCTATCAAGGAAGCTTGTCTTAAGAAGCCTGGAAGGAAGAAGAGAGACCCAACTACAGTTCATGTGGTGGGCCAGATAGCTAATATCATGTTGGGAAAAGTGACTATTCCCAAGTATAATGACCCAGGAAGTCATATGGTATTATTTTTCATAAACGGGACTCAAGTGAAGAATGCTCTAATTAATTTAAGGGAAAAAATCAATGTAATTAGCAAAGAAATCCTACAACAACTAAATATTGCAAGTATGAGATCTACTCCTACTATCCTGCAGCTTGCTGATAGCTCTACTATTAAGCCTAGTGGTGTAGTGGAGGATCTTGTGGTAGTTGTAGACTCTTGGGAATATCCAACAAATTCTATGATTCTTTCTCCTAAGGCTACACTAGGAAAGTGTCCCATCATTCTTGGAAGGCCTTGGTTGGCAACTGCAAACTCCTACATTAGATTTTGGTCAAGTGACATGACCATTTCAAATTGAAGGAATACTAAAAAATCTATTCGTTATCCACCTACTCAGTCATCTCATGATGATGAAGATTTTGTATGGCCACAAGTTGGTGAAGAGGCCGAGGAAGTCACTTCTATGGCGCAACTTATGATACTAGGAAGAAGCTCTTTCATGAAGCTCCAAGATGAGGATGAATTGTTGACTAACATCATTCAAAACCATTATGAAGTGGAGGAAGAATCATCTTCTACTTCGGTCAGGACACTTTTTCCTGTTCTTCCTACAACCACTCTTCATGTAGACGCTATTTCTACATATGTTCTTCCTGTAGATGTTGTTCCTATAGACATACTTCCTACAACAACAGGTACATTCCATACATTTTTGTTGTATGAACTAAAGGTACCATGTGTTAATGAAGCAGTCATGATAGAGTTAACTACACAAGTATGAGTGTCAGAGGGAAAATATCTGAATGTTAATAGTAAATTGAATGAAGAGCAACAACTGTTATTGAAAAATATATTAAGGGCCCATCAAAATGCATTTTCATTGGATTATCATGATCTAAAGGTACTAGATCCTAAACTTTGTGCCCACAAAATTTATATTAGAGATGATTTCACTCCAATAAGATAGCCACAAAGAAGGATTAACCTTTCACTGAGAGAAATTGTGAAATGAGAACTACAAAAATTGCTAGATGTAAGATTTATCTACCCCATTTCAGATAGTCAATGGGTGTCTCCATTAGTGATTGTGCCCAAGAAAGGAGGTGAGTTTTTGTCGATTATAGGGAACTTAATGTTGCCTCCAAGAAGGATCACTTTCCTTTACTCTTCATTGATCAAGTTTTGGACACACTTGTAGGAAAGCAATACTTCTCTTTTCTAAATGGATTCAACGAATATAACCAAATTCAAATTGCACCAAAAGACTAGGAGAAGACCACATTTACCTATCCATGGGGGACCTATGCCTATTCGGTACTCCCATTTGGCTTGTATAATGCACCTATAACTTTCCAGAGGGTAGTCATTAGTATATTTTCAGACATTTCTCATGATTGCATGGAGATTTATATGGATGACTTCACCACTTATAGTGTTGATTTTGATCAAGCATTGGAAAATACCAAGAGAGTCCTATAGAGATGTGAGGATCAAAACTTGTCCTTAAATAGTGAAAAATGCTTCATGATGATGCAAGAGGGTGTAGTTCTTGGCCACTACATCTCCCACAAGGGAATTCAAGTAGATCCTACAAAAAATGAGGTAATAAAAAATATGCCTACACCTACAAGATAAAAGGATGTTAGGAGTTTCTTGGTTCATGCAAGATATTATAGGTGATTCATCAAGGATTTCAGCAAGGTGGCAACACCATTATATACCCTTCTCACTAAGGATGCTAAATTCCAATGGACTAAAGCTTGTGACAAGGAATTTTCTTCCTTGAAGGCAGCTTTGACTCATGCTCCTATACTTAAGGGACCCAATTGCAAGCTTCCTTTCCACATTCACAGTGATGCATCAGATTATACCATAGGAGTAGTCTTAGGATAGAAAGAGGGAGTTATTGAAAATGCTATTTACTTTGTCAGCAAAATTTTACAAGGAGCTGAATTCAATTATACAGTGACAGAGAAAGAGATAATGGCAATAGTCTATGCACTAACAAAATTCAGATATTACATGAAAAGCTAACAAATCTTTATGCACACTGATTATGCAACCATTACATATCTCATGAAAAACCCTTGATCATAGGTATATTGGCAAGATGGTTATTGTTGATGTAGGAGTTTGATATAACTATTGTAGATAAGCTAGGGAAGGCTACTGTTGTTGCAAATTTTCTTTCAAGGCTAACTACATCAGAAGACAATAAGCCCATAGATGAATCTTTTCTTGATGAGCATCTATTCTCTCCTAGTGCACAAATACCCTGGTATGCTAACATAGCCAATTGCTTGGTTATAGGTAGAGTTCCTTCTGAATTCTTCCCAAAAGAGAAAAGGGCACTCATTGAAAAATATTTTCCTTTTTCTTGGATTGCTGGATGTTTGTTTTATACTCGACCTGACCATGTCATGAGAAGATGTGTGAGAGAAGATGAGACATATGAAATTTTGCATGCATGTCATAATGAACCATGTGGAGGAAACTTGTAGCCAAAAGTACAACAATGAAGATCTTGAACACATGGTATTACTGGCCAACACTCCACAAGGATGCAGGAAGGTATACCAGAAAATGTGATGTCAAAGAATGGGTAGACCAACCAGATCTGATGAGATTCCATTGTGCCCTTAGGTGGTAATTACTCCCTCTAACAAGTGGGGATTGGATTTTGTGGGACCAATTGACCCTCCATCAAATTGTAAGTATTATATATTGGTATGCACTGATTATGTAACAAAATGGGTAGAAGTTAAGGCCATGAAGCATGCAACAAATAACAAGGTTGCAAAGTTTCTTTATGAGGACATTTTTACAAGATATGGAGTTCCAAGAGAAAGAGTGACTGGTGAAGAGCCACAATTCACATCAACTCTTGTTGCAACACTAGTGAATGAGTACAATATAAGGCACAAAAATTCTACACCTTATCACCCCCAGGCTAATGACCAAGTTGAGGTGACAAATAGATAAATTGAAGCCATTCTGACTAAAAAAATTTCTATCCATAGGAAAGATTGGGAAAATAGATTACCTAATTCTATTTGGGCCTATAGGACAACATGGAAAACAACTACAGGCTTCACCCCATTTTAGTTGCTATATGGAAAGACAGCTATGATGCCAATTGAATTTGAACATAAAACTCTATGAACTGTAGTGGATTTAGGGATGGATATTTCTAACGCACATAGATAAATAATCATGCAGCTAAATGCTTTGGATGAAATAAGGAGAGAAACCCTACAACATACAAAAGTAGTGCACAATCAAAGAATCAAGTGGCATGACAAATTTATAGAGGACAAGAAGTTCAAACCAAGAGATTGAATCTTGCTTTATGATTCAAGATACTAGGACAATGCAAGAAAATTTTAGACAAGGTGGCTAGGACCATACGAAGTTGCTGAGGTATTTCCCAATGGAGTTATTCAACTTACCACCATTGACCCTGTCAGGTTTAAATTACTTGTCAATAGTAATCGCCTCAGATTATATCATAAGCCAGCTTCTAAAGAAGAGTTCCTGCAACAATTCACCCAACACTCAAAGCTTCTTGTAGCTGAAGACGGTGGACCTAGTGTCCCTCCTTTAGCCTAATTGAGGTATGTACTTTCCATAATAAATACTTTCACTTACGTGGAAGTCCATTTCTTCGTCATCTGCCCATCCAACCATCCATCACCACCTTTCTCTATCTTCCATCACTTCATTCCACCTCATCTTCATCTATTGCTCAATTCATTTTTCCAACAAGGTGAGCGTTACTTTATTCGCAATCTTTGCAGAAAATCTTTCACACATTCAGGTATGTGCATATTAATTGCTATCTTTAATCATCTTTTAAGTACGTTCATTTAATAACTCTACATTAGTATAGGTATTCACATAAATGTCATCATTTTTTGTCAATCGCCACTCCCATCTCACATGTGTAGACACATGCCCAAATTTAGGTTAGGGGGAGAGGAAAAAAAAAGATGCAAATATTTTATTGTCTGTGTCAAATCATATTAGTCTGTGTTAGAAAATTTAAAATGAGCTGATTTGAAATCCAAGTAAGAGAATGATTTGCATGCATGAAGTGACAATAAATACATATGCCATTTATTCCTATCATAATTTCCCTTTATTACACCTTTTATTTCCATTATTTCCCTATCATAATTTGGAGTTGCAAGAAAAATCCAAAACAAAAGAAAGGAAATTCAGTTAATGTTGGCACTAGAATTTAGTAGGCACTACAAGGAAGTGCATTTTATTTTCAGAAGGGGAATTGCAAGAAAAGAAGTTGCTAGGTATTTGTTTGATTACAGATAATGGGAGGTGGATTAATTCAAAATGAACCCATGGTGCATGATATTTTATTGCACTATGTGCAATGCCTAGCTGAATTTCAAAACTATGGATGGATATATTCCTTTTTGAAGTTGGATGGTTTTAATGAAGGCATTTCCCTTGAATTTTATTAGACATTTTTAGAAGGAAAATCCATAGTAAAAGGGTTAGAATTTGTGGCAATAGAGGAAATAATTATAGAGGTTACAAGGTTACTTGTTGATGGTGAAAATTACCATGTTTCCAGAGATGCCAAGTCAGCCAAGGCTGAATTCATAGAGCCAAATGATCCACCATTGAACATAGACAAGAAGGGCACAAAAAGAATGTCTTTTCCCAAGCCGTGGAAGTAGATATCTATGTATATCATCAATTACATCACTTGTGAAGGTCACCAATCAAATTTTCATTTTGTCCACTTCAAGCTTTTAAATCACATGAGGCATGGGAGGAGGATGAATGTTCCCTATGTGTTGTATAATCTTCTCTCAATCATGGCAGCTGAGACCTAGAAAGGTAGGGATAATTTTGTTTCCCACCATTGCTTGATTAAATTGCTAGTTGAAAAATCTCTACGTGATGTTTCTGGAATGAATTGGCAAGAGTTTATTAAAGTTGATCAAGATTATCACTAGGAAGAGTTTTTCAATGTTGAGCATTTTCCACCTAGGGCTATACCTTGATCCCATAGATCTAGTAGGAGAGTAAGCATGGTTGAAGCAATTCCTAGTGCTTCAACCTCTGGTGGTAGCTCTAGCATGAATCCTCATGCAGTAGAGGAAACCATAGAAATTAGTTCCTCTGAAACAAAGAACTTAGAAAAAGAAATCTCTTCCTCATATTCTGATGAGGAAGTTCCACTTGAAATCCTCATGAAAAATAGGGCACAACAGAGATGGGTAGAAATGAGAAAATGGAAGGATAAAACACAACCTATAGAAATAAAAGTACCAAGTTCTAAGAAGAGGAAGGCTGATACTATTCATTCTACAACCAAAGGAAAGTGTGAGAGACCTCCTAGGAAATCAAGACCAGTCATGCCTGCAAACAGTACACCTTTGCAGGAAATCCCTAAACCTAGTGAGACCTCACATGAGGACCCTGAAGGTCCAATGGATCGGAAGCATGTTAAAGAAGAAGACATTTTTAAGAGAGTAGCAAACATAACACTGGATGATCTTGCTAGCATTGTAGAAGAATTGGAGGAAAATAAATACTTCCTACAGATGAGCAAGAGGTCCTATAGTGTGAAGTCCTATAGCAACAACTAGAACCAGAGCATGAATTTCTACAAGAACAAGAGTCCCTGCAGCAAAAGGAAGAAGAAAAAACACCCTTATAGCCAAAGATAACTGGACAAACTAATTCCATGCAAACAGTACCATATGAGGAGCATCCATCAACAAAAAGACTGGTAGGAATTCATAATCCTCCTAGTTTTACAGTACATACAACAATTTTGAATCTATGGAAAGAGATACAAAGAAGGGAGGAAGAATGGAAAAAGGAAAAATGAAAATTGAAGGAGGAAATTTGAAAGAAGGATGAAGAAATTGAGGAAAAAGATGCAAAAATTGCCATCTTGAAGCAGAGGGTAGATGATATGACAGCTTTGGTGCCAAAGATTTTGGAATGTAGAGAACCCGCGAGGGTCTATGCTATGTTCCTAATAGAGAAGTATCTCTCTTTTAATATGTTGATACTTGCCTCAGGTTTGAATCCTTCTATTGATACCCCTATGGAATTTTTCAATGCTTATAAGATTTCCTCCCCTGAAATAAAGAATTTTCTATGTGAATTTTATTTGCATAATTATGCTATCACAAAAGACCATGATTGGAACCCACTGTAGTGTGTTGGAGATGTTAAATTGAGAGCATTTATGCCTTGGGTGCAAAATGAGATTAGTTGGGGACAAAAAAATGGTTTTTATAAACAATTAGAGTCTAATATCCCTCTACCTGTTAGAGCTAAATCAAGCAACCCAACGGATATTTACAGAGAATGGCATAGAATGTTTCTTAGACCAAGTTATGGTAATAGGATTATGCTTTGGATTGAGGAAATTTACAATGAGTATGAGGTAAAAACAACAAAAAAGGAGGAAACCATGAGGAGATGTTTATCCTAGAGATGGAATAGTTTGATTGATGAGCTAAAACAAGTTGAGCCTCATTTTGTCCACAATTATATTGCAGCATTAAAAATAATTGAGAGACATATTCAGATTAGGAGAACTCAAGGCTGGCATTGGTTTCCCCTAAATTTTCAGTCACCCATGCTCATGTGGCTCGTGCCAAATTTTAGATTCTACCAAAGTGATATTGCTGCAGAAAGGCAGAGATGGGACAGGCTTAATAGATTGGGAGGATTCTATTTGGATCTTGACTCACATACTATAGCCACTAATGTTGGAAAACTCTCAGTTGCAAATTTTAGAGCTTTGACCCAACTGAAGAACAAATCCTCCCCTACTGGAGGACCAACAAGACATTACATTGGGGGGAGTGATGAGCCTAGTTTTTGGTCTAGTTTTGGGTGGAATCTTTAGTCTGTTTGCTCATAGATGTCATGGATTTTAATGCTTAAGTGTTGGTATTGGCTTAATGTTTCCCTCAAACCATTAACATTTGACATTATCCTATCCTTGCAAGCTTTAATGATATTTGGCATAATATGTGGGTCATCTATACTGATTTTGCATGTGATTAATGAATTTTTCTTTGAGTGGTTATTGATGTGTAGTTATTATGCATACTAACCTTGGCCTATAGATTTAATATGCCAAGTTAAGGAAGACACCGCCAGCTGGGCATGCACGATAACGTCCAATTGAGAAATCACTCCAAGTCAAAGACAATTGACAAAAAAATTCTCCATGCAACTGAACATAACCGCCTTGTAGTGGACCTTAATGATCAAGCATGCATAGGCATTACTGTTGTGCTATATTTACACTTTACTTGCATGTCTGAAAAGATTCCATACATGTGTAACTGCCATCACTCCACTTTCCCCTATTTTCCCTAAATGGCATCCTCCCAGTCATGGAGTTGACTGCCTTGTTTAGCTATAGTATAAATAATGTTTCGATGCTCCTTCAAGAGGTTGCACAATTTGACATTGTACTCTCATTCTCTAGTTTTAGTAATGCAGACACATTACTCTTTGTATGCATGATTACAATGAATAAAATAAATTTTTGAGTTCAAGCATCTAAGTTCTTGTTAGTTTAGAGGATACTTATCCAAGGGGCCCCACTTGGTGAGTAATCCATCTTCTTAGTTTAACATTAGTTTAACATTACTTTATGTTTTGTACTTAGTTATAAATCTAGCATTGACTATTCCTGCAGCCACTAGAATTCCATTTTGTGACTGTTCCTATAGCAAAAGTAGATAGAGTAGTCCATGTTTGTCACATAGATTTTCATTCTTGCTCTGCATTTCAGCTTAAGCATAGTTGTTGGTTGATGTTCAACATTTGCTTTATTTCCTTTCAGCAATTTACTTTCAGTATTGTGTTTCTTAGTTGTAGCGTGCAATGACTACTTGAGCCCCTAGTGCATATACAGTACTGACCCATTTCAAGTTCACATCCCTAGGTTGACAAATTAAATGCACCTTCATGATGATTGAATGGCTATTTAGGTTAGATGTCCAATATTTGAATCAAGGTTGTAAAGGCTTAGTTATGAGATAATTTTAGGAGGCCAACAAGGGTAGAAATTAATGAGAATCCTGGGTTTTATTTGGGAACTACTATTACTGCAAATCCCATTCTATTCAATCCTTTCTTTCTACGTTTGATCATTGATGGGAGACTACTCAAGAATTGTATGATATATTTTGGTGCTTCAAATAATGTCATGCTAGTTAGGATAATGGAGGAAATGGGCTTGAAGGTTGATAGCACCTATGGAAAGTGATATGTTATGGATTCTAGAGAGGTATGTGTTATCAGGGTAATTTATAAAGTGCCATATAAACTAGTTGCATTCCTTGAAAAAAGGAGTTGGCCATGAGTGTCATAGTGGTGGATATTCCACCAACTTATGGAATGATACTATCAAGACAAAGGTGTGCTTCCATGGGAGGAAGTATGAAATGTGATTTTTCATTTGGTACATTCTTAATTGATCAGAAGGATGTCAAAATTGCCAGAGAATTAAGATTCTAACTTTTGATTGAGCATATTGAAGAGCTAGAGGAACCCCCAATAATTAGCTTTGTATACACTGGTCTAGATACCTTCTAGGTTGAGGAATTGAAACAAGAAGCGTAGTTCAAGCCTAAACCAATTGAGAAAGAGGTCCAAGAGACACCACAAACTAATGCATTGTGGACCGTGTACTTTGATGGTTCCTATTCTAAGGAAGGCTTGAGAGAAGGAGTCATTCTCATCTCTCCATAAGCTAAGACCTTTAAGTACTCATTCTTTCTGCAATTTTTATGTACAAATAATGTTGTTCAGTACGAGGCTCTATTACTTGGGTTGAAACTAGCTTCCAAACATGGCATTAAGTTGTCAAAATTACTAGGATATTTTGAGCTTGTAGTTTCCCAAGTTATATCTAGATTTGTTACTAAAGACAAGAGGCTTAGGAAATATAGAAACAAAATTTGGGATACTATTGAGGCTTTTGATGCCTTTGGCATAGATTGGATAGAAAAAGCACAAAATGTCAAAGCTGATTTGCAAGCTAACATTGTAGTCAAGCTAGATGATGTAACTTTTGATCATGTCTCAACAATAGAGGTACAAACATGACTTGCAATGCTTGAAAACATTTTCAATTGGAAAGTTTTTGATGATGATAATGACATCTTGAGATTCTTGCATTGTATTGACAAATATGAGAGTCAAGAAATTGACTTTGGCTCATATGTGGTTGAAGTTGATGGGAAAGAGATGTTATTTGGGAATGCGGTAATTCAGCTAAAAAAATAACATTCCCAAAGGATTGGTTGCACTGGAAAGGGTCTTTGATGGCTCTGACAAGTCAAATGTTAAGCAAGCATCTTCCCATAAAGAGGATATAGAAGAACTAAATCTTGGGATAGAAAATGCACCTAAAAAGGTGTACACAAGCAAGAAAATGAAGCCCCATGTGAGGATTGTGTCAATTACATTATTAAAGAAATAAAAACATGCATTTTCATGGTCCTATGATGATTTATAAGCCTACATTGAAGATGTGTTCTAGCATGAGATCCCATTGAAGCTTACTAAGTTGAGTGATGTAGGAATTATTAAACCTATAAGGCATTCTTCATGGGTGTCCAACTTGGTTCTAGTCAGAGAAAATAATGGTGACTTAAGGCTATGTGTGGATTTTAGGAACCTTAATGTTGCATCCTTGAAAGATAATTATCCCTTACCTAACATGGAATTAATGTTACAAAAGGTAATAGGATGTGAACTACTTTCTATGATGGATGGATTTTCAGGTTATAACTAGGCTATGGTGAGGGAATTAGAACAATAAAAAACAACATTTACCACACCATGGGGGACTTAGATTTATGTGAGGATGCCTTTTGACCTAATAAATGTTGGTGCCACTTTTCAGAGAGCCATGGATGTGGCTTTTGCTGATTTCATATATTTTTTTCTTGCTATCTAATAAGATGACCTTACTCCTCATAATAAGGAGGAGGATCATTGTTCACATCTTGAGAAAATTTTCATTAGAGCCCTAGAATATGGTATTTTTTTGAACCCCAAGAAATGTTCCTTTGGAGTCAAAGAAGGTAAGTTGCTAGGGTACATTTTCTTAAAAGATGGTATCAAGATCGACCTTGAATGGGTCATGACAATATATAAAATTACACCTCCTAAGAATGTTAAAGGGATTCAATATTTCTTTGGGAAGATAAAATTTGTAAGGAGATTTGTTACTAATTTTACAGAGATTGTTAGGCCTATCTCGAAGATGCTCAAGAAAGGAGAGAAGGTGGTGTGATCAGAAGAGCCTACTAAATCTTTTCAAGCCATCAAGGATGCTATTAAAGTTGCACCCGCCTTGAAGTATCTAGACTATTCCAAGCCATTCCAATTGTTTACATTTACCTCTTTTCATACTATAGTAGGAGTGTTGTTATAGAAAAGTGACGGAGGCTTTGAATAGCCAATTTCCTTTTTCAACAAGTCTTTGCAAGCAGGTGAGCTCAAGTATGATGCCACTGAGAAGAAAGATTATGCCTTAGTTAAGTTTGTTAAAAAATTTAGAACATATTTGACTAGTGCAATTGTGGTGGCTTATGTTCCAAGTGCAACAGTCAAGGACATTTTTACTCAACAAGAAACTATAGGTTGAATATTTAGATGGATTAACATAATCCAAGATTTCAACATAGATATCTAAATTACAAAGCTGGTAAGAGGCCAAGGTTTAGACAAGCTCATGGCTGAAACTAATTTTGATGAAAACCAAATTAGTGAAGTTGAACAAGAAAACATTGCTCCCACCTATGATATGCAGACTTGTGGCTAGTACAAAATGATAGTTGAATATTTGAAGACCATGAGGTGCCCCAAAGGTATTCCTAACAATGAGAAGAGGACTTTAAAACTGTGGGTAATTAAGTATGTTATCGTTGATGGTGAGATTTGGTGGAGAAGCCCAAAGGGCATGCTTCTCAAGTGTGTGGATGGTGACCAAGAAAAATATCTGCTAATTGAAATGCATAAGGGAGCATGTGGAGGAAATTACATGGCCAAAAAAATTGCTAATAAGATATTGAGAGTAGGTTTTTAGTGGCCCACAATGTTCAAAGATGCACATAGATTTTTGAAGAAATTTGATGCTTGTCAGAGGTTTACTGGCAAACTAAATTTTTCAAGTAACTTACCACTTAGGTTAGTTTCAGCACCAACCACCTTCCAACAATAGGGTATTGACTTTATTAGAGAAATGTTGATGAAGTATAGTGGAGGACATGTATGGATTTTGGTTGCAACCAATTATTTCACAAAGTGGGTTGAATGTATTCCTACTAGAAAAGAAACCAGGAAAGTTGTCACTGATTTCTTGATGAATAATATTTTGAGTAGGTTTGGTGTTCTTGAAAGAATTGTTTTTGATAACGCGATGTGCTTTAGGTCTAAGGAATTTATGGATTTTACAATCTACATGGCATAAATGTATCTTATTCATCCCCATACCATCCCCAAGGGAATGGGAAGGTTGAGTCCAGTAATAAGAGCCTTATGAAGATTATTAAGTGGATGCTTGAGAAGAATAAGAAGGCCTGGGACTTAAAATTGTAGTTGGCACTATGGGAAGACAAGACCATAGTGAAGAAAGTCATTGGAAAATCCTCTTTTAACTTGTTATATGGGGTTAAGGCCAAAATATCACATAATAATCTGATGAACATGTATAAATTTGTTTAGGAGTATGATACTGATATTTGTGATGAGATGCAACATCAGATGGATGAGCTAACTGATCTTGATGAGTTGAGAAGAGAAGATCACAAGAGAAATGAGAGGCTGTAGCTCCAAGTCAATCACGTGTATGATAAAAAGGCTATTCAAAGGAAGTTTGAAGTAGGGTGTATGGTTTTGATGTGGAACATGAGACTGTAGGACAAAGGAAAGAATGGGAAGTTTGATCCCCTAAGGGCTTGGGCCTTATCTTATTGCAAACACTCATGGGGTAGATTCCTACCTTTTACAATCACTAAAAGGTGAATTTCTAGAACTTCTAGTACATGGACAGTTCTTGAAACCCTATTTATCCTGAAATAGGTTATATTTCCATGTACATTGTATATTTTGTAAATTTTGTACATAGGTTTGGCTTGCTTGCTTTCTATTGTATTTGCTTGCCTTGTCTGAGCAAGCTCCTAGTTTTTTTTTAGTTCCTCTATGTTGGTCTACTTCACTAAGAGATTTTTTTCTTGCCATACCCATCAGGGGTATGCGTCCCTGAGCATGAGCTACTAATGGAGTCCCTAATTTTTTTGACATTTTGAGGTCCCTTTGTGCTTGGTAATGGCATGCCACATGTTTCCCATAGGTTGGGTTTAGGGTTTTACCTTTGTAACCTTTTTTTCAAATGCTTCACTTTTAAACCCTGGGAATTTTAATCTTAGGTTGACCTATTTTGCCTGCTTGTTGGTTGTTTAAGTTATCATTTGAGCTATTATAGTGCGTTCCTTTACCAACCCCCTTGTCTAAACTACTCAGTCACCTTCAATCATGGAGTGTTTTACTTTTCCTAATGTTGGGATTTAATATTTCACTCCTAAATCACTTAGGTCTAAGTCATCCATACTTAAGGGTAAAAGTTTCGTCGACCTAATCAATGCCCCCTTTTTATTACTAACTTTGTTGTATGTGCAGGATTAAAGATCATCTAATCATTGGAATTAATTTGAACCATTCCCCATTGCCTCCTAGGTCCCAACTAATGGCTCTTTAGTTGCTAACATGTGTTCGATCATGGGTGTAGACCCAACTGTCACTTTTCATTTTGATGCTTAAGTTTTCTGATCAACAATGATTACTAATAGGGAAGAGATGATCACTACTATTCCCTGCCATCTCACAAAGTTCAAACACAAGATTGTTAAAGACTGTGAGGACTGTGAGAACTCATCATGTATGTCATATGGACACTAGTAGGTGGGGCCCAAAAATATACAAATAAGGACCTAGTTGGCATATCTTTATTGGCTAGTTATTCAGGATGGAACAATAATGAAATTCAAATGTAATTAACTCAATCTGAGTCATCCAAGGTGGCCATCTCAGTGGGAGATCAATAGTGTATATTCAAAACTATGAGTACACCTGTTGTAATTGTTTTGCTTCATGCAAGTGAACAATAATGAAGGAGGTGACTGCTAAATCTACTCAATTTTCCTCAAAATGTGTGTATGTGGTTAGTTCTTGCATAATTAAGATTTGAGGACATGTCTAGAGCAATGCAAAAAATTGAAGGAGGTGACTTACAAAGTTTAGTTTGACTAGCATTAGGGTTTATTGTGATTGAATGTCATAAGTACAATAAATGCAATTTTATGCTTTATTCCAGGATTCTAAACTAGGGTTAGCCTTCAATTTTCTTTCAGTTGAATGTGTTTTATTTCTCTACTTTAATTTCTCAAAGTTAGGGTTAACTCCATCTTTAAAAGGTTGTAGGCTTGTGAGACCTTTCAGAATTGGCATTTATATTGAACCCTAGGTTTGAATTAGGTTGGTAGTTGGAGTCTTTCTCGTCGAAACCTTCATTTTCCTAAAATTTATTTTGATATCCATGGCTCTCAAAGTACAATTGCTACCCCTACAACCCAGCCTAGATTAATTTAACATGATGTAATTGAATTGTTAAGATCCTCTACAAATAAGAAACTTGAATGGAAAATCTTGTTATATGGCCCTAGGGTTAGAGAGGGAGTGATGGATAAGCAATGTTTCATTAAGGATGCTGAGTTGCCTTATACTAGATGGAAACTCTTCTAGCATTGGTTCAAAAATAGGAGCCTTGGGATTCCTCTATGTAACCCTTGGTGGCTAGATATGGGAAAATTAGTGGTTCCCAATGTATATATGAATGTTGATCTATGGAAATATATTCCCTCAAGGTATGAACTGGTCTCTACGGTCATCAGGACATTTGATGGGAAAGAAATGGTAAGGATAACTAGACATGAAATTAATTTTTTTTTTATTTGCATGAGTGGAGTAAGGATTTGGTTCCTATTGATATGGATGTTATCAAAAAGGAATATGAAAACACCAAGGTGTTCATAAAAAAGAAGTTATCGCCCTTGCATACCGGTAGCATTGGGATTGGGAAGAATAGAAAATAGATCAAAATTGGTGAAAAGGAGCTTGAGCCCTTCCCAAAGAAATATATTGATAGCTACTTTAAGAAGAATGTATATTCTTTGTGTCAAATCATCGCTTTTTCTCCACCTAACACATTGCAAAGGGGATACAACTATCTAGAAACACATCTACAACATCTAGCTTACAACATAGTTTATTATTATGCCACATATTTGGTAGAAAATATCCATAAAGGTCTAGTTGAGCTAAAGGAAGGGAAAGAATGGGTGAATTTTTGGTGGTAATCATTGTTAATGCATATATTCTTGTATAAAGGGGAGAAAGATTTTGAGAAAGACATAACTTTGAGGAGGAAGGTAGAGGGTGTTGATTTACCTATTCAATGTTGGAACCGGATTCTAGATAAGGATGACAAGAAGTATAATTACATGGTGTTTCAAAATGATTTTGCATCAAAACTAAAGAGGTCCTTGATGTATGAACCACCAAGGATTTCTAAGGAAATTTATGAATTCTTGAGACCAATGGAGATGAGGCCTTACCTGAATTTAAGCTACAACTCGGGAGACTTGATTTTATACCCTGATAAAAGAATCTTCAGAGTATATGGCACCATTTTAGATCCATATGTTATGCCAAGAGATGTGCCAATAAGAATAGGGTTTCTTGAAATTATGAGGCAATTGGTAGCTTCCAAGGCAACACATTTACCTAATACAACAAAGAAAACATCATTATTTCTAGAGTGGACAATGTTTGTTGATTTTTCTATGGTGAAAGGGGCATGGAGGGAATTATTTCATCTGTTGGCACCTTACAAGTTGGAGATTGTACACCCAAGGAATCATGATCCTGAGGGTTTTATTACTAGATTAAAAGCAGATAAAAGGCTTGGTAATTTTGTGCAGATTTCTACTATCTTGAAGATGTAATCAAGAAAATTTCTAGCTTCCCAAAATAGGATGAGAGGAAAGCTAAGTATGTTGCTTTTAGGAAGATGGTGGAGAATTCCTAGAAAAGGGATCCCAATTATAATCCTCTACCAACTATACTTAATGAATTCAGCCAAGTCATGCATGTCATGGATAATTTTGAAAGTATAGTTGGTGTGTTAAGGGAGCAATGGGAGTTTATAAATAAAGGAAAAGCAAGAGTGGTTAAAGAAGATACTACTTTGGAGTTGGAAGAAAGGCCCACTGATCAACCACCTAATAAAATAAGAATCTATTCTAGGAGGAAGAAAGCGATAGATGAAGAACAAAATTTTCTAACCCCTATTACTTCTGAGAGATCAAGGGTAGTTTCTCCTAAAAGTGCAATGCTATCACCTCCAAGGCAGGTTATCCCAACTGTAATTGATCTTGATTTACCTTCAGGAAGTACTTCTCCATTGGAGTAGCTACTCCTTAAGAAACAAAGGACTGAGGCAAGATGAGTGGTTGAGTATTCTAATACAAATAACAATGATGTCCTTATCACTCCTGAAGATATGCAACAAGTAATGCCTCCCCCTATAGGGGCAGTTTCCCCAAGTTCAAGAGAAAGTAGTGCTAGGCTAGGAAAACTTAATATCAATGGTTTAAACAATGCAGATGATTTGAGGTTAGAGGATTGTAAGAAATTTATGGAAGATGACTCCTTTGTTGAAACACCTACATTTATAGATTTCTTATGGAGAGCCAAAGCTACAGAATATGTAGAGAAGGTAGCCACTGAGAGGAGTTTACATCCAAAGCTTCCTGAGAGCATCATTCAAGCTAATCTGAGGAGTGTTAAGAGGGATGAATTATGAAATATTACTACCAAGGATGGAAGAGAAATTGTGAAGAAACGTGGTGTGTTGTTGCTACAAGAGTGGGATATTGCTAATGCTATAGTTTTGGGTACCATAAGGAGGGATGAAAAGCCCCTAGTGTAAATAGAGGAGGAATTGAATATGGCACTTCGGGGGTATGCATTTAGCGAAGAATGGGATGCACTAGCAGTTTGGTCATTATCCATGGGATCCAAGAAACCAGTACTTGTTGAGCCATCATATTTTAGTGGGAAATTACTTATCAAGAGAGTTGTTGATACCTCAGCCTTGGAGGTAGTTGACATGGCTATTAGTGTGGCTAGGATTTCTAAAGCAACTTTGGAAAATCTCACCCTTGAAAGTGATGATTTCAAGAATAAGTACCATGAGTTACTTAATGAATATGATAATAGTCAACAAAGGGTAGTTGTTCTAGAGATTGAGTTGGCATTCTATAAGCAGAGGGAATAAGTACAAATAAATCAAGGCCAAGCCAACTCAATTAATCCACCTTCATCTTCTCCAATTACATGTTCTCAACCTTCCCCTCAAGATAAAACCTTGGAAATAGTGCTATATAATTTAATACAAGAGCCTCTCTTAGTAGAGGTACCAAAAAAATCAAGTCCTAGTTCATCTAATGAACCTACAACAAAAAAAATCCTTTCAAAATTTGAATCATATAAGAAGTTGTTGGAATAGACACAAGACATAATGTATGAAAATATCTCAAAGATTGTCCGTGCTACCTTCAAACATCTGAATAAGAAGGATGCCAAATTGAATGGTGTTCATTCCAATTACTACTCCATGCTGCAAGAAATAGGGTTATCTCCATGAATATGTTCTGTGTATGCTCCCAATGATCACAAAGATAGGAAAAAGTTGTGGCAATAGCTTGCCACCCTTTCGGAAGTGCCCTGGATTATCGGAGGGGACTTCAATATGGTGGAGAAAGCTGAAGATAAATGGGATGGTGTCAATATGTCTTGGAAGGGAAACAAAAAACATTTCTAGCATAGAATGAAGCATAAACTCAACCTCGTAGATCCAATGGAAAAAGGTAAGAACATTTGCAAAGGTGTTTGGTACTCCTGGTGCAACGCCCAGAATGGCAGTAACAGAATTTATGCCAATAAGGATTTTTTTAACTTTATCCCAAATGAAGAGGGGGTGAAGGTGTGTGTTTATCCTTATAGCCTTTTAGATCATCATCCTATCAAGGCTGACTTGGTGATCTGTCAAAGCAGGCTGAAAGAGGAAAGAAAGGCTGCACCATTCATCTTGAACACCAATCTTTTAAAAGATGAAGATTGCAGGGATGCATTTTCATCCCTCAAGGAGATCAATAAGTGTCTCCTAAAAGAAAAGAGTGTCATAGAAAGATGGAACATTAATGTTAGCAGTTGGCGTAAGCTCTTCCAAACAATTGGGAAAAAACGGGCCCTCGATGCCAGAAAGATGGAAAATGAGTTGCAAGAAGCCCTCCTAGATGCTAAAACAAGGTTGTAGGAAACCCCAAGTGATTTGTTGGGGAAAGAATGGTGAAGGCTAAGGAAAGTCTAAGGAAATTCCAAAATCACAAGGTAAATGGTTTGAAAGTAAGGGCTAAGCTTAATTGGCTAGTTTGTGGTGATAGGGGCTCCAAATTTTTCTTCAAATACCTTAAAGAGAAGTATATAAAGGAGAAAATTGATCAGATCTGGGATGGGGAAAGGTTGCTCACTAATCAAGGGAAAATCCTAAATTAGTTTCAATGCTTTTATAAAGATCTCTTTACCTCAAAGGGGGGCTCTATGGAATGCATTAAGGCAAGGGACACAATTCGAAAGCTCATTCCTAAGAAGATTACTGAAGATGACTTGGCCAAGCTCTAGGCAGCTATAAGCAAAGAAGAAATCTGTAGAGCCATCAATTCGATGTGCAATGACAAATCCCCAGGTCATGACGGCATACCTATTGAATTCTACAAATACTTTTCTGATTGGGTTTGTGAAGATCTGCTCCAAGTTTATGATGAGGCACTGTAAAGAGGGACCTTGGGTAGTTTGATCAACAAAGGGATTATTAAACTATTTCCCAAAGGGGGGGATAAAATGATGATAAAAAATTGGAGGCCAATAACTCTCCTTAATGTGTCATACAAAGTGCTGGCCAAGGTTCTCGCTCTAAGGTTGACCAACATTCTTCCCAAATTTATCAACAGTACTCAAATGGGATTCATCAAAGGAAGGTACATTCTTGAAAATCTTCTCACAAGCTAGGAAGCTATGCAATAGGCTAAAGAGTCTCAGCAGAATGTCACGATGCTTCTTCTAGATTTTGAGAAGGCTTACGATAGAGTTGAGTGGGAGTTTTTAAGAGGTATTCTGCAGGATTTTGGTTTTCCAAGCTTGTTCTGTGAGATGGTGGACATCTTACTCAATAGGCTAAAGAGTTGAGTGGGAGTCTTGAAAATCTTCTCACAAGCTAGGAAGCTATGCAATAGGCTAAAGAGTCTCAGCAGAATGTCACGATGCTTCTTCTAGATTTTGAGAAGGCTTACGATAGAGTTGAGTGGGAGTTTTTAAGAGGTATTCTGCAGGATTTTGGTTTTCCAAGCTTGTTCTGTGAGATGGTGGACATCTTACTCAAGGATTCCAATGCACATGTTGATGTAAATGGAGCACTTTATGAGGAAATCAGATTGGAAAGATCAATTCAGTAGGGATGCCCCCTGGCACCTGCTCTTTTTATAATAGCTTCAGATGCCCTATTCTATTTACTGAGGGAGTCTTCTATTTCTCCTAGGATCAGGGGCATTAGATTGCCTGATGAAAAGGATTTGGTTAATGTTCAATTTTCCAATGATACTGCTCTTTTCATAGAGTTAGACAAGGTGAGCATTGAATATCTAATGAAGAAAATGGAGATTTTTTGTAAGGCCTCTAGGGCTAAAGTTAACAATAACAAATCTATTACTCTTGGATGGTAGAGAGAACCACTAGATTGGTTCAAGAACTTTAATTTTCAATGGGGAGGGCCTGACCTCCAAGTGAGATACCTCGGTATCCCCTTTGCTATCAACCCCAACCTCAAGGAGATGTGGAATTGGATCAAAGGAAAAATTGAGAAAAAGCTTGATAGATGGAACAAGTAGTATCTTTCCCTTGCTGGAAGAGTCCAATTTTTCCAGAAGATACTCTCATCCTATAGTATTTATTTCACCTCTGTGTGGTTCTTTTGTAGTTACCAAGTTAACGAGATTCAGAAAAAGATAAGGAGTTTCCTTTGGTCGGATGGGAAAGGGAAAAGGAAAAAGCATGTTGTTTGCTGGGATTGGTGTTGCCTTGGTAAGATGCAAGGTGGCCTTGGGCTTAAAGATCTAAGACTGCAAGGCATATCTCTTGCAGCAAAGTGGATTGTGAAAGCTCTAGATGGTAATGAGCCCTGGAAGGTGCTGGTTAGAAATAACATCATCTTAGCTGTTCCTAAACAAGAAAAAGCTTGGAAGCAGGTTCCCTTGAGTGACATTCTTATGAGTAAATTCTCTATGTATCCTAAAGGGTCGGTGGTCTTTAGGAGCCTATGGAAGGCTTGGGAATTAATCAAGCACAATGCCCAGTTCAAGTCTAGTGACATAATCCTTAAGGACAATATTAACTATCATTGCTTTAGCTCTATTTGGTGGAATGTGTCTCATAACCATAAACTCCTCGCTTTACTGCAGGGTTGTTCTGCTAAGACTTGGTGTCAAAAAGGCATTCAAACCTTTGGAGACATTTTGGTCAAGGGGAAGATAAAGAGATGGGCTGGTTTAGCAAGGGAATTTGACCTCCCAGCTTCAAACTACAGAACTTATTCTACTTTAACTAAAGCTTGTAAGGGTGTTGTATTCCCCCAGGATGCTAGGAGGGCCCTTGATCTGACCAAGGATATTTTTTGGAAGGATGGGAATCCTATCTCCAAGCTGAAAGCAAAGGATATCTACAAAGAGCTGACCTGTGTCAACACTATTTTTGAGCATCTGAATAGTTGTTGGAATGTAAACTTAGATAAAAAAGATTGGCAAACAATACTGATGGATGTTTGGTGCAGTGGTCTCGAGCCAAATAAATCCTACTTCAGATGGTTAGTGCTGCTTCAAAGAATTCCTTTTAAAAGCATTTGTGGGGATATTGATATCTGCAATATTTGTAAGACTCTAGAATCGGTAAAGAACATCCTTTTTTATTGTCATTATGCTAAAGAAATGTGGAAAATTTTATGTTGTAATATTAAAATTTGGGATACTAATGATAAGTTGGTTTGGAAAGATGTGTTAATCTGTGATATGAAGATGAGTAAAAATTGTAAAGTTTTTTGGATTTTACTGACTACGGAGATTATGTGGCATAATTGGAAAGCTAGGAATGATGAAAAATTCAAAGGCACTAGGAGATCCCTTACCAAGTCTGCTAAAAGACTCACATTTCTGCATGTTTTTTTGCTGGTTTTGCTGCACATTGAGGTTTTGCTACCCAAATTCATCAATCCTGTCTGTGATGGATCGAGAAGGATTAGCAAGGCTGAAGACAAATGTGGGCATGAGATCTTCTTAATAGCTATTAATGAGTTTCAGAGGGATTTTAACATGGCAGTAGAGGTGCGCGCTAGACTCAAGGGAAGGCACCTCGGCAATCAAGCTTAAGTGGATGCTTACAAAGCCAGTTCTGGAAATTGATGAACCTGTTTATAACATTATACATGTTTATCAAGCTCTGTATTTCTTTCCTTTTGATCCAGCAGCATTTGTTATGACTGTATATTATAAAATTATGTACAAGTTAATCCTTGTAATCCATGTTTAACATACAACAGGGTTGATACTTGGCTTTATGTTGTAAGGGTGTGCATACAATGGTTGATATGTAACACCAGTCTGCTGTAACAGTGAACAACCCCTATGTAAAAATGTGTTTAAACTATCTTTAATATAAAAAAATAGGGTTATCTCAAAGGGATAAGGAGTTGGCTATCCCAATCCTGAATTAGTGGATCCCAAGGGTTGAGAGATTTAATTTTATGGTAGTCAGTGCTAACCAGTAGGAAGATAGATACCCTAAGGTGATTCCAACATATACATTTTTGTTTTTGAACTTAGTGAGAAAAAGTTTCAGGGATATATTGCCCCACTAAAGCAGAAAATAACAGAACTGAAGGCTCATTATGATCTGGTAGATTTGTCACTCTTTCTAGATATTCATCACACCAATAATGAAGTGAAGCCACTACGAGTGTGGAAAAGTGAGGTGGATAATGTTATTGCTTCCCAAGTAGGTCACATTTGTAAATAAGTTGACATCAGTATTTTAAATGACACTTTGCAAAACTTGTCATTTATCATTAGCTTTTTGGAAGATTTTGACAAAGAATCTAATTCTATAATGCCAAAGTATTCTCCATACAGAAAGATGTTGGATGAAATTTTTGACTTCAATTGGCCATCTAATGATGAATATGAAGAATGGAGAAGGGAACTTATTGGTCAACTGGGTCTATAAGTGTAGATGTGAAACATATATAATTAGTCAAGTATTATACAGGTCTACCCTTAGAAATTACAACATATAAAATATACGTTTCAAAGGTAAATGTTAGTTTTTGATAATGTGAAATGCTAACCAGGATGTTGATTAATATTTTTCTTTGCAACATTTTGTCATCTTAATCAATGGAATAAATGTGCTACAACATAGAATATTATTTTTCTTGACATGTTCCTTTTGGAAGGTGAAGCTCCTTCTTACAACAAACACAAATAATCTTTGTGTAGACATGGAAAATATACTGACACACTTGATCCTAATTTACTAACATTGTTTCATCTTGAATCATCTTTGTAGCTTGTCATCACCTTTCATATCTTAATTGAATAAACCAATTTGTCTAATTAAGTCATTATATTATGTTAATTAAATAAGTCAATTTTATTTAATTAACCCTCTATTCTCTATTTAATTAAATAATTCATTTTATTTGATTAAATCTCTAAAGTCATTCTATTCAATTCAATCAATCCTTATTTTATTTAATCTAACATCACCCATCTTTAATTAAATAAATCAAAATATTTATTTAATTAAATCTAAATCATATTCCTCTCAACTTTGATTAAATCAATCCAAAAATCTAAATCAAATTTTCACATCATCTAATCCCCTATTAAATTAATCAAATCCTGATTAATTTAATCCTAATCACCTCAATCCTCTAGATTTTGCAACTTGTACCAATAAATCATTTATTTAATTTACTAATTCCCTAATTACTTTCAAAATGGCATCAAAAAGGGAATATTCCTCCAAGTTTGAAAATCCCTCCAAATGGATTTTCCTTCCAACAAGGCATTCATTTCCTCTTACATGTCCTTATGCATTAAGCCAAGTGGCATTTAATTCATTCCTTTCTCCATCCAACAAGTCATTTCACAAATTTGAATTTCCACCTAATATCATTTATTGTGCACATTCATCAAAATTTTCTCAAGCTTCCTCCATTCACATCTTAACAAGTGGAACTTGCCCATTGGATGTTGAATGATCCCACATTGCTTCATTTGGCTAATTCCTCCATAAATAGAAGGATTTCCTTCTCATTTTGGATACACAACATAGAGAAAAGTTACTCTCTTCACATTGAGAGCTAATTTTATCCATTCCATATCAAGTGTTCAACATCTTCATGATTTCATAGCAAAGTTATGCTAAAGTTTCATCAAGGAGCTTCAACCATCAACAAATCTTCATCAAGCTTGCATAGGAGTTGGGAAAGGGCCAATTTCCACATCAAATTGGCACCAATTCCCCCATGGGATTGAGAGCTTGCATGTTTAAATAGTATTTCATTGCTTTACTTGTTTATTTCTTAATTTTCTTTCCTATTTTGAGGATTGTAGATGAATTTCATGGGGAATATTAGTCCTAACTTGCATTTGGATCTAATATTGTGTTTGTTTGCTATGTTTGTGTAGGTCTAGGTTGGGGTTCACATTTTGGTGCTAGGAGGGAAAATCTCAAGTTCTTAGCACATTTTTTGACAAAATTTTGTGCTTTTTGTGTTTTTTGTGTGTCTACAGGAAACCACATTGCTATCAGTCCAGCGGCACCATAGAACAATGCTAGCCTTCCAGCGGCACCATACAACAACACTGCAAACTCCAAAATCTGTTGCTAAAACCTTCCTACTCAAAAATTCATAATTTCAAATTGTGACATTGGTCTGATTTTTTGAAGCTAGGTTTTCAAATTCCAAACTGTGCTACTGACTAAACTTTGTTGCAATTGTGCTCTATCTTCTATTGTATAGCATCGCTCTCAGACCTAGCAGCACTATACATTGCTGCCGACTTCCTCAAATAGCACCGCATATGCGGGTTGTGCCGCTGGGATGGGGTAAAGGATCGAATTTCATGTTTTTTCATTACATGTGACTTTTTTATTTTGATCATCTTGAGCTATTGACTTGTTTTTTGCCTCTTTTTTTCTTGGATTAATCAATTTTGTAGGTGGAAGCAAGGAAGGAGCAAGGAGGATATTGAAATATAACATCATTTATCCATGGTATCAATTGTCTTTAAACACTTTTGGAAGCAATTATAATTCCAAGTTTAAAAGGATTTTACCCCTTCAAGCTCTTTCGGACTCAATATATTTCAATTTGGGTTTAAAATGAACAAGGAAAAGGGTTAAAAGGAACTTTAGGAAAAATTACTAGATTTTGTTTAAGGTTAACAATTGAACAAACAAATTTCATCTTTCATTTTGGTGTTTTACAAAGAATCAAATCATTGCTTTGAGGATTTAAAATTAACATGAGCATCTTTGTTTTGTAATCACTTACCCAAAATAATACCATAAAAAAGATGTATGTGCTTCTCTCGTGCCTCACAATGATATTGAGAATCAAAAGGATTTTGGTGATATTAAGTTGTGTAAGTGATTACCTACACACTTCAATTTGGATCCTAAAATTGAACAAATCTTACAAGTGTGAGTGGAATATATCACATGTGTTCTCTCTTTGTTTCTCAATAAAGATTGATTGAACTACAAATGTATTTTTTTTCTTTTGTGTTATCTTAGAGGGCTTTCCTTGTGGGAAAAAGTAATCACCCAAGGGAATGACCCAACTGGGAACACGCTAAAGCCAAGTTACTTCCACCTGGGATATAAGTGTGGGTACTTGAGGAAAGGAAAGTATCATGAGGATTGTTCTAATGAGAAGGGAAGCAATGGTATCTTGTCGTATGGATGATCCCCCATGAATGGAATTCCCACATTAAAACCCCTTGTTTAAAAAGGACAAAATCCTTATCTATTTGTTGGTGCAAGAATGGTCGTTATGAAGCTTCCCCACACTTTTACGGCTTTTAGTAGAGATGGAAAGTATTCCATGGGATATTCATGGGTATCAATGCTTGGATGACTTGAGAAGCAAGTGCCTATGTGGTCAAGCATCTAACCATCCACTAAAGGTAGGCATAGCTAGACTTGTCCAAGTGGGGATTCAACAAATATTATCTCAAATATCCATAGGGTTGTGCATGTTCTTGGAATCAAAACACTTTTCTTGAATCGCGAATGTTGGAAAAAAAACATTTAACATGAGCATCAAATTTCAAACCCTTTAGGAGAAGAAAATATCCTTGAACAATTTCATGTGCTATTGCTTTCCCTTGGGATTCTCATCCTTAGAGGCTTATGGGAATTTGGATTATATCTCAATTTTCTCCTACTAAAGTCAACATTAGGTAACTCTTGTCTTGATTTCCTTGATTTCCATATAATACACTTTGTGGGATGAGAAGAAGTTAGGACATTAGACATCTAGTTTCAAAACCTAATCAAGAAGTGTTTGTGGTAAAAAGAAGTCACTAAGAAAAGCTAAGAACAATTGAATCTCACAAATGTTCCTGATCAAATGATTTCAAAAAAGATCAAAATCCAGAAACCCATGTTCAAATCTCTTAGTCCAAAATCTCATCAAAAGAATCTCTCAACAATCTACAAGTTTAGAGAGAGATTGGTCTTCAACTTTTATAGAAGAGCTTCAAGAAACAATCCCAATTTGTACTCATTTTATTATTGTCAAAATCCAACACTTTTTCAAAGGTTTGAACATCTTGTTTAAGAGTAAAGTGTGTTCTTCAAAACCAAGGTCTTGTAAAAAAGAGTATTTTTAGGTACACAGGATAAAATTTAACCTTCATCTGTCTTTCAAACATAAACCAAAATCATCTCACCAACAACTCTTGCAAATATTGAAACCATCCTTTATGCTAGACTTTTTAGAAAATCCATGAATCAAAATCCTTTAAAAAAAATCCTTGAACCAAACATCAAATCATCTTGGTTGGCTAGGTATGTGTAGATGCATCCTTCTCCATATACTTAGTCAAAAATTATCATCAAAACACCTTGTTTGGTTAGGTGTGGGTAGATGCATCCTTCTCCCTACATTTAGCCAAATTATCATCTTGTGAACATATTTATCCTATAGAAAACATTCAACATATTAGGGTTTATTTGTTCATTATCCAAATCAATCCAAATCCAAGAATCAAAAATAAAATTTAAATCAAGGTCAAAACCAAAATCCAAAATCAAATGAATCCAAATCCAAGAATCCAAGAATCCAAAAACCCCCAAAAGTCTAGCATCCCCCATAAGATCTTCTAAGAGTTCAATCATCCATATCATTCACCTTTCACATATTTCACCCTCACACCTTTGATCCTTAATCATCCTAGATTTTCTCTTTTGAGTTTCATTTTATGGTTCAAACTAGATCACAACACAAGAAGAACATGGAGTACAACAAAGAAACATCAACTTGAAGTGACCTAAGTCAAACCACACCCGAGATCAATCCTGTTGGACCTAGTAACCCACTACCTAATCTTTCTCTCATAACACAAGATCCTCAAGAGGAAGGGCAAGTGGAAGACATCACCAATATGGGGATGACCCAAGATGAGATCACCAAAATACTTCAAAACCCCGATAACCACTTAATTTTTAAAGCCATGATGAAACTACATCCCTCCCAATACATGCTTGAATTGGAAAAAGAAGGAGAAAAACTCCCTTTTGATTTTGATGTAAGCACTATTGTGGAGAAGATTTTCATGCCACTTGTACCATTCACCTCACCCACTCAAAACATCATCTGAACCATTTCATAGTCCACATCATCCATTTCCACCACACAACCCATTGTCAACAAGGGGAGTGCATTACTCCATGCCCTTCAACAACATCCCCTTGTCAATAATCAAAATTTTGATGCCAATACCATCATGGGTACATCAGGTACTATGCCTCAAAATCCCCTCCACCATTATGTCTCACTCACATTCCATGATTCCAACAACACATCTTTCCACGCAACACTCACATATGCTCTTGACCCACAAGTTTCACTCCCATTGGTACAAATGGGCTTGTTTGAACAAGGCGAGCTCTTTGGGGCCTCATCATCACTAATTCTAGAAAGTCTTCCACCAATTGTGGTTCCAATCCCACCACCACCTCCGCCATTGTTATCTCCACTACCAACGTCCATATATATTCCTTTTTTAGGGATTCCCCCTTTACCTAGCACAAATCAACCAATCCAAGGCAATCCACTGAACACCAATCAAATCATCACATCTAATCCTCTGAATATACCACTGATATCACAACAACAAGTGGTATCTATCCAAACAATAGCATCAATCCCAACACCCCAAAACATGGTCTCTGAAGGACCCAACAACTCAATCATACCATCCACCATAATCACTCAAAACACATCTCAACCACTCACCACCACATCTAACATCCCAAATCCAAATATGACAAGCTAGTATAGCATAGCACTACAAGCTCACCAAGCCTACCAAAAGGCACTCCAACAATATCAAACCACACAACAAACGCAAACCATTCAACAAACAACACAAGCCGCTCAGGTCGCTCAAGCAACGCAAGCCACACAACAAGTAGTACAAGCTCAAGAAACACAATAAGCCACCCAGGCACAAGCCCAAGCATTGTTGCAACAAAAATTCACTCAAGCTGCTCAAGCTACTCAAAATGCTCAAGGTGCTCAAGCCACTGAAGCCACCCAAGCTACCCAACAAGTGCAAGCACAAACACAAACACAGACATAGGCACAAGCACAATACATCACACAACAAGAATCAAGCCAACAATAAGCATACCAACAAGCACTGAAGCAATATCAAGAGCAGAAAGAAGCAACCCAGCTAGTAGCCAAACAACAAGCATTGTTGGCACAACAACAACAATGACAATAGGCATTATTATTGCAACAACAATAGGACCAACAACAAGAATTTTTGGTACAATAGTAATTACAAGCGTACTTGGCACAACAAAATGTGCAAACACCAACCATAAATACACCAACACATCCAACCATCCCTCCAATGGTTGAACCACTGCAAAACACCTTCATCCCACCCCCTGATCCTCAAGCTGATGTATTAGCACAAATCAAATTTCTTTCACAACAAGTGCTTGATCTTCAATCAAGGAAAACCACAAAACCACCAAAGAACTTGTGCCCCTATCCGTTCAACAAGAGAATTGTAATGAAACTAGTACCAAAGGGATTTGAGATCACAAAGTTTGATAAATATCGTGGAACAGGAAACCCTGAAGATCATATTAGGAAATTTCAAGTACATTCCATGGAGGTCGCATACGATGAAACTTATCTAATGCAACTATTCCCACAAAGCTTGGAAATTAATGCCATTGACTAGTTCTCCCATCTCTCTCGAATAAAAAAATTCCATGAAATCATGGACGCATTCATACAAAACTATTCCTTCAACATAGCTATGGATGTGACCCTGGAAGAACTTTTAGCTATGAAACAATCCAAAGAAGAGAAATTTGCTTCATTCTTACAATGATGGTGATCAAAATCCAACAAAAGTAAATGGGCCATGCCTAAGGAACAACAAGTGTGCACCATCATCACAAATCTTGACGGATTCTTGTCCTTTCATCTCAAGCTGCAAGGCATCACAACCTATGATTAGTAGATCCCCAGGGTACTCAATATTGAATGAGCCCTTACTCACAAGGGGGTGTTCCTTCTTATCAAGAAATCCACCCATCTAATACCTATAATGATAAACCTCACACATGGATGAAAAATAGAAACAATACCAATGATGGTGTATTCGATGCCAAAGTCATCATTAGTGCACCTTGACAAAACACACAAGCACCTCAACAACCACAAGCCAACAATTAGAACAATTAACAAGCCAACACCATCACGAAAAATCCAAACAACCAAACAATAAAAAATGTGGACAATCAAGGAAGACCACCTCATTGAAATAAAAATTCCCCCAAATAGAAGTACACACCCCTTGGGGAATTAGCTGAATCTATCATGAAAAGATTGGTGCAAGAAAAAATCATCACAGTTCCCACCTATGACAACTATCAAGAGCCCTTGGTAAAACCACTATGGTACAATTAAAATCACCTTTCTCATTTCCACAAAATCAAGGGGCATACAACTGCTAACCACATGAGGTTGAAAAACTTAATCGAAGACCTCATTGATGACAAAATCATAAATGTGGAACAACTAGCTGGGAATCAAAATATCAAGATTTAGATGAATCTGATACCCAACCACAATAAGGGAAATAATAACAATGATAAAGGAAAGGGTACCTTCAAAAGTTTGAATCATGTGTACGACCATGTTGTCGCATCTCTAGAAGTAATCATCATTGTTATCACCATCAAAGGAGCCCAGGTTGATTGTGAAGTCACCACAAGAGGTAGAAAAGTTACCATTGTAGGATCATCTTAGCCTCCTAGAGCACCCACTTCCAACCCAAGATTCGTTCCTAGTGGCTATAATGTCCTCAACTAGTTAAAGAGAACCCCAGCTCAAATCTCCATCATGGGGTTGTTGAAGATCTCACCAACCCACAAGAAGATCCTTGAAGAAGCCTTGGCCTCATCTTCTATCCCCACTGATCTTGATGTGGATCAATTCCAAGCTATGGTCATGCACCTCACTACACCTCATCTTTTGACATTTTCATAACAAGATCTTCCAACACAACCATGTTAGAATCATGCGCTTAATCTTGAGGCTTTCGTTCATAAGAGAAAAATCAAAAGGATCCTAGTAGATGGGGGTGCAAGGTTGAACATATGGACCCTTAAATTAATAAAAACCTTAGGCTTCTCTGAAGATGTTGTTGAAAAAGGAAAAGGAATAACCATCAAGGTCTACGATGATCAAGAAAGAGTTTCTCAAGGAACAATCCAACTCCCTATACAAGTAAGGTCAGCTATCATGGAAACAACTTATCAAGTTATTGACCTGGAATTGCCCTATAATATCCTCCTAGGGCATCCCTTGATTCATGGGATGCAAGCTGTAGCTTGCACCTTCCACCTGTGTGTAAAGTTTCCATGCCAAGGCCAAGAGATTGCTATCCATGGGGATACTTAACCCTTTTACTATTGCAATAATCTAGAAGAAAAATATTACAAAATCCCCCAAGTGCTCAAGAATGGCAAAGGCCCCTAAACTCCATACATAGACCTAACTACTTTCGCCTCCACTTCTGCACTAGAGACACCCGCCATCCCCACCATCTTCGATATCAAGGTCATTATCTAGGATAATGTTTGTGGGGACTATAAAATTCCAAAAAATGATTTTGTGGTAGGAGGGTTACCGTAATCTCCTAGGTCATGAGGATGACCATAATCAAATGATGCTTCCTCATCCCAAACCTTCACAACAGGCTCCTCTAGCTTTAGGAGTTGGGGAGACCTAGGTCAAGAAATAATAGAGGAGGACCCATCAAACCTTTTGTACCAAGACAACATACGAGCAACTAACCTACCTATGGATGATAGCAGTAAAGGATTACAAATGACACTCACCATGGGCTATGATAGAAACAAAAGGATTGGACAAAATGACAACAGACTTCTAGTACCTCTCATGCCAGAGACGCATATGAAAAATCTTGGCCTTGGATGTATCCATCCAAGGGTGACCATACTTGGAAAAGGTGCCTTGGTTAGGAAGGTCAAAAATCCTGCTCAACAATCTGCATCCACCCTTTTCTTACTTGTATCCACTAGTCGAGTTATATACTTCACCTTTGACATAACTGATGTATGTAGTAGTGACGAGGACCCCATAACTAATTTTCTGATGCTTTTCGAAGACACCTCCCTACTCATAATTAGTACCTTGTCTTTTGAGACTAACGGCCATCAAACCCATGAAATAAACCTAGTCTACCCCTAGATCATCGATTACAACCAAGGAGGACCGCCAATTCTGGACACTTTCAAAAAATGATGAGGCACTCATAATTCGTGGGATTGCAGGAAAAAGTACCACATGGAGATCACAAGTCTGGATTTGATATCATACTAGACACACAAGCCTACTATGGGGAAACAATTGAATCCTTTAGTCACAAAAGAAAAAAATTGAGAATAATCTCAAGGTCTTTGAGTGAAAACCACACTATGGCACTCTTTGACCCAAAAATAGTAAAAATAAAGGACGTATCCAATAGTAAAAACCTCTATGAGGTGCCTAAGGATGAAGGATTCAATCTTCCTCTCAGTGCTCTACATCAGAAAGGTCAGCAGCTCTAGCTAAGAAGTGAAACCTAGTCAACTTGGGAACAAAGGGAACTCCACATATCACATTTTATGTTGAATCATTAATAACAAAAGAATAGGAGATTCAAGTTGCATTCTTAAGGGAGAGAAAGGTCAATTTTTCTTGGACCTATGCTAGCATGGTTGGGCTTAATCCGAAGATTGTGGTCCACCATTTAGCAGTTTACCCCAAAGCAAAGCTTGTTAGACAAAAGCTCAAAAAAATGCATCCCCAAATATCCTTGTTGGTTAAAATGGAGTTGAAGAAGTTAGAAGTTACTTCATGTAGGGTTTATATGGCCAATCTACTATCTAGAGTGGCTATCAAACTTGGTACCTATTTCAAAGCTCAATGGGGGCATCTGTATATGCATATATTTTAGAAACCTAAATAAGGCATGTCCCAAAGATGAATTCCCGCTTCCCAACATTGATATGATTGTAGATATTACCACGAGACATGAGATGCTCTCACTGATGGATGGATTCTCTAGGTATAACCAAATCATGATTGCCAAAGCAGATCAACATAAAATGGCTTTTACCTTTCCATGGGGGACATCTTGCTGGAACATGTTTCCATTTGTCCTAAAGAAAGCTAGAGCAACATATCAGAGGGCCATGACCTTAATATTTCATGACATGATCCATAAAACTATGGAAGATTATGTCAATGAAATATTGGAAAAATCTAGAAAGAGGTGAGACCACATAGCAGCATTAAGTGCCATCTTTGATAAAATTGAGGAATACAAGGTCTGTCTTAATCAAAAGAAGTGTGTATTTGGCATACAATTAGGGAAGCTATTGGGATACATTGTATCCATGAGAGGGATTGAAATAGATCTTGCTAAAGTAAAGGAAATCCTTGAGATGGAGGTATCCAAGACATTGAAGCATCTAAGAGGCCTACAAGGCAGGCTCCAGTACATCCACCAGTTCATAACTTAGCTGGTAGAAAAATAAATCCCATATTCTCACCTACTCCACAAGGGGGTAGTGTAAAAATGGGATGACAAGTGCGATTAGGCCTTTAACAAGATAAAAGAGTATTTTCTCACACCTCTAGTGCTTATGCCACCAATCGCAAGAAATCCTCTAATCCTCTACATATCAACAACAACAACAGCTCTCGGTGCTCTCCTAGATTAGCATGATGAAAATGAAATAGAGAGGGCTATCTACTACATCAGTCGGACCATGGTAGGGCATGATTTAAATTATTCCTTCATCTAAAAGGCTTGTTTAACAATGGTGTTTTCCTCACAAAAGTTTAGACACTACATGTTAGCACATAAAACCAAACTCATTGCCAAGTTTGACCCACTCAAGTACCTGCTTTCTAAAGTAATGCTCATAGGAAGTATGGCCAAGTGGGTCATGATCCTATTAGAATACGATATTGAGTATATAGAGTAGAAGGCCATCAAAGGGAAAGCTATTACAGACCAACTAGTAGAAGCACTAATGTATTCAAAGAATCCGCTAATTTTAGAGTTCCTCGATGAATCCATCTTCAACTTGAGCATAGAAAACCACTAGAATTTGTACTTTGATGTTTCCTACACACAACACAGATCGGGAGATGAGGTATTTTTCATAACTCCATAGGGAGACTACATACCAAGATCCTACAAGTTGGCATTTCACTACACAAACAATATTGCATAATATGAGGCTCTAATCATAGGACTCAGAATAGCAATGTAGTGGCATATCATGGCTCTCAATGTATATGGGGATTCACAACTCATAATCAATCAAGTAAATGATGAGTATCAAACTAAGGATGACAACCTAACTCCATATAAGAAATTGGTGGAAATTCTTAAGTAGTCCTTCATTGAGATCACATTCTAGAAGATACGTAAAGAAAAAAATAGAGTGACAGATGCCATGGGGACAATTGGATACCTATTGGACATCCATCACAATGTCCCAAAGAATGAATTCCTAGTATATAAAATTCTTGTTCTTGCATTCGAGGTACCAGAGTCTAAATTTTTGTGTGAAATCGTTGGTCCCAGTGATCCCTAGTACTATGATATATACACTTATCCAAGAATAGGAGTCCTTCCTGCCGACATAACCTCAAACCTTAAGAAAACCTTTGTCAAGAAAGCATCTTGTTTTTTCATTCTAGGAGATACCAATTACCATAGAAGCATTGAAGGAACCCTATTATGTTGCTTAAATGCTAAAGAGGCATTGATTTCCTTAACCAAGGTACATAACGACATTTATGGTTCACACTCGAGTGGTATGAAATTGGCCAAGAAATTGCTGAGGATGAGGTATTATTGGCCTACTATGGAAAGAGAAGCACATGACTATGTTAGAAGATGTCTACAATGTTAGTATCATGGAGACCTCATCCATGCACCAACTCAAGAGCTACACCCTATTGTCACACCCAGGCCCTTTTCGTAGTGGGGGCTCGATCTCATTGGAAAAATCACCCCCATCTCATCTAGTGACCATAAGTTTATCATTATTGCCATTGAGTACTTCACAAAGTGGGTGGAAGCTATACCAATGAATTACATTATTGGAAAGAAAATATCTAAGTTCATCCTAAACTACCTAATATGCCACTACGGTGTCCCACAAGCCATTATCTCAAATAACGAGACACCCTTCAAGAATCAAGATGTTCATGACCTATGCTACAAATTCAAAATATATCGCTTTTCAACCCTATATTATCCCCAAGGAAACAACCAAGCTAAGGCTACAAATAAGACCATTCTAAAAATCCTTAAGAAAATGGTCAATGAAGTTTCCCTTGATTGGTACTTGTAATTAAATCCCACCCTATGGGCCTATCGAACCAACATCCACACACCCATAGGTACCACCCCCTTTTCCCTAGTCTATGGATCAGAGGCCATATTACCCATTGAGATCAAGCTCCTGTCACTGAGAATATCACTATAGAATCTCATCATAGATGAGGAATATTGGGTGTCAAGACTGAATGAGCTGGAATTGCTAGACGAGTGGCGTATGGATGACCTAAACAATCTACATGTGTATCAGAACTGACTCAAGTAGAGTTACAACAAGAAGATCAAAAGATAAACCTTCCAAGTAGGAGAGCTGGTGTTGAAGGAGAAACAAAAGAAAATTTTGAATCCAAATGAAAAAGGAAAATTTGAACCCAATTGGTTGGGGCCATTCATCATCACAACAAGTTACAAGTCAGGGGCATATTGACTGTCAACACCCAAAGGGGAACCTCTGCAAGAGCCCATGAACAACTCCCATCTCAAAAAGTTTTTATACCTAAATATTTCAAGGTATAAAACAAAAAATACAAAAAATACAAAAATGGTCACCCTAATGAAAACCTGGAAAATAAGCATCTTGGTGACAACAAAAAAATTATAAAAAGGATTAAAAATAGTAAAGAGAAAAAAAAAATGTCCTATAGTGAAAACCACTTCGGTGGTGCTTTGGAAAAGTACCTTGGTGAAAACATGGAAAATAGGAGCCTTGTGTAAATAAGCACTTTCCATCTTCCAGGATCTTCACGGCTTGTTCTATATCACCCATCCATTTATCTTCCATCTATCTCCACCCATCCATGTCTACATCATAGCTTGGTATTGTGTTTGTATCATGATCCCTCCTAGAACTACTCAACCCATTCTCAAGGTCAGTTTTTCCTACCTTTATCCGAGTAGTCTATTGCATCACGCTCGGGGAATGTTCTCATCAAATCAAATTCATGTACATTCTTGAAATCCCAAAATCTAAAAATCTAAAAATGTCAAAAAATTCAAAAACATTCATACAATTGAAAAATGTAAAAATATTCAAAACATATCAAAATCCAAAAATAGGTCAAAAAAGTCAGTCAAAAAGTGAAAAAAAAAGTCTTGTCAAACTATGGGTCTTTGAGCCTTGAATGTAGGCAAGGTTGATCTTTAATCATCCCCCGAGACACTTAGGTCAGTCCTTTAGGAGTTTGTCATAATAAAATGCCAGTCCATTTCTTCATATCCCATCAATAATCAAGTATGTGTCAGTCAAACTATTTGGTCTTTGCACGTATAATGTAGGCAAGGATAATCTAGTTGATCATCCCTCGAGGCCCCAAGGATAGGCCTTTAGGTTAGTCTCTTGATCAACATCTCAAATAACCCCAAAATAATTGGGAAATTTTGAAAATCAAAACATTTGAAAAATCTCAAAAATACCAAAAACAACCTCAAAACATTTCAAAAAAATCAAAAACATCCAAATATTAAAAAAAAAAAATCCATCTGTCTCATCTCACTTTCACCCGCAATAAATATCCACTCATAATAAATCAATTGTCATCCTCAACCTTTGGTGAAACAATTAGAAAAAAGTCTAGAAAGTTAAAAAGTGAAAACTCAAACATTAAAGTCTCAAGTCTAGGTCAGTAAGTAAACAAGTTGGTCAAATCTTTGTGTCAATAGCTTATCATCCAATTAGTCCCAAATCAATCATCTGATAACATCATGTCCTAGGATGCATCCTTACTACAATGGACATCAACATTAGGCATCATTGTAGTTTAGTCTTGGCTAGTGGTATGAAGAACATTAGCTTGTTTGTTTACTTTATCTTTCTCTTTTGACTTATTTTTTTGTGCTCATTTTGATGACCTCTCAATGATGTCCCAAATGAAGGGATTTAGAGAGAAGAGAAATGGGGAAATGATCATTATCTTTTTATCTATTGTGCTTATTGGATATTCTTGTAATATAACCTTGGTCATGCATGCTTTGTTTGGGTGTAGGGAGGATGTTTTATGTGTCTTGTCGACCACACAGGAAGGCTTGCCTCTATACATTTTGGTTCAAGATATTTGGAATATCTAAACTTCATTTTGAACGAGGTTCTATATGCTAGGTGTGAATAGGAGTACTCCTATCTGATTTTCGAGTCAAAGTCCATCACACTAGGTGCAACACCATCCTGGTTCTTTATACCTTGACGTATCATATCTGTGTGTTATCAAACATAAGGTAAACGACCCTTTTAAAATCCCAACTCCTTCATAAGAAAATTATCTTCATGATCATCATTATCATCTCTTGACTTGTTGGAGTCTATTATTTTCTTCTATCTTCTTTCTATGCTAACATGGTACCATGATAGTCAATCACAAATTATTATCGCCAGTACATCCATCCTACATTCAATATATTACATAACACATATCACATAGAAAGCATTAATCATGTCACATCCATTGCATTTCCATCATTACATGATATAGATTGGTTATTCTAAGCATCTCATAAACCATACATGTGCATTCATTACATAAGCATAAAAGAAACCATCCTATATGCAGTAATAAAATCATATCATATATAGCCATATCATGTACATTATATACATAGGCATTATTAATATCCATCGCATCATATGCATACATATCATCCATTTGCATTATCATAACATAGGCATTATATCATAACATCATACACCATTCCATAAATCATTAAATGCGTCATTTCACAAAATCACTGCATCATATCATAACATCCATAAATGCATCACCATATCAAATATAAAAAAGATATTGGAAAAGAAAATGCATCCATAAATCATTGCATCACATCATCATATCATAAAGTCATACATTACATAGCATCATCATCACATAGGCACCATATAGAATCACATCATACATAAGATAGAATCATGCCATCTCACATAAACTATAGTACATAGAAAATAGTATCCATCACATAATGCATAAAATAGAATAGGACATATCATACATTAGAAAAAAACATCTCATCTCATATATATCATCAAAATAATACAGTCATGGTACAAAGTCCAGATCAAGTGTGTATCAAATACATAAAGTACAAACGCCCATGGGGCTATCAAAATGAGCCCATAGGGTGCAAAATAATCATGTCTCTAATACAAAAGTAGGCTACCCCTACTGCTGTCCTCACCCTCACTGAGATGTCTCCCTTCATGATCCTCGGGGAGGTCTATATCATGTCTGTTGAGAAAATTCTAGAACTCAGGATGCCTGGGGCATGACCTAATGATAATGGACTCTATAATAATCAGCCTCTCAGACCACCTCCCTATATGCTCACAATGACACTGAACTCCAGGAGGAGGTGGACGACATACTCTCAACCAGTAGCCTGTGGCCCATCTCTTGTGCTACCCTGAGCTTTGCAACCTACCTCTATTGAACAACCTAATATCTCTATGGTTGTAGGTGCTCCCTCTCTACTATCAAAGCAACAACCTATCCCTACAACCCTAGGACTTGAGCCTGCAACTATTGAATTTGAGCATCCCTTTGATTAGGTGGGGGTGGGGGTGGTGGTGGTAGTGGAGGTCCCTAATCTCTTTGTGGCAGCTAGTCCACCTATCTATCATGTCCATCCTGGTCCTACCACCCCTGCTCTTGATCCTGTCTTGGGGCATCCTGCCATGGCTAATCCTATGGCCCCCTACCATAATCTGGCTATTGGTGACCATCCTCATCTCCATCCCCTTGGCCTCATTGGCCCCAGCCTTATCCTACCCCTTTCCTCTAGCTGTCCTTCATGGTGATGGTGTCACTAGCACTGTCAACCTTAGAGGTGTCCTGAACCAATCTCTATATGCCTCTGTGGTACCTACATCAGCCTAACCTTGATTATATGGCCATAGCCTAGCCACTAGCTTTCTCAAAAAATCAATGGCCTCCTAAGCTAGAATATATCAGCCCCACATAGGCTCCCTCATAGTACATTTGAATATTTCCACGTACTAGTCATTGGGCCTGTCCTGAGGCTCCTTGAATTGTCCCTGTACTTAGCTAGGCAGGTATCACTCCCTGTATTTTCTTTGCTTCTGACCCTACATTAACTGGTCCTGTGAAGTGAAAAAAAATTGTTGGACATCATCATACCATGCAGGCTGTCCAAGATATGGCCGCCATGTGAATACTCGCATATCGTCCAGGACTCTCCTCCAATAAGGAATGTTGACGTGTCCTATGAATGTAAAGGAAACTCCTCCCCTGTACCTCTAGACAACTAAATCATCTAGCTCCATATCAATAGCTATCACTCTTAGATGAAGCATTGCAATGTGCTCCTAAGACCAGTTATGGAGAAGTGTAACTCCTACACTAATTAATTTTCCCTCACCATATGAAAACTCACGTAAATATCAATATAAAGAGGCCAACAGTATTGACCCCCACACAAAACATACCCATTGTTCAACCATCTACTCCTAAGCAAGCCCCCATCCAGGACTAGAATATTGGCCCTACTGATCTGGTGCAATGAGACCCAAAACAATGGCTACTACAACCAATCAAAAAGGAGACACAACGAGCCTATAATGCTCCAACTCAATCTCGCCCTCTAAAAATACTATCTCATCAAGGCCCATCACATCATAGAATGTGTCCCTCCCAGAATCCACATCATAGATAGCACACTCTCTATGGATGGGGAATCAAAGTATACATCACTGTTCTCCAGTGTCACCGTGGCCTTTCCTGTAGGGAAGTGGAAGGAGGATGTCTCATTGTTCCATCACTCTATGAGCACTGTCATCATACCCAAATGAGTCCTCACTGGTGATGCATATGCAATGTACTAGAGGCCAATCACCCCCAAGTGATCATATAGTCGCTCATGCATGCCAACCAATCTATTGAGTATGGAGGATCTATGCTCATGTGAATGAAGAATCTCAGCCTCCTACATCACGAAAGCCACCATGTTAAGTTTCATAAAAAATCATCATTCTGATTTACCCCAGTGTGCTTGAAACAACATATGCGTCATTGTTTGTAGGTGCGGTGTAGTTTGAAAGTTCCAAATTGCACTGCTAGGACCCCTAAATTCCCAAACTTCACTGCCACGGTACAATTTAAATGCAAATCAATTTAACTCTAAAACCTAATTTTTAAAGTGGTTCATCATGACACAGTTTACACATGTGGTCTAGTTTGGAGTTTGAACCCTAACTCCAAACTACAACGCAACATTGCTATTCATGACTATGGCATAGTTTGAGGTTGTACAGTGCTGAAAGAAAGTCTGAAGCGGTGCTCTATTGGACCACTGGACTAAAGTTGACTTCCTAGGGTAATAAATGTGCAAAAAAATCAAAAAATGAAGTCAAATCAAGTTGACTCACCAGTGGTCCAATGCTAGGCAGTCTCTGGTACACTCATACTTGATCCAAAATGTGTCGTGGAAGTGGACATTGCGCCATCTCTTGCAAGGGTTAGAGCTCAAAATTGTAGAATCTCAAAAGGCTATGTGTGCAAATGAATTGGAAGTGGCTCCTCAAGTCCTATTTAAGCTTGAAAAATAGGGTTTTTTTGACCCCATTAAGTCATATAGCTAGGGTTTTGGGACCCCCGATCCCGTTTTCACCCAACTGAGGGCCGTTTTGCACCATTTTGTCACATTTTTGCACATTTTTCATGTCTTGGAGCCTTTATGGAACTATTGGACACCTTGTCCTCTTTTTCCACGAAATCACCCAAAAATCAAAATTTTCGTCCCATCCCTTGAGGGGCCAGTATGTCGGCATGTTTCTTCTTGCTAGGGTAGTAGTTAGGCAGTTTTGAAAATCAGTTTTTTTATTTTTATTTTGATCAAGACAGTTTATTCTTTGAACCAATGCAATGCGTACTTTGCTTCAAAGAGGGGAAAAATCTTGACATGCAAAATATACTCACACACTTCATCTTGAGTCATCTTCATAGCTTGTCATCACCTTTCATCCCTTAATTGAATAAACCAGTTTTTCTAATTAAGTCATTATCTCATGTTAATTAAATAAGTCAATTTTATTTAATTAACCCTCTATTCTTTATTTAATTAAATAATTCATTTTATTTGATTAAATCCCTAAAGTCATTCTATTCAATTAAATCAATCCTTATTTAATTTAATCTAACATCACCCCTCTTTAATGAAATAAATTAAAATATTTATTTAATTAAATCTAAATCATATTCCTCTCAACTTTGATTTAAATCAATCCAAAAATCTAAATCAAATTGTCACATCATCTAATCCCCTATTAAATTAATAAAATCCTAATTAATTTAATCCTAATCACCTCAATCCTCTAGATTTTGCAACTTGCACCAGTAAATCATTTATTTGATTTACTAATTCCCTAATTACTTTCAAAATGGCACCAAAAAGAGAATATTCCTCTAAGTTTGAAAACCCCTCCAAATGGATTTGTCCTTCCAAAAAGGAATTCATTTCCTCTTACATGTCCTTGTGCATTGAGCCAAGTGGAATTTAGTTCATTCCTTTCTCCCTCCAACAAGTCATTTCACAAATTTGAAATTCCACCTAATATCATTTATTGTGCACATTCATCAAAATGTGCTCAAGCTTCCTACATTCACATCTTGACAAGTAGCACTTTCCCATTGGATGTTGAATGGTCCCACATTGTTTCATTTTGCTCATTCCTCCATCTTGCCTTTCTATAAATAGAAGGCTTTCCTTCTCATTTGGATACACAAATTAGAGCAAAGTTACTATCTTCACATTAAGAGCTAATTTTATCCATTCCATATCAAGTGTTCAACATCTTCATGATTTCATAGCTAAGTTATGCTAAAATTTCATCAAGGAGCTTCAACCATCAACAAATATTCATCAAGCTTGCATAGGAGTTGGGAAAGGGCCAATTTCCACATCAAATTGGCACGAATTCCACCATGGGATTGAGATTTTGCATGTTTAAATAGGATTTCATTTATTTACTTGTTTATTTCTTAATTTTATTTCCTATTTTGAGCATTGTAGATGAATTTCATGGGGAATCTTAGTCCTAAATTTCATTTGGACCTAATATTGTGTTTGTTTGCTATGTTTGTGCAGGTCTAGGATCGGGGTTCACATTTTGTCTCATATGTATTTCCTCCAATTTGAAGGATGTAAATATAACTTAATTAGGGAATATGTTTTGTTGCAGTCCAATTAGAATATGACATGTGTACATCTAGCTTGAAGCTTGTTTTTGGTCCCTTATTCTATAAAAGGGAATTCAGGGCTATTTATGTGGGTCTTTTATTGAATTCTGGAATCTAATCGTGAAAAGAGAGTACTCAAATAAAATATGTTAGAAGTATTTCTTTAATGCTTTGAGTATAGATAGTAAATTTTGTCAAATGTGTGGTTCATGAGCATATCTGAATGATAATGCATGTTTTCTAAGTCTATAGTCTCTCCAACTTAGATCTGTTATTGAATTATTAATGAAAATTTTGATCAAAGATCATTTCATTAATTGTCATCATTTTCATACTTTGGTATATGTTTTGGTTTTAGCTCTATTTCAAATAATTGGTTAAAATTCTTAGATCAAATTGTAAATTCATGTGTAGGGTGATTGGATCTGATAAGTAGTCTTTAGAATTTGGTTACAGATTTGTGAATTGCAAAGTAATTTCACTTAGATCATGGGTGTTCAAAATTAAATATACCTTATATTTCAATTTTCTTAGACTCCAAGCCCGTGGATAATGGCACTAATCTCAAGCCCTATAAGCCTTTCTCATGGTTTAGGTTATCTGACTTAAGAACATCATTTTAAATAATCATTGAATCTATCTTTAATTTGTTGTGGTTGGTGTTGTCTTGTATTCTCAACTTAAAATTCATAATTCATTCAAGGAAATGCCAATTTATTCAAGGATTTCATCTTATTAGTCATTGATGAGAATATATTTGCTTAATTATTAGATGTATAGATAAATTTTCTAAAAGAATTGTATAATGTACATTATAGGATCACCCTCCCGAGTTTTGTAGAGCCCGAAGTGTGAGAGATAGAGTAATTAGTGCTATATCTCATTTGTTGGCCACTTATCTTGTAGTATTTAAAAATCGAGTCTGGAAAAACTCATAGGTGTCTATGGGATCTGTTTGGTTCGTTTAAAACAACCAACACCTTCTTTGTTAGATTTTTATTCCTTGTCATCAACATATTTACTCTTTTCTTCATTTGAAACATTTTTGCACAGATCTTCTTCACAGATTCCAAATCATCTAGGGTCAGGGAAGATCCAATCTTATTGTATGCATCATTCCTATTTTTCTCTTCAAAGTCAAAAGCCTCTTATCTCCTTTTCATCAAAGCTTCCCACATACTTTCAGGTATGTATTTTCTTATATCATCCCACTTAACTTCTAAGATGATAATTGTTCCATAGAAAAAATGCCTCTTGTCATTTTCATCATCTTTTAGGCCTTTCTTCATGATTCTTGGTCTATTTTTCTTTGATTTATTGATGTAATATGGCTTGAATATTCACATTAAGTCCTTAAAATTCAAATAATAACATCTTTTGAAGGTGTTGTGAAGTGTTGTAAAACATTTCTACACTTTTCTAGACTCTACTCATTACAATTCACCTAAAAATCACCTTTTCATGACTTATTAAGTCCTATTTTGAAGAGTTGTAAATTATTGTAACAAGATTTCACACTTTTCTAGGAATAATTTCACTATTTACACCTTTCTTATGCTTTATTTGACCCCTTTATGCCCTTATAATGCTTAATTAAGTGTATTTTTGAAGGTAAACCTGACAAATAACATCAAATGTGACTTAATTCCTGACACCCATTTTTAAGCCAAAGGTGGGACCCATTCGCCATGGGTGGCGAATGAGTCCCTCTTGGCTCTAAATTCAAAATATTTCAAATTTCCTTTTGGGTTTTTATTCAAAATTACTTGATGTCAGCTTGCGATGAGGTATCAATGGGTTACTAAGGCACAAGACTATATAAATAATTGTTTTTCTCCTCATGTTACATCTACTACAATCTTCTAACTCATTCAAGCATTCAACTTGCATTTGAGTACTTTGCATCCTATAATCAAGCATTAATCAAGCATTCAAGAACAACCATTGACATATCTTCATATTTTCTTCAACAAGAGTTTGGTAAGTTGATAGCATTTGCATGTTATTTTTTTATCATTCTCCTTTATTTCATTATTTCATTAAGGGTTTGATTACCAAAGTGGGATTTGACGAAGGAAAATCCCTATAACCTAGCCCTTAACCATTTTTCCCCTTTTGTATGTGTGTTTGTAGACTTGTGTATGCAGATTTGACAAGCATTTAGGTGTTGAAAAGTGGACAAGAAGTCAAAAAAGTGTTTCAAGTCATCTACACCCTATTTCAAGCTTGGAGAAGACATTTTTTCCGTTTTATGTAGATTTGACCTCAACAAACTGACAAGCAGACAACTGTAGATCTGATGCTACAGAATTGTCCCCTAATTTTTCATAATTTTGGGAGATGACTAATTTTCCATTAGTGGTGAATGAGTCCCACCTCAAGGCTAGAAATATAGGTTTTGTCAAATTCCAGATCCCGACAGTTTTCATTAGAAGTAGAACTGATTCACCATCAATTGCGAATGAGTCCCACTAGTGATTTTTTGTGATTTCAGATAGCATTCAAAAGATTCTAGATTCTTCAATCTCTACCTAGGTGCACTTTGATTTAGCCTCTTTTTGTCATTTTTGCATTTGTTTATTCATTGTTCGTTGTTTGCAAACATCATTTTACTTTCCAACATTGCATAAATCTTAGGTTTTTCACACATAATCAGTCATATAGATCACTTAATTGCACTTAGTTCATTCCATTTAGTTCATATAACATCATACATTGCATAATTTAAATGAACCTAGCTAGATCTTTTTTCCCTACTTTCTCCTTTTAGGTCAAAAACCCTAGAAGTGCTAGAAAGGACAAGGGTTCCAAAAATATTTGGTTCAATAACATATTGAATAACAACTAAAATAAAAGTTTTCTTATCTTCTTCTCCACCATTATCATAGTATTTCATTGTAGGTTGAAGCATGTTCTCAAAATGTAGCAAGGAATTGAGAGTTGCCTCTAATTTAAAGTGGGGACCATAACTTACCAAATTATCTTGTTCTCCTCTTTGGTCCACAAAGGCTTCATCAGACACCTTAGCCTTCTTTGATTCTATTTTGGTGTGCACATAAACATCAAAAACTCGTGCTTCCTCATTATTTAAAGATGATACAAGTACTCTCTTGGAACCAACAACTTATGTAGAAGCACCTTCACAAGAGGATAAGCCTCCTCTTCTTTTCCTCGCCAACTTTACATTAGGATATTCTTCTTCATCCTGATCATCTGTAACACTGAGTTTCTTCTCCCTTGTCGCTTTCTCTTTCCTTCCTTTCTTTGCAAGGGCTACAGGAGGATTTTATTTCCTCTTCCCAAATCTAGTAGTCGGTCTGGTGGAAATAGGACCTTTGCCTTTATCAATGGTACTGGGTTCAATTTGGTGTAGGAGCACCTACACCTTGTGAAGTCTAAGTTGATACCTAGGTGTTTCTTTTGTTCATTTATGCTTAATAAGGTCTAAAGGACCAGTGATAATGTAATTTGAAAGGGTTTTGAATCATTTAGTTGAATTTGTCAGTTTGATTCATAATGCAAAATCCATGTGAAATCATGAGTTTTAAGGGATATGGGGAGTAGGGTCGTATTCCATGTTAAATAAGGTCTCAATGACCATTTTCATTGTATTGGAGGGCTTAATAGGTCAGTTAGGTGGTATTTGCAAAATCAAGTTGATCAAGTTGTAATGGGATAGTGATTAAGAGAAAAATTGGCAAAATTGTCATCTTAGAATCTAATTAAAGGGTGGTTATGGTATTTGAATGCCACAAGAGGTATTTTGAAGGTGGTATCATGATATATTATTGTAATATCTCAAAGGGGAGGTTGTTGAAGAAGTTTGGAATGAGTTTCTAATAAGAAGTTTGCTGTTTTTTGTGTTTTCCATTAAGAAATTGCTGATCACATGCATTGTATGACCTGTATGTATTTTTACACAATCCAAGCCTATAATTTATGGATATATAATTGAATAAACTTTCTTTTGGCATTGGAATTGTGTTATTTCATTAAGAATTGAGTGAGATATCCTCATTTTACTACCGGGTGGTTTGAAACCCCATGTTTTTCCTATTTTCTTGAACTTTGCAAGCATTGTATGGATCTTTACCACCACCATATGCTCTGAAACTTATATAATATTGTAGTGGAATGAAATATATTTCATTTAAATCCAATTAGAGGTTCTAATATTGAGTTTTGAGGGAGATCTCTTCATTTTTTTGGGACTGCCTGTTTCTAACTAATTTGAGGGTTTGATTGGTGTAAAAGTGATGTTATAGCCATTCCACCTACTGTCCAGCCCTGTAACTCAGTGGAATGACTTGTTTCATGGTATTTTATATGTATCAATGGTTTGGGAGGAATGAAATGCAATTTTTATGGTTTTAGGGTGATGCCCTAGGGTGTTTTCATGAGTTTCTATGAGAAATTGAGGAACTAAAGTAAGGTTTTGGAAAAATATGATTGGAACTATATATGTGATAGTGTTTTGAGTTTTCTAAGGTAATTTTATGAAGTTCTGAGGCATTGGAATGTTATGATAAGTCTTGGAACCCATATTTTCATTAAACCCTCCTGAAATTGGCTTAAAATGAAGTTTTGTGGTTTGGCTAGTTGGAGTAAGTTTCCCTTGAGGAAAATTGTGTTTTTGGGAATTTGAATACATTTTAATTTGCTGCCACCTCTGCATCATAGTGGTATCAGAGTAGGGAGTAGGTTTTTGTTCGCCTTTTGCAGGTTGAAGAAAAGGAAAGGTTGACAAGATGCCTCCAAAGAGCAAAGATATGGCTAAAGAGATAAGGGAGATGAAGGAAAGGCATGCAAGAGAACTCAAAGAGTTGGAAGAGAGAGTCATAAACCTGGAGAAAAACAAGAGAAGAGATGCTAAAGAGAGTGAGATAGAAGAAGAGGAAGATGAGGAGCTTGAAGAAATGGAAGAAGAACTTGATCCAGAAAACCAAAGAATGGCAAAGTTGCTGAAGGCAGTGAAAAGTGACAAGCCTAAGGTAAAACTTGATGTTTCTAAATATGGTGGTAGACTAAATGATGAAGAATTACTTGATTGGATTGCTGCATTAGATAACCATTTTGAATGTGAAGAAGTTCTCAAGGAGCAAAAAGTAAGGATTGCAAAGACTAAGTTGCAGGGTCATGCATTGGTATGGTGGGATTACTTTCAGTCTGAGAGGAGGAAACAAGGAAAGTCTAAGATCACATCATGGGACAAGATGATATCAAAATTGAAAGGTAAATTCTTACCCAAAGACCACCAAGTTCAAATGATTAAGAGATTAAAAAACTTAAGACAAAGGGAAATTTATATTAAGTCTTACACTGAGAAGTTTTATAAACTAATTTTAAGATCTGGTCATCATGAGAATGAAGATGAAAAGATTGCTAGGTATGTTGGTGGTTTAAGGCCTAATATACAAGATGAATTGGTTTTGGCTAACCCTAGGAGTGTAGAGGATTGTTATCAAATGGAAATCAGGGTGGAGGAGAAGCTTAAAAGGAGACAAGAGAAAGCAATAAGAGGAAGAGGTGGTCCTAGTGCAAGAGGAAGAGGAATACCTTCTACATCAAAGCAGCCAAATGAAGATCAAGGAGCAAACAAAGGTAAAGATCACAATGATTCTAGAGGTGGTTTTGGTTTTAGAGGTAGAGGAAGGTTTGGTATTGGTAGAGGTTCTAATGATTTTGCAGGAAGATGCTACACATGCAATGAGTTTGGCCATCCTTCATGGAAGTGTCCTGAGAGGATTGGTAGTTCTTCTAGTGGAGACAAGAAGATTGATAGAAGAGCACAATTGGTACAGGAAGAGGAGTGTGAAAGCCATTTTTCTCCAAGTAGGAATGTAGATCATGAGGTTGGGGAAATGCTGATGGTGAGAAAAACAATCTTGAAGGTAGCAAAAGAGGAAGCACCTTTGCAAAGAAAAAGTCTCTTCAAGACAAATTGTAAGTGCAAAGACAAGGTATGTAGAGTGGTCATTGATTCTAGCTCAACTAAAAATATGGTGTCATGTGAAATGGTCAATAAGTTAGGATTGAAAAAGATTCCTCATGAATGTCCCTATAAAATCTCATGGTTAACTGATGATCAATCTTTGTTGCTGAATGAAAAGGCTATAGTGGATTTTCAAATTGGTGGTTATCATGATAGTGTTTTGTGTGATGTTCTTCCAATGGACTATTGTCATCTCTTATTAGGCAGACCTTGGCAATATGACAAAAGGGCATTGTATGATGGTAGGGAAAATACTTACACCATAGTTCAAGATGGTCATTCTTTTGTGTTAACTCCTCTTGTAGAAGATGCTAAAGGTAAAGCAAAGGTCATAATGTGTGGCAAGAAGGAACCTATAAATGTAATGAAGGAGAACCAATTTTCTAATGTTGTCCCCTGTTTTGAGACTAAAAATGTAGGTATAAGGTTTGATGCAAGGGTAAAAGAAGTGTTGACAGTGAGTTTGCATGAAAGTGTGTTAGTAGGAGCCATTGAATGCCCTGTAGTCAAGAGCAAGGTTGAGAAACAAAAAAAGTTTGCAAGAAATACAGTACCTGAGTATGATTTGACAATGACAAAACAACTTGATGAGGCAGTGAGTGAAAGAAAAGTGAAATTTGGTAATGCAAAATTGGATGAAGTTATTAGTGTAGGGGTACAAGAGGATGGTGACATGGCAAGTCTAGGGGCATTACAAAAAGAACAAGTTAAGCAGAGGCATGCAGGTCTGATCATAGAGCTAGTAAGGTAGAATGTGCAAGGAATGCTGAGGAGCTATCCATGTATGGGTGGAGCAAGGAAGAGAATAGGTTTATATGATTATAATGTTTGTTTTTCTACAGGTCTAAGGCCTAGAACAACACCAAATTTTGATCCAGGACTAAAGAGATTAGTACCAAGTCTGAAGATGCTTGAAGCAGCAATGAGAAGGCCAAGAACAAGTTTCCACTCTTGAGGCAAGAGTTCTTTTTATGGGGGGGTGTATGGTACAGGAGCACCTACACCTTGTGAAGTCTAAGTTGATACCTAGGTGTGTCTTTTGTACATTTATGCTTAATAAGGTCTAAAGGACCAGTCATAATGTAATTTGAAAGGGTTTTGAATCATTTAGTTGAATTTTTTAGTTTGATTCATAATGCAAAATCCATGTGAAATCACGAGTTTTAAGGGATATGGGGAGTAGGGTCTTATTCCATGCTAAATAAGGTCTCAATGACCATTTTCAATGTATTGGAGAGCTTAATAGGTTAGTTAGGTGGTATTTGCAAAATCAAGTTGATCAAGTTGTAATGGGATAGTGATTAAGAGCAAAATTGGCAAAATTGTCATCTTAGAATCTAATTAAAGGGTAGTTATGGTATTTGAATGCCCCAAGAGGTAGTTTGAAGGTTGTATCATGATATATTGTTGAAATATCTCAAAGGGGAGGCTGTTGAAGAAGTTTGGAATGAGTTTCTAATAAGAAGTTTGCTGTTTTTTGTGTTTTCCATTAAGAAATTTCTGATCACGTGCATTGTACAAACTATACATATTGTTCCACAATCCAATCCTATAATGTATGGATAGATAATTGAATAACCTTTCTTTTAGCATTGGAATCATGTTATTTCATTAAGAATTGATTGAGATATCCTCATTTTACTATCGGGTGGTTTGAAACCCCATGTTTTTCCTGTTTTCTTGAACTTTGCAAGCATTGTACGGATCTGTACCACCACCATATGCTCTGAGACTTATATAATATTGTAGGGGCATGAAATAGATTTCATTTAAATCCAATTATAGGTTCTAATATTGATTTTTGAGGGAGATCTCTTCATTTTTCTGGGACCTGTTTCTAACTAATTTGAGGGTTTGATTGGTGTAAAAGTGATGTTATAGCCATTCCACCTACTGTCCAGCCCTGTAACTCAGTGGAATGACTTGTTTCATGGTATTTTATATGTATCAATGGTTTGGGAGGTAGGAAATGCAATTTTTATGGTTTGAAGGTGATGCCCTTGGGTGTTTTCATGAGTTTTCATGAGAAATTGAGGAACTAAAGTAAGGTTTTGGAAAAATATGATTGGAACTATATATGTGATAGTGTTTTGAGTTTTCTAAGGTCATTTTATGAAGATATGAGGCATTTGAATGTTATTATAAGTCTTGTAACCCATATTTTCATTAAACCCTCCTGAAATTGGCTTAAAATGAGGTTTTATGGTTTGGCTAGTTGGAGTAAGTTTCCCTTGAGGAAAATTGTGTTTTTGGGAATTTGAATTCATTTTAATTTGCTGCCACCTCTGCATCACAATCTTTGTTGTAGGGGCTGTGAAGGATTTTACAAAGGTAGTTCTTCTAGATCTCCTTGGACCTTATGATCTACCTCCAACTGTTCTCCCCTAGCCCTTCCAAGGGAAATTTCCTCATCGTTGAATCCATATTCCTTAACCTTTTTCTCCACTTTCTTCCTAACTTTATGCTTCTACTGTTCCAGATGAATCTCCATAGACTTTTTAGCATATGTTCCAATTTTGGGTTTGTTTGGATCCTTCAGATTCTTTAGCAACATTTCCACATAACCTTTAGCTTTTTCTTATGTTACCTCATATCCCAAAGGCTGAATCCATATGGTTTGAGGTTCTATAGCCTCAATCATACATTCATTTGAGGAAACATGGAATATGATTTCATCTTTATACTTATCAACAATTTTCCTTAGAATCCTTTCCCTTTCATTCATGATTCTTTTGAATACAACAAAAAATGTTGTTAGAGCATCATCTTAAGCATCCAGTTACCCAAACTATGCATATAATAAAAAATTTGATGTGCCACTAGTTTGGATGACTCCCAATTTACTGCACCATTCTTTTGTGGAAGTCTCTTCATGAAATAAAACAACAAATATCTAATCAATGAACCAAACTTGAAAGCATACTTCTTTCCTTCATCAAATTCAAGTTCTCAAGAAGATGTAACCAAAGAATCTCACATAGATCATAATCATTACCATTTATAGCCATAGAAAAGAAAGTATATATTTTTGTAGTTAAACAAAAGTTCTCTATTTGTGAAGTATATTTTCTGACCGATCATGATAGTTGCATACTTCACAGTTGGATTAGTGATTGTTTTCGTCATTAAAGCTCTCTTGGCATAAGGGGATCATGTAAGTTCCATTACAACCTCATTCTTCACATATTTCAAAACATGTAGTGTACCTTTATCCCAAAGCCTAGTAATAGCCCTAATCACTTACTTATTTATCAGGTGTGGCCAGTCAGTCCACTAGAATTTATCATGAATTCTACTTAGGACCGATTTCACAAATTTTTCATCATAGCTGAGGTTAGGAAAATTGTTCCATGTGTCTAACCTCTTCATGACTAGGTTCAAGCACTCAGGTTTTATCAAGAAACCATAACCAGTAAGCTCATTTTGGAAAATTTTAGTCAACTTTGTGTGGTTGAATTCCTCAAACTTTATATGAATATACATCCTTGTGTCCTCGGTCAGCATAACTCCATGAGGGATTGAGGAGAATGTACCCATGGGGTCATCTTCAAAAACTTTATATTTTCTATAAGAGGATCTTGCTATCCAACACTTTAATGACTATAGGGGTTGCCATTCTTCCAATTTTGAATTTAGACAACTTAATCAACACAAAGCACAACTACACAGGAGATGAAAATACGTTTTTCTTCACAATGAACCACAACTAGGGTTTACACAACTCAAGCTCCAATTTTCTTCAAGAATGCTCCAAAATATCTTCAATTTCTTCAAATGCATGAATGATCAAAATTCCTTAAAAATTTCCTTTATAAAACAATGATCTTCCCTAATTCACATTAAATGCGGAAAATTTCAAAAAGCTACTAAAAAATCTTCTCTTTTACTTAGAAACACCCTAATTCACTTTGCAAAGATCATTCCTCCATATTTTATTCTAGTTCCTTTTCCAAAAACTCTTCTTATTCATTCTTCACATTCCATCCTCATGCCAGCCTTTGACACAACATTTATCTAGGGGTTCTCATAATTTTCTGATAATGCTTCCCCTATGACCTTGCTAGATCTAATTACCGAATAAATCATATGTACTGGATGAGGGAACAAACTCATCAATAGTCTCTAGTTCTTCTTTCTTCCTCCAAATCTTATTGATTTATTGCTTAATCTCATCTTTGTCAACTTTCTTCACAAATTCATTCTTTTCTACCAAATTGGTCTCCTTACTCTTCTTGTTTCTGCAAACTCTTGAAACATGTCCTAGTTTATTGTAGTTATAGCAGACAATATTTCTCTAATTAGATTGACTTCCACTAACTCTTGTTTTGCACTAATTATCTTTATGTCCATACTTGTTACAAGTATAACAGTATCCACTAAAGGATTGATTCATTCTTCCTCCATTAAACTGATTCATCATCAGGCTTTTGCATTCGCTTGCCCTATGTCTAATTATTTTGCATACAAAACATTGACCAATAAAAGGACCAAGGAATTGATGCATCCTATTCCTACATTTTGTTGCCTTGCGACCAAATTTATTGCATGAAAAAAAAGTGTCATTAAAAGAAGGATAACTTTGTGCATTAGGTTGTCTCACTCGAGGTTTTCTAGCAGTTTTCCTTCAATTTCCTTTCTGCTTTCCTTTATTCTAAGTCTCCCGATTGTCCACAACTTTAGAACTTTCACTGGTATCATTTCCTAGACCACCTTTGTCTTTACTCAGTTTCTATCCTACAATAAATTCATCAAGCCTTTCTAAGTTGGATTTTAAATTGTTCTCACAGAGTTTTTCCTTCTCCAAATCCACCTTTAGGTTCACAACTTCTTGTTCAAGCTTGGTACAATCTTCAGATTTACTTTGTACGAACTTGTTCAGACACTCTTCAATTATTTTCTTCTCCTCTACTTGCACTTTCAAATCAGAAATATCTTCATTAGCCTTCTTCAACTAATCAATTACTTCCTTATGCCTATCTTTGAACTTTTTCAATTGCTCCCTTAATTTCCAGACACATTCATTTTCATCTTCAATATTTTTTTCAAATCTCTACTTTCTCTTTCTACTTTGTCAATATTCTCAAGTGCAGTTTGGATCTCTCCTTTATCATCCATTTATTCCATCTTCAGGATCTCCCTCAAGTTGTTAGGATTTTCTAGAGGAACCAATCTCTGATACCAATTGTTAAATGTCCAAGATACTGAGAGGGGGGATGAATCAATATCTTCTTAAATTTTCTAATCAGATACCATCCAATTATTCCAATGCATATGATAGCAAGGATAAGTAAAAGCATTAAAAAAACATGAAATCACAAAACACATGAACACTAGGATTTTATATGTGGAAAAACCCAAAATGGGAAAAACGATGGTGAGTGTTAGCTCACAATATAGTATAACTGATTATAAGATATTAAAAAATGGGTGGCTCACTACTAGGACTCACTATCCAAAAACAAAGGCTCACTGCCTACAAAATTACAATGACAAAAATCACTTTCAGCCAAAAAATGAACTGATAAATGAGTGTAGATTTAGTTCCAATGAAGCTCAATAGACTAACTTGACACACTTCATCATATTCACTCTTCTTCACACTCACATTCACACATAACCATTATTGTTATCAATCTTCAAAAAAATTCTTACATATATATATCTGATCTCTTTGCAAGCATTAATTAGGTTGGCCTAATTAGATGCACTTTTCATTCACCAAAAATACAAACTATTAGCTTCAAGATTTCATAAAAACTTCTCAAAAATAAATTCACACATCCAACACGCTACAACAAGTCAACATGGACCTAAAATAGGTCACACATATATCCACATAACAAAAGTTAATTCACCATTACACAATACTTCCATTAGGTCGGCCAAGGATAGACCTAATAGCACAATTACAATTACCTATGTAATGCCAATACACCATACGAGCATCTTGATATGTGAGATCTTAAATGTGCATGCTCTCGACCTCTACAAACCATTTCCCAAAACCACAAGCAACAGTAATCACCAACAAACAAATGCAAACCAAAATACTAGAGGATGTAAGAAAAATACCAGTTCAGATACAAGACCAAAATACCAGAACAACTTCAGAACTTGATCTTGAAATTGCAAGTCATATATCATGGTGACATCAATGACAACACAAAATAATGAAATGAAATATTCTTCATTTTTCCAACAAATATGGTTATTTTCTTCGTTCTCTCCCTCAAATTCTCCCCTTCTTCATCCATTTCATCATCTAAGAATTCAACCTATCCCTTCAAGCAATCTTTCTCACAAGCTTAAGAATTCAGTTCATTTATTTGCATCCTTTAGCACTCACTCCAAGCATTCTAGCATTCAAGCAACACTCTTGCACTCCATAGTAGTAGCAACAACACTCTTTCAACTTCATAGACCAAGTTTGGAACAAACACCATTGCAATAGAGGCTTGGTTCCTCTCATTTTCTCCCCCATTAGCCTTGAGTTCTCTTGGTGGAGGTGGTAAGTTTTCTACTCCTCTCCTTTATGATTTGTTGGGTAGCACCCTACTATTTTTATAGTGCTTTTGTATTCTCTACTTTATTTATTTCTTTAGCACATATTTCTCCATTATCGCTATCTTGGCTTTCTATGGAGGTGGAAACACCTAAATGGGGGTCTGACTAAGGAAGGACCTCTATGAGATTATTATTTCTATCTTAACTCTTGTTTATTTACTTTACCACATTCACCTATACATTTCATATTTCATAGTGTTATTTTGTTCTCCTAAAGACCACTAGCTAGGTCGTTAGTCATTTATCTAGTGTTTGACTTTCCTTTTTAGTCCTCTGATCGTACAAAGGCCAGTGCACCTGAGAGATGCAAACATGCCATGTTGTCGTCCCTAAACCATGCTTTCGTCCTCAGGTAGAGAGATTCCTAAGGCACAAAGTTAAACCTAAAAACCATCTCACCTAGCCCTATTCTATAGTTTAGGTTTGTAGAGTGATTCAAGGAACTCATAGTCCTCATCATTCACATCCTGCATTTCCTAGTACCCCTTTAAGTTGAGGTAAGTGAGGGAAGCCTTCTATGGCTCTCATGAACTAGGGTTGTGAATGTGGTTGGTCCCCCTCCCTTACAAGAACAATTAAGCATGAAACTTCCAGATACCAAAATTATCTTCAACACGATCTTATCAACTCAACTCTAGAGCTACAAGTCATTAAACTTAACCAAAGAGAAATATGGACCAACAATATTTCTCTAGATACACAAAAAACCACACTTCATAGCTGGTGAACACAACTCACACTATATAATGAATCGGGAACCAAAAATATAGAAATAGTAGCTTCTAGCAACCATGATAATCATATCAGATTCACACAAACATAAGAGTAAAATTTGGAGAAAAACCTGAATCATCCTCTAAACACTTGCAACCTTTCTTCAATACAATTTTCTCAATATCCTCGACATAAACAACCAATAACTAGCAACAATGACATCAATGAAAACAACAACAATTTGATAACCAATTGAACAATTGAAATCAATGACAACATCTTCATTCTTCTCATTCTTGCAACAATCTCCCCCTTTTTCATTGATGGCAACACATGACATGAAAAACCATCAAAGACAACGTACTAGCTTTGAATACGCTTCTCAATATTTTTATTTCTATTTCTTCCCTTTTGTAGATAACATTTTTACATTCTTCCTCTCCCCCTTTGACATCAATGGAAAAGGAAAAAGATACTTTACATTGATTTCTCCTTTGACATTAAAAACATAATACCCATACAATGACAACACATGAAACTACTTTCTCCCCCTGAGAGGTAGCCACCAAAACATCAGTCCAGAAGAAAGATAGATCCATAGATCCATCGGAATGATGCATCTCCATATGCATCTAGTTCAAAAAAGGAGGGGAAATGACCCCTAACTTCTCCCAAAGATACTCAAAATTATCTCTAGGAAGAGCCTTCCTAAATATATCAGCAATCTAATCCTTCATAGAGATATACTCAAGATCTAATTCATTTTCAATAACCTTCTCTCTCAAGAAATGATACCTAATAGATCTATGATTTGTCCTCGAGTGCATCACTGAATTATTTGAAGTGTTAATTGCACTTGTGTTATTCCAATAGATAGAAATATGATCATCATACACCACTTTGATATCTTTCAATTTCTATTTCATTCATAAAACATGTGTACAACAAGATGCAACAACAATATACTCAGCTTGAGTAGTAGACAAAGAAACTAAATATTTCTTTTTAATCACCTATGCCACCAATTTGCAACCAAGAAACAATACACCACCACTTTTACTCTTTCTATCATCTACACATCCAACCCAATCTACATCTGTATAAGCACTTAGTATAAAAACAATATCCCTATGATACCATGAACCATATTTTGGAGTGCCATTCAAATATTTGAATATTCTTTTAATAGCAATAGCATGTGTTTCCTTAGGATCTTCTTGAAATATAGCCATAAGATAGACAACATGCATATCTGGTCTAGTAGAAGTCAAATACAATAGTCCACCTATCATAGATCTATACTTTCTCTGATCATCCTTAGGTGAATCATCATCTTTACCTAATTTGCAACCAATCACCATGGGAGTGCATACCAGTTTGGAACCATCCATCCCAAACTTTTTCAAAATCTCTTTCACATACTTAGACTATGAAATAAAAATTACTTTCTCTATTTGATTGATTTGTAGCCCAAGAAAGAAATTCATCTCTCCAAACATAGACATCTCAAATTCTTTTTTCATCTCTTCCACAAACATCTTACACATAGTTTCATTTTCTCCAAAAATAATGTCAACATATACAACCACAATCAAGTTTTTTTCATTTTCAACTTTAAAGTATAAGTTACTATATGTTGTACCTTTGTTGAAACCTTGTTCAATCAAATAACTTTCTAACCTTGCATACCAAACTCTAGAAGCTTGCTTCAATCCATATAAATATTTCTTCAATCTGCAGACCAAATTTGGTTGAACTGAAAACTAAAATCTTTCTGATTGTTCCATGTAGAGACCTCTTCTTCTAGTTCACCATTCAATAATGCAGACTTGACATCCATTTGATAGACCTTGAATTCTTTATGAGAAAAAAAATGCTAAGAACATTCTTATAGTTTCCATTCTTGACACTAGAGCAAAAGTCTCTTAAAAATATATGCCTTCTACTTGTGAGTAACCCTTGCACACAATCCTTGCTTTATTTCTAACCACTTGTTCATTCTCATTAAAATTATTTTTGAATACCCACTTTGATCCAAAAATGGCTTTTGTCTACCAGTCTTAGGACCAATTCCCAAGTTTTATTCTTCTCAATCTATTAAGTTCTTCTTTCATAACTTCCATCTAATGTTCATCTTTGCTTGCCTCACTTATAGTCTTTGGTTCAATCTCAAAAAGTAAACAAAAATTTACTTCATTTATAAACCATAGCCTTGAATTTCTTGAATCTATCTAATGCATTTGACTTCTCTCTAACAAGTGTAGCCCATGTATATCTAGAATAATCATCAATCAAAAGTATAAAGTACCTTTCACCTTGTATATTTCTCACTCTTGTTGGACCACAAAGATCTATATGAATTAAATCTAGTAGTCTAGTAGTAGATTGTTCCTTTGATTTGTAATGGCTTCTAGCTTGCTTCCCAAACTAAAAATTCCTACAAATAACATTAATAGGCTTTGTAATCCTTGGTAAATCTCTCATGGACTAAACTGCACTAATCCTTGCAAAATTATCAAAATTCATGTGACACATTCTTTGATGCCATAACCAACTGTTGTTAATATAATTCATAAAGCATCTTCCATAAAAACCCTTAAGTTGATATATATTTTCTTCAAATTTGTTTACCACAAATTAAAACCTTTAAATCATTCACCAGAACAAATCCTTAACACTACTTAAATGATTAAACATTAAGTGCAAGTGAAAAAACATAAAACCATCACATAAACACAAAAAGACCAAATTTACATGGAAAACCAAATAAGGGAAAAACCATGGTGAGGATTAACTCACACTATAGAGAATATCAAAACTGATTACAAAAGGCTCACTACCTAAGAAAGAAGGCTCACTACCAAAACAAGGACTCACTATCCATAGGACAAATAGCCTAGAGGGCTCACTTCCATAGAGATATAAAGAAGATAAAAGATTGATATGTTACAAATAGAAGCCAATATCAATGCAATAGAGAAATCCACCACATTTTTCTCAACCACTTTTAGAAGTGCTTGAATGATAGAGTACACCTTCAGCTCACTACATCCAAAAACTCAACGTTTAGGCTTTGCTTTGATATGCCACACTCGCATCACACACACTTACTAATTCGCATCAGTCTCACATCCATCTAATTTATTTCTTTGAACTTATATCTTTGTTCTTCTTTTTATCACTAATTCATCATGTATTTATACCATCTTCAACTTTGAAACATATCCAAAGTCAGCCATCCAACTTTAAATTCAAATTAGGTTAGCACCAAAACATCTTAGGGTAGAATTAGAATGAGGGTGACCCAAACACGTGCTTGGTGACCTGACCCAAATAGATCCAACTTGATTCATCAACTTTGAAGGTAGTTTTCAACACAAGGCCAACCAAGAAAATGTAAAACACATCAAAAAATTAAGCATGAACCATCTAGATACCAAAATTATCCTCAACATGATCATATCAACTCAACTCTAGAAGCACAAGTCACAAGACTTAACCAAAGTGAAATCTTGACCAACAACATTTCTCCTAGACCTCAGCTAGATACACAAAAAGCCATAGTTCACAACTGGTGAACACGACTTGCACTATATAATGAATCAGGAACCAAAAATCTAAAAAATAGTAACTTCTAGAAACCATGATAATCATATCTAATCCACACAAACATAAGATTAAAATCCAAAGAAAAACCTAGAGCAACCTCTAAACACCTGCATCCTTTCTTCAATACAATTTTTCGCAATATCCTTGACATGAACAACCAATAACCTACAACCATGAAATCAATGATACCAACAACTAGTTGATAACCAATTGACTAGTTGACATCAATGACAACACCTTAATTCTTCTCATTCTTGCAACAAATTATCTATCTCTCAATATAACTGATAAGGGTTTGAACTTATGGCTATAACTTGTGGTTAAATGTGTTTGGTTGTTTACAATGTATTTATCTTGATAAAGTTCTTATTTTTGTTTTTGAATGGTTGATAGCTGTGTCAGGGTACATATTCATATTTCTCAATAGGAGTTAAGGAAGATGCCTATTCATATACACTAATCACATTTTGATAGTCATGAAGATCCATACATAAGTGTGTGAAGGATGGATATCTCACCAATAAGATCTTATCCCTAATGTCAGGTTGCAAGTTCTCAATAAAAACTCTTTGAACATCCACATCAAGAAGATTAAGATTAATTTCTGAGTATAGTAACTGATATCATCCTATGAAGTTTGCCACTTTTCATGTTTTCCTTTTTTACACCTCACTATATTAGTTAATGTAATTTGTGGACCTATGTTTTCTTGGAAATTTTGTAGGAATGCAAAAATTTCATTGAATGAATGAAGAAAATTATTTAGCAATGAGAAGAACCATTCCCAATCTATGTCTTTCTAAACCATAGATTTTTGGCCCCCACAAGACTCCCTAACTCTTCTAGGGTTTTTCACCTAAAAGGAGAGAGTAAGGCCAAAAATGCTAGTTAGGTTCACTCAAATTTATGCAAGTATGATGAAATTATGATGAAGTTCAATAATGTGGATATAATTCAATATTGAAATTGATTAATTAAGTATGCAAGATCAAAGATTTATGAACTGTTTGAAAACACATTGTGTCATGCAACAATGAACAAGAAATGAATGCAAAACTTAACAGAAATGAATGAAACTTGAAGTGTGCACCTGAAAGCTTGAAAGAGACTGGAAATTGCTTCTAAAACATTGTTTATGTTGATTTTTAGGCCTGGTGGGACTCATTCGCCATTCTGGGTGAATCAATCCCAGTTTTGTAAAACTAAGCCAAAAACTATTTCTGACAAAAGGGTGCCCAAAAATGTAGAAAACTCAAAATTGACCTTATAGTGGGACTCATTCGCTACCCATGGTGAATGAGTCCACTTTTTAATTTCTTTATTTTCAAAAGTGGATTTTGGATCTTCCAATCTGGACTTTGACTTCCTATAGGTTTCTGCTTCCGAAACTCTGATTGACGGACCTGAAAATGAGTTTTTGTAGATATTTTGACTTGTTGAATGAAGAGGAGACTTTAGCAACTTTTCAACTTGATCTTCAATGATTTCCAAGCTTCCAAGAGTCATAAATCTATAAAAAAACAAGACAAGAGAGAGATGTTGAATGTTAGGGCATGGCAAACCCCTTTTAGGTAATTAAACCAAAATGATGAAAGAATGTAATGAGATATGCAATAATGGAATTTATTACCTTTCCATGATGTTTGATCTTGTATTTCTATAGCAATGGAGGAAGATTCATCCTTTTAATGTCTTTAGGAGCTTTCTTGATGTCTTGCAATGATAAAAACCTAAGTTTCTTGACTTGAGATAGAAGAATGATGGATGAATGAATGATAAGAGATAAGAGATCTGAAAATGAGTTAAAAGACTTATATTTATAGGAAATACACCCATTGCACCTATTAATACCTCATCATAGGGCAACATGAAGTAATATTAAACTCAAATTTCACTTTTTTTCACCCTCAAAGGTCAAAATTGGGCCAAATGGGACTCATTCGCCACACATGGAAAATGCATCCCACTTGAATGGGACTAACTCGCCATGCATGGAAAATGGGTCCCATAGGGGCCATTTTGAGATGGCAGGAGATAAGGAAATAAGGTTTAAAATGCATTAATTTTGGGTATTTGATCAATTGAAGCCTCATGATGCACAATATGGGTTAATAAGGGACTATTAGTGATGACGTGAATGTCAAATATGGCTTGGGACATAGAAATAAATGTGAAAGTGTGCTTAAATAGACTTTACAACACTAAAATGAGGTCCACATAGCCTATGAAGGCATAAGAACCAATGTGAATGTGCAAGACACATTACAACACTAGTTTAACATTAGGTTTAAGTTATAAGCCTTCTATATTGATTTGAAGATGTAGTTAAACATGTTTTACAATGATGAATTATGGATAAATAGGTTTATTAAGTCTAGAAAAGTGTGAAAGTCCATTACAAGACTTTACAACACCTTTACAAGACATCACTAAAAGCATGTTATTCAATTTGCAAGGGTCTAAGACCTAGTGTGGATGCATGAAATTCCTCACAACACTAGATTAAGACCTCATTAAGTCCATTTTATCATTAGTTATTCCTATGTCAAGCAAAGGGTACTTTTTTTAATAGTTCATTTAGCCCCCACTTTAGTGAGAGGATAAACTTGCTTCAAACTCACACTAAAGTAGACATTGAAGAGAGATTCAAGTGTATAAATGCATATGACAAAGAATGAAAAAGATCAAAGGAGGTGGCCAAGTGCCAAGGATCCAAGATCCTAAGTCAAACCATCAAGATATAAAATCATGCAATGGAAAGAACTAGAAGAGAAGAAAAACATGGTGAAAAAGATGTACTCACTCTGGGGCCATAAAACTTCAGGTCATCTACGGGGTGAGAAGTGCACAACATACTCACTCTAGGGCCACAGAACTTCTATTTTTCTATGGGGTGAGAAATCCCAAAGGTGAGAAACATACGCTAGTTGGTATGCACTCAAACACATAGGTGGCTATGGGGAAATTCATGCCTTGGAATGGGCTTCCTACTCAACTATATCAAAGTTATATCCCTGATAAATTTAATAAGGTGCTACAAAGGAAAATGATTTTCAAGCTCTATGAGGTAAGAAAAACTTCATATGCTTGACACTCATAGACATTGCAGAATAGTGTAAGGATTTTTCAAAGGGATTTTCTTTGTTTGTGCAATGTCTTATCTTATGGAACATCATGCAAAATGTTTCCAAGAGAGGATAAGTGCAAGATCTCATCCTAGGGAACATTGTACCAAATGTGTCCAAGAGAGGGAATCACAAGAAAAAATAAAATCACACAATGAAATGTGAATAGTGACGTATGCCCCCACTTTAAAATGGTTGTGAGAACCTGTAATGTGAGAAATTTCTTTAAAGTAGAAGAAGGAGAACATGAGAGCTTATATGTTTTTGATAAGTTGCATCATGAAAGAGAGAAATATGTCATATGTGAGTCAACTTAAGGCATGTCGTACACATACCAAGCTTGCTCCTATGTGTCCATGAAAGGTTAACGACTAGCCAAAGAGGGCAATGAAAAATGACATATGAGGACAAGGCTATCTAACCCCTTGCCCCTACTTAGTCCAGAATAAGGGTGAACCAAATAGATTAATGAGATGCATGCTAGAGTGAAAATGAATAGAAATTAGAGGAATTAGGTCCCCCCACATAAGGAAGCATACCAAACCCCTTAAAATGTTGTATTTTACAACTCAAAGCATTCATTCATTAGTGGAGTGTCCATGAAATCTATGATAGGTGCAAAATGAAGTATTGGAATATAATTTCTTTTGAGCTCTTGGAGGAAGCGATATCAAGTGATCTTGGAGGATTCTTGACAAGATACCTTCTTGATCAAGAGGAGAAGGTGGTTTTGTGGTTTGCAACAATGGAACATCTTGCTTAGTAGTAAATTTCATACTTACACAAGTTTCTCTAGATTGTGAGATTTTTTCTCACTCTTATAGGAGGAGGGAAAATATGTCAAATCAATGGTGTCTTGTGAGATGACATTTCCATTAATTGAAGGTGTAGTTGTTCATTTTATGTTTGGTAAAGGATGATGTTCAAGACCACTAGTGTCAAGGAGTTTAGGATGGATGACTGTTAAGGATGATTTAGGAGTGTGTTGTGAGGGTTTGTTGATGTTGAGTGAGGGTTTAGCGATCTCTATCACATGAAAATAGCTAAGACCATGAATTGTTTGTTGTGTGATAGGATCGATAGGATTGTGAATACCTTGTTCTCAAGAACCAAATCCTTTTCCACTATACCCAAGTTGTTTTATGAGTTCATAACCTTTTCCATAAAGCTTTTTCATTTCTTTTGGATTAGGTGGTGGTTGATCATAAGCATTGTCAAAGGTGACTATGTAGTTTTCTTCTTTGTCCAAGGTAGTGGAGGTGGATGCTTTCGAAAGGTCTTCCTCATTTTTTGTTTACATGATGGCTGGTTGTTCTTGTTTCTCATCTTTCTTTTGTGTGATTATGTATTCCCCCATAAATGATGGTGTGAATTCTAAGGATCCCCAATCATCACCAAATAATTTAGATGGTGATCCCTCATTTTTGTGTTCAATTTCAAGAGGATCTATATTTGATGTTGGAATTAATGTTTTCAAAGGACTTGTAGCTCCTTTTTCAAGGTGCAAGAAACTTTCAGGATCAAGGTCTATTTCAACTTGATAAATGTTATTGTTATAGACATATTTCATTATATGGTGAAGGATTGAAGCCACTACATTCATCTCATAAATCCATGGTTTTCCTAAAAGAAGATTATATGAAAGATCATAAGGCATGACATGAATAGGAGTTTGCAAAGTAGCCACCCCAACTATAATAGGCAATGTAATTACACCGATTAGTTGCTTTGTTGTATTATCAAATCCTCGAATAGATATAGAATCAGGTATTATTTGTGACTTGTCAACACATGATCGATCAAGGAGATTCACACTATACACATTAAGGGAAAAACCATTATCAATAAGGGTTCTCTTTATCCCTATTTGATTGTATTGAGCAACTATCATGAAAGCATCACTTTGTTGGTGCAACTCTAAAGGAGGGAGCTCATGTTGATGGATAGTAATATCAATATTAGTTTGATTTGTTTTATGAATTAAAGTTGCCACATCATTCAGAGTCATACCAGGAGGAACCATAATTTTTTTTAAGGCTATTTAAAGAATAGTGTGATAATTTGGTGAGTTCTGAAGTAAATCCCAAAGGGAAATATTTGTAGGAGTATTCTTTAATTGTTCAACAAGATCATACTCCTTTGTGTGTGGGATGTAATGAGGAGCACTAGGAAGATTGGGTAAGGTAAGGAGGGTGGGGTTGGTTGCAATGGTTATGGATTATTTTGAGTATTATATGTATGAGCAATGGTATTATAACTCAGCTGCTACAATACACTATTCTGACGAGGATAGAGGATGAATTCAGGTTGATTTTGAGTTTTTTGTTTGTGTGAAGGTGGGTAGAGTAAAATCAGGTTCTTTTTGAGGTGGAGGTTTAGGTGAAGGGGGAGGGAAAAGGATGAGTTGAGGTTGAATGATGTTAACATCCCTTATCAAGTGAGAGTCTATATCATTATTGTGTTGCTTGTCTTGCATTATGATATCCTTCCTAGGAGGAGGGTTTTGAGGAGAACTACAAGCTGAATTTTCTTGACATTCTAAGGTTGGTTCTCCTAAAAGGACTTCATCACAAGTAGGAGTATGCTCAATGGTTGAATTTTTTTTCTCAATAAATTTTTCTATAGGTGAAAGGGGACAACTAAGATTCTCATGACTCTCATTGGTTATGTTTTCTAACAACAAAGTATCTTCGTCACAACTAGGAGAGATACTAGAAGAAAGAAAATTTTCATTACCATGAGCATTTAGGATTTCATTGCTTTGTTCCCTAATGTCCTCCAAAATAGGAGAGGTAGGGGAAGGATCATAAAGAGGGTTGTTGTAGACCAACATATCCTCATCATTTATAATTTCATCTTCATCAAGGTTATCTGCACAATAGAAATTAGGTAAGGTGATGTTTAAGAATGTGTCTATGATTTCATTCTCTTGTGCTAAAATATATTACCAAAGGGGATGAGGAGAAGGACAAACAATATCTTCATGATTGTCACCGAGTGTTTCTTCTTTTGCCAAGATACCTTCATCACTAAAAGGAGAGGTATTGGGAGAAGAAAAAATATTATCATCATGGTTATCTATGTTTGTATGCTCTTCTATCACATCATCCACACAAATGGGAGAGATAGGAGGGGGTGTGAGGTTAAGGTTAACATTGTCATTGTCACTCTCTTGCACTAAGAGACTTTCATAACTGGGGAATGCAGTGAATGAATGATGATCATACTTATTGACTAAGTTTTTCTCTACAAATTTGGAGAAGATTGAAACTAACATTTTGAAAGAATAATCAGTGCTAACTCAAAATGCAATGTAAAAGGCTGAAATGAAATGAAATTTTTAGAGAATAATTGACTGATTATTATATGTAACAAGATGAGAATGCAAACTTGAAATTTAAACCATTCATGAAATGAGATAAATTAAGCTAGATTTCATGAAATGCATGTTACAAAAATACAACTAACTAATATAGGTTGTTAAGGCACCAAACAGAAGCTTAAAAATAGAGTTTTCAATTTTGTAAAATGCAATTTCAGAGGTCAAAAGGGACTGATTCACCTAGGGTGGTGAATGAGTCCTAGTATGGAATTTTTTAATAATTTTCAGAAATTTTTGAGGGATTTTTATGGTTTTTGAGTGCTATGATGCAGAAATAAGTGAAAAATACAGATTGTAGATATTTTTAAGGAAATTGTATGCAAAAATGCAAGCTAAATGCACTTTTTCCTAATACAAAAAATTTAAACCAATGCAACTCAAATGAAATTTAATGCAAGCTAGGATTATAATGAGAAATGGACTCCAAATCAGAAAATAAGGTGTTCAAAAAGTAGGTTCACCAAAACAAACTGTAGATTTTTGGCACCCACAAGACTCCCTAACTCTTCTAGGGTTTTTCACCTAAAAGGAGAGAGTAGGGCCAAAAATGCTAGCTAGGTTCACTCAAATTAATGAAAGTGTGATGAAATTATGATGAAGTGAAATGATGTGGATGAAATTTAGTATTGAAATTGATTCATTAAGTATGCAAGATCTAAGATTTATTACTTGTTTGAAAACACATTGTGTTATGCAACAATGAACTAGAAATGAATGCAAAACTTAATAGAAATGAATGAAACTTGAAGTGTGCACTTGAAAGCTTGAAGGAGACTAGAAATTTCTTCTAAACTAGTATTATTCTAATTTTTAGGCTTGGTAGGACTCATTCGCCATTCTGGGCGAATTAGTCCCAGTTATGCAAAACTAAGCCAAAACCTGTTTCTGACAAAAGGGTACCCAAAAATGCAGAAAATTTAAAATTGACACTAGAGTGGGACTCATTCACCACCCATGGTGAATGAGTCCACTTTTGAATTTCTCAATTTTCAAAAGTGGATTCTGGAGCTTCCAATCTGCACTTTGACTTCCTATAGGTGTCTGCTTTTGAAGTTCTAATTTATGGGCCTAAAAATGAGTTTTTGTTGATATTTTGACTTGTTTAATGAAGAGGAGAATTTAGAAACTTTGAAAATTGATCTACAATTATTTCCAAGGAGTCCCAAATCTACAAACAAAAAAAACAAGAGAGAGATGTTGAATGTTAGGGCATGGGGGTTTGCCTTGGTCAAACCCCTTTTAGGTAATTAAACCAAAATGATGAAAGAATGTAATTAGACATGCAATAATGGAATTGATTAACTTTCCATGATGTTTGATCTTGGATTTCTATAGTAATGGAGCAAGATTCATCCCTTGAATGTCTTTAGGAGCTTTCTTGATGTCTTGTAATGATAAAACCCTAAGTTGCTTGACTTGAGATAGAAGAATGATGGATGAATGAATGATAAGAGATAAGAGATATGAAAATGAGGTAAAATACTTATATTTATAGAAAATTCACCTATTTCACCTATTAATACCTCATCATAGGCCGACATGAAGTAATATTAAACTCAAATTTCACTTTTTTCCCTACTCAAAGGTCAAACCTGGACCAAATGGGACTCATTCACCACACATGGAGAATGGGTCCTACCTGGATGGGACTAATTTTCCATGCATGATGGATGGGTCCCACAAGGGCCATTTTGATAGCTCATATGCTAGGAGATAAGGAAATAAGGTTTAAAATACAACATTTTTGGGTATTTGATCAGTTTAAGTCTCATGATGCACAATGTGGGTTAATAAGGGACTATTAGTGATGAAATAAGTGTTAAATAGGGCTTGGGACATAGAAATCAATGTGAAAATGTGATTAAATACACTTTACAACACTTAAATGAGGTCCACATAGCCTAGGAAGGCACAAGAACCAATGTGAATGTGAAAAACACATTACAAAACTAGTTTAACATTATGTTTAAGTTATAAGCCTTCTAGATTGATGTGGAGATGTAGTGAAACATGTTTTACAATGTTGAATTAGGGAGAAATAGGTTTATTAAGTCTAGAAAAGCGTGAAAGTCCATTACAAGACTTTACAACACCTTTACAAGACCTCAATAAAATCATGTTATTCAATTTGCAAGAGTCTAGGACCTATTGTGGAGTCACAAAATTCCTCACAACAATAAATTAAGACCTCATTAAGTCCATTTTATCATGAATTATTCCTATGTCAAGCAAAGGGTAGTTTTTTTCTATGGTGCACTTTCAGTAACCTAGGAAATAGTTTAGCTAAGAGCTTATCGTCAAAGATGAAATCACTACATAATGTTGTATAAGCCGATATGTGACTATTAGGATCTCCTTTAACATTATACTTCTCAAATCTAGGAATCTTTGTATTTAGCAACATGGTTGTTTTCAAAATTTAAAGTGAAAAAGGGCTCTTTTTGACATATTGCAATGGTTTTTCATTTTAAGCTTGATTTAATGTTGAAATTTTTTGTTGGAGTGAAGTTACATTTTGAAAAATTTGATTGATGATTCAGTCATTTCTTGACATGTTTTGGGAATGTGGTGCATATGGTAGAATTGTTTAAGTTGTTGGTTGACTACTCTCTTGAAAGTTTATTAATGGTGATGAAATTTGAGATTTTATATGTAATTTCATGAGGTTATAAGGATACCCACCAGAGACCTTAAGGTTGGAGTATTCCATTTTTGGTTATATCATTTATTCTATAGATGGTAATGTATATGTAGGAATAGAGGGTATAGTTATAGGGAGAGAGATTTTACTTCCTCCATGGCTTTGAGTGTACCCAAATCTTGAGAACAACTATCCATCATAGTAATGTTCACATCTACAATATGGGCAAGGATATTCAACACTTTTGATCCTTGGGAATCATTAACTATCCTTAAGTTGTCCACTACATGTACCATTTGTTCAGATAAAGACTCAATTCTTAGGTAACCTTGTAATTCCTCCAAATATTTGTCTAATTTTTTTATTTTGTCTTCAAGAACATGCACAACAACAATCTCAACATCCATAAAGGTACTTTTTTATGAAGTTGTCATTGGTATGGTAGGATTAGGGATTGATTCCAAAATAGGAATGTTATTGGTAATACCTTATGTGAAAGAGTTGGAAAACTTAGTATCCATAGTGAATGTAATAATAGCATAGGATGTCATAAGTTTACAAATATGTCTCATTGAAGTATTAGCAATAGGACACTAGGTCTTAAAACTCACACAGGTTTCAAAACACCAAGTGTACCAACAATAAACACTAAATAGTCAAATGATCATAATAAACAATTATAATGTTCAAAACTCATAGAGAAAAAATAGACATAGGACACATATATAGGGATCTAACCAAAATTTGAGCCAAAAAAGATAGGACTATGGTGCCTAGGGCGCCTATGTCATAGGATATTTTTTGAAAAGTTAAAAGTTTGGTTGTATATAATACTTTTTAGGGTTTATGTGTCTCTATCCAAACAAGTCTAATAGAGAATATTTTTCAAGAATTTTCTAAATTTATGATAATGTAATTCAAAATGAAAGTGTGCAAGAATGTTAAAAATGCTTGAACAATAAATAATAATTGTAAATATAATTTATAGATCTAAGATGCAAAAATTAACTGATTCTAATATGATAATTTTGAAAATGATGATGTCAATATTCTTTTTGAAAGAAAATAATATAATTTTTCATTTTTTAGCTATATGTAAGATACCTAAGGGTGATCCCATAATAGTGGGTTACACATTTTGGCAAAACTTGACATTGAATTGAACTTTTTAAACTAAATCTTCACTTTTAGATGCATATAGCTACTATCCATGAGGAATTTGAAGATGATGAAAACTAGTGATATGTGACATTTTATCTGTAGATTCTAAATATATTCTTTAAAAAAAATTGGAATCAAAATACATCTTTTTCAATATCCTTTGATAACTATTTTTTAAGTAAACACCATTTTTAAAAAGTGATGTTTACTGTTTAACACATAACTTTATTTCTATGAAGGATAAAATTATAATTTTTTCAATTTTAGATTTTTAACTATGTTATCTAGCTCCTTCATTTTCTTTCATAGTGTTTTATTGAATTTTTTTTTTCTTAATTAAGTTTTTACTTCAAAACTTAATTACAATTTAGACATAGGTTTACTTTATAACACAATTTTTTTGTATGTATTGAAATTCATTTTTTTGGTTGGATCAAGGACATCGATACCAAGAGCATATATACTTTTCAAGATTTTTTTGGTAACATACTATTTTTCCATGTGCACATAATGGAGAGCTTGATTTTTAGTGAAAAACATACATTCACAAGAAATAAAAAGTAAATATAAGAATCAAATTAAATGTATTTAAAATTATGCTTTTTGGGAAGCTTATAATAAGGACTACTTACTTACAAAACATAAATTAAAAATTAATTCATTTGATGCCCCAAAAGGTAAATCAAAAGAGGTTTTTTATCAACATTTTGTTAGGTGTAAAGGAGACTATATTATAGGTATGGCTTAAAACTAGTAGGATTATATCAAAGGGGGTTTGATCAAATCCTCTTCAATTAAAATCTTTTAAATGGAACCTTTTTAAGGATTAAATCATTATATTTTCTAAACATATGTGATTTTGAGAAAAATCGGGATGTCCCAGAAAGTGTAACCCATTATTGTGGCAACAACCCTAAATATATTAAATGATACTCTTTATTTTATTTTCAAAATTTTAATGACCAAATGTAGTTTTCTAAATGAAATTCGAATGTAGATCTGAGCTATAATGACTAAAATAAACCATTTTTCAACCTATTATGCTATATGATATGATTTTTTTTGAATTTGTATGTTTTTTATGATGCAAAAATGGATGCCTAAATAAAAATTACAAAATTATGTAATACAAAATATAGATCTAGGCTGTAATGCTTCAAATTTAAGAAGGTATATAATGTTAATGGGCCAGGTTCACCAAAATGAAATGTGGGGAAAGGGAAACCTTTGAGCTTTCACCTTAGGGTTTGAAACCTTTCCTAAATTTCATAGGGGAGTTAACCAACCATTAAATTTTTTTAGAAATTTACTAAGGATGAAATGTAATAATCGAATTGGCCTAATGATGCAAATTATTGTTTCAATTTAAATAAAAAAGATTTGATAAATCACAAATAGAAATAGAATAAGTAGGACATTGTGCACCTATAATTCTAATCTAGAGTTGAAAAGGTAAGACAAAGGTACCCCCGCAAGTCCCACTATCTTTGTAGGGAAAATACAAATATGTTTTTGTTGTCCTCTAGTGCCAAATCATAGATTTTTTTACCACTTGTCGCACTTCTGGATAACTGTTGGATATTTTTGTAACTAAGTTTCTATTAGTTTTCATGGTGTATGGTTTCAATTGCACCAAAAAATAATGGGCCTTAAATATTTCTTCAATCTTCTTCAAACTTGAAACCTACACATTAAAAGAGAGAAGAAAGGTTGTGCTATTTAGGGGCTTGCCTTGTCAAACCTCGTGTTAGTGTTTCCACTTCCACAATGGTAATGTAAATGATGAAAGGATAAGTGATAGGAAGGAATTATGAATCCACAAAGTGCTACAACTCACTACCCTTCAATGGATTCCTTGAAGGATTGAAGTCATACACATCTCCAAAAGGTCTTGATTTTCTTGAATAGATTGAGTTCCTTGGAGACCTACAAAGATTATCCTTCAAAAACAATATGAAAACATAAACATGCATAAACACACATAAATTTTTACATGATGATTGGATATTGAATTTTTGTAATGAATCCTATAATGGCTTCTCTTGAATTTCTTTATAATACTCTTGATCATAATTCTTGCTCTTAATGCTCACCTCTAGCTTGTTAATGTTCAAATGATGCAATAACTAGGTATTTATATGCTATTATTCTAATTTCCTAAAAATTAAATCTTGAAAACTGACATTAGATATTTGAATTTCAAATAATAAAATGTGAACATCGAAATATTTGAATTTGGAGCCAAAATAGGGAGGCTTAGGTACCTTAGGTGCTAGGGTCCTAGGCCTATTTTATGGAGTTTAAGGAGTTGGGGGAAAATTATTAAATGAGAGCATTTGTTTCATGCTTACAATTTATCATAAAATATTTAAAATAAGCTATGGAATGCATAATTCAAGAAATTAAGTGCATAGTTAGGTCCAATAACTTAAAATGGAGCAAAACATAGTATAAAATTGATAAGGGTGACAATTTATGATGCTATAATACCAAAAATTCATCACAAGGTTCAAAGCATGTGAACAAAGTGAAGCATATAATGAAATTTATGCCCCCACATTAAAGTAATTGGTAACACCAATTAGGAGAAATTTCCTTTAAGGTAGAACAAAACATGATAGGACATAAGAGCTTGTCAGGAAACCCTAGCCCAATGATATATTCCCAACAAAGGTGCCTTATTAAAATGGGTTTCCCCCAAAAAAAATCCATAGAAGATATAACAACATATAAGGGATCCATATATTTGAGGTTAGTATAGACAAGAGATAATATATAATATGATCATACTAAAAATTGACGTTATTCCCCAAAACTCGTGGAACTACAAACATAATGGATGAATAACACATGAAAACAACATAAAATATTTTAGGTAAACATATAGAAGAGACCTAAATTTCACAAGACCTTGCATAATTCCAAAAATAAATTTCACAAGACAAAAAAAATTCAATATAAAGGTGAATGGACATACAAATGGATGAATGCCACGATAGTTTCATCTTCTTTGTATCCTTGTTTCAAGAAAGACGATATGGGTCATCCAAAGAAAACTAAAAGGGAAAAATACATGCCATGAAACACATCATGGGAGATCACAATACATGAAAACAAACACAGAAAGACACACAAGGGCTACTACACATGTGACCTGATCTAAAGAAAATTATTTGCACCCCAATATTTCTCATCAGATAAATAGAAGGAAAACAATATGATAAAGGAAATACAACAACTATGATTTGAGAGAAGCACCAAGTTGAATGCATGGTGGATCACTCTCCTTAGAAGGATCATTATGGTTTCCCCCATCTAAATTCATTTATTTGGAAAACATAAGAGCTAATTTATTATGGTCTTCTTTTTTTCTTTTGTTTTATTTTCTTCTTCACTTTCACAATGTATCACAACAAGTTACATATTAGTTCTATCAGCATTATTTTGAGAATTTATATGAGCCTCTTTCATTTCTTATTAGGTTGCTATATATGTATGGTTTGTCTTCATGGTTTGGTGAGGGTGGCAGAGTGGAGTCATGTGATGATAAGGATGGTTGTGTGGAAGGTATTTCATCCACATTAGGTAGGATGGATGGATGGTCATTAGGTAAGGTGTCACTTTCTTCAGCAAGTTGGTGAGCCATAGCATGATGTATTATTTATGATATTTTGCACTTCCATTTATTTTCACATGATTTTTATCTTGTGAAGGGGTAATTGAGGTATTCCCCCAAAATTATTCTATTTTATTCCTTTGGATGAGGAATTGAAGGGACCACCACTGGTTGGGAGACCATCAAATTTTTATGCTTCAACCTAAAGACTTGTCTTTATTTTTGAGGTAGAAATTTAATTATACAGTTATCTGTCATTATTTTATAGGATGGAAATAGTGGAACCACAACATATCTGCCTAGTTGTCAAGGGAGGATACTTGGTTTAGACTTAAGTTAATCCACTACCTATGGATTAGGAGGAACAACCATCATAGTCATTAGAGACTAGGGATCCTCAAGTGGGATATTACTAAGGAAAAAATTGGCAATAGGCTTTCCTTTAAGGGTATGTGTAGGATCATGATGGGCCAAAAAGTGGCAATATGATGGGTATGTGGCTGACGACTTCATTTTTACCCAAAATTGATGAAACGAAAAGAGTTTTTAAAGGATACTCTCAAATTTACACCAATATAAACTATTCTTTACTTTGAATTTAATAAGTAATTATTATTCATTTTCTATTCAAATTACAACTAAAGTCCTAATTGATAGGCTGATTGAAAAACATCTATAGCTTTCAAACAATATCACATTTTTTGAATCCAAAACATGTGTCACATTCTATGCTTCACATACTATATGATTAGAAAAATAAAAATTGAATTTCATGAAGTTTTGACCAAGTTAAGTGGCCAAACATACGTGTTTTTTATATTTTTTAAAAGTTGTAATAAAAAATTAATAATTAATTATTTACTGGGAAAAAATTACAAAAAAATATACATCACATCGGGACATGAGTCCTCTACCTATATCTAAAATATTATAAAAAAATATTATCATTTATTGTGGCTAGGGTGGTCAGACAGACACCTACTTCTTATTTTTCCCTAAAATTTAAGTACTACTACATTGAAATTTCAAATTTTTACCAAATAGATTGTTTTATTTTTTAAATAAACACAGTAGTTTAGAAACTACATTGAATTTTCTATAGATTCTATTTTTACATATTTTTGAAATAATATAGATAACTTATTCAAATTTTTATGTCAAGTTGCCTAACTTTGATTTTTCTGAATTTTTTGCCACTTAAGGGCCTATTTTTTCCATGATGATCCTGAACATACCCTTAAACTTTTGATATGAGACAAATAATAAATCCTCATGAGGTTTAATAGTTTGGACTAGTTGAGGCCAAATGTAATCTAGAAAAAAAATTCCACAAGAGGCCAAAGGATTCAATCAACTACATGGTAAATTATATCTATTTACTCATCAAATGGAAATTTAAGATACTTTCTAATAGGTGATGGGAAGTTGTGTTTATATAGCTTAGTCATGGATGACCTAAATTCACACAAAACTTGTCTGATGTTAGATTATGGTAAATGAAACATCCAATTTTTTAGGTCTAACCTTCACCAAAATATTATAGAACTAATTGTAGGGAAAATAAAACCATCATGAGCCTTTAATAATGCTTTTGATTGTTCGTAATTATCTCTATAGAGTTCATGCACATATTAGAACTCATTGGTGACCACATTCACTACACACATGAGATAAATTAGTATTATGATTGTTGATTTATCATGAATTCTACCTATGATATAAGGAGGACCATCAATTCCAGTATAGAGGTATCAATATGTGTGAAATCAATGCTATAAAATATATTAGTTTGACCCTTACAAGGTTGAATTTCAATCGTGATTACAATGTTAGATAGATCATTATTATCCTCCTCATTATCACTATATTAAACAATTTTTTTTGAATGACTTGGTAATGGGTTTGTAAATATTTGCAAGTTTTGGTTAGGTGGTGACACATATTTATTTCCTTTACCATTAACACCATCCAAATGGATTTGATTATATTCAATGAGGTCTTGTCCTTTATGCTTAAAATGCATACATCTTTTCATATTGTGTATAGGTGTATGATGATATTGAAAAAAAGTATTTTGCATTAAATTTTAGTGGTAGTAGTTTAGTTCTATGAATAGGCCTAATTGGTGGAAGATAAATCAAATTATTGTTTAGTAGTTACAACATAGTCACATGGAGAGATTCAAAAAATTGTGAAAATTTTATATCTCTTGGCCTAAATTGATATGGTGTTGTGTTTGTTGGACTTGTCATTGCACCAAAAGATCGACCTTTCAATGCCCAATACAAGCTTCAATTAATAACCATAGGAGGCGGTTAGACCATGTCACAAACCCAAGCGTTAGTGTTGCAAGGAAGACCAAGGGTCACACCTTGAAACAATCCCCCCTAGCACAAGCACATGGTTTGAACATGTGACCAACTTTTATACCAATTGTTGGAATTGTCATTGCACAAAAATATCGGCCTATCAATACCTGATACAAGCTTCAGTTAAGAACCATAGGAGATAGTTAGACCATGTCACAAACCCAAGCGTTAGTGCTGTAAGGAAGACCAAGGGTCACACCTTGCAATAGTGTTTGTGGTAACGACTTGTGTTTCAAAGTTATTAGCAGTTTGAGGACTATTTATCTTGATAAAAATTTTATTTTTTCTTTTTTAATGATTGATAGATGTTTTGAGTCATGACTTTAGATTGAACAATAGGAGCTGATGAAAGTGTACTTTCATATTGACTAATTGATATTTGATAATCATGAAGGGTCATACACAAATGTGTAAAGGATGGGTATTTTATCAGTAATACCTTATCTCAAATATTAGATTGTAAGTTTCCTATGAACACCCTTTGAATCTCAACATCATGATAATTATAGGAAATTTTTGAATGAAGTGATTGGTATCATCTTATAAATTCCATTATTTTCTCTTTAGGTCCTTGTTTACAATGAACTAAATCTATTAGCATAACTTTAGGTTCAATATTTTCTTATAAATTTTGCAAGAATTCACTAATGAGTTGCGTAAAGGAGGTAATTGAGTTGTTTGGAAATGAACAAAAAATCCAATTCCATATATTTTAGTGATCTAGGAAATAGTTTTATTAGGAGTGCATCTTCAAAAATTAAGTCCCTACACAAGGCGATAAAAGCTAGCACATGATTATTAGGATCTCCTTTACCATTGTACTTTTCAAAGTGAAGTATTTCAATGTTTTATGGTATGGGTGTCATTAAGATAGAATATGACAATGCACTATGAGATATGTTGGAGGCCAAGAATTGGTTTGACTTTGGTTTAATTTTGAAATTCATTGTTGTAATGATGTCATTATTTTATAAAATTTAGTTTATCACAGGATCATTAGGTGACATGTTTTGGAAATGTGTCAAGTATGGAAAATTACTGTGGATAACCAACAAGCTATTATTTTTCATAGTTACAAGGGGTAATGAATATGGAGGTGCTATAGGTGAAGGAAAAAAATTGTAAGGATCTCCACTAGAAGTCTCTAAGATTTAGTTTAAACCATAGCTAAATTGCATTGTTGATGTGATGGCTAGAGGGGTAAATACAAGAATAAAAGAAATTATTATAGGAGAGGAAACATTTTTTCCTAATTGGTTTTTAGTGTTAGCTAAAGCATGAGTGCAACTAGTTGTCATTGGAATATTAGCATCCACTATATGGCCAGGCTACACAACAATTTTATTGCTTGTGAGAATCATTTACCAACATCTTTAGGTTGTCCAAAATAGGAACTATTTATCTAGCCAAAAGATTAGTGGTTAGGAATTGTTAAATTCCTTCTAAGTCCTTATCTAATTATTTTAGTTTATCATTAGAGACATGGGTAACAACATCCATTGAGTCCAAATAAATATTATTTTACAACAAAGACATGGGAAATGTAGGATTAGAAAGTGAACCAAAGATGGATTATATAGACACAAAACCTTGAGTGAAAGAGTTATAAGACTTGGGCTCAACACCACTTTTGATTATAGCATGGGAAGCCATAATTATAAAACTACATCTCGTAGGGGTACTAGATATCGAATTGCATAGTTATCATAGAGACAAAATTGTGATACAATTTTTTTCCAAAACTGACTTGACAAGGGAGTAGTGTCCTATACCAGTGAGGTTAATTTTTGTTGAGTTCAAAATCCAAAAATGGACTATAGTGTTTGAGAATCCTAAACTATAGATGTTTAGGTTTGGAAATAGATAGATTTATAAAAATGCACAAATTTTGATTTTTTTATATATATAAAACATAATTATGCATGTAATTTTAGATTTTTGAAATAATGCAATTGCATCTAATTTACAATTTTTTGATTGTAAAATGAAGTAATAACTAAACCTAGTTTGACAAATCTAGAAATTGAAATTTTTCTAAGTCTTACAAATTTCAACTAGAATGTAAATCTTCATTTTTTCAAGAACATATGCATGCATAAATCATAAAGTAAAACTCTTTTAGATTGTTTTAAGACCTTAGCATGACCTAATTAAGATTTTATAGTACAAATATTTGACTTACAACAACTAAAATTAATAATTATTTGATTCTTTGGATTGAAAATACTATGCAAATTACTTTTTCAATGATTTGTATCATAATTTTCATACATAAATTATAATTTCAAGGTTTTGTAAGATGTATTTAAATTTCAACATGACTTAGATAATATTGCACAAGATTTTAAAGAGCACAAAAATTAGGGTTCACCAAAATGTGATGTGGGAAAAAGTGATCTAGGGTGTAAATCATACTTCTTCTAATATAACAAGATAAATTATAAAAAACAATCTCAAACACCCACCTAGCTACTAATCTCAACGGAAGATCTAGAATGATGGATTAGGGTTTAATAATTTGAAGTGTGGTATGTTAATAAGGATTAATTGATTTCTAATTGAATTAATTTGATAATGCGAAGATGTATCTAGGTAAATTATTAAAATGTAATAGATTGAGAAGATTTATAGAATATAAATAATTGAAAACTAGAACCAATGTTTAGAAGAGTAAAGCGCAGATATAGAGGAACCTAGCATATAAGTATGAGCTTGAGATGGCTATATAGAGGTGCTAGGAACCATATACTTGAAAATTAGACATTCAAAATCATATTTTAATCTCCTTTTATGTGCTATATATAATATCTCTTCCTCTAGAATCTATTTCAGAACTTCATCTATTGTTGATAAAATCCACTTTCCTTAATTTGTTGACTGGTAGGGCTTAAATACTTGAATGAAAATTTAGGTATGTGATCCTCTCCAATTTTTATTTAGATCTACAACCTACATAAAATAAAGAGGGGAAAGTGTCATTCCAGATAATGGGCTTACTGAAGTCAAACCCCATTTGGGTATTTCCACTTCCATAATGGCTATGATGATGTAAAATAGAGCTTTCCCTTGATCGAGAAAAGGTTAAATGATAAACAAGTAATAAATTAACAATTGTTATATAACTTATCACTTAAATCTCTATTCCTTGATGGACTAAATTCCTTGTACTCATCACCATAAAGGATAATTTTATGCTTTATTTGAATTCCTACAAATGCTAGTACTCACAAAACAAATAGACATGAAACATAAACAAACTCACATGAAAACATGATCCATTTCTAACATGATGTTGTACTAAAATAATGTTGCTATAATTTTCTCTCAACTACTCTTAGGATTCTCAATCATTCTCTAAATTACCTTAGGTGTGCTTAGATTTTTTTCTCAAATTTTGTAGGCTTTCAAATGATGAGAAACAATTGTATTTATATGTAATTCTTTAATTTCTTGAAAATTAATTACTGATAGTTAACAAATGAATTTGGATTTATAAATGTTAAAATTTTGATGCAAAATTATTTGAATTGGGGAAATTTTTACACCAAAATATTTGAGTTGGGGCCAAAATAGGCTAGACAGGATCATTAGATTCCCTAGTGTAGACCTATTTTGGAGCTTTAAGCATCAATAAATAAACATTATGTAACACCCCGTCGTGCGAAACCCCAAAGGACAACTAAAGCAACAAAAACTACATAATTTTTTTTTTAAAGTAAAACTAGCATGCATGAGATGCACAAAAGTTATGACATGAAAATTCATTTAAACAAACCCAATATCATTTACGTCCCTTGGGGTACATGAGGATACATTACAAAACTTAATGCCATACATCAATGATAAAGAATGAAATCCAAATATAATCCATGACAAAGCATTCATATAAAACCATCAATAAGAAACCATTCACTTAAATAAATAAAACACATTGAATAACATCAAATATGGAATCCATATCCACACAAGGTTTACCAAAGATAAAATATTAGATCACATCCTTTTCATTAATTTACATTGTTCAAGTCTAACAATGATACAAACATGTTTCCTAATATGGGCGGAAACCACATGTCAAGATAGAATGATACAACTCTGGAATAGCTGCAACAACACCAATCTGGACCTCTCGATCCTTGACTAGGGACCCAATGGGGTGCTTAGCACGTTCCACCCAACCACATGGGTCTGAAGACCCACCCCCCATGCTAAGGAGCTGACAAGAAGAGACCTCAACCAAGCACATCCAAACAGGGAACCACAAGACTCAACGTCATACAAAGGTGTCATAAAACAAGGATTACAATGACATAATCAACAACATTCATGAGTCAATAAAAACAATAAGCTATGAAACTCCTCACATTTAACCCAAGCAATAACAATTAAGAAAGTCACCAAAGAGCATCCATAAATCATTTTCACAAGAATCAGAAGCAACATAAAGATTACAATATCTAGAGGTGACAAGAAACAAGAACAAGGGTGTCTAGTGGAGAGTGTCATCGCATAGCTCTCATGGGATTCTCCTGGCCCTTCCTCCAACTGAGGTGCCAACACCCATCTATGGATCTCCTCGCCCTTCCTCCTAACTGAGGCTCCAGCACCATAGGGTAGCTAATGTGGAGCCGGTAATCTCTCATGAAGACGAGACTACAACTTTGCCGACCACGGCATTCTCAATCTATCACTAGTCTATGGTAGCCCTAATGCATAGACGAGGAATCTAGTTTTAATTATCTTGTGTGTTTTACTACCCATCCCCCTAAATTCTATTGTTTAGGTTATCACCTGTTTATTTACTCTTTCCTGGGTTATCTTGAGCCCTTCCTCATTCTGAGGCACCGACGCCCACGAAGAGCCACTCTCCCTAAGACCCCTAACATAAATCAAACTAGGCAAGGGTTGTTCTGTAACAGATAAAGCAAATAATCTCAAGACCAAACCATGCGAGGCATTAACCATCTCGCTATAAACACATAATCAAAGTCTCAATAATTCATGTACAACCCTTTTTAAAATCCTGATATCAAAACACTTGCCACATTAAGGGCACATAAAGAGAGAACATCAACTAACAATAAACTCAAGCCTCTGGAAGCCAAAAGAATGACAATCCACAACGAGGGTAAAATGAGGCAACAAGAGTTTGTCCATGATATAGTACTTCAAGCCAACTTCAACACCAACCCAATATAAGCTCGTCAAATCAAAGTAAACTAAGAAGGGCATACTCATCAAAACATCCAAGACTTCAAGATATTCAAAAGGATCCCAACCAAAATCAACTCAAGGAAAAGTCACGACAAGATAAAACTTCAAATCATATAATAACCAATACGAACAAGCAACTACAACACCCATGAATTTCACTTTTTGAAGCAACTTCCCATTATCACTCAAACAGTAAGACATTCCTCCTCATATAAACTACTAAGTAATCTCCAATAACTCAAAGTGTTCTAAGTTAGATAATCTAGCAATTTCTCATCACCTTACTCATATAAAAGACTATAAATAATTAACAGACTACTTTTTGCTATTCCACAAAGAGTGATAAAATTATACTAGCATTTAAGGCTTCCTTTATATCTTATCTATTCCATTATTGAGGCATCATTTAAAACCAACTGAAGAAAACGTAGAGATATTTTAATATCCATCTCACTACACATTTATCACAATTATGACTCCATTTCCCTACACCTATTTGCATATAACATTCGAGATCTACTACTTTGGAACACAATTTTCACATGATTTACCTAAAGTCATAAGACACCATGATTCTAAGAACTACCAAAGTGACATTTATTCCAAAAATAATTCCCAAAAAGACATCCCTTGATTCAACCACTTAATTCCATGGATTATTTACCACCCACAACTTACATTCGCAAGTAGTTAAAGTAACACTATTATAACTACCGAATTTTTACAAATCAATTATTAATTATTATAACTATAGTCAATATTCCCTTACTGACAGATCAACAGAGATAGATTTAAGCCCTTGAAAACTTCCTCTAGTTCATGGAAATTAACAGATGTCATAAATCCTTTGGTAACCATTCCCTTCAAGAGTATATCGACTATATATATGTTTGTACCACACTATGCTATCCACAAAAATTGTTTCATATATAAAAATAGGACTGTATGTCTAAATCCACTCCATTCAATATGAAACACTTTATCGAGAGATAAGTTAGATTGCAGATTATGCAGAGATAATGAGGGATGCGAACTAAAGAAGAACTACATTTCTTATCGACTTGAACCCTCTGAATTGGATGAACTAAAGGCAGAGATTTGAATGCATGAGGAACAAGAATTGGGAGGCGCTGGCTTAGATAAAGTGTGTCCTAACATGGCACGGCTATATTGAGCCCTTTGTTGGATTTTGAACAGAATACAAACCTCTTATAAGTGATATTGATTAGAGCAATGAAAAAAAATTGTAAGAGCTTTTAAAAACAACAACTAATACCCTATCCAGACAACAGTAACACAATGAAATTGGAAGCAGCAAATGCATGGTGCATGAAAGGAGACTACAACATGACAGTCAGCTGGAGGATTCACACTAAACAAACTCGATTGGAGTAAAGGCATTTAGCTTAGAAGGTGGTTCTCAGGCTTTAATTCACACCAAACCAAAAATAGAACGCCTTTTCAATACTACACCCAATGCAACTACAAAAATTGAAAGTCAAATAAAAACTATATTGATTCATCGTAAGTAACCAAATCAAAATATTAGACTATTGCTATTAATTGAAATATCAAGGATAACTACAAAGCTTTCACAATTATATGCCTATAATACAAAAATAGGGCTCTAATTTTGGGTGATGAATACTAAGATACTTTGAATAGAGGAATCTAATGCATATTCTACTATCTATGCAAATTCTCTCAAGATAATGGAAGAAAAATTCAAGTATGCAGCTGAGACAGTTTGACAAATGAAATCAGAGAGATTAATTTAATTCACTACACCTTCGCAAGTCTAAAAGTTACAGCTGTGATGGGTCGCCAATGGTTTTCAGGGGGGCTACTAAATTTTGTACAATGCCTCAACTCGAAACACTGTAACAGTGACAGATTGCCAAGTTTATTAGAAAGTGATTATTGCAATTTGGAAATATCACCATCTTCTTACTTTATTAAAATTATTTTCAAGTGCTACAACGGCGATAGATTATTAGTAGAATCAAGCAGGTTATTTAAACTTTCCTGTTATGTTCCAGTGCGCAGCAGAGACGGGTTGAAAAAGAGAAATCAAAGAGATGATTTAAACCTTTGAATTTTCCTATTATGTTCCAGTCTCTTATATGTCGAACTAGATCGAGGGCTTCCTCGTTGAATGGATTTAATAGAGGATGATAATGAGTCCAAATGAGAACTCTTCTAATGCATATTAATTAGGGGAAACAAGGAACAATTTTCATAAATTCGCTCTTCCAAACTTCAGAGACCTGAGGATACTACCATGCATGCCTCGATCCTCCTATGAATGGTATAAGGTTTTCCTTCTTATCATTTCTATATATTATGATCTACATGAGGGGTATATTAGATACATAGAATAAAAGAATGGCCAGTCCATGGACTGCGCAAGAATGGAATCTAAAGGGGAGAGAGATCATTAAATGCATTTTTTTCTTGCATGGAAACTCTTGCTTGGAATAAAAGCAACCTCTGATTTTTATTTAAATCTAATATAATAATCTATGGGTGATCCCATAATAGTGGTTTACAATTTTTGGCCAAACTAGACGCTGAAATTATTATTTTTAACTAAATCTTCACATTCGGGCACCTATAGCGGCTAAACTGTGAGGAATTTGTAGATGGTGCAAACTAGAGTCTCATCAAATTTTGTCTGTAGATTCTAAAAATATTTTTTTCAAAATTTTGGGAATCAAATTTTACTTCTTTTTCCATCTCCCACGAAAATTGATTTTTTTTAGAAAACAACATTTTAAAAGTGGCCTTTTACCATTATATTAATAACTTTTTTCCATGAAGGATAAAATTCTAATTCTTTCAATTTAGATTTTTAACTCACGATATCTAGTGCTTCCCTTGGTTGAATAGTTTTATTAAATATTTTTCCTTAATCAAGTTCAAAGATCAAACAAATTACACAGATTGTTCACAGTATTGACATTGCATAATGCGTGGCTTGTTTTGTGAAATGTGTAAAATTTTTTATTTTTATTTTTTGTTGAATCAGGACTTCCAATGTCAGTGCACTCATATTTTTTCCAATTTTTTTTGATAATCTTCTATTTTTCCACATGTGAGGAACAAAGAAATTCATTTTTAGATGAAAACCTATGTTTAATAAAACTTAAAAACAAATACATAACAAACCAAAACATATTAAAATTATATTCATTGGATAGCTTGTTTGAGGAATACCATAATCATTTCAAATAAATTTTAAATGAATTCATTTGATCCCCAAAAGCTAAATCATAAAGTGATTTTTATCAGCATTTTGATAGGTGTAAAGGAGACACATTTATAGGTATGGTTTAAAACTGCAAGGTTCTATCCAAGGGTTTTGATCTAAGGTGATTTGATCAAACCCTCTTCAATTGGAATCCTTAAAATGGAACTTTTTAAGGCTTAAATCATTATATTTTCTAAAAATATGTGATTTCAGCTAAAATTTGTTCCTCTCAGGAATTGTAAACCACTATTATGACAGCACCCCTATACAATAGACACCCAAAACATAGTAATATATATATATATCTTTAGAAAGCTTTAATAGACATTTTCATTATTCCTCCTGCATGTATTAGATCTGAACAACAAAATGCATACTATTCTTTTAGATAGCCGAGATTCAGATTAAGTTCCATTTTACAATAGCCCCATGATTTCCTATTAGCTTTGAAACCATTAAGTCAAAGTCATGACTTTAAATAATATATTGAAGATTTGTGTGACTCCAAGTCATATATTGAAGATTTGAGAATAAAGTTGTCAAATATATAGTATTATGAGTGACAGATTAATCAAGAAAACATGAGAATGTTCTTCATCAATAAAGAAGACTAAATATATTAAGGTAGAGCTAAAAGAATACCTATGATACTTGTAGAGATTGTGATGAACCTTTTTTTTTGGCTATTGGCCCCTTTGTTCTATTTTCTGAAGTTTCCCACACACACACTGTGATTATTCTTCCCCCCATCTGAGACCTTCATTTTTCTCCAGTATTGGAGCTCCCTCTATTATCAGAAAACCTTCAGCAAGATAGATTTTCCAAAGGAAAAACACCAGATCATAGCGGCCCCCAAAATTGATTCTCCTTACCGCATATATCCACAAGATTATGATTTTTATTTTTTATTTTTTTCTTTATTTGTTTTATTTTTAAGACAAAATCAAGAATCCTCATTAATAAAGCAAGTTTCCCCATCCAGATTTAGTTTCCAGTTGTGCATGAACACGTTTTTTTTTTTTTTTAATTTTATCTTTCTTTTTCTATCTTTCCTTGCTTTTCTTTTCTTTTTTAATTTGTTGTCCTTATTTTCATTCGATTTGGTATTCCATTATAACATTTAATTTCCTTATACTATTTACCCATCTTTTGCATTAATAATAAATCTCAACCTTAAAAACAATTGTCCATAATTTTGATTATTATTAATACTTTATAACTTAATAATTAATAACTTTATATTTTAAATCTCTTTATAATTTAATAATTTATTTAATTCCAAGCTACAAATCATGTTGAACACCCAAAATGACACAATCTATTTAATTATAGTTTTTCCTTTGATACAGAATTAATTTATGTTTTCTATTATCAATTTAATTTAATTGAATTGATTAATTAAAACTAAACATAATACCAATTTTATCACCTAACTTAAGGTCAAGTAACCAAGGAAATCAACAAGACGCCATAATTTTTAGGCACACATACTTGAATATGGTGAAGGAGCAAAAGCGAAGGGGCACCACACATTAATTCCCTAATCCCAATTCAACTTGTGATATTTTAAAGATTATTATAAAATGAGAAAACTAAAATGCACAATTGGGTTTAAGCACATGAGGGGAGCTAAACCTAGTGTTAAATTCTCAAGGGTGACAATTTATAATGCTACACCATTTAAAAGGGGATAGGACATGCACTTATTTTTTGGTAGGCCCATCCACAATCCTATCTAGTTGTTAAAAAATAAGAGTAGGATTTTTGTATTTCATACCTTCATATTTCTTCTTAAGTTACAATAAACTATTGTATTGAGACACTAAAATTTTATTTATATATGATTTTTTATATGCATTCCATCTTAAAGGTTTTTTCCTAAAACTTTATCTATGTAAACTATTTGTGAACTAGTGGTATCATGTTGTTTCTTAGATATTTTGTGACATAACAGTATATGGTGATATGTAATCATGCATGTAGCAAGCTTAGTCAATACCACTAGTCCTTTCTCTCAATCAATGCATCCAATGAAGTTAGATGGTTGTGCTTAGGTGAACAATGGGAGGTTTTTATCTCCAAGTGATGAATTTGTGTTTTGTAATCAACATCAAAAATTTAAAAAAATTAAAATACTAAGGGTCCCACATGTATCCAATATGAATGGTGCCAAAACTTAGGTTTTAATTTTGGTTATCTAACTATAATGAGAGTGATGGAGGTAATAAAATATTGTCCCTATGAAAAAAAGATATTTAAGTAGTTGTGGTAGTGGAATAATGGAAATTTTTGATAAAAAATAAATAAATCTAATATTATTTTCAATGTATTATTAGGAGAAAGTAGTTGAAAGTTATAAATGTGAGGGAAGAAAGTACTCCTATTGCATAAAATATCATTTTAATCTAGACCCCTTTGTTCTCAAATGTTTTTGATAAAGTAAGCTACACTTACAGGGTGCAATACCCTTTACACATAAAGCCCAAGGGGCTAAAAAGAGACCAAGTTCAAAGTTACAACATTAAGCCCAGACCAAAAATAGTAGAAGAAACCAAAAAAGCATATAGACACAATAGACTAACAATAGAGGAAAGACCCATCTACCTAGAACACAAACCCACCCACTGCTTGGCTAGTCCCTCACACTTTTTAATGAGAATATTCAATACATCATCACCAACACATTTAGGTCCCTCACCCTCATTCTTCTTCTCCACTTCCTCTCTAAGTACCTCAGAGAGAGTGACAGTGGACCTGTGGATGATTTTTATCATGAAGCATGTTAGCTAAGTAATTTTTTATTCAAGTTTTTCCACCCAAGCCAATAGTTTGTTGAGATCCTCATCCTTTTCATTTTACCTTTAATCATCTCCTCCTCCACAACCATGTGATCTAAAGACTAAGTGGTGGAATCCATATTAATTATTTTGTTTAGTTATGAGAAGTGACTAGGGCCTTCAAAAATCTCCTTTATTTCCTGTATCTTATTTACACTCCTTTTTGTTGCTAGTTTGCTTGAAGCTGTTAGATATCTCATAAAAATGAACCTCTTTCTTGTTTTTAGCCAACTTGTGAGACCTTCTAAAATATTTTTTCTTCATCTACACTCACCGCCACCACAATATAACCTTTAGAATCTCTGCCCATAGGGATCCCTCCCTTTCTTTCCATGATCAACATCTCCACATGATGTAGGGTGTCTTTTTTCCCTTGGTCTTGGTCGTCGATTTGTTTTCCTTCTTGGTGGGATTATTTTTTAACTCACAAAGCCCGACTATCACCTTAGACTAGGCTAAACCCACCCCACATCATCTTTTTGGCTAGGGGTTTGGATTTAGGCACATCTCTAGGTTCATAGTCCACAAGGGGGTTCTTCCTTTTTGGTCCAACATAAACAATAGGGGAGGGTTTTTTTGGGGAGTGGTCATATTCTCAAATGTTTTGTATCTCTCAAGTGTGGTTTTTTTTGTCAATCAAGATAAAAAATATCATGAAAATTATTAATTATAAATATGAATATTAATTTTCTCTTCAAAATATAGGTTGGTTAGCCGATAAGGGCAGGGTTTGGTGGTCACGTCGCTTGGTTGTAGTGATGGCCACCATGGTTCAAACCCTCACTAGGCCAAAGCTTTCATAGGCCTTGTGCTTTTGTTGGGTCAATGCGCTCATGGGTTTGGTTGTTTCTTGTGCTTTCTTCTACCCAGTTCATAGCTCCAGTCAAAAGCGTTTAACCCTAATAATATGGGTGCATTGCACCTTTTATTCCAATTGCAACGTCTAGAAAATGCATAAGAAATAGATCAAAGAAAACATGCAATGCAATCTAAAACTCTAATGCAATCTAAGCTAAGCAACAAAGAACAAAGGAAAGCCAAAACATAAATAAACTGAACAATCTCACCCAATATGTATGTAAGTCCTTATATCATCTCGATTTCCCTTCTCCATTTTGCCGTTGTAGTATAATTGCCCTCATATTTTCAAAAGTTCATGCAAGTATAGCCTATGATAGTGATTTAGAAAAACATCGAAGATTCAAGATAGTTGCTCCAAAAAGTCATAAGATTTTGAGAGAGATTGTAATGAAGAAGAATAGATCAATTTATAGAAAATTGATTATTCGAATGATAGATTAGGATTGAAAGATCAACAGATGGTTAAGATTGACAAATTAAACATGCATTATGATAACTGATAGTAATGACATGAGTGATACAAATTAGAAATAGAATTAAAGATTAAATAAATGATTTAATCTTCCAGTTTGGTATTCGAAAACAAACGAATTATCTTTGCATGACAAAGATGAAGATGGATTAAAGCATCTCTCATTCGAATGCACACACAAGGTTTAATTAATCAAATAGGAATATTTAATTAATCTGCATGTACACGCAATTGAATTAGCAATGGATGATTGAATGATTTGACGAAGAGATTGCTCGAGAAAGCCACTTAGACATTAAATCCTGAGTTAACTGAGCGATTTAAAATAGATCTTTGAGTCAAGTAAAAGTGAATACTTAGATAATTTGCACAATTATCTAAATATAGAGGAATGTGTTAAAATAGGATTTATGAATTAAATAATTCATTTAATTCAATATTTGATATTTGAAGAATAATTAAATAAATAAGATTTATTTAATTTAAGTGATGAAGGGGTTTAAATGAATAATTAAATAAATAAAAGGATTTATTTAATTATAGTTGAAGTATGATAAAGAGTAAATTAAATAAGAATTTATTTAATTTGACAAGAAGGATAAGGTTAATTAGTAACATAATTAAATAAAAAACGTTTATTTAATTAATCGATAGAATAAAGAAAATGAATCAATTAAATAATTGAGATTATTTAATTAATAGAAGTTAAAGTTAAAAGTGAATAATTAAATAATTTACATTATTTAATCATGACTATAGACACCTAAAAATGACCTAGGCCTGCAAGCTTCATTTTACCACTTTCGTCCTAGCATAATTAAGTCATTTAATTATGTCCTTGGTCCACATTCGACTATTGATTAAATAATTCATAATTATTTAATTAATTCATGTCATTTATTCCTCATGATTATTAAATAAATAAATTTTATTTATTAAATACGTCATTAATTGTCTAAAGTCTTCCTTTAATTAAATAAATTTCTTAATTTATTTAATTTCCCTTTTGTCATTTATTTTCCTCTTGATTAATTAAATAAATTTTATTTATTTAATTACGTCACTAATTAGGTCCCTTCTTTTAAAATTTTAAATTTTATTTATTTAATTTTTATCCATTTTTCCACTATAATTAAATAATTATTTTAATTATTTAATTATTCAGTGGCCACTTCTCTCATAAATTAAATAAATTTTATTTGTTTAATTTAGTCCACTCTCTTGAATTTTGAATTAAATCATCATTTAATTCAAAATAATTCTTTTGTCACGTTCCTCTATAATTAAATAATATCTTTATTATTTAATTATTCATTGGTCAACTAAATTAAATAATTTTATTATTTAATTTCTCCAGCAATCTCTTTGTCTGTGCCAATCTTATCTTCGAAAATCAAATCTTATCTCTTGACATCTCATTTAATTTCAGCCCTTGATTGAATTATTTTATAATTCAATCTTGGCCATTCATTTCTTATCATTTTCCCTAATTTTGACCTAACCCTAGTCCATTCTACAACTTTCAATCTTGACCATTGCTTATAGGGTATTTGTCACCTTCTCATCCTGGCCACACATTCAAAATTGCAGTTTTTATAAAATGGCAATTTTGTTCTTATTTTGCTCTCTCATGCTCATTCTACCAACTTAGGTTATTATTATTGTCATTTGTAGTCATTGTCATTTTATTCTATTGTGAGGTCAAATCTTTTAGATAAATCCTTCAACCTTTGCATAGGGCTTTGACATTTGTCTAGGTGCTCATTTGAAATATGAGGGCCTCATTCAATTTGCTGCAAACTAGAAGGTGTAACAAAGGTGAAGCATGGAAGATGAAGACTTATGGTAACATTGTTCCTTTTGTTTTCATGTTTATTTCCTTTGTGCTTTGTTACTTCAATGGATTTTAATGTTATTGTGCTAACCCTTTAACAAATCTAATTTTCCCTTGATTACATTGGTGAACCCGACTCTGTTTTTTCTATTTTCGTACATTTTTTGTTGTTTTGCAGGTACAAGTACGAATTGACGCAAGTGTTTTTTAAAAACATTGTGACGTAGTTGATGCGTCGCGACGCATCTGACGACAGAAGAACTACAATCGCTCTGACAAGCCACAACTAACAACAAAAATGCCGCATTTGATTTTCCAAGACGCATTCGCAGACCCGAACGACACATTTTCTCTTCCGCATCGCATCTGTCTGGTAAAATTTTTCTTTCAATTTTTAGGTCCTGATTTTTGGATTTTCGCATTTTTCTGGTTCTAGTTTTCTGATTTTCTATTTTTTTGTATTTTGTTTTATTCCTACATGTTGGATAGATTATATTTTGTGTTACTAATCCTCTCTTGTAGCATGTGGTGATTCCCATTCATGTGTTGAAGACCATTGTTTCAAAATATTACTAATTCATTGTTTGTAGATTCGCATGTCAAAGAAGGAATCAACAAACATTGTGCTTGTTTTTACTTCTAGATTAGCAAACATTTGAATTTGGTGCATATAAAAAGAATCATATCTTCTTTGATTGGTTGTGCTTGTGGAGTGGTAGGTGAGTATGCTCTCACTTAGTGAAAACCTTGTGATCAGAAAAACCATACCCATTCTTATTTTTTTATTTACCTTGACTTGGTACATTGGAGTATCTTCTCCCCTCGCGCTTTCGAGCGATCTTGGGTGTAAGAGAAATGGTTACCAACTCTAGAAATTGGGCCTGCCTGGGGATTTCATCACCCCAACACGACTCAAACTGGAAATGGAGCTAAAGCCAAGCTACCCCCGACCGGTATATAAACGTAAACCTTAAGGGAAAACCTAAGGTTGTGAGTGTAGATGTGTCATACGGATGGAGTTGTACTCCCTTAAACCCTATTGAGCTTAACCTCTTCAGGCTGGAGTGCCACCTTAATGGTGATTAATCTCTTGCCCCATGTATGGCCACTCGAACAGGGGTCCCGAACTGAAAACTCTTGTGTAGTAAGCCAAAATCCTTCTATTTGCTAGCGCAACACCGATCGGTGTGAAGGCATCCACACTTTCGCAGTTTGTAGTAGAGGTGATCAACTCACCATGGGAGTTTCATGGGGGTTGGAAGCTTGGTTTGCCTAAGAAGAGAGTGCACTGTAAAGGGGAGCCCTTGCAGCCAAACTTCTGAATTCACATGCTACAGATATGCGGTTACGTGGAATCTAGTGAATATTGTCATGGCCTAACCTAGGATTGTGCTTATTTGATGTGTGTTTGGGTACTTCTTAAAACACTGTGTTTTTCAAGTGTATTCTGGTTCTATCACAGTTCAAACAAAACATTCATCAAACAGATTAAAATTTCCATAAAAAATGACAAGAAAATCACTTTGAAACTAAACTGAGTCGCATCTGTCAAACTGCAACTGCTTTACTACAATGCAACAGCTCTAATAAACCGCATCTGAAACTTAGAACAACACATCTGTAGGTGTCGCGACGCATCTGATAGTCAGAAACCCGCAATTGATATATAGAACCGCATTCGCTCAACTATGACACATTTTTTAAACTGTGACGCATTTGCTGTCAAAACTTTAAACTTCACAGTCGAAACCTGAGGTCTTCAAACTATCAACCATTTGTCAAACTCTGTCATCCAGAAGCTTCTGTCATAAACCAAACTTGATATTGCTCAAAGTCTTATCTATTAATTTTCATATTGCTCACCATAGGTTTCATACCCCATTCCCTTTAGTTTCATACATCCTACATTACATTATCCCTAGGTTCACATCTTGCATACTTAGGATTAGGCAAATCTTAGTACACTTTGCAAAGTCATTGTTTTTGAAATTAGACCCTCTTGGACCAAGTTATCAAACCTCCTTTTAGTCATTGTCCTCTTTTGTGAGATTTCTTCCAACTCAAAAGTCTAGTTAGGAAGACTCACTAGTCATTTAGATCTTGTCAACTTCCCATTTCCAACAAAGTCCTTTAGCAGTGAAAATCGAAAACAAAGTTCTAGCTTAGAAGTACTTAGATAACCTTTTCTTACTTTGCATGCACATCGCATACCTTATTCACAAAAATCCAAAAACAATAGTCATTTTAGTCGTCATTTTGAACCTTAGACTTCACACAGTGTCATACTTGCATTTAGTGGTCATCCCCTCTTGAGCAATCTCATTTTATGGTTGAAACCAGACTTCAAAAACAAAAGAGACAAATGGAAAACTTTAGGCAAGACCCCCCATATATTGTCAACAGTCCTCCACATGACTCAAACTGGACCTTGAACGATCCATTTTCCAATCTAGACAATCAACCTCCAATGACAACACAATCCTCATCAAACAATACATTCGAACGCTACTTGCAAAGAGATGAAAATGGTCAACTACTTCAGGAAAACATAGAGGCATTAACACAAGACCCAAAGGCCTATCAGCTTGCTGAAACAATAGCGCATCAAGACAGAGACAGATTCATAGCTATGCTCTTGAGTGAAGGAGCTAAGTTACCACAAGGATTTGACATTAACACACCAAATGACCCTAATGCCAACAACACACATAACATTTCACATAGTGGTCAACTTCCTAATACTATGAGCAACATCCCTTTTGACACCACAACGACATCACCTACCACACCCAACATCCCAAACATCTCCAATACAATAAACGCTACATCTATTGGGGGATCACAATCATCCACAACATCCATAACACTACCCCAATTGGATGGAACCACTCTTGGCTCCTCGACACCATGGGAAAACTATTCCAATCCTCTTTTTACTGCAACAACACATACCACGGGGGCATCATCAAGTCACCACAACCCCCCCTTGACAACTACATCTACCACCATGAACGCAACTTCAACAAATCCGGTCAATAGTCATTCACAACATCCTTTGGGAGGAGCCATAGGACATATCTTTATCCAAGGACAACAACAAAATGTTAACACAACAACACAGTCCAATGTCATTGCCTCCTAAGGCACAAATACAAATGTCCCCCTTATACAAAATCAGCAATTTACACACGGTGGCCAAATAACTCAACCCATGACATCATTGATACATCACAACGTTCATGGTCACAACATCCCCCAAATAACGACACACATAGCTAGGGGACACATTCCAACATACTCATCCAACATTCATACTCATCAACATGCACCTAATCACAACTTCCAATACCAACAACACACGTCGTACGTACCACAACAACCTGTACCGCCACAATACACCTACACTCATGCACGAACACATGGTGTACCAGGAAATCCAACATGTGGAAATATAAATGACCCTACCATAGATGAACTCAAAGCAACAGTGAGGGATCTGGAGAAAAAAATGCAAAACATGTCCATTACAGGCTGGAAATCAGAAATATCATATGACCTGGATGTATACCCATTTGACACAAACTTACGTATGCCTGCATTTCCACTAGGATATGTGTCACCCAACTTCACGAAATATAGAGGCAAGAAAAATCCCATTGAACATGTCCGCGAATTCGCAACCAACTATATGGATATCGCCTACGAACCAACATACTTGATGAGACTATTTTCCAAAAGTTTGGCAGGTCAAGCCCTTGAATGGTTTTCAACACAAAAGGATATCCAGACATGGGATGAGTTCAAACGAAGATTCATAAGAAATTATGCATACAACATTGACATGGACACTTCTATCACTAGCTTGTGCAATCTCACGCAAGAAGACTCTGGTGAGATTTTTATTCCATTCTTTCAAAAATGGAGAAGCCTTGCTAGTCGATGTCACATTAACATTCCTAAAAGGGAAAAAGTTGACATGTTTGTTCAAACACTTCTAGGGCCCCTAAAATTTGCATTGCAAATACATTGTTGCACAAACTTCATAGAATTAGTGGAAAAGGGGGTTCAAATTGAGAAAGCCCTTATCGCAAAGGGAGAATTGAGATATGGTTCCAAAAACACAAACACCAACCCACCCACTGACAAAAACAAATATTGGGTCAAGAACAAGCATGTTACAAATGATGGTGTTGTGGACGCCAAGACTGTAAGTCCTGTATTGGCCCTGAAAGGGGTGCAACAACAAAAAAGACCAACAACGACAATGACACCTCCTCCCAATACTTCTTCAAACAATCAAAGTAGTCAAAACAATCAAGGACAATATCGTCAAATGAGACAATTTCCTAGGGGTCGTACATACACTAATTTAGGTGAACCCATTGAAGAAGTCCTTAAGAAATGCATCCAACATGGGGTCATCACACTCCTGGAAATAAAACCTTATGACCCAGGACAATTCAAACTAGCATGGTGGAATGACAATGCACTTTGTGAATACCATCACGTCAAAGGGCATACAACTTCCAATTGTCGACAACTAAAAAACATAATACAAGACCTTATCAAAAATCGCACCATCGAGGTAGGAAGATCGCAATTCACCTCCAACTCAGATCATACTATTCACAAGAATCCACTGCAGGACCATGGTTCTCATAATGCTTCCACTTCAGGTTCACAGAACCAATCTAACTTCACCCGGGCCAAGTATGATTATTCTAGTGGACCAATAATCCATCATGTCAGAACTGATGAGGAATACATCAATACCATTACGATCAAGAGAGCACCATAGTGTAATGCTACTACATGGAGTGGCAAGGTCACTATAGCTGGTCCACCTCCCCCTAGACAAGCCAAAATCAATATACCAGGCCCATCTGCTACATAGTCATGACCTGCTTCATCTGCCAAACAGCCAAAACTTGTCTCAACCCCACAACAGTGGAAACCCAAAAGTCAGTTCAACCTCATCGACCAACTAGGAAGGACTCCTGCGCAAATATCTATCCTTGAGCTACTTCGTATCTCTCCTGCGCACAAAGAAATTTTAGATAAAACTCTCCTAGATTCATTGGTCCCGAAGGACATTGATGTCAATCAGTTTGAAACTATGGTGGGATATCTCACCACGCCGCACCATGTCACCTTCTCGGATCAGGATTACTCATCATCTAAAACCAACCACAATGACGCATTATACATAGAAGTTTTTGTCCACAAGCACAAAGTTAGACAGGTTTTAATAGATGTCAGAGCAGGATTGAATATATGCTCTCTCAAATTGGTTAAGGCTCTTGGATTCTCTGATGCATGCGTAGACCCAACGAAAAGTATAGTGATCAAAGCATATGATGATGAGGAACGCTCTTCATGGGGTGTTATCTCTCTCCCTATTAGAGTGGGACCAGTCATTGTAGACACAACTTGCCAGGTCCTGGATTTGGAACTACCGTATAACATCTTACTTGGCCGTCCATGGATCCATGCCTTAAAAGATGTTCTGTCAACATACCACCAATGCCTCAAGTTTCCTTTTGACGATATAGAAGTAACCATATACGGAGACCCCGATCCTTTCCACTATTGTACCAATTTAAGGGTTATCTCTGAAAACTGAGTACCTATTAACAGAGAAGCACCTGGCTCCTCGTCGTCCAAATACATCGATCCTTCCACACTCATGTCATCTTCCACACCCACTCCATCCACGTCTTCCACCATACCACCACCTTCCACTAGCCCTAAAACTGAGACAACTATCAAAATCTAGGACCTGGGCTGCAGAGAGTTCAAACTAAATACTGCATACAACATAACTACAATACCCACTCCTCCAAAGATATATGGGCGGCCATGTTTCAGAATGGAACCTCAAGAAACTTTAAAAGTTCTATCGAGTACAATTTTTATCAAGTGGGGAGACATGAGTGATGAAGACCTTGTTGACATTATAGGATGGATCTATAAAGATACAATCACATTATCTCCCTTACCAGTTCAAAAATATGGCAAGGGTTACAACATCATGAAGGCTAAAGGCTACGATGGTACCAGTGGTCTTGGGAAAAATAAAACTGGTTGAAGGGAACCTATAGAAACTTTTCAAACTTTGAAGTATCTTGGATTAGGGTTTGGATCACTCAACAATGACGATCGACGTACCTCAGGACTTTCAAATGAGCGAGTACATGCTTCTGACAGTGTCGAGACTACTAGGGAAACCCTCACTGAAACGAACTCCCACGAGTGGGAATTTGGTTCAGAATGATCCCTAAGTGACTGTTGTCTTGATGATTTGTTTGTCGAACCAGGGGAACTGACTTCTGAACAATGATTTTGGCAAACATTCCAAATTGAACGAGCACCAAGCAACCAAAGTCCTATTACAACTTCCCATGACACATTACACCCGTCATCTGAACTCCATCAGTCCAATCAATATAACCAATCCAATTAGTCTGAAGTGTTAGACGACAGGGACAACCAGGACTCTAAAACCTTCACTCCTTATTATGACAACGAACATGATACTAGTGAAGGATAATATTAGATAGAGTCCGATGTAGAGTTGGATGATAATAACCTCATTTACCACATCACCGAATCCATCTGCATGCTGTCCGCATCCTCACCCGAATTCACTAGCCTTGATGATGGCATCTCCTTAGTTTACCCTGATCTAGTCGATTGGGACCAACAAGGACCACCAGCTCTGGACACATTCCAGAATGATGAGGCCATTTCCGAATTCATGGGCTTACGAGAAGGCATACCAAGGGGGGACCACAAATCCGGATTTGCCATTGATTTAGACTGCACCGCATACTTCGGTGAGACTATTCAGTCCTCTAGTCGCAAAAGTAAAAATAAAGTAAAAAATGAAACATCTCTAGGTGAAAACTGAAAGGCACCTCTTGATGGTAAAATAGTAAAAATAAAGGACGAATCTGCGGGTGAAAACCTCTCTGAGGCGCCCAAAGAGGGAGGACTAGACTTTCTCCCCATGTAGCAGGAGAAATCGGCCATGCTTATTGAGGACACAATAGAGGATAACATTTCAACTACAGAAGACCCCAAGATGGTCCTATTTGCGGCATCATTGACTGATGAGGAGAAACCAGAATTTCATAAATTCTTTGCAGAATGGAAAATCAACTTTGCATGGTCCTACGCTGATATGCCAGGATTGGACCCCAAACTGGTTCTGCATCATCTTCTACTATTACCCAATGCTAAACCAGTCAAGCAGAAGTTGCGCAAAATGCACCCTCAAGTTGCTCTACTAGTCAAGGCCGAGTTAAAGAAATTACTAGATGCCAGATTCATAAGGTCTATAGATTATGCTAAATGAATTTCCAATCTAGTGTCGGTGACAAAACCAAACGGGTTGATTCGGGTATGTACAGATTTTTGAGACCTAAAAAAAGCATGTCCAAAGGACAACTTTCCTTTGCCCAACATTGACATCATAGTTGACTAACTGTAGGACATGAGATGCTATCCCTCATGGATGGTTTCTTCAGTTATAACCAAATCCGCATTGCTCTTGAGGATCAGCACAAAATAGCCTTTACGTGTCCATGGGGTACATACTATTGGAACGTCATGCCCTTTGGTCTAAAAAACATAGGTGCCACGTATCAAAGGGCTATGACCATGATCTTCCATGATATGATGCACAATATAATGGAATATTATGTAGATGACCTATTGGCCAAATCAGCAACAAGGAAAGATCATTTGAAGGTACTCGATAAAATTTTCAAGAGACTGGAAGAGTACAAAGTTTGGCTAAACCCTAAGAAGTGTGTTTTCAGGGTCACGTCAGGTAAACTATTGGGGTACATAATTTCCCGAAGAGGCATAGAGGTAGATCCGGCAAAGGTCAAAGCAATCATAGACATGCCTCCACCTCGAGGGATCAGTGAACTCAGAACCCTGCAAGGCAGAGTACAATCTATTCGCCGTTTCATAGCTCAATTGGTAGATAAGTGCCACCCATTCTAGTACCTGTTGCGCAAAGGTGTCCCCTTTGTATGGACGGATAAATGTCAACAAGCCTTCCAGCAAATCAAAGATTACCTACTATCAACACCAGTTCTCATGTCACCCATTCCTTGAAAGCCATTAATTCTCTACATCTCAACCACTAGTTCAACACTGGAGGCATTACTAGCCCAAAATGATCATGAAGGGAAAGAAAGAGCAATCTACTACATCAGCCACACACTGATAGGTTATGAGTTGAATTACACATACACTGAATGTGCATGCCTCGCAGTTGTCTTTGCAGCCCAAAAACTAAGGCATTATATGCTCAATCATCAGACACAACTGGTGGCCAAGATTGACCCATTGAAATACCTCTTAAGTCGAGCAGCGTTAACAGGCCGGTTGGAAAAATGGGTCATGATCTTAAGCGAGTATGACATATAGTATGTTGAGCACAAGGCAACAAAAGGGAAAGTAATAGGAGATCAACTAGCAGATGCACTGATTCAAGCCACTCATCCATTAGTAACTGATTTTCCCGATGAGTCCATTTTTCATGCAGAACCGAGAACACCATGGAAGCTGTATTTTGATGGGTCTCATACTAGTCATGGCTCAGGTGCTAGAATCTTGTTCATCACACCACAAGGGGATTCAATTCCTAAGTCATTTTTAATCGCTTTCCCTTGTACAAATAACATTGCTGAATACGAAGCACTAGTTATAGGTCTCAAGTTGGCAATCAAATGGAAAATTCAGACATTGCTTGTATTCAGGGATTCCCAACTAGTAATCAACCAAGTGAATGATGACTATGAAACAAAGGATGAGAAGTTGCTTCCCTACAAGAGGATGGTGGATAGTTTCCTGAAAAACTTCCAATTGATTTCTTTTGAACAAATCCCTAGGGCACAGAATAAGGCAGCCGGCGCAATGGTTACTATTAGTTCTCTCTTGGACATCCCTAAAAATGTGTCACAATTTGAGTTCCTTGTAGAACAGCTGCTGATACCGGCATATGATATCCTAGAGTCAAAAATGGTTTGCGAACTTGTTGGTCCCAACTCTCCTTGGTATCAGGACATTTATGAATATCTCAAGACTCAAACCCTTCCATCGAACCTATCCAATAACCAAAGGAAGTCCTTCATTAGGAAATCAGCAAGATATGCCATTGTCAGTGACACCCTATACCACCGTAGTTTTGACGATACCCTCCTTAGATGTCTTGACACCGACGAAGCATGTACGACCTTATGAGAAGTACATGATGGTATATGCGGATCTCATTCGAGTGGTCCTACGCTAGCTAAGAAACTGACGAGACTCAGGTATTATTAGTTGACAATGGAAAAAGATGCAATTGAATATGTCAAGACTTGTTGCAAATGTCAAATACACAGTGACTTGGTCCATGCTCCAGCACAGGAACTCTAGCCCATCACTTCTCCTTGGCCCTTCGCTCAATGGGGACTCAACCTCATGGGTAAGATTCATCCAACCTCATCCAACGGCCATAAATTCATTATTACTGCCACTGAGTATTTCACAAAGTGGATTGAAGCCTCCCATTGACATATATTACTAGCAAACAAATATCAAAATTCATCCTTAATTACATCATTTTCCGGTATGGCCTTCTGCAGTCCATCATCACTGACAACGGACGTCTGTTCAAAAACCAAGACGTACGTGAGTTATGTGAACGATTCCATATCCAACACCACTTTTCATCTCCATACTACCCTCAAGGAAATGGCCAAGCCGAGGCGTCAAATAAAGCCATTGTCAAGATCCTAAAAAAGATTGTCAATGACGTAGGCCGTGACTGTCACATACAACTTAACCCTACTCTGCGGGCTTACTTAACTAGCATTCGTATGCCTACAGTGGCCACCCCATTCACCCTGGTCTTTGGCGCTGAAGCCATCCTACCCATTGAGGTCGAAATTCCTTTGCTACGGGTCTCCTTGAAGGGCTTAACTAATGAAGAGGAGTACCAACAATCACGCTTACACGAGCTGGAAATGCTAGACGAAAGAAGACAAAACTCACTGAATCACCTCCAAGCATATCAAAACCACCTTTGTCGCAGCTACAATAAAAAGGTTATGGTCAGAAAGTTTGATATTGGCGACCTGGTTCTCATGCAGAACCCCAAGAACCAAGTAGACAGAGAAAAGCCAGGAAAATTTGAACCAAACTGGCTAGGTCCATATATTATCATATCTTCCTTTGGTTCTAGAGCTTATCAATTGGCAACTCCAGATGGGGAACAGTTGACTGAACCCATCAACAGTTTACATCTCTGAAAGTTCTATGAATAGCATTAGAGGATGGAGCTGAAAACCATAAAATACAAAAAAATCAAAAAATGATAAAAAATCGTCACCTTGATGAAAACCTAGCAAACAGGTGTCTTGGTGACACCAAAAAAATCAAAAAATTCAAGAAAATAGTAAAAACAAAAATGATTTGTTCAATAGTGAAAACCTGGCAAACAGGCACTTTGGATAGGTACCATGGTGAAAACTTGGCAAACAAGTGCCATGTGTGATCAATCATTGCTCCGCCATCTACTGTCACTTGGTCTAACTTGGCCTAGGATAAAAAGGTATTTCTGCCATTATTCCACAAATCGCCATCACATCCTACCTTACCTGTCATAGTAGATAAATGATTGACATCAAGTCCTGACGACTGTCCGTCTACCAAGTCAATAGCATCCCGTCCATACCACTTGTGAATGGATAAGTCTTAGACCTGACTGGGGGCAAAATGTTTATCATGAAACTACAGTGGATGTCACACATGATCTTGACATTGGCAAAAAGTCCTAAAAAAAAACAAAAACATTGGAAAAAATTCTTGAAAAATGACCAAAAACATCACAAAAAGTCCTGAAAAAAGCCAAAAACATTCGCAAAATGTCCTGAACAAAGAATCAAAAAACATCATAAAAAGTCCTAAAGAAAGACCTAAACATCATAAAACGTCCTGAAGAAAACATCGAACAAAATCATTAGACCACTCGAAGAACACAAACACACTGTCATTTCTGGTCAAAGTCAATCATGTCAAATCAGTCTTTGTCATCTGTCCGAACTACGTTGTCTCTGCGCATTTGCTACGTAGGCTAGACTCATATTTGGGTCCCCGAGACATTAGGTCAGTCCTTTTAGGTTTGTCAAAATAAAATTATGATGCAATATTTGCTCACCAAGACAAAGTCATTGGTCGTGTCAAACTACGAGGTCTCTAAGTGTATGACGTAGGCAAGGCCATCTATTGATGAGCCCCCGAGGCCGCACTAGGTCAGTCCATTAGGGTTCATGGTACTACACTGGCACACATGTCAAAAGTCTTCAATCAATCTCCACATGGGAAGACTCCTAAACCAAAGTAAAAAAATCATTTATTTAACATGGCAATCTCATCAGCATATGGTCAAACACAGGTCAAACTCGGACAAAACAAGTCAAATCATCATAAACAAGTCAAACTGCCAAAATTCGGTTAGTCTTCAGATGATTCCTTCTGAACGATAACCTCTGTCATTTGCACCTTAGGATGTGTCCTTCCTAGGCGTCATCATCGTCATTCGACATTTTGAGTGATCCTCTTGACACCTAAAGATCGCTCTTTATGACATCGGTATTCTTCAGATGTGTCCTTCCTAGGCATCATCATTTTGAGGGACCCCTTATGACCATTAGGGATCGAATCCTCTCATCATCGGCATCATTCAGGATGTGTCCTTCCTAAATTCACCAAGTCTCGGCATTTTCCAAGATCAATCAAAACTTTAAATATTTTGACATCTCGACATTATCACATATGGCCTCTTGGCATCAGAACAGTGAATATCCAGATGCACTTAGCAAACACTTGACAAATTGTCTTTTTGATCTTTTATCATGTTATTAGTTTTTCAGTGAGATCCCAATAAACAGGATTTAGAGAAGCAGCGACGTAGCATGACAATTGATGTGCATGACTACTAGCTTCTCAGCGAGATCCTGATTCTGGGATTTAGAAAAGCAGCGACATATCATGATAGGGACTTTATTTTTGTATTCTGGCAATCATGTCACTAGTTTCTCAAGGATGTCCTGGAAACAGAATTTAGAGAAGCAGCGATGTTTCATGATCTATCCTTGTCTTTTTCTGCTTATGGGTGATCATGACAACAAGACTAGGGCAATCACGCTCATAGTATGAGTCATGATCATCCTTGTCTATGACTGTTTGTCTTATGTAATGGCATGACCTTGCACACCTTGATCTATGTCATATCATAGTGTTTGTTGGCCATTACAACAGTTTGCCCAATGATGATTAAGAGCAATAAATATTAAAAGTCCTACAGTAAAGTTTTGAAGGATTTGGTCTAGGGATTAACATGCATTTTCATAGGTCTCATGTCTTCTCTTCTTCGATTTGGTCATCTTCTCTCATCAGTCTCATCATTTTCTCTCATCCATCCCATGATGATATCCTGTGACATCCAAAAACATAAGTGCATACATGCTCATATACATTGCATTAGGTCCATACATACATCATCCATGGCATTAAATCATATACATAAGCACAAGAATTGCATTAACATAATCATCAACATTAAATCTTTTACATAAATGCATCATACACATCATTAACATAATCATATAAATATGCATTGCATCATCATGCAATCAAAATCACAAATAGGAATCATAGGAAATACATGGCATCATAAATTAAACATCATACATGTCATAATACATAAAGCAAAAGCATCACATAACACATATAGGCCGCATCAAAACTGCATCATCATATAATATCATCTCAAAAAGGTACAATGTCATAGGATAGAGTCAACAGATATCCCAAAAAATGGAGCTCGTAGGCTCAATAATATACATAGTGTGTCAAAATACAAATATACCCCTAGAGTAGGCTCTCATCATCCCCTCGGGGTGAAGAATGTGGTGGTGGCTGAGACCCTATCACTAGCTCTGAGGCAATAGGCGGCTGATCCTGTACTGACCTCTGCGCTGAAACTATGGAAAACTCTGCCTGTGCCACTGAGAGAGCTGCAAAGGATGGTGCCATCTCAACAGTATAGAACATCTATGAGGTCACTACGGCTGGACTCTGGGAGATAGATGGATCTGTCACTGGTGGCTGGCCCGGTACTGACCTCTGTGCTAACCCAGTCGACCCATGGCTGTGACCTGGAGTATGTCTGCGCGAATGATGTGACCTATGCCTGGACATGTGACCTGTCGAGGTAGACCCTCCGACACTAGTATGGCTCTTCATACCACTGCCT
>VDFB02047230.1:124094505-124105300 GCA_007258455.2 Sequoia sempervirens | reverse complement strand
TTTAGTAGATCCACTAATTGTCTCACAATCAACTCTAGATACAATGTTTTCTTCTTCCACCAACCAAAAGAATTGATGAACTGTAGAGTAATCACTCGAACCAGGTGCAGATAATCTTCTATTACACCAATCCACAATCTCATGTGAATTTTTAAATTTTACTAAATCCTTGAATTTTAATTGCTCTCTAGCAAGAATTCTTTTGGCACACACACCAGCTCCATCATGTTCTCCTTTACCATGCCCAGCTTCAAAAAAACTCCATATATGTTGGACATTAAGTTCCTTGTGAACCCTACTTAATCAATAGAACATTCTAGCATTTTTGAACTGCCCCATACAATTATCTGACCATATGAGGTGTTCTTTCATATGGATTCCTCTTTCTTTTAAATTTCTATAAAATATACTAAAACAATATTGAACAAACTCTAATGAGTGTAACCGATTGTCACTCAAATAAAAATGATACTCCCTCAAAACTTTTCTATCATTCTCAGTGCTATCATCTGCATGTCTATAAACAATATGGACAAACATAGCTACTTGCACAAAATTATAATATTGAGATTGAATTTCCTCTCTTAGAGCGAGAGTATAATTCTCCACAAAATCAACCACTGAAAGTATAGTACCAATTGGAAATGTGTTTCTACATGTGCGAAATTGTCCATCAAGCCATCAAGCATGTTCATAGTGCATAACATATTTTGGTACAATTTTATTATTAAATTCACTCATAAATGCATGCACACTAACTTTTTCTGTAACTAAATCACAACGCTTTCCTATTTTTCCATCTTTTAAAGAATAGTGAACATTCCTAAATCTTTTTGATCGCCTACTAATTGTTGTCCAAAATCATGATCAACACTTCATGCAAACAAATTCTTCTAAAATGAAAGATTTCAAGCGCTTAATGCATTGTCCGTGAATACAAGAAACTTAAATAAAATAATTCTATCATTAGATTTTTCACAAAACCTGAAATAAACTCTCTTATTGCTTTAGGTGGCATATCAATACCACAATATTGTCTAATCATGTTAGTATGCAAGGTACAACGTATATATCGAAAAACATCATAAAAATAACTAAATTGAACATGTATTTTACAACAACAAGATATTCGTTGTTTATTAATTTTTACATACCAGGGATTACATTTTTCAAAAGACCTTTGACTTATTTCAATATTACCAGGTAACACTAAATCGCTACAAAATTTTCTATAAAATTCAGTTTGTGTTGTATCTAATAGGTGTTTTGGGTGAGGATCGCGAACTTTGGACCCCACCCTTAATTTTAAAACATCTCTAGCATTAGATGAAACCCTAGTATTATCATGCCAATATTTTTTGATCAAAGATTTAATTTCAACATTCAATTTTATATTAGACCTCGGTAGTCGTCCACTGAAACTCCAACATTGATTGATAGAATCATTTTCTATACTTTCTCTTCTTTTTGCCACTCTTAGTAATGTTTTATGATGTATTTTTAAAACTTCACTAATATTGCTTACCATTCTTTTATTCAAAGTTGTTTTATTAACTATAGTAGTAGTTATAGCTCTTCTTGCTGCGTTTTTATCTTTAGATTGACTATTTTTCCCAATAGATTGAATGGCACTAGCAACAGTAGACATAACATGTTTTAATGATTGATCTTTTCTTTTTGGTTTAACATAAAAGCCTAACCTTTTCATTACTTTCCTCATTTTTTGCATTCTCATCAATTGCATCATTAGTTGATTGAAATGCAATTTTTGATGATAAAAGAATTTGTGTATATTCTATTCGCGATGTGTTCTTATTTTGTCTCAAAGAAATTTTATCAGAAGATTATTGAAAACAATCTCACTCCCTTTTAAAAGTATTTTTCATAAATTCAACATCACATTCTAGATTTTCATCTCTTTCATCAACAAAACGGTTTTCATTTCATTTTCATTTTCATTTTCATTTTCATTTTCATTTTCATTTTCATTTTCATTTTCATCAACAAAACGGTTTTCATTTTCATTTTCATCTTCATTTTCATTAACAAAACGATTCTCATTTTCATTTTCATCAACAAAACGGTTTTCATTTTCATTTTCATTTTCATCAAAAATATAGGTTTTGTTTTCATTTTCAAGAAAATGATCATTTTGATTTTCATTTGCAACAAAAGATTTTTCTTTTTTGTTTTCAACAAGTTCTATAAAAGTTTCATCTCTCTAAATATAGTCAATGTCAACATCATTATATCCAACATCTTGTAAAACTTCTACATACAAATTTACCATTTCACTAACATGTGGATTTGAAGACGTACCTGGATTTGTGCATATTGAAACATTCTCCTTAACATTCAAAGAGGGATTTGAAGACATAGTAGGACTTGTTTTTATAATCATATTCTTCTCCAAATTGACTCCTTGCAAATTAGCTTCATCTACAACTATGGTATCTTCAATGTTTTCATCTTCAATAGTTGTTGAATTGGTTGCTCCACCATCATTCATTGATTTCATTTTCATTCTTCTTTGTCTTTGTCTTTGTCTCTCTTTTTCTCTATTTGCTTCAACTTCTTGAGGATTCAATGTATTTCTTCTCTTACTACGAAGTTTATCTCCCATAATTATAAAATTCTCAAGCACAAATGAATGTTAATAGTGAAATACTTCAAAATATTCAATCCAAATTAGAAGTTGAATACCTATTACAACAAAATTTTTCCTCTTGTGTTCCTAAAAACAAGTAGAAAACTACCACAATTCCACTTTAAAAATTGTTTTCTTCATGCTTCCTTTGAAAAATTCAATCCATATTGCAAATTGAAACCTTTTGTTCCTCCAAACAAGCACAAAAATAACACAATTTCACATCAAAAATGGTGTAGATGATGCTTCCTTTGATAAAATCAACCAAAAATCAAATTCACCACCTGTAAATACAATAACTTATGAAAAATAATTCATTTTTAGTGCTCTCAGCCGTACATATGAGGTTGCAAAGTTGCAGATTTGACAATAATTTTGCACAGTGTTTTTAAATCAAATAAACGGGATCCCGTTCACTGACATTGAATGTCAGAGCCGTTTAAAGGTAACGGGATCTCATTTATGAAACGGGATCCCATTCCATTTACAACGGTCAGAATGCTGTTAGATGGGAACGGGATCCCGATTATAGCACGGGATCCCGTTTATTAATAAACAGGATCTCATTTTATAATCGGGATCCCTTTTTTTAAATTTGAATTTTGTTTTGCATCGTGGGCGGGTTTTCGCCAAGGTTTTTGGTTTGGAAAAGCATTGGAAGTCCAAACCTAGGCCTTCAACCTGGTTTGACTTGCAAGTTGAAGGCCTTAACAATGTCAAAGGAAAATACCGACTTTGGGCATATGGTTGACGACCTTTTTTGCAAATTTTTCTGACAAAATTAAAACCCATTTTAGATGAAACAATGCAGATTCTAAATATGTAATTTGTTTTGCAATTGAATTAAGATCTATCTTACAACTTCTAGTAGCACAATGCGATCAGTGGGATACCGAGGCAACCTGTAAGCGGCAACCGGGCATCCATCAATCCTGAGGTAGGTGAAGGTAGGGAACTGGATGAACCAGGCTCCGTAGTTCTTTATTAACCCTTTGGCTCCATCGGATAATCTCATGTGCTCAGCATTCTGGAGTGTCCGGGTAATATGCATCGTGAACGCATCATTGGCCCTTCTGTAATCTTTGTGCCCCAGATGCAACTCCAGATAAACCTCATAAATTATATTTTGCCCAATTGCTCCCCTCGGATTCAGACCTTTGTAGGGGTAGGAGATGGCCAACACATACACTACATATGAGGACATCATGAATTTCTTGGCCTCTAGGACATTCCTCAACTGTCTGTCAATCTCAGCACTGATTAGCCCTGCCCAGTGATAATTGGTCCCTTGACTAATTTTGGTGATCACATGGACCATCCAATTCTCCAATACCCCTGCACTTCTCAATCCGGCCACCCTGCTAAGAAGTGTGATGGCATCATATACATCTGACCTAAATTTTACCCTGTGCAACTATTTGGGCAACTTTGAATGATGGGATTTTGGCTTCTCTAGCCATGAGTTGGTTATCTACTAAGCCTTGACTGGCTCATTCTCATAGTAGGTCCTAGCAGTGTCAATATTCAAGGCACACACTGAAGGAAGATCTGGCATACTGAAAGCCTGTGCAATGGAGGCCGGACTGAAGTTGGCCAAGACTCTCCCCTCGGTGCTGACCACTCTCTGTGTATCAAAGTCGTATTGTCGGGCGCACTCCAAGATTAAATCATAACACTGAACTGCCGGAGGGAACCCTGCCACATGTACCAATCCGGAGTTCATCATCCCTTGCCTCAGGGCCGACAGATCCTTCTCTGCCGTTCTCTGCTTAAACTCCTCATATCGCCAGGCACCAACATTAGTATCTGATACTTCGGCCCACACAGAAGACACTTTGCTCTCAGGAAGCAGGTTCTTCATGTCTAGTTTCAATCGTTTAGTCTCAGAGATGGATGAAGCCCCTACTCCACCCTTAGACTTCCTAGCAGCCGCCTTGCTTGATTCAGCCTGCAAATCCAAAAATCGTCATTAGTATTTAATTATCGCTCATATTCCAATGCAAAAGGTTAGCACAAATCATATAAATCAATCAAGATTCATTGCCCAATGCTAATCCTTCGAGATCCAGAGAAATCAGATAGTCCGGAAAAATCATGCAAACCGGGAAAATACCGTCGGGGCAAAATTTCAGAGAAATCCGACCTAGACGGATTCCTACTGCCAAAGCATCATTAGTCAAATAAATCATTAGTGCAGATGAAAAAACAAAGGATAATCATTGAATTCACTCATTGGCAACAAGAAATAAGCATTAAACATCCGTTCCATTAATCCTATCATCGAAACATTTGAAAGGACACAATCAGACAGGAAATCCGAAAAAATCCGGATGGAACGGATTTTTGCGGATGACCTAAAATGTTTCGGAAATAACCCCGGTCCACGGAATAAGTCCAAACTGGGAAAATCCGATAGCGAGGAAATTCTGCGACGACCTTAGAAACCCGAAAAATAGCGAAACGCGACCCAAAACTCAAATGACCACGGGATCCTCCCCACTCAAGCTCGAATGATCTCAGAACCGACGGCAATCAACAAAATTCAGAGCGCAAAAGACCCCAAAGTCTCAGAAACTTGCAAAGGAGAAATTCCCATATCAAAATGATGGTGCCCTAAATCAAATAATCAAATCTCTGCCATTAAAACCAGAGCAAGCTTTAGGGTCTAAAATATAGGCTAAGGATTTACCTAAAGCACTCGAATCTTCACAAGATGGGGAAGTCAACAAGATACAGGGACAAAATCACTCAAACAAAAAGAAATCTTCGCTCTGGGCCCAAACACCGAAGAAAAACCCTAACTTCACAGGATATGGCAGATTCTGCAATAAAAGAACAAGCAATCAAGCCCAAAACTCCGTCTAAAGGATACATACGCAACCTCACAGATAAATAGAGCTCACAGGGCGAGGGAAATAGGGTTCCATAACTAAAAATGGGTCAAACCCCGGCTCTATAAATATGAAACCAAAATCAATCAAGGGCCGACCCAAAATTAACAATATCCAATGCAAAACCCCAATCACCATACAAGCAAAACGGAAGGGCAATGACTACATACCATGGATCGAAGCGGAAGAAATTCGAGCTTGAAAAGGCGACCTCGCAGCAAACATGTCCAAGCAAAGAAAACACCGACACCGAAACTCAAGCAATCCTCACACAAACAAATTAAGATCGATTCTTAAAGCCTCGAACAGAAATCTCAATCGCCAGAGCAATCAGCACGGGAGCAATGAAGTTAGAATGGCATTGAAATCGTCCTAAATTCGCCCTTATACCCAGCTGAGCAAAGGTACCTCAACCATTAATGTGCGACATGACATCTCTGACAAGTTCAGAAACCCGAGCCCCAAGCAGAATTTCAGAAAATCCCAGAATGCGCGAAAACACAGATTTTGCGAAAATGCAGAAACCGGGGAAATGAGGAAGATCGGGATTTTGGCAGAATCCGGGAAAATGAGGAAGATCGGGATTTTGGTAGAATCCGAGAAAATGAGGAAGATCGAGATTTTGGCAGAATCCGGGAAAATCCGCCAGGACCGAAAAATCCCGAAGTAAAGCAGAAACCCGGAATTGGAGAATCCTGCCAGAAACGGACAAGGAACTAGGGCCCGGGAAAATCCGCCAGAGTTGGAAAATCCCGGATCCAAGTGAAAACCCGGACTTGGCCAAAAACTCATTTTCAATCAATTCAAACCTCAAGGCAAGGTCAAAACCAGCAAGACCAACATGTCAAGACCCTAAAATGATAAATCCAATAGAACCAAAGGTCAAGGACACCAAAAAAAGAGAGGGTCCCTACTCCAAGTGGGGCGTGTGTGCAAAAACTGCACAACACTATGAATGAATGAGTTGAATACACCTTATTCTATTATATTTTGGATAAAGAAGGTCATTACTAGTCTAGAAATTTTCCACCCTTCTCAAAACACACTTGGAACCAACTAGAGGTTACTCATAAAGGCATGTAAGAAACTCATGATAATAAGAATAGAATCTAATGAAACTGTTTCCATGTTTTTCTTAAATTTTATGAAATGGTTGAAAGATTAATTGAATCATATGCGCCCAGTGATAATGAAGTCTTAGTATCATACTCATAATCCTAGGCTCTTTTTATCATAGTTTCATTAGACAACTACCAAGGATAAATACCATTTAAGAGGTTATAAATAAATCTCTCATATAGGTATCATTAGGCTCTTTTTATGAAACTTTAATTCCTCAAGGATTAAAACACAAATATATAGGTAGTTGGGATAGGGCTGCGAGAACAGTGGAAAATCATGCAGGAAGTTGGAAAGACAAGTGGCCTCGGCGAGAGAATGCCCATTTTCTTATTCACTGGGTTATTAATGGTAATTCTAGAAAAATGGGAAAATAAAATGGTTGGGGTCCTTGTTTCAAAGATCATGCAGATTTGGAGAGATCTCATACAGAAAGTACAAGTGGTTGGAGGTTTCAACGAGACAATGTTTCTCCTCAGTATCATTGAAATGGGGTTCATGAGTCTGGGATTCAGGTGAATAGAAAGGGGTTAGACCCAGTTTATAAGCATCATGTTGTGTCTAAAGAGGTGAGATCTGGAACCGTTGGTCGAAAACGCTGGAATAAATAAAATTGGAGGGGTGATGATCTTTGGTTTTGACTTTGGGTGGTCAAATCCCTGACCACTAGTATTCAAAAACGAGGTCAGATTTGGTGCAAGATGTCCGATCTAGGCACCTTAATAATGGTAAAACCAAGCCTTTTCAGTGGGCTGAAGGAGGGAAGTATTCGGCTCCTCAAGAGCGGAGGAATTTCAAGAGTCTATTGATGGGGTCTGAGGAAAAATGATCGTCGAGGTGACCAGTCCCAAATGTAAGTTTGTTGGTCACTTGGATGGATGAAAGGCTAGCAAATTTAGAAGAAAATGCTCTATATGTTTAGATCTGGGGGTGAGGGTTTGGATCTTTCACAAATTCATTCATGGGTGCTTGAAAACTGGTATGAATATTTTGTTCTTTACCTCTTCTTGCAAGAGTGCTTTTTCATTATTTTCAATGATCGACAAGCAAAGGAAAGTGTATTGGTCAATGGTCCCTTTTGGTTTGAAAAGCTTTTTTTTCACATGCATTCCTAGAAACCAAATTTTAAAATAAGAGATTTTAAGCATGGAAAAATTCCAGTCTTCTTTGATTTGTCAAATCTCCTTTTTGAGTCCTCTGATCAATTTGATTTAGAGATTATTGGGTCTTCTATTGGGATGTTTCAAAATTTTGAATGTTTGGTGGAAAATGGATCCCCTCTTTTTAGGGTTTGGGTTCTCTTGGAAAACCTCGAATTCTCTTTAGATTTTTGTAAATATAATTTCTAAACAAGAGGTTTGGCATTAACATATTGTATTGAAGAAATCTTTTATTGGGAAGGGACAATTTTGGTAGATTCAGATTTTTCTTTTCTTCAAAGAGATGTGAGGTATAACAATGAAATGTTGTTTCAAATTTAATGGCTCAACATCCTATTATGAATTTTGGGAATGTTGTAACTGAGGGTATCCCTATGTATACTAATTATATCCCTTATCCTAGGGGTTTAACCACTAATGATATAAATTGTGATACCATTCCAAATCATAAATTGGATTCTCTAGTTTTGGATGTAGTGAAATCTACTCCCTTCGAGATTCCTTTGGGTAATAATGTTTCTATAAAAGAAATTGTTAGACTTGGTCAGTAAGATAATAGAAAAAGCTGAGAATGAATTAGTGGAAGAGATTGTAGACGATATAGTAAGAGAAGATGATTTGGAGAAGATGTTGGAATCCCTTCCAATTTATCAATTTGAGGTTGTTAAAGAGAAAATTGTAACACCTAAATCTAAGAGAGGAAGAAAACCAAATAATCATAAAATAAAAATGGGAATTGTTGTAGGGATTCAAACTTGACCCTTGAGAAAAATTTAAGGTCAAGTAGTAAAAAATATTGTATGGGGAAGATGGTGTTCCCTTAAACAATAAAAAATATAGTGGGAGGTGGTTGTGGGGTCTCAAAATACCCTTGAATTGAACCTTAGATCGAGGATAGATTGTATCTCTCCTCTACTAACATAAGGATTCTATCTTGGAATTTTAGGGGATTCAATGCCCCTAACAAGAGATGGTTAATTAAGTGTCAAATTGAAAGTACTCTTTATGATATTTTCCTTCTTCAAGAAACTAAATTTTTTGAACAATTTGCATCATCAATTTCTCGTGCTTGGGTGAATTATATATTTTTTTGTTCCCACGAAAGGGGCTTTAGGAGGTTTGACAATCTTGTGGAATTTTAAAAAGGCTAGTGTGGATTTGGTTGCCTCTAATAATAATTGGATGGGGGTAACTATGAAATTTCTTGCTTCTAGAAAATCCTTGTGATTATTTAATCTCTATGAACCTTGCTCCATAGTCCAAAAAAAATATTATGGGATCAGTTTTCTTCAGTATCCTCTTTGCTAAAAAATGAGTATAGAGTTTTTGGTGGAGACTTTAATGAAGTTCTATATTTGTTCAAAAATAGGGATGGGATCATCCCTCTAGCTAAGGTTATGGATGATTTTAGGGAATCAATGGGAAGAAACGACTTGTACGATCATGCTCCAAAAAATGAAACATTCACCTAGTCAAATAAGAGAAATATTTTCTTCAGATTATAAAAAGGTTGGATCAGTTTCTTCTTTTAGATAATTGGTTGTCTTCTTCTCATGATTTTTCTTCAGTAATTCATAGTGTTTCTAGTTCAAATAATTTTATAATTTCCTTATCTATCTTTGAAGATAAAACCTAGATTAAAAGTCCTTTTAAATTTGAAGCAATGTGGTTCAAAGATGGGAACTTTATTTCATTATTGAGGATGTGGTGGAATAAGGGCCCTTATATTGAGAGTTCTAGGATATTTTAGTTTTGTAAAACGTTAAAGTTTTTAAAGGATGAAATAAAAGATTGGAATTTTAAGCATTTCAAAAATATTTTTGTGGAAAATTTCAAAATTGAGCATGAAATTTTTGATCTCTATGATGTGATGATAAAAAGGGTATGGATTTGCTAGCTTATGAAAGGGAAAGAATTCTTAAATTTGAGTTTGAAGAAGTTTTGAAGACATAAGAGATCTACTAGAAACAAAAATCTAGAGAGTCATGGTTAAAGGATGGGGATAAAAATACTAATTTTTTTCATGCCTCTGCTGGATAAAGGAGACAAGCTAATAATAAAAGTGAAGATGAGATGGTCTTGTTTTTTTATAGAGGATATTGAGAAGGAGGTTGTTATATTTTTAAAAAATCTTCTTGCCCCTCCCTTTGTCAATAACAATTTTGATAAAATAGTTCTAGATAATATCATGTGCCTTGTTAGCAAGGGAAATAATGATATGCTCATGGAAAGTTTCACTTTGGAAGAGGTAAGGAGGGTAGTTTTCTCTATGGTTGTTGAAAAGGCTCCTGGTCCAGATGGGTTCACAACTTTGTTTTTTAAGAAACGTTGGGATTTTGTGGGTAAAGATGTACTTTTGGCTTTGGAAGAATCTAGTAAAATATAAACATGTTAAAAGATATGAACACTACTTTTGTGGCTTTGATTTCAAATAAATCTAAACTAGCAACCTTTGCATATTTTAGACCAATTTCTCTTTATAACACTATCTATAAAATTTTTACAAATGCCATTTTTGTTAGGCTTTCTAGAATTATTCCCTTGGTCATTTGACTCATTTTAGAGGAACAAGGGGGTTTTGTCCCGAGAAAAGAGACTTAAGATGACTAGTGTAATATTTTCTCATGAAGTGTTGCATTCAATGATAGAAGAAAAAAATCTTGCAATTGTCTTGAAATTGGACATGATGAAGGCTTATGATAGGGTAAATTGGGATTTCTTGTTGGTTGTGCTTAGGAGGTTTGAATTCTATAGTATTTGGTGTAAATGAATTTCTTCTTGTACTTCAAGTGCAAAATTTTAGATCTTATTTTTAGTGATAATGTAGAGTTCACCAGATTGATAATTGGTGACTATTCATCTTGACCAATAAGGTTTGGTCATTTTTTCAAATTAAAACACATGGACAAAATAAGTCCAAAATTTGAGACCTATCAAAGTAACAAGCTCATTATAAAAAAATTAAACTTATTAAAGCA
>VDFB02047230.1:124016117-124094405 GCA_007258455.2 Sequoia sempervirens | reverse complement strand
GTTTTAGAGTTTCTCCTTCTATATATCTTCTTTCTTCTTCTCATTTGTAAGAGGGTTCTGAAGTTCTGAATTAGGAGAGAAGGTAGAATAGTGCTAAGTCTGAGTCATATATAGAATATGTAAATTGTAATAGTTTGATTTTATGAGCAAATGGTAGCCAATTTATACATAAATATATTACTGTTATGAAATTGTCTCCAAATTTTGTAAGCTTTTCACCATATGAATTCAATATATCAAGTATGTTTGGATTTGTCATTGTAGCTTTCCTATGATTGAGTTGCTTAGCCATGGTTCTCCTTCAATTAAAGATTTAAAATACTTTGATTAGTAACTATGATTTAGAGTGCACAAGTGGGATTGATAAGTAGAAGTTTATAACAAATATTAGTGGATTTATTAATGTAAGGCATTAACACATTTTATATCCATTGGTTGAACCTAGTTTACTGATAGGATATCTATTGTAGTTTTATATTTGACTCCATGGCCCATGTGATTAGGAATTGACCTATCACAAAGCCTGAAACATTTTCAGAAACAATATAATTATATTAAATCCAAGTGTTACTTTGGTCCTTTTGTTTTGTTGTTTAAGTTATCTCTTCTCTATATATATCTTCATGATATTTGAAAGAGTATAGAGGATGAATTTGAGAGAATTTTACCTAGTAACCCTTTATGTGTTTGAGATGAAGATATCTAAATTATTTGTTCTCAGTAATGTTGAATGCAAATGGGATTATGCTTGAACCTAGTAGAAGATACAATACCCATCATTCATATACTTGAGAACTATCCACTTTCATAGGTCTGTAAATTGTTGCTTAGCATGATTTTATCTTACATTCAGGCCTACAATTAGGAACACCCTCTCAAGTCCTATGGAGCTCAAAGTGATGAAGGCTTTGATAGCCTTGTTCATTGGCTTTTCTTGTCTTCAATCCATTGATAGTGCAAATTCCTTGTCCTAAATATTCAATCCCCTAGTTTAGGCGTTGTGTTTCTCCTTAGGATTGAAAGTTGTAAGAAAAAGAACCAACATATTGGCAACTCTGTTGGGGAGAACTTTAGAATTTGGTTGCAGATTGTCTTGTCAAAGAGTGATTAAAATATTGAAATATTCTTTGTAACTAGATATTGGAAATTGTGGAATTTTATTTTCCCATCCGAGTCACCAACAAATTAGAGAATCTGTTGGGGAATCAGTTGAAAAGAGTCATCCAATTTTCTGATTTGTAGTTTTGGGTCAGAATGATCCAAGGACCTCCATACTAGAAGAGGATTGCTGCAAGGTTTCTAATGTATTCTTGAAGTCTAATGCTCTACTGGTGGAGAGAACTTATAAATACATAGGTCTTGGAAGAAGCTTTCTGCTCCTTGAAGTTATTTTCCTCTTTCAAAGAGGTGGTGACTCTACATAAGTTTCTACATCATCAGAAGAGTTGGTTGTAGTAGTTATCAAGTATTCTTCTATTGCAATATTTCAATATGAAGGTTTTCAACAAATGTTCTAGTTAATACTATCCCTTATTCAGTATTTTAAGATACTAGTAGAAAGGGAAATGAGAAAGTAGGATATTCTAAAAAGGATATTGAGAAGAAAATAGGTGTAGAGGGAATAAACTCTTAATTGAAAATATGTATTGATGTTTTAGTTCTCCCTCTACAAGTTGTAGTATCATGCCTAGAACACATCCCTGTCCTCAAAGGAAGGTGTTTACTAGTGAGAGATATGACCCTCTGGATTTTAGTCAAATCCAAGGTTACCCACATTTTGTCCCAAGAAGAATTAATGAATGTTTTCCTAAGTTTAGAGGAGGTTTTGAAGAATCAACATCACAACATGTACAAGGTTTTCTTGATGTAATGGAAGATTGTCAAATAGTAGAGGAAGATGCTATTATGAAGGTTTTTGTAAGAACTTTAGAAAATAATGTTGAATATTGGTTTTCTAGTTTACCAATGCATTATATATATTCATGGAAAGAGCTTGAGAAACTGTTCATGGATGAGTTTGATGAAGTGAATGATGATTGCTTGTCTGAAGAAAGAAATCTGCACACCTAAGAAGAATATGAAGAGAAATATTAAAATAAGGTTGAACTTATGTCATCTATGGATACATTATGTGATATATAAATATTGGAGGATGAATCCATCTATGATTTTCATGATAGATTCAAGAAATTTTTCCTTGCTATACTAGAATCAGAAAGACCTGATGAGTCATTTTGCATTGATTTGTTCTGTGAGAATTGTGAGTCAGGTTTGAGTACTATGCCAACTCACTTGAAGCCCCGTAGCCTAAAATATTTATATCAATGGCTTTCAGTGATTGAGGAAATGATAGATAAATATAGAAGTAATCTCCTAAAGTTTGGGCATGTGTAGGATCATCATGGAAAAAACAGGCCCTTAAGTGGCAAAAAGTTTAGAAAAATCAGAATTAGGGAACTTGACGTAAAAATTTGAATAAGTTATCTATATTTTTTCAAAAATATGTAAGAATAGAATTTGTAGCAAATTGAATTTAGTTTCTAAACTACTAGGTTTATTTAAAAAAAATAAAAATCTATTTTGTGAAAATTTGAAATTTCAATGCAGTAGTACTTAAATTTCAGGGAAAAAATAAGAATGATGTGTCTGTCTGACCACCCTGACCACAATAAAATGATAATATTTTTTTATAATATTTTAGATATAAGTAGAGGACTGATGTCCCGATGTGATGCATATTATTTTGTAATTTTTTTCCAAGTAAATATAATTTTTTATTATAACTTTTAAAAAATATAAAAACTCGCATCTTTGAGCACGTTAACTAGGTCAAAATTTCATGAAATTCAATTCTTTTATTTTTAATCCTATAGTACATGAAGCATATAATGTGACAAATGTTTCGGATTTAAAAATGTGATACCATTTGAAAGTTATAGATGTTTTTCAATTAGCCTATCAATCAGGAATTTAGTCATAATTCAAATAGAAAATGAATAATAATTATTTATTAAATTCAAACTAAATCATAATTTATATTAGTGGAAAGCTGAGAATCTCTTTTAAAAACCCTTTTTGTTTCATCAATTTTGGGAAAAAAAAAGTCGTCAGCCACATGGGCCATCATATCACTTACATATCACTACTTTTTGGCCCATCATGATCCTGCACATAGAACTCAATTATGTGATGGTAATTTTTCAAGACTTGGTCTAATGGATGCAAATGGTATAGAAGAAGACAATGATAATGCATCACTAGGTGGTGAGGATTTTGTTTCTAAACAACCCACAAAGAAAATGTACCCTGATGAAGATTGTAGCCATGATGGTCATGAAGAGATAGATGAAACATTTGAAGTTTCTTCTATTTTCTCTAAAAGTACAAAAATAGAGAGCAAGTTTTCTATATTAGATGAAGGGTGCAATTATGTAGATGATACTGAAAGTATTTTCTCTCCTATGGAATTTGAATATATAGTTGAAGATAATGTTGATTCTAAAGTTTCATGTCTTCATGATGAGAACAATGGTGTTGTAGATGGAAGTTTTTAATCAGCTGAAAAGCATTCTTGTCTGGGTGATCAAGATGATTACAATTCTATTTGTAGCCTTGGTGACTGTGATTCCTTTCAAGAGGAGGAGGAAAAATTAATTTCTTCAAGTGGAAAGTGTTTCAACAAGGAAAATGATGATAACATTTATGAAGCCTCACTATTGCATGATGATGGATATGAATTGAATATACTTTTTGAAGAAGATATGTGTAATCAGTAGTATTATGATACACTTGGTGATACTAATCTTACAAGTATTGAGTGTAGCATTGATGAAAGCTTTCATGATGAGACAAAAGAGCATACTGATTTGAAGAGTGCTTATGTGAATGTCAGTGTATCAGATGAAAATGACAAATTATGCAATGATTTTCAGTTAGAGCAATCATGTGTGAGTAGCTGCAATGAAGAAACCATTGATGGTTTTCAGTTTGATAGTGAAGAAGGTAGCCCTACTGATTGTTGCACCAGTGTGAATGAAGAAGGAGATATGTGTGCACGAGGTTCATTGGATGAATCTGTTCAAGTAGTTGGTTATGAGGAGCATGCATATGTTGATAATGATGAACAAGGAACTCCTGTTTTGTTTGATGCTTTACCTTCTTCCACTTCTTTTTCTGACTTTGAAATTATCACTAATTTTTTTCATGAGGATAGCATTGATGTAGCTGTACATGAAAGTGAAAATATAGTGACAAATACTAGTACAACTAATGAAAAATTTTATGATGAGTTTTCACTTGAAGAATGTGATTATGTCAATCATATGGATGCATATGAGGATCTATTTTCTGGATTTGCAACTCATGGTCCTTCTCATAAGCAGTATACTTCAGATTGTTATGTTGAGGCAGCAAGAGATGATGTTGATTTTGATACTTCTTGTAGCACTGAATTTGTTTTAAACAGTCATAATGAGAAATTTGTTGCAGAAGTAAATTTTGAGTCATCTAAGCCTGCTCTTGAAACTTTTGTGTGTGATAACATTACTAATGCTGAAAGTCTTGTCTATGAGCTTGAAGTAGGAAACATTGTTTGGGATGCTGAAATTTCTTTTGGATGCCATGATTTGAATGTGGATAAAGGTATTATGAATGTTGTTAGTCTTGTTTTCAGGAAATTGGGACATATGATAATGTGTTTGGGCTTTGTTGTTGGGATGATGATACACTTAATCGTGGTGCAATTCAGTTGGAGTTTCAAATGTGTGAGAATTATTTTCTTGACACACAAGAGGATTGCATATTGTTTCTGAGGCATGATGTCTTCTTTGAGCCTTTTCATTACAAGGGAGTTAGTGAATGTGATGAGACTGTGTATTCACATAGTCTTGATCATCATCCTCATATTTTGTCATTTTCCATGGAATCAAAAAGTGAAATGAATGGTAGTAATATGGCCTATGTCATTTGGTTGTCATGTGACAATAAAGAAAAACAAAGAGCAAGTTCTCATTTGTTCAAAGACAACTTGACACTTGTTTTTGTAAAAATAAAGTTGTTCATGTTGTTGTGTTGTGATAGAAGCAAGTATGGATTAAGGGAGATCAACTGTTTTAATAGATTAGTGTTTCATAGGGGTAAGAATTGACTTCCATTTTTCATTTGGTGGCCCCTAGGGGTAAGAATTGACTTCCCTTTTTCATTTGGTGGCCTGGGGCCACCAAGTGAGGTTAAAAAGTTGAAAAAATAAAGACTTTGTTGCCCAATCGTTCTGGCATTTGGTCTGCTCTCCCAGAAGATTTTGTATTCTTTTTTTGTTCACTGAGGAACATAAATCCCTAGAAATATCCACTAATGGAACTTTCAAATTTCACAAATTTGAAGTGCCCGTGATAAAAAAAATTGCTTTGCACACTCAGAAATGCACTTGAAAAATCTGCCCCAGTGACCTACTTTGGAGGGTCATAATGCAGAGCCCAATTGCTTTCATGCCAAATCCCTTGGTGAGCATACTCATTTGTCATATGTGAACATGCATGTTTGATTTCAGTTTCTCGTGATGAGCTTTGATGACGTTTTGAAAAGAAAAGTTGGAGGGTTGTGGGATTGTTTTGTTGTTTGCAAACTCTCAGTCCTATGAAGTGGCCTCTTGTTCAGACTGATATTTTCATAGCTAGGTAATTGTCAAGACAAATGGGTTGGTTCCCTAAATTCCTCCCACATTCATATGCTCCCTGAGCCACTTTCAGAGTCTTGGGATCAAGTTTGATACTTTTACCAGGTGAAAAACAAATGCAGTTTGTTCTGTTTTTACATCTACATTTTCAGAATGTTTCAAGAAGGTCAAGTTTGACCCTTAATATCTTGTGAAGGATGTGGATTGAAGGAAATACCTCTTTCACACACACCCAATGGGCCTAAATGATCTAGTGTTTCCAGTGGTAGCTTCCTAGGAGGTGATTTGATATTTTTTTAAGGAGGTGACTTGGTGAACCTTAATTGGTTTTTAATAGGTATAGTTGCAAAAATGTCTGACTGAGCCACTTTGGCAGTGAATATCTTGCACCTCAAGATGAATTTTTCTGAGTTGTTTGATGTACTAAATTCTTGGGTCAAATGTCTACATGCTGCTCAGTTTCAGGCCCCCAGGATGAGATATGATGAGTTATTTAATTATCTTTTGACTACAATCAGGTCAAAATTTGTGTTCTAAAAACTTTCAAATTTTGCAATTCTAAGGGAAACCCATTTCTCATTTTGGTCTAAAGCCTCTCCAACTTCATTTTCATCAAAACCAGATATCATTTGAGGCATTATTTTAATGGATTTTAGTCGTGGAAAAGGCATCTAGTAGGCCAGTTTACAAAGGAGGTCCTAGAAATCTTTCAGCGATGCAAGTTTTAAGAATGGGTTTTCTCTAAATAATGGATAATGTCCCTACACAAGTTTTCATGGCTCCAGGTGTCCCGGTTTGCTCGCAATAAATTTTCCCTATTTGGTCCATATGCGAAATTAAAAATTACATTTCCTAAAGTTGTAAAACATAATATTTAAAATATATCAAATATTTTAAAAATTATCAAAAGGAGAATGCACATGAATAGAAAGATTCATAAGCATGGATTTTATGGAGAAGAAAATAAAAATGCAGAGTGACTACTATAAACATCTCAAGTAATGATGCTGCCGTGGTTAAATTGGAGTTGGAGAGTAGAAATCGAGTTTCCTTGCTAGCCCGTGAAGAGAAGGTTTGATAGCAGCATGTGGTCATAGGGAAGTGAGGATTGGTGGGAAAGTGGGATGCATTAAAATATTCATCGAGGAATTTCATTGAGGAGGGAAATTTTAATATTGCAAAACATTACAAAGTTTATTTTAAAACTTTAGTAGAAGGCTTTCCCCTGGCAGCTTGTAAAATTGTTTACTACCATCATTAAGAGCAATGGGAGAATGGGCATTGGTGGAGGTTACAAGGTGGGCCCCATGAGAAAATTAAAAGCCCCATGATATAGTATTTAAAAGCCTCCATTTCATTTTACTTTTAAAAAGAAAATTTTAAATGTAAAATGTAAAATGCAAAGGATACGTGTAATTTTTAAATTGCCCAAGGAAAAGGTAGGGTGAAATGCTCGGTGAAATAATTAAAAATTTGACCAAATAAAATAAAAAACTATCTGCTACTGGGCAAGAAATGTATAGGCACACAGGTAATTTTTTTTTCTGAGGTAAATTGTGAATGCCTTTAATGTTGAAAGGCAAGTATTTTAAATGATTGTTGGGAAAATAGATAAGGGTAGGGTGAAGGTTAGAAGAGTTAAATGGCTACCATTACAAAAGAAATTTTTATCTTTTGGAGATAAAATAAACCACGGTGGAAAGCAAGATTAAAGAGGCTTCTATTATAAAAATGAATATTTTATTTGCTGGAAAATAAAAGTGAAGTGCATAGGGTAAAATGGAGAGCAGGTTAAAAGGCTTTCACGGAGGAACAAAAACACTTGTAGCAAGAAGAGATAATTTTCATTATATGGGAAAATGTGGGAGAAGTAAATTTATTTCACAATGAAGCAATAAGTTTGTAGCCTGGGCAAAATGGAGTAAAGGTTTTCACGGTTAACCGATATTTTCAACGGAAGGGCATAAAGGATGAAGAAGGTCATCATGAGGGGAATATTTTATGTTAGAGGGCAAGTGAATGCAAGATGCATGAACCAAGGAGTATATTGAAGATTCTTCAAGAAGAAAAGGTAGTTACAGATCAATGAAGAAGAATGGATCCAAGTGTCAACTGCAGATGTAGTTTTAGGGTTTCTCCTTCTATATCTTCTTTCTTCTTCTCATTTGTAAGAGGGTTCTGAAGTTTTGAATTAGGAGAGAAGGTAGAATAATGCTAAGTCTGAGTCATATATATAATATGTAAATTGTAATAGTTTGATTTTATGAGAAACTGGTATCCAATTTATACATGAATATATTATTTATGAAATTTTCTCCAAATTTTGTAATCTTTTCATCATATGAATTCAATATATCAAGTATGTTTGGATTTTTCATTGCAGATTTCCTATGATTGAGTTGTTTGGCCATGGTTATCTTTCAAGTAAAGAGTTAAAATACTTTGATCAGATAACTGTGATTTAGAGTGCACAAGTGGGATTGATAAGTAGAATTTTATAGCAAATATGAGTGGATTTGTTAATGTAAGGAATTAACACATTTTAAATCCATTAGTTGAACCTAGTTTTCTGATAGGATATTTGTTGTAGTTTTATATTTGACTCCATGGCCCATGATTAGGAACTGACCTATCAGAAAGCTTGAGACATTTTTAGAAACAATCTAATCATATTAAATCCCTATTACTTTGGTCCTTTTGTTTTGTTGTTTAAGTTATATATGCTCTATATATCTTCATATTATTTGAAAGAGTATAGAGGTTGAATTTGAGAGAAGTTTACCTAGTAACCCTCTTTGTTTGAGATGAAGATATCTAAATTATTTGTTCTCAGTAATGTTCAATGCAAATGGGATTATGCTTCAACATGGTAGAATATATAATACCCATCATTGATATACCTGAGAACTATCCACTTTCATAGGTCTTTAAATTTTTTCTTGGCATGAGTTTATCATACCTTCAGGCCTACGATTATGAACACCCTCCTGAGTCTTGTGGAGCTCAAAGTGCAAAAGGATTTGATAGCCTTGTTCGTTGGCTTTTTTTGTCTTCAATCCATTGATAGTGTAGATTCCTTGTCCTAAATATTCAATCCCCTAGTTTAGGCATTGTGTTTCTCCTTAGGATTGAAGGTTGTGAGAAAAAGAACCAACATGTTCTTTGAAAGTAAAACCTTGTTAAAATATCTTATATTTCTAATGCCCAAAACACCCCACTTCTTAGGCATACAAACTAGGTCCCAAGCCACATGTGGAATTATGGCTTTAGCTTCAACCCCTGACCACAAAAATCTTCTCATGATTTGCTCCATTTTCTCCTCAAATTTAGCAAGAATTCTAAATAAACTCATGGCATACAGGGGGAGATTCTGAAGAGTAGATGAGATTAGTTGCACTTTTCCTACCTAGTTGAGAAGCACACCCTTCCAACCAGCTAGATTCCTATTGAACTTTTCCAAGAGTCCAAGCCAGAAGGATTCTGGAGTCTTAGAAATACACAATGGAATCCCCAAATAGGTTGAAGGAAACTCACCTCGATTGCAGGAAAGGATCCTTGCTAGCTTCAGTTAGAGAAACTTAGGGGTATTAAAGAAGAAAATTTGACTCATGGGAAGATTAATGTACTTCCCAGAAGCCTTCTCATAAGCCTCAATCAACACCTCAACATCCCTAACTTCAAAAATAGAAGAATCCCCCATCAAGATAGTGCCATCAAAAAATTGTTGATGAGTAACAAGCTCACATTTGGAAGAAGGGGTGAGACCCCTCAAGGAGCTAGTAGTTAACACCTTTTGAATGTTCCAACCAAGAACTTCCACCATTAAGATGATAAAAAATAGAGAGATAGGGTCTCCCTGCCTCCAAAAAATTGAGAAGGAGAACCATTCACAATAACTAGAAAAGAATGAGTCGAAATAAGTTGTTCAACAATTTGTAAAAACTTCTAGAAAAAACCAAAGCAAGCAAAAACAACCAACAAGAACTTTCAACTGACCTTATCATAATCCCTTAGAAGGTCAAGCTTTAGAAAATACTCGACTTCTTATTAGAATTAAGAGAGTGCAATTTCATGAATTGTAATGATTGAATCTAGGATTTTTCAGCCCCTAACAAAACCACTTTGGTGCTTAGAAATTAGATCAAAAAGAATCCTCTTGGGCTTAGTGGCCATAACCTTCGAGAAGATTTTATAAATAGAATTACAGAGGTTGATTGGTCTACAATCTTGAAATCCATTAGAATCAACAATCTTGGGGATCAAAACAATGAAAGTCACATTCAATTCTATAAGCAATCTTATAAAGCCAAAAACTTCCTTGGTAGCATTGCTCACGTCCTCCGCCACAATATCCCAACAAGATTGAAAAAACAAAAAAGGGAAGCCATCGAGCCTAGGGGCCTTATTCCCTTCAAAGGAAAGCACCACCTCATTAATCTCAATTGAAGATGGAATAGAAAACAAATCCCTATTGAGATGCTTCAAGACAAGCTAAGGGATGACATCTAGAGAGGTGTCCACATGATCTTGGTCCCAATATAAATAATTCCTAAGCAAATGCTCAAAAAAATTGGCAGCAACACTCCTAATAGCCTCCTCATCATTCAACAACAAGGCATCAACCATAATTGAGGAGATCATGTTTGATGATTTGTGCCTGAGGGTGGTAAGATGAAAGAACTTAGAATTTCGATCCCCATATTTGAGCCAAATAGCATGAGATCTCTACCTCTAGAAATATTCCTCCTTAGCAAAAATATCATGAAGTTATACCAAAAGAGAGTCCTCCTGCAATTGAAGCTCCTCTGAAAATCCCTTAGATTGGATTTCTTCTTTCAAAACAAGATCCAAACGGTGAATAAGAGACTTAGATTAGAGACAAATATGTGACAAAAAGACTCCCTATTCCACTTCTTGAGGTTTCTCTTCACAAAATCTAATTTCTTAGCCACTTTGAACATCACACTCCCATCAATGCGCACTTACATCTGACTCTTGATACAATCCATGAAACTGGAGTCCCTCAACCACATAGCTTCAAAATAGAAAGGAGAACATTTTCTTCCCCCAGTCTTGTGAGCCTCAAACAAAATGGGGAAATGATTCGAGCCACACCTCATAATTGAAGAGAGGGAACAAGAAAATTTTGCAAACCATGAGGCCAAAACAAGGGCCCAATGCAATCTCACTTGAATATTCTCAGAACCAACTCTCCTGTTAGACCAGGTGAACTTAGAAGCCCTCAAATCCACATCGAAAAGAGCATTATCATCAATAAACATTCTCAGCTCCAAGCGGTTGTTAGGATGGGCCTGAGAGCCACCTAATTTCTCATTATCAAATAGTGGAGTATTGAAATCTTCCATGACCAACCAAGGGAGAGATAGAAAAGCATCCCATAAAGATCCAAGATCATCCAAAGCCTCTTCCTAGCCCTCTTCAAGTTGGGAGCATAGATGTTGGGTAAACCCACAAAAGTGGTTTACAATTCGAATAAGGAAGGAAAACTTGTAAAAAATGAACCAATGCCAAAAATTTTCATTCTAGGGGTTTGAATGAACTCTTCGGTTCGAACGAACCAAAAAAGGGTTTGCTCAAACCAGGGTTCAAGCGAACCCATTTAATGTATGCACAGACAAAAAGAAAATGAAAACCCCTTTGGGAAGGGGGTTTGAATGAACCAGGTTCAAATGAACCCTGGTTCGCCTCGAACCCCCGGTTCAAGCAAACCCCCTTTTCCCTGATTTTTGACCTTGTTCACAAAAAAAATTCAAAATTTTTGCACTTCAGGGATCGATTTGAACATGAAAATAGCAGCTCTTCATAGAACCAATTGGAATCGTAGTCCCTCGAACGAGCTATCCAACAAATATAATTTTAATATGTTTTGGTTTTATTATGTATTTGTTTTTTTAGTTTTATTAAACATAGGTTTTTCACCAAAAATCAAGCTCTATGTTCTGCACATGTGGAAAAATAGTAGAATATAATTTTTTTGAAAATATGAGTGCACCAAATATTGAAGTCCTTGATCCAACAAATGTTTTTGAATTTCAATACATACAAAAAAAGTTATGCATTATACGGCACTATGTTTGAATTGTAATTGGTTTGACTTTGAAACTGATTAAAGAAAAAATATTCAATAAAAAACTATCTAACCAAGTGGAAGCACTAGATATCGAGTTACAAATCTAAATTCAAAAGAATTAGAATTTTTCCTTCATGGAAAAAAGTTATGCATTATACGGTGAGCGTCACTTTGTAAAAAATGTTGTTTTCTGAAAAAAATAGTTTTCGAGGGAGATGGAAAAAGAAGTGCAATCTGATTCCAAAAATCTTGAAAAAAACATATTTAGAATCTACATACAAAATTTCATGAAACTCTAGTTTGCATCATCTTCAAATTCCTCATGGTTTAGCCGCTATAGGTGCCCAAAAGTGAAGATTTAGTTAAAAATAATAATTTCAGTGTCTAGTTTGGCCAAAAATTGTAAACCACTATTGTGGGATCACCCTGTTAGAAATAACCCAGGAGGAGTTGTCCCAAACTTGAACAAATCAAGTGTACACATGGTTGAAACCATCCACAATCGAAAATACTTTAACCAAACTAGAGTTTCGAAAGGTACCTAGGCCACTTGAGGCACTATTAGAGATAACCCCATGAAATCCACAATCATTGAATAAGTTCTTTAAAGCCTATAAGTTATCCATTTTCATTTTAGTTTCTTGAATTAGCAAAATATTCGACTTATGGTCCTGGATCAAGTTCTTTAGGAGGTCATGTTTATGAACATTATTTAACCCCCTAATATTCCAATAAATGATCTTCATTTGCATGAAGAGGGGTTGCTCTTAGAGCAGCGATCAAAGGGGGTGATTTTTCCCTTCTCATGGTAACCCCTTTGTGAGGTTGAAGGGGAGGGGAAGAATTTTTCTTCTTTCTACCCCTCATTGGGATATAGCCATCATCTTCCTCTTTCATAGTATTCATAACCACTAATGCTCCCTCTCCAACCACAAGACCAGACACACAATCTAGGAGAGATGATGGAGCAAATTTCACCTCTAGAATAACACATTTAGGGGAGCACAAAGTATCTAATATATGGTCCACATCAATATCCTCAGAATGACAAACAACCTCATCCTCAAAATTCTTGGTCTCCTCACTCCCTAGAGGATAAGGAACAACCCAAGCCTTGTTATTGACTTAAACCTCTGGAACATTACTAGCACCAGAGTCACCTTGCTCAACAGGAGTAGAGGACCCCTTATCCTCTTTGACCTTCCAAACCTTATATTGAGTCACAACGTTAGGAGGAACCACCTTCACAGGGAAGTCCTTAGCCCATTGGCCCAATTTTTTGCACTTTAAGCATGCAAATAGAAATGAATCAAAGACAACCTATTGTTTCCAACAACCCACCTTTGAGCTTAGGTGAAAGAAGTCAGGAAACACAACATCTTGATCAATCATAAAATAGAGCTTGGCAGCCACTAGATGTCTTCTAGAAAGAGTAGTCTCATCAATGGAAACTAAGCACCCAAAAGAGTTGGCAACAAACTTAAACACCTCTTCATCCTCGTACTCCAATGACAAATTAGGAAGTTTAAACCAAACAAGAGTAGAATGAAACATGCATCTCTACAGGTCCATACCAGGCTCCCAAGGACATAGTACCAAGGTCAAACAACTAAAGATCCATGACTCTTTTGAGAAGACCAACCTCGAATCTTCTCACCTATTATGCCTCATGGCACATTGTCAAATTCCCTAGTTCTTTCCATGTATTAATTCAAGAATTCATTGTTCCTATCATTCAATTTGGAAATATTAGTAAGCTAGATTTAGCTCAAAATATTAAATTTGAGTGTGAATATATTGAGTTTTGAGAGAAATTTAGACCCATTTATATAGTTTGATTATCATTCACCACTAATTTTAATTTTGGAAAAACTTTGTTTTGAGTCTATAACTATGTCTGTACCTTATTTTCCATCATATACACTTCACTCAATGTCATGTATATATTTCATGTATCTTGCTATGACACCATGTTAGGACCTCCAGGGCTTCCAAGTGAATTCCAATGATTAAACTTCTTGGATTTTATGGAATGAAATGAACATAACAAAATAACTAAGTATTTTGATACTACTTGGCCTAATTTTAATACCAGTTCAACACAAGTATCATATAACAGTAATGAAAAAATTGGTGTCCATCCTTCCTCTATGATGAAACCTACACAATTGTTACAAGCATTTATAAATGCAATCTCACTGATGAGAACACTTTGACCCATGTTTATGTGTAATCCCTTATAGATCCAATTCTAAGACATAGTCATGGTATTTAAGTATAATTTAAAGGATCTCTTGAAGGCGATTAATTTGAAATTGAAAATCCTCAAATTAATTTTATTTTTTCACTATGCAAGGTGTCTTTGGAGCAATTACATGGATTCTTCTAGTCATGTGCAACAAGTGCAATATTTTGTAGTTGGAGATTTAATGAAGGTTCATCCATCATTATCTTGAGTATTTGGCAATTATAAATGGGAGATACAAGATATATTAAGGTTCATTCTAGGTAAATACTTTGTATAACATTAGGAATATTTCCAAGTTGACCTCAAAGATCTAATCTCTTAAAATTCTAGAATAGTTGATGGATAAATATTTAGAATGTATTTTAGTATGGCTTTGATGAGGGACTTTAGGAAAGGTAATGCAATATATATATATATATATATATATATATATATATATATATATATATATATATATATATATGAGTTTGAAAGGAAATTTTAAGGTTTTTTTTTTGGTTAGTAAATTGCTACTTGTGGGGTAGCACCCATAAAGTGAGAAAAATAAAAATATGGACTGCGTCAGACCCAAATTTGGGGAGCACACAAAACCTACTTTAGACCTATGAATGGGGAGCACAAAAGGCAACATCAAAGCTAAATTAGCCTTACCTATAGACTTGCTAATTTCCCTCATTTTCTTTGGGAGATTTTACTTTGCTTCTTACCCCAGTTTGCCACCTTCAGTGTGGGATCAGAGGTGCATGGAACATTTCACCTCATTCTTCTTCCTTTTCCTTTGCACTTCATCCAATTTTCCTTTGATGAGCCGCCACCCATGTCCTCTATTTTACCTCTAATTATTCAGCTTCTCTTTGGATATATTATTTCTGAATCTCCATCCTTGACCCTATGATGACCTTCATGAGGAGATTCTATTGAGGCCTTTGAATCAACAAATTTCCCATTTTGGTCCTAGTTCCTTTTCTTTGGGGTTTTTCGAGGAGAAGGAGCATCTCCAATGAAATTCACTACTACAAAGGATCTAGCCACTACCTTTGTAGTTTTTTGGGAATCGCTTGGTGGAGCCAAGTGCCTAAGGCAGTAATAAAGTCTTTTGGTGGCACATTAGCCTCACCATCTAACCCATTCTTTTCCACTGAGTAATGTTGGGGGGTGACTTCTTCCCACCAAGTAGGTTGGATTCCATGCCAATTTTTTGAGCAATGTGCAACCTATGACCATTGTTGAAACATTAATGACAATGAAAAGGTAATCCTTCATAATCAAGCAATTGATTCTATTCCATCCCTACAATTTTCAAGACATTCTTAGGGAGATCTTTGGTTGTATTTATCTCCACTAGTATGTGAGTGTAGGTAGTGTGTAGATAGTTTGAGGAGCCTTCATCCACTGCCAAAAAACTTCCCCAATGAACTACCAATGGCTTCAAAACATGAATCACACCAAAACTGAAGTGGAAGATTCGACAACCTTACCCAGATTGGAGCCATGTCAAAAGATTCTGTGAGAGGATTGAAGGAGGGGTGTCAGGGTTTCAATAATAATAAATGTTGCTCCTTCCAACTCCATTGATATTCATATAGAACTATATTTCTATCCTCCACATTATCAAAAGCCACCACTAAGAAACCCCTTGCGATGGGTTATATCTCTGCATCCCCCTCCAATATAGGTTTCTAGAATTCTGCAATCCAGTCATGAAGCTTTGCAAGGCTTGGCCAAAACCCCCAAAATCTACCAACTAGCCCCTGTCTTGCAAAATAAGATATATTTTCAGCCAGTTTGTCAACAGTCTCCTCGATGAAAGAAATTGTCGGGGAAGAGGATGCGCACTGGAGAGCCCTAGGAGCCTGTCGCTCACCACGATCATTGACCTCTGCCCAGATCTCCACATCCATCCATTGCTCATCCCCCATTTCTTCTATAGAGATTGAGGCCGAGTAGACCTATCATCAGCCTGTCTCTGCAACCCTGGTGAAGACACAGGCCATCCATTAGGGTTTTTGGGTTGGTTGATTCAACACCCTTTCCTGCTCATGAATCTTCCTTTCCCATCCTTCGACCACCATCAAATATGATCAATCAAGGTTTGCAACACTCAATGATTGAGGATTTTTTCGCCTCCCATTGTTTGGGCCAGAGAGGGTTTTCGTAGAGGCACCAAAGGATGCCCTAGTTGCGTTAGTCGATGACAAAGACTTTTCCTCCCTCCCATATGATGCCACTTCCTTGCTTCCGCCATGCCTACATGATTTTGGTTGCACTGCTTGTGTTTGAGTGTCATCCCATGTCGATTCGAAGCCATGGAGAACTGGCATAGTGGTGAGAGGGCAAGTCAAAATTTTATGCAGGGCTCTGAGATAGCCGAAGTCATTGTAGAGCTATTAAATCTTTTTAAATGTAAGATTGAAACCATTGATGGATGTCAATTTTAAGGGATATTTTTATTTGAGTGTGAAAATTAAGAATGAGCTACAAGAGCTAAGGGTTTGGGTTTCTCTTTCACAAGGAACTTAGTTGGTGTGGAATCCAATTTTTTTGTTTACTCGATATGATAATTACAAGATTATTAAGGACAGAAGTTTAGAATTATGTCATGCTTTTAGCCAACAAAGTAGTTTTAGGTCCTTCCCTAAATAGTTTCAAGTGAGTTTTTCCCTAAAACTACTTGAAACTTATGTGGCACAAAGAGTTTTGGGAAAAACCATTAAATAGCTATAATTTAATTATAAAACTTAGAATAGGTCAATACTTTACATGTAATACTTTGATTAAAATATTTCTACACAAAAGGGTTCTGGTCAAAATCCTTTTGCATTTAATTGTCTATGTGGTAGCTTAACCTATATTTTGGAGAAAATTCAATAAAAAATTAACTTAAATTCCATATTTTTACAACCAAGTGTACTTTCATGAAAATTCAAAAATATCCTTTTGTAGAGATCAAATCTAGAATCCAAATTTTTTATATACTTTGATTATTTATTATGATGATAAAAAATTCATCACAAGTAGGTTATTATAATCAAATATGGAGTTGATAATAAATTAAAAAATACTAAAATATATTTAAAATTTTGAAAAAATATACAATCCACTAGAGGGGAGAATCTTCTTGGATAGGGTATAATTTTTTTTCAAATGATACAAAAATTTAGATAAAAGTCAATTTTCCATGGAAACTATGACATTTTAATTAAGTTTGAAATATTATTAAAAAATATTCATTTATTTATTTAGATAAAAGTCAATTTTCCATGGATAGGGTATAATTAAGTTTAAAATATTATTAAAAAATATTCATTTATTTATTTAATGCACTAGATTTTCAAGTTATTTATGTGGAGAAAAAATGAAAACTAAAAAAAGCTGTCCATTGACCTCACTTTAAAAAGAAATTCCACTAATTAAAACTATTTTCCCACATTTATAAAAAGTATATTCAACTTTTAAAACAAAATTATAAATATTATAAACTATTTTAAGAGTTCTATATTTTGTTATTTTATATCATTTTTAAATTTAAGACATCAACATCACTTTGAGTAGTCCAAGTTAAAAAATTGTAGTTGTGTTGGCTACTTTGTAAAAGTTTAACATAGTTTTGAATTTAACACCTAAATTTTTTTCTATAAACACCATTTTATGAGTTAATGCATATCTATACATCTTTTCACTAGTAATAATTTATGTGGAAAATTTGATGATTGTCTCCTTTATTGTTCTCATGAATGGATAGGATTATAAATCTAAATTATTCTCTTAGATGAATAAATCATTCATGAAGTATGTTGAGCATAGACCATCGATTGCACGAGTTGATTTCTTTGTGAACTAATAGAGTAAATTTGGAATATTCATGGTTATTTTGTAGATCTAACAAGTTGATTTTCTTAGTCCTATTATGTCATTTATATCTTTTTCTTAGATTATACTAAAGTATCAAATTAGTTACTAAATATTAGACTATGAATGAATGAGTTGAACACACCTTATTCTATTATAATTTGGATAAAGAAGGTCATTACTAGTGTAGAAATCTTCCACCCTTCTCAAAACACACTTGGAACCAACTAGAGGTTACCTTTCTATAAAATTTGAAGAGAATTTAAACCTAATAAAAGCACGTAGGAAACTTATGACAATAAGAATAGAATCTAATGAAACTATTTCCATGTTTTTCTTAAATTTTATGAAAAAGTTCAAAGATTAATTGAATCATATGTGCCTAGTGATAATGAAATCTTGGTATCATACTTGTAATCCTAGGCTCTTTTTATGAAAAATTCATTAGACTACTACCAAGGATAAATACCTTGTAAGATGTTATAAATAAATCTCTCATATAGGTATCATTAGGCTCTTTTTATGAACTTTAATTCCTCAAGGATTAAAACACAAATATATAGGTAGTTGGGATAGGGCTACGAGAACAGTGGAAAATCATGCAGGAAGTTGGAAAGACAAGTAGCCTTGGCGAGAGAATGCTCATTTTCTTATTCACTGGGTTGTTAATGGTAATTCTAGAAAGATGGGAAAATAAAATGGTTGGGGTCCTTGTTTTAAAGATCATGAAGATCTGGAGAGATCTCATGCAGAAAGTGCAAGGGGTTGGAGGTTTCAATGAGACAATGTTTCTCCTTTGTATCATTGGAATGGGGTTCGTGAGTCTGGGATTCTGGTGAATAGAAAGGGGTTAGACCCAGTTTATAAACATCATGTTTTGTCTAAAGAGGTGAGATCTGGAACCGTTGGTCGAAAACGCTGGAATAAATAAAATTGGAGGGGTGATGATCTTGGTTTTGACTTTGGGTGGTGAAATCCCTGACCACTAGTATTCAAAAACGAGATCAGATTTGGTGCAAGATGCCCGATCTAGGCACCTTAATAATGGTAAAACCAAGCTTTTTCAGTGGGCTGAAGGACGGAAGTATTCGGCTCCTCAAGAGCGGAGGAATTTTAAGAATACAAATTATGGGAATAATCCCATGGAGTCTATTGATGGGGGGTCCGAGGAAAAATGATCGTCTAGGTGACCAGTCCCAAATGTAAGTTTGTTGGTCCCTTGGATGCATGAAAGGCTAGCAGATTTAGAAGAAAATGCTCTATATGTTTAGATCTGAGGTGAGGATTTGGATCTTTCAAAAATTCATTCATGGGTGCATGAAAACTGGTATGAATCTTTTGATCTTTACCTCTTCTTGCAAGAGTACTTTTTCATTATTTTTAATGATCGATAAGCAAAAGAAAGTGTTTTGGTCAATGGTCCCTTTTGGTCTGAAAAGCTTTTTTTCACACGCATTCCTAGAAACAAAATTTTAAAATAAGAGATTTTAAGCATTCAAAAATTCCAGTCTTCTCTGATTTGTCAAATCTCCCTTTTGAGTCCTCTGATCAATTTGATTTAGAGACTATTGGGTCTTCTATTGGGATGTTTCAAAATTTTGAATGTTTGGTGGGAAATGGATCCCTTCATTTTAGGGTTTGGGTTCTCTTGGAAAACCTCGAATCCCCTCTAGTTTTTGTAAATATAAATTTTAAACAAGGGGTTTGACATCAATTTAAAGAAATTTTTTATTGGGAAGGGGCAATTTTGGTAGATTTAGATTTTTCTTTTCTCCAAAGAGGTGTGAGATATAATAATGAAAATGTTTCAATTTTGATGTCCAAATATCCTATTATGAATTTTGGGAATGTTGTAATTGAGGATATCCCTATGTAAACTAATTATATCCCTTATTCTAGGGGTTTAACCACTAATGATGTAAATTGTGATACTGTTCCAAATCATGAACCGGATTCTCTAGTTTTGGATGTAGTGAAATATACTCCCTTGGAGATTCCTTTAGGTAATAATGTTTCTATAAGAGAAATTGTTAGACTTGGTCAATGAGATAATAGAAAAATATGAGAATGAATTATTGGAACAGATTAGCGATGATATAGTAAGGGAAGATGATTTGGAGAATAAGTTGGAATCCCTTCCAAATTTATCAGTTTGAGGTTGTTAAAGAGAAAATTGTAACACCTAAACCTAAGAGAGGAAGAAAACCAAATAATCATAAAATAGAATAGGGAATTGTTGTAGGGATTCAAACTTGACCCTTGAGAAAAACTTAAGGTTGAGTAGTAAAATAATATTGTATGGGGAAGATGGTGTTCCCTCAAACAATAAAAAATTTGGTGGGAGGTGGTTGTGGGGTCTCAAAATACCCTTGAATTGAACCTCAGATTGACGAGAGATGGTATCTCTCCTCTACTAACATAAGGATTCTATCTTGGAATTTTAGGGGATTCAATGCCCCTAACAAGAGATGGTTAATTAAGTGACACATTGAAAGTACTCTTTATGATATTTTCCTTCTTCAAGAAACTAAATATTTTGAACAATTTGCATCATCAATTTTTGGTGCTTGGGTGAATTAGATTTTTTTTTTGTTCCTACGAAAGGGGCTTTAGGGGGTTTGACAATCTTGTGGAATTTTAAAAAGGCTAGTGTGGATTTGGTTGCCTCTAATAATAATTGGATGGGGGTAACTATGAAATTTCTTACTTCTATAAAATCCTTGTGGTTATTTAATCTCTCTGGACCTTGCTCCATAGTCCAAAAAATAATTATGGGATCAGTTGTCTTTAGTATCCTCTTTGCTCAAAAATGAGTATAGTGTTTTTGGTGGAGACTTTAATGAAGTTCTATATTTGTTCAAAAATAGGGGTGTGATCATCCCTCTAGCTAAGGTTATGGGTGATTTTAGGGAATCTATGGGAAGAAACAACTTGTACGATCGTGTTCCAAAAACTGAAACATTCACCTGGTCAAATAAGAGAAATATTTTCTTCAGATTATAAAACGGTTGGATCAGTTTCTTCTTTTAGATAACTGGTTGTCTTCTTCTCATGATTTTTCTTCAGTAATTCTTAGTGTTCCTGGTTCAAATAATTTTACAATTTCCTTATCTATCTTTGAAGATAAAACCTAGATTAAAAGTCCTTTTAAATTTGAAGCAATGTGGTTCAGAGATGGGAACTTTATTTCATTATTGAGGATGTGGTGGAATAAGGGCCCTTATATTGAGAGTTCTAGGATATTTTAGTTTTGCAAAAAGTTAAAGTTTTTAAAGGATGAAATAAAAGATTGGAATGCTAAGCATTTCAAAATATTTTTGTGGAAAAACTCAAAATTGAGCATGAAATTTTTGATCTCTATGATGTGATGATAAAAAAGGGAATGGATTTGTTAGCTATGAAAAGTAAATAATTCTTAAATTTGATTTGGAAGAAGTTTTGAAGACAAAAGAGATCTACTGGAATCAAAACTATAGAGAGTCATGGTTAAAGGATGGGGATAAAAATACTAATTTTTTTCGTGCCTCTGCTGAATAAAGGAGACAAGCTAATATTCAAAGTGAAGATGAGATGGTCTTGTTTTTTATAGAGGATATTGAGAAGGAGGTTGTTATATTTTTTAAAAGTTTTCTTACCCCTCCCTTTGTCAATAACAATTTTGATAAAACTGTTCTGGATAATATCATGTGCCTTGTTAGCAAGGGACATAATGATATGCTCATGGAAAGTTTCACTTTGGAAGAGGTAAGGAGGGTAGTTTTCTCTATGGTTGTTGAAAAGGCTCCTAGTCCAGATGGGGTCACAACTTTGTTTTTTAAGAAACGTTGGGATTTTGTAGGTAAAGATGTACTTTTGGCTTTGGAAGAATCTAGGAAAAATATAAACGTGTTAAAAGATACAAACACTACTTTTGTGGCTTTGATTTCAAATAAATCTAAACTGGAAACTTGTGCATATTTTAGATCAATTTCTCTTTATAACACTATCTATAATTTTTTTACAAATGCCATTTTTGTTAGGCTTTCTAGAATTATTCCCTTGGTCATTTGACTCATTTTAGAGGAACAAGGGGATTTTGTCTCGAGAAAAGAGACTTAAGATGACTAGTGCAATATTTTCTCATGAAGTGTTGCATTCAATGATAGAAGAAAAAAATCCTACAATTGTCTTGAAATTGGACATGATGAAGGCTTATGATATGGTAAATTGGGATTTCTTGTTGGCTGTGCTTAGGAGGTTTGAATTTTGTAGTATTTTGTGTAAATGAATTTCTTAGATTGTACTTCAAATGAAAAATTTCAGATATTAATTTTAGTGATAATGTAGAGTTCATCAGATTGATAATTAGTGACTAGTCATATTGACCAATAAAGTTTGGTCTTTTTTTCAAATTACAACCCATGGACAAAATAAGTCCAAAATTTGAGACCTATCAAAGTAACAAGCTCATTATAAAAAAAATAAACTTATTAAAGCAGTAGGCTCATTATCACAAGTTGAGACTTGTCAAAGAAACAAGCTCAAGATCAAACTTTGAACCCTATGAATGTAACAGACTAGTTCAAACAAATTTTTGACCTATCATAGTAACAATTTTTTTTAAGAAGCTTTAGATCAACTACCAAATCTTCACCAAAGTGCTTGGTGAGAGAAGTTTGAGCAGTTCAAAATACTACATAGTTTCATGACCTAACCCACTCAAATTAAGGGGGAGATGTTAAAATGTTAATCATTAGGCTTAACACATTTGTAAGTGTTGTAAACTACTTTAGTTTAGATAGTTATATGGAAGTTAAACTATTTTTCCTATAAAATAAAAATGAAAACATTCCTAGATGAAAGGATAATTGATTTACAATAAATATTCCCATAATATTTTCATTCTACCCCTAATGGGCCTAGCATACCCCTTTTGAAAGTCAATATATTGGTTTGGTGTTTTCTAGTGTTCTATCATATTCTTCAACTATTCCCTTATGATTTTTTTTCTTTTTTTTCCATATGCCATTTTCTTAAAAAAATAAATTTTATTTGAAATGTTATTGTACCAATTTTTGAGGCATTTGGGAGCTTTGTTCTCAGTCAATCTAGGAATATGAGTTCCTAAGCACTTGGTCAAAAATATTTATAGTGCACAAAATAACATAGTTATGCCTTGTTTAACAATAGTTGATAACTTACTATCCATACATTGTACAAAAGTTGTGGACTAGACCCTAAATTTGAGTTACATGAATGTAGTTGACCAAACTTAGCTTAGAGTCTAGGTGTTGTTAGTTTCACTCCAAACCTTGAAGTCTAAAATACACATTGGAGATTAGTCTTAAAATTTTAAATTATCTTCTTAAATAACTATGAACTTGTGTTGTGTAATTATTTTTATTTTCAATTAAATTTTAGAATCTAGACTTTGAAATGCACATTGTTCATCAATCTTCAAGGGCCAGTTTAGTTGCATACAAAGGTTCAATTTTGGTTTTGTAGATTTAGAACTTTACTAAGCATTTCATAAAATTTAAAGTTGGATTTTGAATGCGCAAAGTCTACTGTGTGAAGTCTAAGTATCAATTCCATTCAATAATTAGTGTGAATTCTAACTTCTTCTTTTCATGCGAAATATTGATCACACTATAAATTCCAAAACTTAGGTCTTAGGTTCTTGGTGCTTAACATTTAATGTAATCCAAAAATCTATGTGACAAGTTTTTGAATAGAATCTATATTTTGAAGTATTCATTTTGTAGTCTTAGATTTTTTCCCTAATGTGCTCAATTTTCAATTCAAAATTCAAACCTTGAAGCTTGAGAAGTTTTTTGAAGGGATTAAAATCTCACCCTTGACTTGTAGATTGCATCTTGCAATCCAAACCCTAAATTCCAAGACAATGCGACTTAGACGCCAAACTCTTGGGATGAGTGATTTTTTTTAACCCCAATCCTATGTAAATGTGAGATCAAACTCCAATCTAAGCTACACACTTTTTTTATAGCAGTCTAAGTTTTTTTTAGTTTCACCCCTAAAGTCTAAACCAAGGGAGATTGTTCCATTTCTTCTCACCTTTGGAGATACCTGAGGATTTGTTCATTGCTTCTTTCAAACACAGTGTTGAAGCTATACCATAGTTAGTTTTCCACTTGTATCATTATGCTTAGTGCATTGGTAAGCATGTTAGGTGTGTATTATGTTATGCCATTACACCTTGTAGATTTAGAGGTACAATGTGACATATTTGGTGTCACATTTGTATTAGAAAAAAAAAATCATCTAATTTTTGTTCACTGATGTGTTAGGTGAAAGCTTAGGGCAGTACAACTTGACTCAAGGTTAAGGAAATATAGAAATTCAATGCTATCACAATAAACTCAGATGGTGCTTCCTAGAAATATATTGTTTTCCCTATCTTTAATATACATTAAAAAAACACGATTTGTAAGTATCAATAATTAATTTTTGTATAAGAAAAAATCATACTATCATTATTAAATTATTAAAATCAAACCTTTTTTTATTTTTAACACACTTGGTTATAATCTCAACTTATCCATTTCAATTAGTTCATTTTAAACTTTGAAATATATATAAATTTACATCTTATTGATTGATATTTCTAAGATATCTTTTACTACCCACTAGGGGAGAGGGGCCAAAAGTAGGGCACCCTAACTTTGGAGGTCCACATGAACCAAAAAAAGTTATAAATTTTCCCATCACGTCACCTTGCCACTTGTGCATCCACCAGTTTATTTACTTTTTTAATTTCATGCACCCCATCACCTGTCACAACCGATTCGTCTCAACTATTCAAAATGCGCCCATTTTTCCCTCTACCCAAAAGTGGAGCCCATATTCCACCCTAGTTAGTGCACAAATCTACATGCAATGGATTAGACATACATGTGGCTTTTGATAGCCTCTCCACCCTAAAACAAATAGTCTAGAGCATTAATCATTCATCACCTCCTTCATTACCTTCATTGAGCAACTTGCCTTACGTGTCCCTCCACATTTACTCCAACTAACAAGTGTGTAAATCATAGATCAAGGTTCATTCAATGCTCCAAATTTTTGCATATCTTGATCATTCTCATCCCTTTGTTTGCATTTATTCTTTAGTGTTCATTTGATTATGCACCCATACTAGTTCGACTCACCACGATTAGTTCTTCGGCTCTCCACGCCTCTTTGTTGAACTTTGCACTCTTGAGAGATCCCTTTCTATTTCAGGTGAGGTTTTCAACCTCACTTAGCCTGTACCAATGTCTTTCTATTCAACGGTATTCTTCCATGCACTTATATCATCACATTATTTTTTGCACAAACTTTCAATGTGCAAATGTATCTTTGAAAAAGATTAATAGTAGAAAATTTTGGGATGGTTTCACTAGTTTTCATTTCATAAATACTCGTCCATGCACTCATAATCTTGTGTTCTTTATTGGACGACATTTTAACTGGTTTTTCATTATTATTTGATTCTTTTGACAAATTATGGAAAGGGTTTCGTTGGTTTATGCCAATGCACCTCTATTCTAAATTGGGTTTAATTGGTTTAATATAGAAATATCAAATGGGTTTAACTTGTTTTTCATTATTACATTGTTATTCTGAAATATGAAAATGGTTATTGGTTTTAATATGAAAATACCAATAAGATTAACTAGTTTTTCATTATTACATTGAAAATGGTTACTGGTTAGTGTTTTAATATGGAAATATGGGGTGCTGCCATAATAGTGGTTTACAATTTCTGAGAGATCCTGATTTTTGCTGAAATCACATATTTTTAGAAAATATAATGATTTAAGCCTTGAAAAGTTCCATTTAAAGGATTCCAATTGAATAGGGTTTTATCAAACCACCATAGACCAAGCCCCCTTGGATAGAACCCCACTAGTTTTAAACCATACCTATAACGGAGTCTCCTTTACACCTATCAAAATGCTCATAAAAAACCACTTTTGATTTACCTTTTGATGGATCAAATGAATTCATTTAAAAATTATTTTTTTGTAAGTATGTAGTCCTTATTATAAGCTTCCAAAAAAGTATAATTTTAATATAATATAATTTGATTATTATATTTATTTTTTTATTTCTTGTGAATGTAGGTTTTTCACTGAAAATAAAGTTCTCTATTATGAACATGTGGAAAAACAGCAGATTATCAAAACAAAAATTTGAAAAATATGAGTGAACCAAATATTGTAGTCCTTGATCCAACAAAAACATAAAAAATTAATTTTGAAATACATACAAAAAGAGTTACGTGTTATATAGTCTGCCTATGTTTGAATTGTAATTGGTTTGACTTCGAAACTTGATTAAGGAAAAAATATTCAATAAAACACTATGAAACCAATTGGAAGTGCTAGATATCATAGTAACACTCTAAATTTGAAAAAAAAAAAAATTACCCTTCATGGAAAAAAAGTTATGCGCTATACGATGAGCGTCACTCCTTAAAAATGTTGTTTATTGAAAAAAAACTAGTTTTCGAAGGAGATGGAAAAAGAAGTGCAGTCTGATTCCAAAAATTTTGAAAAAAATATATTGAGAATCTTTAGAAAAAATGTCACAAATCACTAGTTTGCATCATCTTCAAATTCCTCACGGTTTAGCCACTATAGGTGCCCGAAAGTGAAGATTTAGTTAGAAAAAAATATTTCAATGTCCAGTTTGGCCAAAAATTGTAATCCACTATTGTGGGATCACCCAAATTTGAAAATCTTTAAAGGTTTAACTAGTTTGTGATTGTTACATTGTTATTCTAAAATATGAAAATGGTTACAGGTTTTAATTCTGAAAGGGTTTTGGTGGTTCACAATAATAGGGTTTTCTGCCATGCACTTGTATTTGTGTGTTCGTCATCGCACAAACTTTAACTATTCAATTTTTCTTTACTATTTCTTTGTTATTCCCAACTATGAAAATGGCTTCATTTCTTTTCATTTCAAAGATGTTCTACCTTTCAATTGTATTATTCTATTTTTCCTTGCACAATAGTTCACTCTGCGAAATGCTTTTTATATTTGATTATTACCTCCAATTATGTAGAGGGTTTTGGTGGTTCACAATTAGAGGGTTTTCTACCATGCACTTGTATTCATGTGTTTGTCCTTGCACATACTTTAACTATGCATTTTTCCTTTAATATTTATTTGTTATTCCCAAAAATGAAAATGGTTTCATTGCATTTCATTTTGAAGAATTTTTGCCTTGCAATTTTATTATTATGCTCTTCCTTGCACAATACTTTCCCCAATCCTTAACAATTAAAATTTATCACCCATTTTATGTTGGCTTCCTGCCAAATCACTAGAGAGGCCTACAAATAGAGATAAACATTCAAAGAATCCTAATCTATTCAAAATATATATGATATACCATGGATGATTTGATCCATGCACATCATGTATATCTTGAACATATAAGACTTATATGTATATATATCTCTATTCATCCTATTACAATAGAAGGGCTCATTTTTATTAACTTAAGACTCCTTTCAATGTATATCAATGTAAATCACTTGCATAAAAATAGAGAATAAGTGTTGCACAATAATCCACTATGCAATTTTCTTTTTATACTTCATTCTTACTAAGAAATATGGATAGGGTTTGACACTTGGTTTCTACCATGCACTTCTATTTGTCTATTCACCATTGCATAAACATTCACACTGTAAATTGATTTTTATATTTGTTTGTTATTTCAAAATATGACAATGGTTTTAGTGGTTCTCATTTCGAAGATATTCTATCATGCAATTGTATTATTATGTTCTTATATATGTACATATATATACTCATTATATATTTAATTATATATATTTTTATTTATTCAAGGGGTAAACGCTTTTGACCGGAGCTATGAACCGGAGTACAACCATTCAACAATACCACCCCAATGGGGTTTTAACCTTGATGGCAAGAACAACAATACCACCTTTAAACCATCACACCATCCCAATACCGGCATATGTAATTTATATACATATATATATGTATATATATAATTGTATATGTATATGTATATATATGTAATTGTATATGTATATGTATATGTATATAATTACATTCCTTCCCCACCCTAAATGACCAGTTTAGAGCAGTAATCACTTGCCGCCTCCTTCATTACCTCCACTAGGAAACTTGTCTTGTGCATCCCTCCACACTTACTCAGACTAAAAAGCACCTAATTCAAAGATCAAGGTTCATTCAATGCTCCAAATTCTTCCATATCCCACACATTGTCATTCCTTTTGTTTGCATATATTCTAGAGTGTTGGTTTGGTTATGCACCCATACATGTTTGACTCTCCACGATTCATTATTATGCTCTGCATGCTTCATTGTTTGGCTCTGGACTCTCAAAAGCTCCCTTTCTCTTTCAGGTGAGGTTTTTTACCTCACTAGGCATGTACCAGTGTCTTTCAATTTGATATGGGTGAAACAAAGAACATATTAAAACTAACATATATATATATATATAATATTTAGATTAAAGTTTTTCTATCATATATCTATATATATTCCAACATATGTACATGGCATGCACAAAATGTGATTGTTACACTCTACCTACACAATATCAAGCGATTTCAGATCAATTCATAATACCTACCAATGCCTAACAGTTATATACTCATTCTTTATGACTACAAATGCCAATCTATTGTATGTTATGCATATATTTTCCACAAATCTGTAAATAGATCTAGGTTTTCACATTGATGCTATTTACATTGGGTTTTTCATTTATATTCTTTATGCCTCAAAATGAAAATATGTTGTATGTGATGTCAATGTTTTTCACAATAACTTGTAACTCAATATCTAGGGTTTCAACTTACTCTATTATGAATGTCAAGTCATTTCAGTTTAATTTCAAGGTTTTCTTTAATTCTGTATGCTTGGGAATATATATTAGTTGTATGCACTGCAAATGTTTGTTAGCCACCACCCTATACCTCAGTATCTAGGGTTTCAACTTGTATTGTTTATGAATTTCAATGCACTTCTATTCCATACAATGTTATTGTTACACCCAATCTTCTCTAAGTGCAAAAGATGTTGGTATATATATATATAACTCATGTATAGATGTTCAATTTGATTGTTCAATTGCATTGTTCAATTGGATTGTTCAATTTTATTGTTCAACTACATTGTTCAATTTGATTGTCATTTAACTCATGTACAAATGTTGGTATATATATGTTTATTTAAGGAGTTATTTGTTTCAGTCTTTTAGACATGTTGGTATACTTGGTTGAAACTTGTAAATTTTTTTCTTGTTCAATATTCTTCAATGGTGCACAATTTCAATTCATTATTGGCTTGGTGATGGTGAATTTCAATTCAAAGGTAAACACTTTACTTACTATACTTTCTCATTATAAGTTAAACATTGCTACATGTCTTTGATTAATGCCTCCTTTCATTTATTTTTGTAGGATTGAGTTGGATAAATTCACCATATCATTGGCCATCTCCAATTCATAGAGCTAATATTTTTAACCTCACTAAGGTTGTGCCATTGTCTCATGTCACTTGTTGCTTCTTTCTTCTTATTACTTATTTTATTTTTTATGGGTGTGTTGTGTTACTTAAGTTGAAGGTTATTACTTTTTTTGTTGCCGATTTTTAACATAATGTTTAAAGTGTTTTTGTGGTTATGCATAGTTCAAAGGTTCTCTTACATTCTAGGTGCATCCACAATGTGCTCCATGATGTATATGAAATCTAGCGTGTTTATGAACATTTCCAATGTTTGTGTTCATAAACACACTCAATTTGTCAGGGAAAAACATGGTTCTCTCCATGCATCATTATCACTTTAATGGGTTTAATATTTTCATTTAATTTCTATCTATACATATATAACTTCTACCCATCTAAACAAGAGCATTTGAATCACTGTACCAAAACAAAATAAGTTCAACCGACTTATGTATGTCATGAACAGGTTGGTCTTATTCAATTGAAAGCAGGGGTATGGATTAAGAATTGAACTAAAATTAAATTATTGTGGTTAACAAAATAACATTCATATAGACTACAATTTGACTAAAATTTACATTGCAAAAATTAAATTATTGTGGTTAACAAAATAACATCGTAAAACAATCACATTGATAAATAGTTTTAGTTCAAATATAATAATGATAGAGTTGCAACACACTGAAATTGGCATTCCCAACTGCAACAAAAAAAAACTAAAATATAAGGGACTGTTATAGTTGGTCCCTCCCAACCATAGTCGAATGCTCTAAGAAAAGAATCTAGAAATGTGTTCTCATCTCTTGTTGTTGCATTTAGAATTTCCATAAAATGATTTGCATTTGCATCTATCAATTGTGTGCAACTTACATTTGAAGGGGTTACTGGTGAAGAATTCATTCCAATTGGAAATTGAGTGTAGCTTACTTGAGATGGGTTGGGACTCAAACACACATCACCTGCAGTAAAGTGAGGAATGTTATAATTCATTATTTCTCAAAAAAAATAGTGATTTCAAATAAGGGGGTTGCAGGACTACTTAATCATCTATCTCGTAACAATGCTCTATGGGAAACATCAATCTATTTTTCCTTCTTGTCTTGTTCTTTTTGAACTGTATCTTGCTCCTTCTTCTACTCTCTTTCCTTTCTTTGCAACTATTTCAGTTGCTCTCTTTCTTTGCTCTCAATTTTCTTTGTTCCTTTAGCTCCAAGGCCACAATCTGTGCTTCCTTTTTGTCCTCAGCTTGTTGTTTCTTTTTTATTTTTAATTCCTCAAGTTCTTTTTTTTCTTTGATCTTGGTCCATTATGAGAGTCATGTAACTATTAGCAGTCAACAAGGGTGATCCCACAATACTGGTTTACAATTTTTGGCTAAACTGGACATTGAAATAATTTTTTCTAACTAAATCTTCACTTTCAGGCACCTATAGCAGCTAAACCGTGAGGAATTTGAAGATGATGCAAACTAGATTTTCGTGAAATTTTATCTATAGATTCTAAATATATTTTTTCCAAAATTTTTGGAATCAAATTGCACTTCTTTTTCCATCTCCTTCGAAAACTAGTTTTTTTTAGAAAACAACATTTTAAAGGATTGACGCTCACCGTATAATGCATAATTTTTTTCCATGAAGGATAAAATTCTAATTATTTTGAATTTAGATTTGTAACTCTGATATCTAGTGCTTCCACTTGGTTAGATAGTTTTTTATTGAATATTGTTTCTTTAGTCAAGTTTTGAAGTCAAAACAATTACAATTCAAACATAGCGGACCATATAACACGTAACTTTTTTTATGTATCAAAATTCATTTTTTTTTTGTGGGATCAAGGACTTCAATATCTAGTGCACTCATATTTTTCAAATTTTTTTCATAATCTGCTATTTTTCCACATGTGTAGAATAGAGAGCTTGATTTCTAGTGAAAAACCTATGTTTATTAAAACTAAAAAAAAAATACATAATTAAACCAAAACATATTAAAATTATAGTCGTTGGATAGCTCATTCCGAGGACTACCTAATTTTAGTTGGGTTTGTGAAGTCTCCTCCATTTTCATCCTCCACCCTAGCTTCAAAACACAAAATTCTAGACTTTTTTGATGCGAGAAGATGACAAGGTGGGAATTAGGGGGTTCGAGCAAACCCCTAGGGGTTCACTCGAACTAGGGTTCATTCGAACCCCCTCTCAATTTTTTTTTTCTTTTTCTTTTTTGGCAAGAATGGGGTCCGCCTTGTATTTAACTAGTTTGCACGAACCATGGTTCATTCGAACCCTTTTTTGGTTCGCTCGAACTAAAGGGTTCATTCAAACCCCAAAAACTATTTTTTTTGTATGGGGTCATTTTTTACCACTTTTCCTTCCTCACTCAAATTTTAAACCAATTTTGTGGGTTTACCCAAAACTAAGACTATCGACTCACTCGAAGAGCCCCACCAATAAAATTTCTCATTCTTGCATTTACTGTGTGAACTTGTAGCTTAAGGAAATTACTAATTCTCAAACAATTTTGGGTGTCAATTGTTTCATTGACTTGGGAGTCAGTGAACTCCTTGTCCATTGTACCTTGAATTTTGTGGCTGCCATCTACATAGTAATGCACTATTTTGTCTAGAGGTGTGGCAGTTGGAGATTGGAATGTAAAATTCCCCATGTCTTCTTGTTTGAGCTGGTTGTCCATGTCCTAAAACTGTTGCTTTGCACCTTCCATCACTTGAATATTCATTTCATTATGCAATGTTTGTGACACTTCATTTGTTGAAACAACAAGTCCCGAAAGACTAAGGATGTTTTGCACTGCAAAAGCATCCTCTGTGTCATCGATCTCATACATGTCGTTGGGATGCATGTTTCCCATAAGTGCATTAGAATTAAGGGGCCATATCCAGGTCCTTTTAAAGACAACTTTTATGTTCAATGGTGTTAATTCTCTTCTCATTGCCTTGCTGCCTAACTCCCCCAATTATGCCCTTTTGATATCAATATTCGAGACTCTAGTGAGAAATGTAGCTCGTTCTAATTTGAAATATGCATTGAATGGTGCAAACACACTAACATCCAAAGGTTATATCACATGAGAAGTATGAGAAAGGAGTGTAAGGAGGTCAATTCCTAAACTCCTTTCCTCCATGATAGTTGATAGTACAACATGACTTCCATGGCCATTGGTGACACCCTCCCTAGAACCGAGAGACAAAAATGTTTCATCCAGTTGAAAAAAATCTCCTTTGTCATCCAAGCATGTGCTTGGGTTTCCATACATGCTAGTGGTTCACAATTAACAATGTAATTCTCTATCTCTATATTTCCCTTGAATAAATAGAAACTAGGTAGTGTTTTGGCCAATTGCATTAACACAATAGAGAATTGTTATCCATTCTCAGCTTTTTGGAATTATGAATGAGACATTCCTACCTATTACCTCGTCATGCCAACACCCTCTTTGTTCCATTTCTTCTTGCTTGAATCCATGTTTCATCACAATTCCATATTTTGTCTAGACCATATGGTTACTTTCATATGCTATTGTCAATGTTTTGTAAAATTTAGCTACTATCGGGGGTCTTAGTCTTACTACCCTATCTTTTTCAAGACCTTTAGCTTTTCGCAAGGTTAATTCTATATGGCACCTCTTGAATCTAGTCCACCATGATTTTCCAGGTAGCCCCTCTGTGAAATGGTTGGGTCTAGTTTGGAAAATTTGAGCAACCTCTTGCTTGAGATTAATAATCTCAAGCTTGTGAACAACATCTACCATATCTGTTCAACAATTTTCAATCAAACCCTAGTCCTTTGTTGTCAAGACTATTGGAGGACCCTTCTTTAAAGTAGTTGTGAGGTCGCCTAACCAATTGCTTAACGTAGTAGCTGGGATTTTTCATTTCTTGGCAGTAGCTCTCGTCGACATCCCATTAGTTTGAACAACCTCTAGGGCCTTGTCCAAGTCTTTTGATGACCATTCCCTTTCTTTTGATGCTCTTTCCTACTTGATTGTAGGTGTAGCAAACTCCAGGACTGCCTCAATAGGTTGAGGAATTTTGTTTGCTTCTACAACCGATTCATGCACATGGGGTGTTGTTACTCTCTTTTTGTGTACATGACTTCATCTTTGCAATCTTGTTTGTTTGATTGGACCTTGTTTTACATTTGGATTGCACCTATAGATATTCAAAAAAGATCTTTGAAACAATGAAAAAAAAACAATTGAACACCATTAAAGTCACAATGATGCATGAACAATTTTCTTTTCTTGAATATGCATGTTGACAATTTGCAATGTAATGCTTGGTATACATGAACAGTTTGTAATGCAATTGTCTTTAATGTGCATGAACAATTTTTTTTTATTGAATATATGCATGTTGATAGTTTTTTTGATTTATTATTTGAATTGAAATGCTTAGAGTACATCAGGTGTAACAATTACATTCTATATATATTGCTAATTGGAAAAACTACATATATATTATACACACACACACTTATATATATATATATATATGTACATATATATATATATGTGTGTGTGTGTGCATCTATACATGTATAGTGCACAATTAGGTTAGTGAGACAAGAATGAACATTGTTTAACCATTTTTCAAATGAAAAACAATGGTATAGGCGTAGTGAGGTAGAAAACCTCAATTGATAGACAAAGGAAGTTTTCTTGAGTGCAGAGCCGAACATAAATGCATTGAAATCCACAAAAAATATAAGTTGAAAGCTTAGATATGGAGTAAAAGGGTAGTGGATGAAAAACATTTAAAGTGCATACATTATTCTTTATATTCTCAGGCATATAGAAAATAAATAAAAAATCCCAAAAATTGAACTGAATTGCCATGACATTCATAGACAATATAAGTTGAAACCCCAAATATTGAGTTATAGGGTAGAGGGTGACAAAAATTTACAGACCATACAACTAATCTATATTCATAGGCATATAGAATAAAATAACCTTGGAATTGAACTAAAATGACTTGAAATTCATAAATAGTGTAAGCTAAAACCCCATGTAATGCTCGTTACATGTTATTGTGACAAACATTGATAACATATACAAACATATTTGCATACCACTTGAGGCATGACGTATATAAATGAAAAAACCAACTGGAAAAGAATGAGTACTACATTTTTTAAAAAAATGCATTGGCATTCATAAATTGTATAAGTTGAAATGCCAGATATTGAGTTATAGGGTAGCTAGTGACAAACATTTACAATGCATACAACTGATCTATATATGCAGGCATATAGAATAAAAAAACCCTGAAATTGTACTGAAATGACTTGACATTCATAAATAGTGTAAGTTGAAACCCTAGGTATTGAGTTACATGTTACTGTGACAAACATTGTCTGTGCATACAAACATAATTGCATTCCAAGGAAAAAAAGAATATAAATGAAAAACCCAACATGCAAAGAATGAGTAATGCATTATTTAACAGAAATACATTGACATTCATAAATAGTAAAAGTTGAAACCCCATATACTGGGTTACAGGGTAGTAGGTGACAAACATTTATAGTGCATACAACTGCTCTATATTCCTAGGCACATAGAATATAAAAAAAAACCCTGAAATTGAACTGAAATGACTTGAAATTCATAAATAGTGTAAGTTGAAACCCTAGATATTGAGTTACAGGTTATTCTGACAAACATTGACATCACATACAACATATTTGCATTATGAGACATAAAGAACATAAATGAAAAACCCAATGTAAATAGAATCAATGCGAAACCCTAGATATTTATATATTTGTGGAAAAATATTCATAGCATACAATAGATTGGCATCTGTAGGAATAAATAATTATTAGCAGTATCTAGAATACCTATAGTTTCATAGGGTGTTGTTACTGCTACCTCTGTTCTTTCTTCATCTTTCTCCAAGAAATTGCAGAACAGAAAATGAAAGTGGGATGTGCTAAATGGAAATTGGAAGAGATTGGGTAATGCATTTTTAAATTTGAAAATCTCTTTATATGTTCAATATTGGTTTTGGTATGGAGTCTTTAATTTCTATCCCTTTTTTTCAAATTTGAAAACTTGATTTGGTGCCTTTAATTGTAGAGTTCGTATGTATTAATGGCGTACAATCCCTTTTTTCTTGAAGGCGATTTTGGTGGTTTTAACACCATTATTTTGGTGGTTGCAGGTGGAAAAATAGGAGAAGGAACCAATAGTAGTGAGCATGGATTTGGCCGATGGGAAACATATGAATGATTGATTTTCCTCTCAGTGTTGTGTTGGTGGGCAAGTGGGATGGGGGTTCGGTTGGATTGGATTTGTTGATGGGATAATCTTGACTTCTAGTTGTTCTTGTGACATCGGATCTATGAAAATATTGGTTGTGATGTAATGCAAGTGTTGATATTTAAGGGGAGTGTGGGTTATACTTGGGACAAATATTCATCGATTATAATATAATTTTGATGGTATAGTGATTCAAGTACTCATGTTCAAGAATTTTTGGGTGAAAATTGTTTTACCATAGCATATTAAGATGCTCTAGTGTGGGGCCCATGTGGGACTACTTCCATCCCCAGTATAGGCCCTCACGCTACTTTGGGCTCTTCTCCCCTAGCGCGGAGGATAAAAATTGCATATGTTATTCATCAAAGACTCTTCTTTCTAAGGTAGAAATTACCACTGTCCTCGACACGATAGTTTACATGTTCTACTTCACTCATTTCTATTCAACTCTGTCTATTCCAAGGAAATGTAGAAACTTCTTGCCATTAAAAAATTGATTCAGTCTCTCCATTTCTCTATTAGTCACTAAGCACTACTAAATCTATCAATTCAAGTTTTAAACTTCAACAAATTTATAAATAATATATTTGCATGGACATGCAAACGATAGATTAAAATATTTCCTTTTCTCAATTTCCACCTTCCTCAGCACGACAGTTTGACATGATCATCTCTGTCTATTCAAAGGAATGTGATACAAATGTAAATCAGAATTTCCACCTTCCTTGGCACAAAAGTCTGATATGTTGTTTCTGCTTCACTCATTTTTTATCATCTACCATTATTGAATCTCACAAGACTTGGACATCACTCCATCTTCAATAGACTACTTAATGGAAATGATATAATTGATTGGAGAAAGATATAGTATTGAATTATTGATAAGACAAGAGTAAACCATGAAATCAATTTGTGAAATAATGTTCATAGTTGATAAAGTGAAATTGATATATTCACAATCTTCTTGGTTATAATAAATTATTTTTTGTCAATAAAACTATTTTGTATCTAGTAAAATTATTATTTTTTGGTCGTGTTTACATTTATTTTGGAATTTAATTATTTTTTTCGTCATGTAACAAGAATGGTTTTGGATTATATTATTTTTACTTCTTCTATGTATTATACAAAACATATCTCGTGTATTTCCTTTTAGGTTAGGGTGCTATTTCCAATTAGCGACCCTTGTTATCTAGATGACTAGGTTTGCTTCTTCAAATGAAATTAAAATTGGCCTTGGTTGCCATTATTTTCCCCTTCCTTGTAAGCCTCAAAAGATAAAGTAGACTTTCGTTGGGATCTTTAATTTTATTTTTGTGCCTTCATTCATGATTGGTTGAGTTGTTAATCTAAGTTCTTTTAGTAAAATATTCACAAGTTTGGGAAAGTAATTTCTGAGTATTACACCCCTAGGTTCATTGTTAAGAAAGTTTTTTTTTTCTTTTCATGTCAAATATGGATTCAAAATTAAGAATTACACCCTTTACTATGATTACTCAAGATTAATCTTATTGAAAACTACATTCAAAATGTAAATATGACAATTGAAGTTATAAAAAATTGGTGAAAGATAGTTCTAAAAGAATATTTAAAAGCTAAAAGGAGATTTATAGGTCATACAACTATATAGTCAAAGGATGGAAGTGCACTGCACAAAAATTCATGTACTATACAATTGGCCATGTATAATGTGCTTGAAGATTTCACAAGGTGTGAACAAAGCATAAAACTAACATAGGGAAACACATTGTATCATATAGGGTTCAAAACACAAAAAAAAAAAATGCTAGCATTGGAAGTAGGTAAATGGCTAAGGCTAGGCTAAAATGATAATTAGTCCTACTACTAATAACCTGTAGAGGAAATGATGAAGAAAGAGGAATGCAAAAACAAAGGGGTGGTGGTACACCAATATTAGAGTGTGATTCTTCCTACTTTTATCACACAAAGAAATAATGAAATGCTAAAGGAGCTTGAACAATCTTCTGCTCTAAAATTATTTGTGAGCTCATGTGAAGGTTAGGTTTGAAAAACACCAAAAGGAAAGGAATGATTCAAGATTAGCTCTACAACAAAAAATAAACACACCACACAAACATACAGTAATAAGGTATTATGCATAACCTAACATAATGGAAAAGAGGCAATGATAGGCAATTTGTATTAATTTACAGACTTGAAGCCTTTTTATAGTGCTGGGGGAGAAGACCTAGTTACCACCCCCCATTGAATTACCACCACCTCCATGGTCACTTAACCCCCCAAAAATTTTTTCACTTCGATCCATTAAAAAAACTTTATTTTATTGAATAACTAATTACAAAAACACCAATAGCCACTCATTAAGTGCTAAAGTGAATGATTTAAGTGGATGTTAAGAGCTAAAATAGCTATAATTGATTGAAATTATAGTGAGCGGCTACTGGGACAGCCCTCTAAAAGGTGACTTTTTGACCTCTGCGCACATATCCAATGCTCCCGCACTCGATCGAATTGCCCAGAAGCTAAAACCTTAGTTATAAGCACTTAACTCATGAGCAAAAAAAACCCATAATTTTTTTTTTCAATTCGATGTACGGATTGAATTCTATAGTTGCGTGAAGTTAGCCCTGGTGGATACTGGGTCTTCTCCCCTAGAGATGAAAAATATGCATAAGTCTCTTGATTAGAGAATATGAGAAGATCTGTACAAAAAAAATAGATATTTCTTTTATACTGAGCATAACGTAAATCTTAACCTTAATCGGTTGTGGAGAATACACAAGAAACAGACGTCCAAAAATTCAAATTCGATTGCAGACATAGAGGGGACATATTTGACGGTGTAAGAATGGCTGTGCATTTATGATTTGATAGATTGAGTGTGAAATCCCTTACGAAATTCGCTACAAAAATGACCATGAACGCTTAAGGTGAAAAACACTTTGTAGGACGCTGAAAGGAGCATGATGGCATGGATTTGATTTGCAGATCATTGAAGAGCATTGAAGGAATCATGAAAGAGATGTGGGATTGAGCAAATGTAGGTGGGAGTGATTAAGGCATTTAATTTTGAGCATTGTAGGAAAAACATGACATTCGCATGAAAATATGATACTACATTAGTTTCTTTCCTAGATTTAAATATCAGTCATTGATCTACATTTGGGAGTTTGAATTTGGGCCATGGATTGCTTCCAAAAGAGGCATTAAGTTTGGAACATTGATCTAGTTTGCCTGTATGATCAGATGACAGACCCATCGTCACATCTTGGAGGGTTTGGAAAAGTCAAAACTATGATAACATGTAATATTGACACATGTCCTCTTTAGTAGGAAACTTAAGTGATCAAATATGCACATGAAGAAAATAATTTTTGGTTTCCAAGGAGGAGAGTTTGGTCAATTGATGAGGCAAGATATATAATTTATAATTAAGTGGATAGAATGGGGTGGGCAAGTCACTGGGTAAGTTCATATGGAAATACCTACAAGGCCGAACCATTTGAAATATATAATTGCGGTTGTGGGGAAAAGAATAGGGTAGAAGTACAAAGTTATATCACACTTTTATAAAGGAAATAACCAACACTGATCCAACTTTTAAACTTGAATCACTAAAAAGTGGTATAGGGGAAAAGGGCCCATAGTGGAGCACCCTAACTTCACATTCCTCAATATCCTATGTGAAAATTTCAAATCACTCCCAATTTTGTACAACAGTTTATTTGGCAACTCACATGTTTCTATATTTCGTTTTAGGGTCACATCATCAAATGTGATGCCACATCAACATGTTTTTTGTTGAGATATCCTAAAAGGACCAATAAAAAAGTGAGACTGATAGTGGTGCACTAAGTCATGTTTTATAGGTGAATTGATGTGGCATCACATGATTTGTCAGTTTGTGTATTTTGTAACACCCCGCCACGCAACCCTAGAGGAAGTTGCAATTAACTACTCAAACGCACAATTTTTATTTTTATTTTAATTGCAAATAACATGCAAGTTCACTTCCCATTGCCAACAACCTCTAAGGTTACAAGACTGAGATTACATTAAAACCCAAACAAGAAACATGAATTGAAACCATAACATTTAATTACTTAAAAAATTAATAACACATACATTCCATACATGATAAATTACATCAAAGATTAAGAAATACCACATGATTTCAAATAACAATCATTTAACAATAAGATTACAACCCTCATTCCCCGAATGAGGTAAATCCAATAAGCATGGTCACATAATACAACTTTCCACCTCGATAACAAATGAGGGGTAATAAATTACAAGATTCAACTGAAATGAATAAAGCATGAAATGAAATTCGATCCCACGAGCTCTCCAACTGGAAATCTCATCCACACGAACAAGAACAAAACCCAACGGATTAAGGTGCACGTTCCACCCAACCATATGGTACCCAAAGGACCAACCCCCGTGCTAGGAGATAGTAACAAGCTTCCAAGGAAAAACCTACAACCTCTAGACATAGGCAGAACAATACTAAACCAAACAAGTACAAACTCACAAAATGGTTACAATGCTTCCAGATAACAATGATCATTTATGTAGTACAACTAACTTTTGGTTGACATAGAGAGAGTGTCACACATCATTTGCTATGAGTTACCCTAGCTCAACCTTCCTAGGCTACCAGACCCCCATTTTGGGTTACCCTGGCTTGCCTCTACTAGCTGCCAGACCCCCATACAAACTGTGCTTCTTGTCTCATCTCAAGCCTTAATAAGTGTATGAGTCATGAGAGAGGCATTCATTACCTTAATTGGTCTAAATTTTTTTCATTAATTCTTTTTAAGTTATCACTTACTTAAACCCTAAGTGAGTTACCTTGGCGCCCCTCTGTGTGTTGGACCCCCACATAGAGCCACTCTCCTATCGACAACATACCAAACAAAACCAATCACCAAGGGTGCCAAAGTGCATAAAAACTAGATAAACAATCACTCCAACTCTAGGAGGCAACATATAATGAAACTCGCTCCAAACAATTGGAGGCAACAAAACACATAATCCACTCCTTCCAAAGGAGGCATAGACCACATAAACTACTCCTAATCCAAAGGAGACACAAATCACATAATCCACTCCTAATCCAAAGGAGGCACAAACCATCCCCGTTTGTGAAAATCAGGTAAAACAACAGGATACAACTATACACACTACCCAAGGCAATACAAAGGTTGACTAACATAATACAACATACCCAAATAGTTAAACCCCTTTTGGAAGACTTAACAACCCTTCTAATCAAATTCCCCAAAGTGAAAAATAGAAGAAGTGTACATTCAAGAAGGGCAATCAAACAGGAATTAAATCTATATTTGGATTTCTTAAATCCACTTCCTTCATTAACATTCAGTAATTTATTGCCTTAATAAAACTGATTTAATAACGTCTCTCTCAGACAAAAGATGAAATTTAAACCAAATATTTAATTCCCTAATAGCTTTTAAATAATAACAAAATAAATATTTACTTCTTCAATTTAAACATATCATTTTAAAATAACTATTTCTCCTTCGCAAAATAAATCAATTTAAAATCCATTAATCTCGTTATTAAAACATATTACTTTTTAAATCCAATATTCGTCATTTCAAAAAAAAATATTATCTTAAAAATAAAACCATTAATTTGTCTATTGCATATTGATTTAAAATTTCCCCCAATTACATAAAAGACACACCATTATTTTAATCATCCATTTTAATATATATTTTAAACTTATATTCCCAACTATATATATATATATATATATATTAATATTTTAGTATTATAAAATATAATATAAAATATTATAAAATATAATATATAAAATATTATATATATTTTTATTGATAATATATATTTATATTTTAATATTATAAAATATAGTATAAAATATTATTTATAAATATTTTAATATTATAAAATATTATATATAAAAAAATGAAATGAAAAAAAAAACCCCTCGCATTTTCCCTCAGGCCACGTGCCACACATTAGGGTTGGGGCGGCTAGGTTTAACCATAGCCAAACCCCAATAGGGGCCGACTATGTTTAAACACAACCATCCCATTGGTGGTGGTGGCGGCAGCGGTAGGAGCAAGGGGCGCACACTAGGCGCAACTCCCCCCACTTGCCTCCCATGAGGGAACGGTGGGATGAGCCCCCAACAACCCCAAATAAAATTTCGGTTTTAAATTTTCTTATATAAAAATTTACCAGAACATAAAAAAACCTTACGGATTTTTTTATCCGCCAAAAGATAGGGGTATATATATATATTTTTTTATTCCCTTATAAAACTCAAAATACAAGATAAATGTATGTATATATCAATATATACATATGTATATATATTTAAAAATCCACAAAAGGAATTTGCATGATTAATTGAAGAACTAAAACTTAAATGCTCATTTACAATCAAGAACACCATTTTTTCTTCTTCTTGAGGAAACCATTTAAAACAGAGGTTCCAAAGTTGTTGAATAAATTTGAACATGGGTTTATTTTTCCACAAGAATCATTTTGAGTTTCCAAGCAAGGATTTTGCAAACAACATATCCAAATACATGAATCTTTTCAAATTCAAAAACAATTTAAATAACATGAACCTAGTAGTCCAGAGCTTGAGAAGATGTCAGATGGTGCATAGGTTCTCCCTCTGATTCCAACTCCTACCCAGCAATTCCACAAAGTTTTTCCACAATTCCAATCTAAAACCAACAAAACAGTTATCCCCTTCTTTCTTTCAATTTTTCATCCCCCCCAAAAACTCCATGAAAATCCAAATAATAAGGAAAAAAAAAAAAATCCCAAAACATCTATTCAACCACCATAATCAATTTTTGAAAGACAAAATAGTAAATATCTCAATCTTTGCATTGAAAATTTTCAAAAAATGAAATTTAAAACTTTTTTTTTAATTTCAATTTTTCTTTTTCTTTTTTTTCTAATTTTCCAATTTCAAACCAAAATATCAATTAATTCCAAAATGAATAACTTAATACAATTCAACACAATTAATTTAATTAATGAATAAAATAAATCTAATTGAAGATTAAATTATTTTATTAATTAAATTAAATTAATTAACTAATTAAATAATATCTTCTAACATAAAACCAGATAAATTTTATAAACAACTTAAATACATAAAGCCATTTATTTACCTCTTTCAACTTGCAATTAAATAAAATCAAAGAGAACTAGGACAACATTAAAGCAACCAAACTCGACTTAAAACCGACGACATACTATGACCAGGATGATGGGTTGACACGAAAAACCTAGCTACTATCTCCCAATCAGTTGTCGTTGGTAGTGGACACAGTCAAACCTGTGGAACCAGGTGGAGTCAATGTCCTATACCTGTAAACCTGTGAACAAAGAGTATATCGAACATTCATATATATAACATACTAAAACACACCATGAAGTGGAAATCTCAGAATCGTAGGGTGCTCGCAAGCGAGTGGTACAATCCCGTTCCCTTCACCAATACAAAATTACTAACGAATCTAACACCAATAATATACTCAAAAGCATAAAACATCATCAATTCAAATATTTGCTAAGCTAATTCAAAGCATGCCATAATGATAACATCAAAATAAAATACCATCACATCAGAACTGATGAAAGTAAAGCATCATTAATCAACAGATAAGCATATATCAATATTAACCACTATGCTAATCGAAAGCATAGCATGAAACATAACACCCACATAGTGCATCATCTCAACGCAGAAAAAACATCCACATCGCTCTAAAGCCAGCGATCATACAACGATAACAAAAATAAAGGTCTATCAATGTAAAGGTACAGTCTAACAACATAAACAAATCTAAACCCATAATAGCAACGATCGGAGGGACACTACATATTTTATGGATAAAAAGTGTTTTGCAATTGGATGTTAAGGTACTCCACTATGGGGCCCACTAAGGACTAATTATATCCTCGTGCTATTGGACCCTACTCCACTATGGGCCCCTCTCCCCTATATGTTTTAAAATTTGAAATTATGTAAACTAATAAAATGTGTATTTTTTAGTATATTTTATATTTATGTTTTTTCAAAAAAAAAATTTATTTGAATATAGTTTTTTATAGAAATTAACACAATAATTTAGTTGCTAATAAAATTTTGAAAAATGAAGTTACATGAGAGATTGATCTTTATATAGTAATTTTTTATTTTTTTTCTGTCAAATTTTGTGTGTCTATTTATAACTTGAAACTTTAGTGCATGGATATATTTTTTTTCCAATTTTGATAAATGTATATTTTTAAATAAATATTAAAATGTGTGTGTATTAAAACATAGTTGTTTCCATTTGATCAACTTTCATATTAACTATTTAACTATTTATCTAAAATATAAAATGAATTATACCATCTTGATATAGATTCTTTTATCTAGTGCATCATATTTTTCTCAAATTTTTTAATAAGTTTTAGTATTTTTCTTGACATGGTAATCAACCTAATATTTTTGTTGAAAGATCAAGTTTTTCAAATAGTTTTATGTTTTTGGTAAATTGGCCTCAAAATGGTGCTACATATGCATTTAGCCAACAATTTTAGTTGGAAAATGTGTGGAGATATCTAACTTAGCTATAATGAATCTTACTAGATCATATGTTTGACCAAAATTATTTTTTAGTTAGAATACTTCAATTCACTTGTGTCGATAAGTTGGCTGAAACTGTGACACAACTTTGTATTTTTACCCAATAGTATGTGGAAATGGAAATGCAGAAGGGTCCAAATGAACTAGATGAAGTAATTCAAATGGGGGAAATTTAGATAATAAAGTCTACAAAGAGACCTAACTAGGTTGGGTAGAAACTCAACTTCCATAAGAACCTATGGGAATATTGTTGACATTTGCACTTATTGAAAGATATCTAATTCACTTAAAAATCCCTGCAAGACCAAATGCACTTGAAAATTCCACAAACATTTAGCTTGCATGATTTTAGCCTCCATTGACCTTGTGAAAAAGACACTGACATTGGAACCTTTAACTTCAACCTGCTTAGATGGAAAATCCCATAAATTCAATAGACCAAAAAATCCTTGCAAACTAACCACTTGCGAGACTTTGACCTTTAAGTGGATCCATATATGAAGATGACCTTCAACCTCCTAAAAATCATACTTAGTTTCTTTTTCACATTTTATTTTGTGGGGAAACAAAGCAGAACTACACCAAAGTAGGGAAATCCAACTAAATTAGAACAAAACTAGCCAAATTGAGGGTCCAAATGATCGATGGGTTCCTTCAATTTCAACACATTCAAATTTTTATGATTTTACCTTTGTGAGGGGCTAATACCAAAATGTATTACTATGAAAAAAGACAAGTGAACCAAATCTTTTGGGAGAAAGTGATTGAACCGGATTGGGTAAAAAATCTTGCACATGCATAACTTTTTACCCTTAGAGAATTTTGCAAAACTTTGAAAGAAAGTCAAGGGACTTATTTTTAGTTCTCTATGAATTGGTGCTAGGAATATTATAAAATTATCACTTGTGATTGAGTTTATTAGATCAATTATTAATAGAGGATTCAGGCAAGGGTGGAAAAATTCCAATATTTCTAGTGAGTTCTATGTGATTCTTGCTTGCTAAGCATAGAAGAACTAGTGGCCTTAAACTATTCATTGGGCATAAAGTAAAAAATGACAACAAAAAGTGATGTAATCTCAATCAAACATAAATGGAACACATGTGCAAAATAACTTGGAGGAAAGTGGCAAATTTAAATCTTGCATTCCCATAAGGAGAATACAAAGTGTGCACGACGGCACTTCTTTGAAAGAAAAACTTAACATAATATGATATAAGGTTGAAACAAATCCTTAGAGATAAGAATTGAGGTATATCGGGCATTCACAATGATATGAAGAGTCTTAACATTCAACTTGGAAATATATAATGCATTAGATTCCTTCCATTTGGTGATAATGTATGAACCATTACAAATGGTATCACATTTTGAGTTTCTTCTAGATTTGGCCCTATCTCTATCCCACTTTAGAGCCAAGTCTTCTTCATGGAAAGATCTAAAATTATCATTTTTATCGAAGGTTGTCTTGAATTGGGCTTGATTTGATTCAAGTGTTTGCATGACCTTATTTATGATTTATTCTAACTTCATTAGCTCAACAAACCTAACTATCATGACATCATTTTCTATCAGTTCCAATTACTATGTGATAATTCAGGAGATGACAACTCTAGAGATAGTTGAAACCATGATTTCGTTCCATAAATTGACATGAAAAGGGAATTTCCAATATCTGTCTTGGGAGTAATCCTATTGGTCCAAAGGGATATATTTAGTTTTATGTTCCATGATTTTTGATTGTCTTTAATGTCTCTTTTGATAATTCTAATCAAGTTCTTGTTGGTAGACTCAACTAAGCCATTACCATGAGAGTAATAGTTTGATGATTTATTTATGTATATTCCATGCTTAATTTCCCAAGCACTGATTTAGGCACTAAAAACACCTTGGAATTATCAGAGATGATAGTGGAAGGGGCACTTAACCTACTCACAATTCCATTAAGGAATTCCAATATTGAAGCTTCAGTCACACCCTTCATTGCAACTACCTTTGTCCACTTGGTGAAATAATACATGTAGCTATCAAGATCCACTTTTGAATGGTAATGGGTGGTGGATTTATCTAACCAATTAAGTCTAAACCCCATTGTGTGAATGATTGGTCTTCTTGAATAAGGTGGAGAGGAAGAACAACTAATCTCCACTTTCTAGTAAAGAAAACACAATTCTTACAATTATTCACCCACTTGTAAGCATAATTGAATAGGGTTGGCCAATAATATACAATCCTCTCTACCTTAATAGAAATGGTCCCAATAGAGAAATGGCCACTTGAGAATTCATCATAAAATTATTTTAGCATGTACTACTAACCTGATTTTGTCTAATACATCTCAATAGTATCCCATTGGAATTATTTTTGAAGAGTATGTTATCCACTAGGACATATGTGATGAACTATAATATAAAGTGTCTTCTTTGAGCTTTGTCCAAACTTGGAACCTATATTCATTCTTGGAGGAAAGTAGTCATGTTATTCATCTAGTAGTTTTGAGAGTCCATGTCTGTTGGCTTATCATCTTGTAAGATAAGGGAAAAATTTGTAGGAGACTCAGATGATGAGGTCAACTATTCATAGAGCCCTTTGCCTCTTACCAGTTTGGTGATATTAATATCTATGTCATACTCCATGAGCTTAGTGATCCTATTAGCTCTTTTCTCATTGATGTATTGACTCAATAGAAACACTTTGATGCTGACATGGGGAACCATCAATTGGGTACTATTGTTGGAAAACATGTGTCTAAATTTCTTCAATGTTATCATAATGAGGACGCGCTTTTCCACATAGTTGTATTTGAGCTCACAGTTCTTTTTTCCTTCATTGAAGAAGGAAGTGGGTTGCTCAATATTATCATTGTTCAACGGTGTCAAGATAATTGATATGCTTACTTCTCCTCTGAAGGTATAAAGGATGAAACCTTTGTCATAATTTTTATTTAATAAGAGTATGATCTTGAGCAATTGCTTGTTTAATGGCCTCAAAATTATCTTTTCCCTCTTTATTCCATCTAAAGACCATACTTTCATTTAGCATAGAGGTGAGAGGATTTACTAAGGTTGCAAGGTTGGGAATGAATTGAATATCACAAATTTAATTATCCCAAGGAAGCTCTACAATCCCTATATGTGTTAGGAGTCTCCCCTATGATTGAGGTTATGTTGAACTCAAGTGCTAGCCTAGCTCCATGTTGTGCCAATTGCATGAAGTACCCATTGGGGTCTTCTAATACAATTTCATCAATGAATCTCAAGATCCTTGGTTCTTGAGACACATTTTTGATTTCCTCAGGCATGAGCCCTTGGTTTACCTCTTTCAAAGTGTAACTGTCAAAAGGGGGAATATTTTTAATTTTGTGAGTTTGTTTGACCATTAGGATTTTCACCAAAGTTCATTTCACTAGTTGGGTTGCACATCAGATTATATGACAATTCCATCTCTTTTCTTTTGATTTGTGATCATGTGACAACCATAAAAAGTGATGATGTTTTGACTGTCTTTTTCTAGATTTTGACTTTTTGGTTTTTGTAAATTTTTGTATGAATGCAACTAAAATGAATCTACTCTATTTTTTCGGTACTTTTTTATTTTTGAACTTTTTTGAAAGGTACAAGACTAAAAGAAAAACTATGATTTTTTCGCTAAATGTAAAGACCTTTGATACCTTTGACTTTGGATCATAAAAGATGATTGCCTTAACACAAATTTCAATTTTAGACTAACATAACCCAATGAAAAAAATCCTAAACCTCCAGAAAAAGTCAATTTTCAACTAGACTAGTGAGTTGAGAAACCTACTTTTGTTGGTGAGGGCATTCTTGTAGATGATGTCTTGATAATTTCCAAGTGATGACCCTAGACTTTTGACTTCTAAACTTGTTTTCAATTTCCATATTTCAATATTTTCAAGAAAAGATTGTAAGGACTTGTGAGATGATGCTAAAATCATATGATGTTTTAACCTAGGAAAGGTAAAAATTTACTAAAATAGAGGAAAAAGTGACTAATTCAATTTTTGGCATTTGCGTAAATGAGATCAGGTTTATGCAGCCTCTGGAAATAAACTATGTTTTATTTGTCAAACATATGTGACAGATAAATCCACAAATATGGTGTAGAAGATGTCAATTATAGTGTAGTATGAGATAAGTGCGTTGTAGAACCTATCAAATACATTGCACACATATGTGTTTCTGTTTGTTTGTTAAGGCAGGATTTCAACTGACAGAGAGATGTGATGTTTTAATAGATGAATGCATTGTAGTCAGTAATGGATGCGTCACATTGTTTCTACGGTGCAGATACAGAGTTGTGACACACAGGCTAACAAATGCAATGCACAAGTGTTTTAAAAAAGAACCCTAGTCGTGTTTAATTTTTTGATTTTAGATGTGATTCATTTTAAGAAAATATAGAAAAAAATATTTGATAAGTTATTAGTTGTGATTTTTTATGGTTTGTGTCAATGATAAATCCTTAAGGATGTTTTTTTATATTGGTACAACAACAAGACTCAAAAACATTCAAAACTTAACTTAGTAGTAGAATGGGTGTATAAATTTAAGTAGGCCCACCTCCCATTTAAGGGGTAAATACTTCGAAAGATTGGGTAGTGAAATAATTGAGATAATTGTTTTCAAAACCTTCTCTATATGAAGGAATATAGTAAACATCCAGTGACATCTAGGGTTGTCCACATATTCCATGGGAACACCTTCTTTTGCTTCCTAAGAGGCTATTGCTAGCAACCCAACAAGATCTATCTCAACCTAAGAAAGTACATGGTGAGTAGCTTTAGGGTACGATCTTCATACCTTGCACCACTTTACAATATTATGTTAAAAAGTATTCTAAGGCCTCTACAACAAAGGTTTTTAGTGGGTAGACCTCTGTGAACATCATTGACCTCTTAGATGCCTCTTTAGAGTCTGAGAAACTGTAAGCCCCTAGTGAAAGTTTGAAGCACTACATTTACAGATCAAACTACCAAATTCACTGTCATCCAATTTCTATAGCACACTAAAAAATGTCACTTGAGGTCGATCCCTTGGATTATGTATGAGGATGTATCAAAAGGTAGGCCTTCTACTTAAAAAAAGTGGAAAGTTTATATGTTATAATTTCTCATCACCTAGGATCACACGAAGTGCGTAAGGGGAGAGGATAATTTACAAAAACAATACTTTTCATACCAAGACTGATGTGTGCATGTGCACCAAATATGGTAAACACTAGTTCATTTTAATTACACCAAAGGAAATGTTCAATTTGTATGTTAATTTTAGTGCACCAAGTGAAATATTGCATGTTCAATCACACTATTAATTTTAAATCCAGATTACAAAGTGAGGATTATAATGTTCTTTATAAGAGAACTAAAACAAAATCTTTGAGATTGTATTCATTTTATGCACTAAAACCAAATGTTTTGAGATCATGTTCATTTTAGGCACTAAAAATAAATATGTGAGATCATGTTCATTTTAAGCACTAAAAATAAATATGTGAGATCATGTTCATTTTAAGCACTAAAAAGAAATGTTCAAGATAATTTGAGAGATTGCCACAAGTTGGAAACATAAAGATTAGTAATACAAAAAACCTTATCCTACTAAAAATTGGAAAATAGCAAAGTATAAATCAACATTTTACCTTTCTTTTTGTAATTTAGTCACTTGTAGTGCAAGGTTTGACAAATGCGGTGTGTAACAACCCCCGTGTTCACATTTTTTGTTTGTATTTCCTTGATGGATTCTGACAATTGTATATTTTGTATTTTCACTATTCATCCTATCATTATTCTATATTGGCACCCGTGAGGTGTAATTTCGAGACTATTATGCTATTGACATGATTAATGTTTATGCTAGATTTCATGCTTACATGATTAGATGTTATTGTTAATTTTGTATGATTATGGATAGGAAAGGGATGATGTCGTAACACTCATATCCGAGAGGCTTACGATATCATGACCCTCTTCTTGATAATTGATGTTGCTTCGGCTATATGATATATGTATATGCACATGTACTTTGACATGTGATCGATGTGATGCAGGTATTGGGTATCGACTCCGCCTAGATTCATAGGCTTGAGCGTACTCTCATTCACCGATGGTGGTTACTGGAGATAGTCAAAGGCCAAACATTCCCTAGCCTAGCCCACTGTACCCTATTAGTGCAGTGTTTTCGTGATGTGTGTTTACCCTCTGGTTACCTAATGGTAATGACTAGATTTCCTTCTAGTCTTATGAATTTTTCCAGTATTACTTGTTGAGGTATTTTTCGTTATGAGGTTAATATCAGTTTTATGGTGATTTAATGATTCCTTTTTTAGATTTCAATGTGGTTCATTATTGGTCCTATGGTGATTTAAGGATTTAAATTATTATTTTTATGTGTAATAGAGAATGTTATATATTTAGTGATTTTAATAATTTGATTTGGAGAGCTTTAATAGTTTATTTAATTAAATTTTTTATTTCATGGGTATGTGTAGGATCATCATGGAAAAAACAGGCCCTTAAGTGGCAACAAATTAAGAAAAATCAGAGTTAGGCAACTTGACATAAAAATTTGAATAAGTTATCTATATTATTACAAAAATATGTAAGAATATAATTTGTAGAAAATTGAATGTAGTTTCTGCACTACTAGGTTTGTAAAAACAAAAAATTAATCTATTTGGAGAAAATTTGAAATTTCAATGCAGTGGTACTTAAATTTCAGAAAAAATAAGTAGGTGTCTTTCCGACCACCCTAACCACAAAAAATGATAATATTTTTTTATAAGATTTTAGATATAAGTAGAGGACTCATGCCCTGATGTGATGCATATTTTTTGTAATTTTTTTCCAAGTAAATAATTAATTATGAATTTTTTATGAATTTTTTTAAAATATAAAATCGTGACAGTTCCGACCACCTAACTTGGTCAAAACTTCATTAACTTTGAAATTTTATTTTTAATCCTATAGTATGTGATGCAGAATGTGACACATGTTTCAAATTCAAAAAATGTGATACCATGTGAAAGCTATAAATGTTTTTCAATCAGCCTATAAATTAGGACTTTATTCGTAATTTGAATAGAAAATGAATAATAATTTCTTATTAAATTTAAGGTAAAGCATAATTTATATTGGTGAAAAGCTGAAAATCTCCTTTAAAAACCCTTTTCATTTCATCAATTTTAGGTAAAAAAATAGTCATTAGCCACATACCCATCATATTGCCACTTTTTGGCCCATCATGATCCTGCACATACCCTCATATATTGTTTTGATAGTTTATAAAAATGGAAATAAGTTTTGATATTGTATTGATTTAAAGTGTTATTTTAAATGTTATTGTTTTTTTTTTAGGAGTTTAGTTAAAAAGAAAATGGGAAGTTTGGTCGTTCATATTTTTTGAACCATTCTGGGAAGAAAAGAAAACTAAAAAAAAAATGTGACTGGTTTGAGAGAGAGAAACCTCATGGTTGGGAATGAAAGCTTGGTAGTAAGATCTAGTTATATTAGAGGGATTTTGTGGGCAGTGGATCTTGGTGTTTTAGTGAAGAATTGTTGTATTAATACTTTATTTTGGAATCTAGCCATGCCTTGCAAACATAACATTTCTTCATTTCAAGTTTGGGTAGAATTAAAGGTATTCTTTTGTGTATTCCTTGAATTTCTGAGTTAGAAATGTATGTGTGTGTATGAATGTGTTGGGAGTCTTGGCTTCTCTGGGTGTTGTCATAGCATATTGGTTTTGAAATTTCTTTTCAGTCTGGTCATTGCATTTATATTGGGGAAAAATAAAGACTTTTCTAAACTTGTTCTTGAATCTCCTATTTTAAACTCAAATCCAACTGTGGAATTCAACTTCAAACAACATAATCTAAACTGGCTCGATGGAAGATTTAGTTTAAAGTGACTCTCATAGTTTGTATTTTCCAATTGTTAATTTGGGGACAGAAAAAAAATGTTTTTTTAACCTAGCCCTCAAACTCCTATCATAAACTTGAAACAAACTATGAAATTTAGCACCATAATCACCTATCACAAACACAAACTAAAGGTGGATTCCATGTAAAATAACCCATATCTCAAATGGGTCGAAGTCATAATTCAATTTTGGGCACTTTGATTTTTGGGCATAAAATGCCCTGCCAGTGTACCATGTCACCCCATACAATCTTTTTTTTTTTTTTAATTCTCAAATTTCTTGCTGAATTTGTATTTCTAGTGTTTGAAATCAGTATGAATTTTTTTTAATTGCACCTTTTCTTTTTATCTCCAGTTCGGTTTTGGTTTCCTCGTTTCAACCTAGTAAAATTCATTTGTAATTTGGGGCAAAACAAAGCATTTCCTTACCAACTTGAAAACCCATGTCTTAAATTTAATTTTAAAAGTGGCATTCAACTAGAAATGCAAAATTAATAATTGGGTTGTGATCAAATTTCAGATTTGGGCACTTTTTTATTTTGAGCATGTTTATACTGCCGAAACCCTGTCTACATTGTTATTTATTAAGTGTTGTCATTATATGCTTGTGCGCTATTTTAGTGGCATGTCATACTAATACAAGAATTATGTAGGAATCAAGAGGAACATGAATATCTTATTGCAGTACTGGAGTAGTTTTAATGAACCTTAATGATAAAATATGGATTGTTTTAATTATCATTAAAAGTTGGAATTTGTTCTTGCTTGGCTGATTTGAATATTTAAATAGCAGTTTTTACTTGAATTGTTTTAATTTGGTTTTGTATACCTTGTTTGGTTAAATGAGATGGGATTAGGGATAGGTAATTAGATTTTTCTTATGGAGTGGCTCTCTACGGGCCTGGGGCCTGCAAGTGGCTGCCAGGGGAACTAGTAGCAGAGTTATAGTAAACAAGTGATAATTAAATTAAAAAAATGGGGTTAAAAACTAATAAGATAATGAGTCCTCATGCATGGCCTTGAGTGCTTGTAAAGGATAAGGATGCACTCAAGAAGGCCTATCCATCTACAAGAGGTCAAGTTATCCATCTGTGGGGCGTTGATTCGGGCATGGTTGAGTCTCCTCCTCTATATGAGAGGTGTACTTAATTCTATGTGGCACCATCCCTTCGAGCACACATGATGACATTCCATCCGATTTGCACTCTAGTACCTAGTACCTTAGTAGTCGTGAATAACTTACCCGACATGTTATTGGATGACCATCTCCATGTTGTGACATTGGCTTTATGCATTGTATTCCGTGTTCTCTCTGTGACTGATGTGAGTGTTGGCCATATATTACCCTTGCCTTGTTAATTCGATTTGGGCCTTGTGACTACCTTCGAGCATGGTGGGGTGGTCTCTTATGATTCCACATGGTTGGGAGGCATTGCCACCGCCATTAGGGACCAGTGTACAGGTTATTGGAGCACCAGTTGGAGATGTTCTCTCTTGTACTTATTTTATTAGTTGATGTATCTTATTCATGGCTATGCCATTGTACTCATGTATATTCCTTTATGTATATTTTACTCTCTTGAGAGAGAAGATGTAATCATATAATTTAATCATGAGAAGAAATGTGTTATTTTATATTTGGCTTATGTTTTTCTGGTGTTGGTATCAGACTCACTTGTACTATGATGATCATTATGGATTTATGTTTAAAAGTGGAAATGGGTATTAGGAACATTTGAATTAGTGTTTAAAATGAATGTAGTTGTAGCAATGTTTCACTAGAGGTTGAATTAGTCCTCTCCTTTTGGTTGTACATTCGGCCATACTTGGCCATGAATTCTGTCGTTATATCGAATTGACAACTGTTTTATGTGTATGTTATCACTTCATGTTCAAAAAAAGAAATCTTGTCCTCTTTTGGCTCTTACCCTTCTGGGTTACGTAGTAGGATGTTACATCTAGTATTAGAGCTAGGTTCACACACTGGGAGCTCTGGCATACTTGATCCTTCAATGTTATGTTGTATTTGGCATGTGTGGTATGAGCTTGTTATATTGTTTTCCATAGTCTTGTTGTTATGCTTTCATTCCTTAGTATGATGTATAGATCATCCTTGTGATGATCTATTTTGATGTGTTCTTCATTTCCTTTAGGATGCCTCCTAGGGGCAGAGTCAGTGGCAGAGTCAGAGGTAGAGCCACTGTTCCTCATTGTAGCACATGACGTAATTCTGATTAGGGTAATTAGGGTGAGAATTAGGAGGAACAATGTGTTAAGAACCAAACTGAAGGGCTCAGGGTTGCTTAGGTTTTAGCTCTTTTACAATAGATTATGGACTGATTAGGTCCTCATCAGGAGGTATCTCATGAGGAGGAGTCACACCCTTCTCGTCAGGATGGTCAGGATGCTAGAGCTGAGTGTGAGAGTTCTCATAGTCTAGGTCATTTGAGAGTAGATGTTGTGAGGGATAAGTTGGATGGAGACAATATTTATGTAGGTCACATGAGGGATCTCCTTAGAGCTCACTTGCCTAATTTTGATGGTTTTGGTATAGGTATTGAGGTAGAGACTTGGTTGATTGACCTTGATCGATGCTTTGCTATGCATCCTTATAGTAGCGATACTAGAGCTCAATGTGCCATTATGCATCTCAAAGGTTTTGCGTCTACATGGTGGAGAGTAGAGGAGAAAAAGCTTCACCTAGACATTGCTTCCATTTCTCGAGGACTATTCTTAGAGAGGTTTCGTGCACAATTTCTTTCAGACTAATAGTGGTAGAGACGTGTTGATGATTTCCATGGCTTTGTTTGTTGACTATGATGGTAGATCAGTATGAGCACCGCTTCTTTGAGCTTAATAAATATGCTAGCATTTTTTATGACAAGCCGATGTTAGTGCATCATTTCATTAGGGGCTTAAATGCTCGTATCAGTGGTGTTGTCCGTGTGTTTGGGTTGAAGACCTTAGATATCGTAGTGGAGAAGGCAAGGTTGATAGAGGATAATTTGGCTAGAGGATTTGGTGGTCAAACAGGTGTTCAGATTGGTATTGCCCCTCCTTCAAGATTAGTTGCTTGGGGTACACAGTCTCAGGAAACTGGACCGTCTAGATCTCAATCTGCACCTTCTAGATCTGGTCAGTGACAGAGGCATAGGTCTGCTCAATCTCAACAAAGTGGGCAGAGTCCTGGTTCTCTATTTTCTAGAGATCATCCACATCATCATTCTTAGATTAGGTAACAAAGTGGTCTAGCATAGAGTTCTCAAATTACACACCAAAGTTCTAGGGGTGGTGGATCCCAGTAGTCATGTGCACCATTTTCGGGTCGAGGTTTTGGCAGAGGTGTTTGTTTTTCTTGTGGGCAACATGGTCATATAGTTGTTCATTGTCCTTTGAGATTAGTGGCTGGAGGTAGTAAGAGAAAAGCTACTTTGGAGCCTACAATAGGTGATGTTGGTAGATCACATAGAGTTTTTATGGTGGTTGATAAGTGTCGGGTTGAGCTTCAGGGAACTATGGTTGAGTATTCAGGTGTGTTATGTGGGATTACCATATCTATCTTGTTTGATTCAGGAGCTTTAGATTGTTTTATTTCTCCTTCTCTTGTAGAGAATTGTGGACTTGTGGTGGAAAGGAAATATGTTGGTTGGTAGGTTGAGTTAGCTATTGGAGCTAAGGTGGTTGTAGAATCCCTTGTTTGTGGTTGTGTGTTGGATTTGGGCACCTTCACTACCACAATGGATCTCCATGTGTTGCCTTTGGGGTCCTATGGGATTGTTTTAGGCATGGATTGGTTGGAGACCCACCTAGCCAGTATAGATTGTCGGCGTAAGTTGGTTTAGTGTGTAGATGATGTTGGAGAGTGTGTTGAGTTAGTTGGGGTCCAGAGATCCATTTCTCTTCATGTGATTTTGGCTATGCAGTTGAAACGTGCCTTGTGGAAAGGTTGTTAGATGTTCGCTATCTCAGTTAGTGATCTTTCCAAGGGTGAGATTCAAGAGGTATCTCTTGAAGACCATCCTCTTCTTCAAGAGTTTGCAGATGTCTTTTTGAGTGATTTTCCAGGTATGCCACATAAGTGTGACATAGAATTCCATATTGATCTCATCCCTGGAGCAAAGCTTATCTCTAGCGCACCATATCGTATGACTACTTAGGAGTTGAGTGAGTTGTGGTTGCAGTTAGAGGAGTTACTAGAGAAGGGTTTCATTCATCCTAACATATCCCCTTGGGGAGCACCTATCATCTTTCATGAAGAAGAAAGACAGATTTCTTCGCTTGTGCATTGATTATCGCCAGTTGAACAAAGTGATAGTGAAGAATCATTACTTTTTTCCTCAGATAGATGATTTTTTTTATTAGATGAGGGGAGCCAAGGTGTTCTCCAAGATAGATTTGAAGTTAGGATACCATCAAATTTCATTCATGAGGCAAACATTCATTGGACAACATTTCATATATGCTATGGGCATTATGAGTTCACGATTGTCCCTTTTGGGTTGACCAATGCTCCATCAGTTTTCATGAGTTTGATGAATGGGGTGTTTCACACCTATCTTGACTGGATTGGTCTTATGTTCCTTGATGATATTTTTATTTATTCGAGGACTATGGAGGAGCATGAAGGCTATTTGTGACAAGTGTTGCAGTGCTTACGAGATAATCAATTATTCAACAATTTAGCCAAGTGTGAGTTCTTCCAGACTGAGGTGAGATATTTGGGCCATATCATCTCAAGTGAGGGTATCTTAGTGAACCCTTCTAGGATTCAGGCCATTGTGGATTGGCCAACGCCAACGAATGTGGCTTAGGTTTTCAGTTTCATGGAATTGGTAGGTTACTATCACCGATTTGTGAGAGATTTCTCTCGAGTAGCCAATCCTATCACTTCTCTTCAGAGGAAAGGGAAGAAGTTTGTGTGGTTAGATAAGTGTGAATCAACTTTTCAGGCTCTTAAGGAGTAGTTGACTAGTGTGACCTATCATGGTAGTTCCAGATCTTATTGGAAGAGATTTTGTAGTGTGCACCGATGCTTCATTGGAGGGTGTGGGGGCAGTTCTTATGCATAAGGGATGAGTGATTATAGACAAGTGCCATAAGGAAAAGGATCATGAACTGAACTACCCCACCCATAATTTGGAGTTCATGGCTGTCATCCATGCACTTGCGCATTGGAGACATTTCCTCTTGGGACATCAGTTTGAGTTGCATAGTGGTCATCACAGTTTGTAATATATCTTCACTCGGCTAAATTTGAATGCTTGACAGTGCCGTTGGATGAAGTTCCTTTGTGAGTATGATTTTGAGGTTCACTATATCCAAGGTAAGGAGAATGTTATTGCAGATGCTTTAAGCAGGAGGAGACACAAGATCTCAGTTTTGTACCTAAGGGTGGATTTGCGGAGTCATATTTTGGAGTCACTTCCTAGTGATACTTGGTATCAGGAGGTGAGAGCAGAGATTAATTCTGGGAGAGTCCTTGAGGGAAGGTTTGCAGGTTTCTCTCTTGAGCCTAATGGAATTTTGTGACATCTTGGTTGTATTTATGTTTTGGATTTTGGTGATCTTCGTTCCTTGGTTTTGTTGAAGGCCCATCGTGCACCCTATTCAGCTCATTCGGGTGTCACGAAGATGCATGCCAATCTTCGACAGTTATATCATTGGGCAGGTTTGTGGTGAGATATTTCTGATTTTGTGGCTTGGTGTCTTGAGTTCTAGTAGGTGAAGACAAAACATTAGCACCCAATAGGACTATTGCAGCCTCATTCCATCCCTGGATGGAAGTGGGATATGATATCTCTTGATTTCATAAAGAGGCTACCTGTCTTTGCATCGTCATGATTCTATTATGGTTATAGTAGATAATTTGTCCAAGGTGGCACACTTCTCATCCATGAGATCTTCGTACACTGCAACATATGTGGCTCGAGTGTTTATAGAGGATATTGTGTATCTGCATAGTATTCCTCATAGGATCATTTCTGATTGTGATCTGGTGTTCACTTCAGCTTTGTGGACTTCTCTTCAACATGCTTTGGGAGTTCAGCTTAATTTTAGTTCTGCATACCATCGAAATACTGATGGAAAAATGGAGTAGGTTAATCAGGTTTTAGAGGATATGCTTCATATGTACATTATGGATCAATAGTATCGTTGGGAGGACTACTTGTACTTGGTTGAGTTTTCTTATAATAATGGGTACCATAGTTCTCTCAGCATGTCTCCTTTTCAGGCCTTGTATGGTAGGTTGTGTCAGACTTCGTTGAGTTGGGATCACTTAGAGGATTAGGTTCTTTTGGGTTCGGAGGTGCTTCAAGATATGGAGCAGTGGGTAGTGCGGATTAGAGAGCAGTTGGCTATAGCTCAGGATCGACAAAGGAAGTATGTCGATGCTCATAGGTTGGATCGCCACTTCTCGGTGGGTGACTATGTGTTTCTGAGAGTTCGTCTGTAGAAGAGCCCCATCAATTACGAGAAAGGATCGAAGTTGGCACCTCATTTTTTTGGACCTTTTTAGATCCTTGGGAGGATAGGTCCAGTCGCTTATCGCCTTGCATTGCCACCTGGTCTATCGCGCATTCACGATGTTTTCCATGTTTTAGCTCTTAGATAGTATATTCCTAATGTGACCCATGTTCTTGATTGGATTGCTTTGTAGGTCAAGGTAGATAGGTAGCTTTCTTTGGATCCTGTGACGATTCCGCTGAAAGACTGAGACCAGGGTCCACAGGTGCCCCAAATAATGATGATGATTTTGAACAGAGTATTTAATGTTCATTCATCCGACACATTTGAACCCTGGGAGGCACTGAGACTGGCTGATAGTGATTTCATGAGCGGATCAGGCTGGTGGCTGATTGATGTTATCTGATTTCAGGCGACGGGACCGCCCGGCTGATGGCCACCCTGGCACTGTGGCTTGACCTGGAGGACCTCCACAACGTCCGACACCACTGTCCCACTGACACTGCCCACCACCATGACATTGAGAGATTAGTATTTAAATTATCATTTTTATGTGTAATAGAGAATGTTGTATATTTAGTGATTTTAATTAATTGATTTGGAGATCTTTAATAGTTTATTTAATTAAATGTTTTATTTCATATATTGTTTTGATATTTTATAAAAAATGGAAATAATTTTTGATATTGTATTGATTTAAAGTGTTATTTTAAATGTGATTTGTTTTTTTTGAGGAGTTTAGTTAAAAATAAAATCGATAGTTTGGTCATTCATATTTTTTGAACCATTTTGGGAAGGAAAAAACACTAAAAACAAAAAATATTTGATTGGTTTGAGAGAGAGAAACCTCATGATTGGGAATGGAAGATTGGTAGTAAGAATCTGGTTATATTAGAGGTATTTTGTGGCCAGTGGATCCTGGTGTTTCAGTGTAGCATTGTTGTCTTGTTGCTTTATTTTGGAATCTAGCCATGCCTTGCAAACAGAGCATTTCTTCATTTCAAGTTTGGGCAGAATTAATGGTATTCTTCTATGTATTCCTTGAATTTATGAGTTAGAAATGTATGTGTGTGTTTAAATGTGTTGGGAGTCTTGGCTTCTCTAGGTGTTGTCATGGCATATTGGTTTTGAGATTTCTTTTCAATTTGGTCATTGCATTTATATTGGGGAATAATAGAGACTTTTCTAAACATGTTCAAATCTCCCTTTTTAAACTCAAATCCAACTATGGAATTCAACTTGAAACAACATAATCTAAACTGGGTCGATGGTAGATTTAGTTTAAAGTGGCTCTCATAGTTTGCATTTTCCAATTATTAATTTGGGGAAAGAAAAAGAAACACTTTTTTAACCCAGCCCTCAAAATCCTATCATAAACTTGAAACCAAATATCAAATTCAACTCGAAACATTGAAATCTCAACTGGGTTGGAGTCAAAAACGAATTTTGGACACTTTCATTTTTGGTCAAAATTTGTGCCAGCCTGGTAAAACATGTTTTTTAATCCAGCACCTTAACCACCTATCAAAAAAAAATAAAAAAATTGGATTCCATATAGAAACAGCCATATCTCAACTGGGTCGAATTCAGAATTCAATTCTAGGCACTTTGATTTTTGGGAAAAATATGCCCTGCCAGTGTACCTTGTTGCCCCATACAATCTCTTTTGTTTTTTTTTATTCTCAAATTTCTTGAGTAATATATATTGATAGTGTTTGAAATTAGTTTGGAAGTTTTTTAATTTCACTTTTTTTAATCTCCAATTTGGTTTTGGTTTCTTCTTTTTAGCCTGGTAAAATTCATTTGTAATTTGTGGCAAAACAAAACATTTCCTTACCAGCTTGAAAACCCATGTATTAAAATTAATTTTAAAAGTGGTATTCAACTAGAAATTAAAAATTATTAATTGAGTTGTGATCAAATTTTAAATCTGGGCACTTTTTATTTTGAGCATGTTTATGTTGCCAGAACCCTGTCATCAACATTGTTATTTATTAAGTGCTATCATTATATGCTTTTGCACTGTTTTAGTGCCTTGTCATACTGCTACAGGAAGCCTATAGGAAGCAACAGGAAGGTGAATCTCTTATTGCAGCAGTGGAGTAGTTTTAATGAACTTTAATGATGAAATATGAATTGTTTTAATTATCATTAAAAGATGGAATTTGTTCTTGCTTGGCTGATTTGAATATTTAAATAGCAGTTTTTACTTGAATTGTTTTAATTTGGTTTTGTATACTTCGTTTGGTTAAACGAGATGAGCTTAGGTCTAGGTAATTAGAGTGGTCTTATGGAGTGTCTCTGTATAGGCCCAAGGCTCGTAAGTGGCTTCCAGGAGAACTAGTAGCAGAGTTATACCAAACAAGTGATAACTAAATAAAAAGAATGGGGTAAAGCATTGATATGATAATGAGTCCTTGTGCATGGCCTTGAGGGCTTGTAAAGGCTAAGCAAGCACTCGAGAAGGCCTATCCGTTTGTGGGGCGTCGAGTTATCCATCTGCGAGGTGTTGATTCAGGCATGATTGAGTCTTCTTGTCTATATGAGAGGTGTACTTGATTCCATGTGGTGCCATCCCTTCTATCACACATAATGACACTCCATCTGATCTTCACTCCAATACCTAGTACCTTAATAGTCATGAGTAGTACCCGTCATGTTATTGGATGAACATCTCTATGTTGTGACATTGGATTTATGCATTGTATTATGTGTTTGATCTATGACTGATGTGAGTGTTGGCCATATATTAACCTTTCCTTGTTACTTCTATTTGGGCCTTGTGACTACCTTCGAACATGGTGGGGTGGTCTCTTATGAGTCCACATGGTTGGGAGGTGTTGCCACCGCCATTGGGGAATAGTGTATAGGTTATTGGAGCACCAATTGGAGATGTTCTCTTGTACTTATTTTATCAGTTGATGTACATCTTATTCATGGCTATGCCATTGCACTCATGTATATTCCTTTAAATGTATATTGTACTCTCTTGAGAGAGAAAATGTAATCATATAATTTAATGAGAATAAATGTGTTTTTTTATATTTTGCTTACAGTTTTTCGGTGTTGGTATCAAACTCACTTGTACTATGATGATCATTATGAATTTATGTTTAAAAGTGGAAATAGGTATTAGGAACATTTGAATTGGTTTTTAAAATGAATGTAGTTTTAGCAATGTTTCACTGGAGGGTGAATTAGTCCTCTCCTTTGGGTTGTACATTCAACCATACTTGGCCATGAATGTTGTCGATATATCGAATCAATAACTGTTTTATGTGTATTTTATCACTTCATGTTCAAAAAAACTTATCTTGCCCTCTTTTGGCTCTTACCCTTTAGGGGTTACATAGTAGGATGTTACACGGTGCATAGAGGAGTGACTGTGGTGCACAAAGATTCAACTACAGTGCAGGAAGGCTCAAATGTAGTGCATAGAGAGTTGAATGTGGTGCAGGGTACAACGTTTGCGGTGGATTGGTTCAACCTGCAAAAATTTAGAAAATAATAGTGATAGATATGATGCGAAAAACTTTGTATGCATCACACAGGTAAGTAGATGCATTGAAGAGACTGTCGATTGTAGTGCAAGACCTGATGAATGCATTGTTGTTTTCTACAATTGCATCACACTTCGTATAGCTTCAAAAAAAAAAATTTCATACATAAATTGTTAATTATGTGAATTTCATGTCGAGTTCACCAAAATGTAAATTATAAAATCAACATTCAATCATAGAGATAATAGGAATCAAATTAAATAATCACAATTTGCAATCCTATACTCAAAATGATCCCATTTAATCAATGAAAAACATGCAACATGGGTAAAAACAAATTCAAACAAATGATACCTTCACCTTTACTATGTTGTTAAGAATTATTTCCATTGTCCTTTGTATGCTTTTGCTCTCAGAAATTGGAATGCTATTCTTTTTCCTTAAGCTTCAAGTGTGTGTGAGATGATCATAATGATGCAAACACCAAAGTTTCGTGGTTAGCCATCAATGTGCTATGAAAGCTTATTTTTGTAGAAATTCTTGATTCAAATGAACAATCTAGATTTAAAGATGAAAGATGAAGACCAACAGTCAAGGACCTTTGTTGAGAGGAAATAGATTTGAGAGTCAATTGGCTTGATTGATTTAATCAAGGGTATTGATTTGTCAATTAGTGGAATTTGATTGAATAATTAGTGGGATTGATTGATTAATCAATGGGATTGATTAATTAGTGGGATTGATTAATTAGTGGGATTGATTTATTAGTCAATAGATTTGACTGATTAATCAATGTAACTGATTGATTAGTGAATGCATGAGAGGATAATTAATTAAATGATTAATTAATTATTTGGAGGAACGTGCAAGTGAATATTTATTAATGGATAATGTTGGAGATGAAATAGGGGAATTAAATAATTAATTTAATTTTTTAATCTAGAAGTGGGAAAGTGATTTAATTAAATAATTTTATAACAATTATTTAATTTAAGAAGGTTGTTAAATGTTAATTAAACAATTAATGATAACTATTTAATTAAAATAGAAGGATAAGTGTAATTAGTAGTGTAATTAAATAAATAAATAATCAGGAAGATTAATGATAGTTATGACATAATTAAATAATAAGATTTATTTAGTTAATTGGAAAGGGTGAATTAGAATGAATGAATTAAATAACACAAAGTCACTTAATTAATAGCAAAATATGATATTTGATAATAATTAAAAAAGAAATATTATCTAATAATTAAGGGAAAATGGTGAGAATTAGTAAAAGGGTGTTGCTCGCAAACTAGGACAATATTGGGTATCTAAACCTATGTCATAGGTTCTAGGTGCTTGACATTTAATGTAATCCAAAATTTGTTTATGTGGCATGTGCTCAAATGAAGTCTAAATTTTGAAGTATTCATTTGGTAGTCTTGGTTTTTTTCATTAATGTGCTCAACTGTCAATTTATAATTCAAATTTAGAAGCTTGAGAGGTTTGCTTAAGGGATTAAAATATCACTCCTCACTTATAGATTGCATCTTGAAATCCAAACCCTAAATTCCAAGACAATGTGACTTAGACACCAAACTCTTGGGATGTGTGATTTTTATTTTGAACCCCAATCTTATGTAAATGTGAGCTCAAACTCCAATCCTAAGCTACACACTTTGTTTCTAGCAATCTAAGCTTTTTGTAGTTTCATCCCTAGGTTCTAAACCAAGGGAGATTGTTCCATTTCTTCTCGCCTTTGGATATATCTGAGGAGTTGTTCATTGCTTGTTTCTAGTCACAGTGTTGATGCTATGGCATAGTTAGTCTTCCACTTGTATCACTATGCTTAGTGCATTGATAAGCATGTTAGGTGTGTATTATGATATGCCATCACACCTTATAGATTTAGAGGTATAGTGTGGCATGTTTGGTGTCACATTTGTATTAGAAAAATATTGTTCATCTAATTTTTGTCTATTGATACGGTAGGTGAAAGCTTAGGACATTACAACTTGACTAAGTGATAAGGAGATCTAGAACTTCAATGCTAGCACAATAGACTCAAATGTACTTCCTAAAACTATATTGTTTTCCCTATCTTTGATATACATTAAATAGACATGATTTATAAGTATCAATAATCAATTCTTATAGACAAACTCATGCTATCATGATTAAATTGTTCCACTTATATTTTTTTTTATAACATTACTCAAAATCCAGCCTATATTCTTATCGAAGACTTTTCTTTCTGAGGTAGAAATTACCACCGTCCTCGGCACGGCAGTTTGCGTGTTCTGCTTTACTCATTTCTATTCAACTCTGTCTATTTCTATAGAAATGTAGAAATTTCTCGCCATAACAAACATCGACACAGTGTCTCTCTCTCTCTCTCTCTGTGTCACTCATTAAGCACTACTCAATCTATCAATTCAAGTTTTTAACTTCAACAAACTTTTGAATGGTATATTTACGTGTTGCAAACGATAGATTTAAATATTTCCTTTTCTCAATTTCCAGCTTCTTGGGCACGGCAGTTTGACATGATCATCTCTGTCTATTCCAAGGAAACGTAATACAAACGTAGTTCTAAATTTCCACCTTCCTTGGCACGGCGGTTTGATGTGTTGTTTCTGCTTCACTCATTTCTTATCATCTGCCATTATTCAATCTCTCAAGATTTGGACATCACTCCTGGTTGGAGAAAGATACAGTATTGAATTATTGATAGGACTAGAGTAAACCATGACATCTATTTGTGGAATAATGTTCACACGCTTAGTTGATAAAGTGAAAGTGATATATTTACAATCTTCTTGGTTATAATAAATTGTTTTGCATCCAATGAAATTAATTTTGTATCAAATGAACTTTTTTTTTTTGTGTTTTCATTTATCTTAGATTTTTTCTTTTCTTTTTTCCTTTGTGTAATAAGGATGGTTGTGGACTAGATTGTTTTTACTTCTTTCAGATATTGTACAAAACATCTCATGTATTTACTTTTAGGTTAGGGTGTTCTTTCCAATTAGTAACCCTTGTTGTCTAGATGACTAGATTTGCTTCTTCAAATGAAATCAAAACTGAATTCAGTTGCCATTATTTTCCCCTTCCTTTAAAGTCTCAAAAGATAAAGTAGATTTTAGTTGGGATCTTTAATTTTCTTTTTGTGCCTTCATTTAGAATTGGTTGAGTTGTTAATCTAGCTTCTTTTAGTAAAATATTCACAAGTTTGAGAAACCAATCTTGGAGTATTACATCCCTAGGTTGATTGTTAAGAAAGCTTATTTACTTAATTTTTCTTTTCATGTTAACATGGATTCAAAATTATGATTTGCACCCTTTACTATGATTACTTAAGATTATTCTCATTACATACTACATTCAAAATGTAAATATGACAATTGAAGTTTTAAAAAATTGGTGAAGGATAAAAAAAATAATATTTAGAAGCTAAAAGGAGATTTATAGATCATACACCTAGATATAGTCAAAGGATGGAAGTGCACTCCACAAACATCCACACACTATGCAAATGGGCATGTACAATGTGCTTGAAGACTTCACAAGGTGGGAATAAAGCATAAAACTAACATAGGGAAACATATTGTAACATATAGGTTTCAAAATACAAAAAGAAACAAAATGCTAACACTAGGAGTAGGAAAATGGCTAAGATTAGGCTAAAATGATCATTGAACATGCTACAAGAGGTCGATACCAAAAAAACCCAAAATATAATAGAATATTTATAAGGTATAAAATTTTTGATATTAAATTTTGTCTCCACTTTATTGGCTATATGCCATTAAGTGATAAGATTCGATAATATTATGAAAAGAAAAATATTACAAATAATATCTTATACAAAGAAATAAAATATCTTAGAATAGCATAAAACCTACAAAATAAAAATGTTAAAACTCAAACATATATAGAAAAGAAAATAGAGAAATCTTATACAATGAGAAGAATGTGAGAAATAGAGCATTTGAATTAGATAGAATAAACTACTACTTATGAAGATAACTAATGCACAACTCAAGATCTAGCTTACTTTTCCGTTGGGAATCATGAGAAGAGAATACATGATTTAAGGTTGAGTATGATTTATTTCTAGGAATCATAAGTATCAATGAATCACTAGTACTAGCTTGCTTTGTTGTTAGGTGATTTAGATGTTTGATAAAATGTACAAGAGCACTTGGACTAGCATTATTTGTTGCTTGGTGATCCAAGATATAGAGTATTATAGAGATCAAAATTTCCCTCAATAAATGAAAATTGCTTCTCTTACCAATTGATCTCAATTACTCTACACTAGGTTTAACTAGCCAAGTTTTTTGTTTAACAATTAATCTACTACTAAGATTATGTTAGTTAATCCTTTAGTAATTTAATCATAAATAAGTGTTTTCTTATTAAATAAACAACTAAAACTCTTAAAGAATAAAAATGATACTAATTACAAAAAAATGAGAAAAAAAAAAGAATAAAAAATGGAAAGGGATGGAAATGAAAGACCTAGACTAAAATATTGGACCTGATTGTGCCAAATGCTATTACTTTGTGTAGACGATAGTGCACATGTTGTAGTCCCATATGGAAAGAAATATCAAGGCATTAGTATATAGTGGCAAATCGAACACTCCATAGTGATCAATCACCATGCCCTCACTTTAATTCATAAAGCACATTAACAATGTATTTACACTTGTGAATATAGAAAAGTGTATATGTACATGTGAATATGTACCCTTTACATGTATGATTTACAAATATTTTAGTATAGTGTACAAAGCAGAAGAACAAATTAAAAAATTTAAAAGATGTGTACCTCAAAAATAAGAAAACAATAGGATTTCCTTTCCCTTAAAATATAGGCAAGAAAAAGAAGAAGATAACAACACCATAAATAAAGCGAGCCATAAAGGCACACAAAAAAGCATGAAAAATTAAAAGGAGAGCAAGATAGAGGTTATATTAATATAGTTAACATTGTTCATAATGAAAAGAGGAAGTCTTTTTTTGAATCTCACAAAAAAAATCATAGATGGAAGAAATGTGATATCCATTATATTAGAATAAATGTAGTTGATTAGAGTACATACATTAGGTGGCTTAACAAAAGATGAAACATGAATTTTTTGTAAATCCTTTTCAAGTGCATGTCATAAGAAGGTAAAGTTTGTATCAATTCCAAAACAAATATATTATCTTTAGTAGCCCAAAGCTACTAAACAAGATCATACTCTTTGATGTTATTAATATGAATATGAGGATATGATGGAAGAATAGGAACTTATGAAAGAAGAGACATAAGCATATGATTGAGTTTTCAGTTTTTTTAATTTATTTATGTCTCCTATGATATGAAATTTTGTAAGAGGATCCATGGGTTCTTCAAGAAAATATGATATAGTGATAATTGGATGCAAAGGTGTGAGCACATTAGGTACTAATGCATGATAATTTTAGGAAAGACCAAAGAGGCTACATCTTTAAAATATTGGTATGTTGGTTTGAAAGGGGTGTTTTACCAATATAGTTCATCACTTATGTCCTAATCAAACTTTTTACTTAAGTTTACTTAGGTTACACATATGATACTTGTTACTTTATGTCTCAATTCATAATATTAACACATCATAATCTTATGTAATCATTTATTCACCTTGACCTATATGACCAAGGAGTTTCCTTTGCAATTCATTCATTTAATTGTAAGTAAGTCATTATCATTGTATCATTTAAATCCTTTGATAGAATACAATTATTCTCTCATAGATAATCTCTCTTGTGCTTTTATAGAAGTTCCTAGATCTTGGGTTGCTACAATCTTTAGCCAAATCTTGCATGTTGTAGAGAATTCTATAACAACTCTTACATGGTATCAAAGCTTGTGGTATTGCTTCTGTATCTTCATAGCAGATATGATCTTTGTATTTGGATTATTTTCTATAATTATCTCTACTAGATTCTACATTGTTATCTTCATTAGTGTGGCCTAAAATGCCTAATTTGATTTTGACAACTTTTGACATTGACATGAAGATAGTTGAGTAGAATTCAAATAAATCACTCACCATCCTTCTTCCCTCATATTCCTTTCAAGAATGAGAAGAAATATTGCATAAATTATTGGTTTCTTTTCTTTCGAAGGGGATGAATATTGTTCAACGATATTGGACCATCTTCAACATTCATTATTGAGCATCTATGCTCATTACAAGAGACTATACTTTGAGGGGGGATTCTTAATCTCTCTTATTTTTATCTCTTATGGTGGGATTTTTCCTTGCATGGGGTTTTATTCTTCTTATTATTCATTGAGATCATTTTTTTCTCTTTTGCGGAGGAGTTTTGTCCCACTAAGTTTTCTCCTTTTCTTTATTTATGAGATATTGTATTTGTACATGGGTACATAACATGCTCTAGTAGTCGAGACCCATCATCATCATCATCTTTATATCATTTTATATCCTTTGGTAAAATAGAATCATTCTTTCATAATTGATCTCTTATGCTTTCATAGAAGTTCCTAGATCTGGTGGCTACAATCTTTCAACAAAATCTTGCATGGTGTAGAGAATTCTGTACCAAATCTTACATGGTGGACTTATTAGGCATCACCAAAGTGGGTTCAATAAGTTTTCATAAAAAATGCATTAATAAGGAGACTTTTAGTGTTATGAATATAAGGTTTTGAAGAAGAAATTGAATGTGTTTGTTCAATATATGTTCATATATCATTTGACATGGTATGTGAGTCAAGATCTGATGATACCTCATCACCAATGGGGAGAACATTAGTATGAAGAGTAGGGAAGGTGATGTCAAGAAAATAGTCAATATTGTCATCATGAACATTCTAAATTATACTTAGAAAGGAGAGGATATTCCATTAAAGAAATAAGATAATTAGAGAAAGAAAAGGATTTTAAATCATGATATGAATGATTAAAGAGATAAGGCTCTTTATCAATATGAGAAAAATATTCATTGAAGAAATGATTTTAAAATAAAAATATAATATAAATATATATTTTATTTTATTTATTGACAATAAAATAATAAATAATATTTATATTATATTTTATTTTAAAAATGTGGGTTATTAATTATTATTTTAATATATGTTTAAATATTTTTTTTATATATTAAAATATATAGATATATGGTTATATATACACTAAGTAAATACAATCATGCATATATATTTAATATATAAATATATTTAAATATGATTATTAAAATGATATTTTAAAAGAATTAATGAGGAAATTGATTTCTGTAAAGGAGGAGCTATTATGAAATGAGTTTATTACAGATGTTTTTATTTTATTTTATTTTAAATGGTTGATTTAAATCATTAAGTAAAAATTGAGGAAAGGAAATAACTTGATAGTTTTAAATTCTTGTATGACGTCAATGAAATTTTATTTGCTTTTGAGTATGTAAAATTAAATGTTAATTACTTTACTTGATTCATGCACTATGCCATTGTTTGGTTTGGATTTAGGAAATCCTAAGGTAGGGGAATAAATTGTCAGATTATTGTTCGTTGCATTGTCTCTTTTATTCTCGATGTTGTGCTATCAAGTCCTTGGGTTAGTAAGTCTTCCAAGGTTCATTTCGTGTTGGGTTATTTATTTGCGTTGGTCAAACTTGTGTCTTGTTTTGGGTGGTGCATGTGGGGGTAGTTGTGTTATCACCTGGTTATCATAAACGGGATGTGTGATATGTTTTGATTACCCGTGTACTATAAACGGGGTGTGTGACCTCATGTGTTAAGGTCTAAACTGGTTATCAGTTTGTGCATGGTGTCTACCCTTAGTTTGGGGGATTTGTATCCCCGTGTTGTCAGTAGGAGAGTGGCCCTTTGTGGGGGTCCGACGCCCAAAGAGGTGTCAGGGTAACTCACTTAGGGTTTAATCAAGTGATAATCTAAAAGAATTAATGGGGAACTTCACACTAATAAAGTTAATGAATGCCTCTCTCATGAAGTATGCATTATTAAGGCTCGAGATGAGATGAGACGCATAGTTTTGCATGAGGGTCCGGCGGCTGGTAGAGGCAAGCCAGGCTAACCCATGATGGGGGTCCGGTAGCCTAGGAAGGTTGAGCTAGGGTAACTCATGGCAATTTATGTATGACACTCTTCCTACGTCAACGGTTAGTCAGTTATTGTGTTTTGTGCAATGGTGTACTTGTCCTATGTAACCTGGAAGCAATGTATTGTCTTGTGAGTTTTCGTACTGTGTTAAGTGATGTTGTTGGAATTTGAGTCGGTTCAGTTATGTTTAGCCTTTGTCTAGGGGTAGTTGGTCTTGACCAGAAATCCTTGTTACTATCTCCTAGCATGGGGGGTGAGCCTTTGGGTTTCACTTGGTTGGGTGGAACGTGCACCTTACATCGTTGGCTTGTTCGTGATCTTGTGTACGAGACTCTCATGTTGGGGAGCTCGCGGGTTCCTATTACTCTTCTAGTTCTTTCATTCCAACTATTCTTGTATTTCATTACCCCTCATTTGTATCGAGGTGGAATTTGTAATATATCATCATGCTTATTTGATTTACCTCATTCGGGGAATGAGTGTTGTAATTATATTGTGAATAATTATTATTGGAAATCATGTTGTATCTTTTAGTTTTTGATGTATTTAGCATGTATGGAAAGTATGCACCCTCATTTCCTTAAGTAATTAAATGTTATGTTACATTTCATGTATGTTGTTTTTCCGGTTTATAGTAATCTCAACCTCGTAGCCTTAGGGAATGTTTGCAAAGTATAGTGAACTTGTATGTTATTATTCTTAAACAAAGAAAAAATTGTTGCATATGGTTAGTGAATTGCAACTTCCCCTAGGGTTATGCATGGGCATTACATGGTGCACTAAGTCATGTTTTATTGGTGCATTGATGTGGTATCACATGATTTGTCACTTTGCATACTTTATGGATAAAAAATGTTTTGCAATTGGATAATAAATGCTCCACTATGGGGCCCACTGAGGACTACTTCTATCCCCACTATTGACCCCCGCCCATTATGAGCCCCTCTCCCCTATAGTAAAAATATCACGAGAAGTGATAAGGTAAGATTGGGACTTCTTTCCCCTGTTCCCCGTCATTTGACTCGTTCTTTTCTTCTCATCTCTGACCATTGAAAGGGAGATCAAAGATTTCCTACCCGTGTTGGAAACGTAATTTGCATCTCTCTGCTTATATAAACTCACTTTCCCTTCCTCATTACTCACTCTTCTCGCCATTACTCAAATCTATCCATTCAACTTTTGGTGGGTACATTTACATTTCTCTTCGCTCTTTATCTATTTTTATTTTTAATAGCAGAAAGTTCCTGTTTAATTTTAATTATTCTAATCTGTAATCAAAATTGTTGTTGTTGCAGATGAAATAATCTGAATTCTTGCCATGGATCGGTCCTCCTTTGTCATATTCTGTTTAATCGCATTCTCATGCTATTTCCAGATTATAAGCTGCAATATCACCTGCCTACCCCACGAAAGAGATGCTCTTCTTTCATTCAAGAATAAATTACATCCTACATTTCTATTGAATTCATGGCAGGGCTTTAACTGCTGCGAATGGAGGGGAGTGGAATGTAGCTCCCGCACCTCACATGTTATCAAACTCCATCTTGCCAATCACTTCCAGAATGTGGAAGATTACTGGGGTAGCACGAGGAATGGCAGACTTACTGAAGATTTGTTCCAATTAAAACAGCTGCAGCATTTAGATCTAAGCTTCAATTACTTGAGTGGTGTTCTACCCAAAGGTACCTTTTATGAAGTGATCTATCATGTTTTCTGATTTAAGCTTTCCCTTGCAGTAATTTGAGTAGGATTTTTTTGGTTGTTTAACATGTAGGTCTATCTACCCTCCAAGAATTGAAACATCTAGATTTGAGCTTCAACTATTTTCATGGTGAAATACCAAAGCAGTTTGCCTCCTTGCACAGCTTATCTTATCTCAACTTGTGCCAGAACGAGTTCAACGGTACAATTCCCAAAGGTATTTTTTATGAAGCGATCTGTCATGTTTCTGATTTAAGCTTTCCCTTACAGTAATTTGAGTAGTTTTCATTGTTGTTTAACATGTAGGCCTATTTTCCCTGCAAGAATTGAGACATCTAGATTTGAGCTTCAACTATTTTGAAGGTGAAATACCAGAGCAATTTGCCTCCTTGCACAACTTAGCTTATCTCAACTTGTCCACGGCCGGGTTCAATGGTACAATTCCCTACCAATTGGGGAATCTCTCTCAGCTGGAATTTTTGGACCTATCTGTTACAGATATGTATGATTTTGGGACAGAGGTTTATGTCAGTGATGGGGAAATGCATAGTCCTAGTTTAGTGTGGACAGAAAAGCTGCAGAAATTAAAATACTTGTCCCTCAACGGAGTAGTGCTGAATATGACAGGGAGGCAGTTGGAAGCACCCCTTTCTCATCTCCACAATCTCCAACACCTCCACCTTACAGACTGCATGCTTTCAGGGCATATTCCCAATGCTATCCAAAACCTCACCTTGCTCTCCCACCTCCACCTGGGTTACAACGACTTTGACGGGTCAGTGCCTTTGTGGTTAGGAAATGTGACTAGTCTGGTTTCACTTTGGTTGTCCGAGTGTCCATTATTAAGTGGTTCATTTCCCCTAAGTCTCTCTCGTCTGCCTACTCTAAAAGAGCTCACGCTAGGGGGGTGGGGAGAGAATCTAGTAAGCGGAAATCTGAGTGAAATGTTATGTGGAGAATGGTCTCAACTCACCATATTTATTATTCATTCAGGCTCTAATATGACAGGAAGTATTTCGCCTTGTATTGCAAATATTTCCTCCCTCATTTATTTTAGCTTGACACATTTGGAAAAGATGGAAGGGCCTATTCCTTCATCTATTGGCAATCTCTCTGCCCTGCAAAGTTTGATTCTAAGTTATAATAATCGGTTGAATGGAGAGATTCCACCGTCACTTGGTCAAATTTCATCTTTGATGTTTTTAGACCTTTCTTCCAATATGCTGAGTGGCAATGTACCTTTTGAGTTCAATAATCTTTCTTCTTTGGTGGAACTGTATCTTTCTTCCAATTTCTTGAGTGGCAATATACCTTCTCAAATAGGGGAACTATCATCTTTAGAATATCTTTATCTTGATAACAATGAACTAAATGGTAGCATTCCCATTTCAATCGGAAACCTTATTAATATTGGAGAAATTTACTTAGCTTCAAACAATCTTCAAGACAATTTTTTTCTTAGTTCTTTTAAAAACTTGACCAAGCTTCATATTCTTGATCTATCCTACAATGAGTTGATTGTCATCATTGAACCAGAGTGGATACCTACAATTTACTTTGGTGGATTGTACTTAGCTTCGTGTAGTATTGGGGGTATCATTCCACCATTCCTTTCCACACAATATAGATTGTATGCATTAGATCTGTCCAACAATAGTCTATTTGGAAATATTCCAAATTGGTTAGGGATGCTTCCTAATCTAGGAAATCTTAACATGTCATACAATAACTTGCAAGGCCCTATTCCCTCCAGCTTGATTATAAGTGATTTTGCGAGTTTGGACTTGCATAATAATATATTACAAGGTCCTCTTCCACTTTTTTCAGTGCCAACATCAAATGTGAGACTATTGGACTTGTCTCATAATAGATTCACAGGATCTGTTGCAGTGGATATCGGTAATATTATACCAAGCATTGAGTTTTTGTCACTATCAACAAATGATCTAAGCGGTGATATACCTTCTTCAATTGGTCTTCTACAAAATATGGATGTTTTGGATCTCTCAAACAACAAATTTTCTAGTAAAATTCCATCAAGCATAACTAATTGCTCTGGTTTAACAAGATTAAACCTAGCAAATATTGGTTTAAGAGGAGAGATACCATATCATATGGGAATGCTAAGTGGACTCAGTTCACTTCATCTCAATGACAATATGTTGAAGGGAAACTTGCCATCAAGCCTTAAGAATTGTTCTGGCTTGCAAATTTTAGATTTGGCTAATAATCTCTTCTTTGGAAACATACCACCTTGTTTTCAGAGTTGATGATACTTGTGTTGAGGAAAAATCAATTTGAAGGACACATTCCACACCAATTAAGCAATCTATCAAGTCTCCATGTTTTAGATATTTCACACAATAGTTTGGTTGGTGTCATCCCACCACAATTAGCAAAATTGAAAGGTATGAGGATTTCCACATTAGGAAGCTCACATGGCAATGGTGATAGCCCCTATTACTACAAAGAAGAGATCCAAGTGTTCAACAAAGGATTAGAAATGGTCTATTTCAGTTCAGTGATGTTACTTATAACATGCATTGATCTATCTACAAATAATCTATCAGGTAGCATTCCTTCAGTAATTGGAAACCTTCAAGGCCTTCACACATTGAACTTATCGGATAATAATCTTATAGGAGAGATTCCAAGAAGCTTTGGAATGCTTACAGAGTTAGAGTCACTTGATCTTTCAAACAACAAATTGCAAGGAAGGATTCCAAATGAAATGCTACAAGTTCACTTTTTGAGTTTTTTCATTGTATCTAACAACACACTTTGTGGAAAAATACCAGTGGGAGGACAATTTAATACATTCGATTCTACCTATTTCTTAGGTAACCTTGATCTTTGTGGATTCCTAGTTAATAATAGATCATGCAGATGTGGAAAGAGATCAAATTCTAGCATACCAACTCCTCTCCTTGAAAAAGAAGATGATGAGGGAGGAGAAATTCCATGGCACTGGTATGTAGAGTGGATGGCAAGTTTTGCTTTTGGATTTTGGGGAGTGTTTGGAATCTTGGCTATAAAAAGGTATTGGAGGAGAAGATTCATTCAAGTCTTAGATGAGATGACAATTAGTTTATTGAATAGATTGATAAATAGGTAATAATAGTAGGAAAATGTAAAATACTTCTCATGATAATGAGATTGCCTTGTAATTCCGTTATGCCTAGACAAATATGATGTCTTACTTTCAAGATTATTAAAAAGTATTAAAAGATTTTATTTCTTAAATACAGGAATAAATAAATTTTAAGTTATTTCACTATTTTATTATCATATTTGTAAATAATGTATTAATAAAATATAAATATATTTTTATGTTTGAAGAATTATATTTTAAATTAAAAATTTAAGATATGATTTATCTATGTTTAGATAAAATTATAAACATTTAATTTTAATGTTCTTTATTAATAGGCTTTGGTTGTAAAAGAAATATTATTTTTTATTTAAAAACTAAAACACCTAAGTGGCACTTGATATGTGTTATTCAAGGGGTAAACTATTTTATTATTTACATTCTATTATTTTGTGCTATCTACAAATACATGTTTATCAATGAGGACCAAACTTAATCTTTAAAAAGGGTAAAATAGTATGTTGTATGTGTCTTGAAATTAAGACAAACTAATTTGGTGGTTTTATGCATATAAAAATAAAATTAGGGGAGTTATTTGATATGATTCCTTCTACAAACATTAAGACTAAAAGGATATGGAAGTATCTTCAAAGTCATTTGATCAAACCATTATTGTGAGGAGAACACCATATATTTTAGAATACTAACATTGCTAATCTCACCGTGCAAATTCATATATATATGAATTTTAGAAATAATAACATTACAGTCTCACCACAAATAAGTTTCTATTATATATTTTAAGAATTTTAAAAATACATTTTAATATTCATAAATATGTTGAAAAATGCTAAATATATATTTTAATATATATTGTGTTTTCAAATATGTTATTAAAGATTTTTATTTTTATTGTGTAATTTTAAAATTATTTTTGGATTGCATTAAAATTAGGTTAAGTACATTTGAAACATAATTTTGTGATCTAGCTTTTGATGCTAATAGTTTTTTTACCATTGAAATTTGATTAATAAAAAATGTATATCTAGGAAAATCTCTAGCTTCTTTATAATATTATGGGTAATTGTTATTACTTTTTATCATATGCTTTAAATTTTTAAGAGATATACATATTGAAAAGCGTTCACAACTATCAAACCATTCATCCATTTCAAAATCTAAAAGATGTGGCATATTTCTAGGCTTCATTGGCAATAATATTAAAAATGTGTTATATTTTTAGACCAAATTAGATAGGTCAAAATATGTTCATTAATATTTTGAAAAAAAATAGTAAGAAATTATAAATAATTATTTACTTACAAAATGTTTCATAGAAATATTGCTCACATATACTCATATTTCCTTAATATATCCCAAGTTTAAAGAAAACATATTTTCTTTTCTTAGACATTAGTTGCTAAAAATTATGCCTATTTTCTACATTTTTTAAAAATAATTTGTGGTATTCTCCTAAAATATCTCTTTTTCATTAAAACAATTTTAATTTAAAAAAATAGTAGTCCATAAGTAGATTTAATTTCCTATAAATTTTTTACTACCCTTTTTTAAATTATATAAATAACTCATTTAATTTTCACTTGAAGTTATTTAAGTCCATATTTAGCATTTTCATTCTTAGTAGGCTATATGATTTAGGCCATCATGATCTCATGCTCACTTGCATACTAATTTTTCTTAATACCTTATTCACATAAACTCATATAATATTAAATAATATTAAATGTTTAATCTATATGCTCAATTGTATTTTCCATGCATCTTGCATGAAGAGGATGAGTGCCAAATTTAGCCAAAATAATTACATGTGGATCTTACTGCTTTACCTATAAATATTTGGATAGCATGGAAATTCATTATCTATCAACCTAATCCCAATTACAACTATGAAGTATAGTTATAATTCTCAACTATACAATATTACTAGTGACACTAAAGTTTAGAAGATATGTAATACTCTTTATCATCATAAAACTAAAGTTGGAAATGATATTTTTCAAGTGCATTAACTATAAGATAACCGTACCATAATCACTCTTCTCCAACATAGAGAATATTTAAGGGAGGTTACTATTGTCACGTGGGACCCTCAACCCTCGTCAGTACCCCTTAAACCTCTCTGATGTTTCCCTCACTAACAACTTAGGCTTTTGGTGTAGTGGCAATTGGTCTATGTTAACAAAATTGGTGACTTTGCTGGGGAGGGTTCGACTCCCACTCTTGACACTCTTTTCGTCTCGCAGTTGACTATGTTTTTTGACCTCTTGACTGGGGGGTAAATTGTTGTCATGTGGGACCCTCAACCCTTATTGGTAGCCCTTAAATCTCTCTGATGTTTCCCTCACCAAAAACTTAGGATTTTGGTGTAGTGGCCATTGATCTATGTAAACAAAATTTGCTACTCTATTGGGGAGGGTTTGACTCCCACTTTTGACACTCTTTTCATCTTAGAATCAACAGTGTGCATCAAACTCTCAATTAGGGGGTAAAATGTTGTCATGTGGGACCCTCAACCCTTGTTGGTACCCCTTAAACCTCTCTAATTCCACCCTCACTAACAAATTAGGCTTTTGGTGTAGTGGCAGTAGGTCTATGTTAACAAAATTGGTGACTCTATTGGGGAGTGTTTGACTACCACTCTTGAAACTCTTTCTATCTCACAGTCAATTGTGTTCATTAACCTCTCAACTGGGGGGAAAACTATTGTCATGTGGGACCCTCAACCCTTGTCGATACCCCTTAAACTTCTTTGATGTCACCATCCCTAATACCTTAGGATTTTGGTGTAGTGGTAGACAATCTATCTTAATAGTTCCTTGAAAGATACAATGAGGTAAGCATAATAACAAACTATTTACAGTTGTGTAACTTGTCCAATTTTCCTTTCGGACATCCCTTTCCTCAAACTCTCTACCTGCAAAATTTATAATCACTTGATCATGTGTCCTCCTATTTCATTCCGATTTTAATTTTATGAGCCATCTAAATATTCAATTTGATACATACTCTTAGAATCATGAAATTCCATATGTTACTCAAGTTGTTTACGTTTTATTTTCAAGTTTTCCATGGTCATGTGTTTTCTTTCATTCATTTTTTTTTTTTTCTTGAGGGTTTTATCCTTTGCATTAATGGATTCATTTAGAAATGAAATTATATTAAATCCTTTTCTTCACAAACTCCCACTTATAGATTTC
>VDFB02047230.1:123970483-124016017 GCA_007258455.2 Sequoia sempervirens | reverse complement strand
ATGTTATAATTTCTCATCACCTAGGATCACACGAAGTGCGTAAGGGGAGAGGATAATTTACAAAAACAATACTTTTCATACCAAGACTGATGTGTGCATGTGCACCAAATATGGTAAACACTAGTTCATTTTAATTACACCAAAGGAAATGTTCAATTTGTATGTTAATTTTAGTGCACCAAGTGAAATATTGCATGTTCAATCACACTATTAATTTTAAATCCAGATTACAAAGTGAGGATTATAATGTTCTTTATAAGAGAACTAAAACAAAATCTTTGAGATTGTATTCATTTTATGCACTAAAACCAAATGTTTTGAGATCATGTTCATTTTAGGCACTAAAAATAAATATGTGAGATCATGTTCATTTTAAGCACTAAAAATAAATATGTGAGATCATGTTCATTTTAAGCACTAAAAAGAAATGTTCAAGATAATTTGAGAGATTGCCACAAGTTGGAAACATAAAGATTAGTAATACAAAAAACCTTATCCTACTAAAAATTGGAAAATAGCAAAGTATAAATCAACATTTTACCTTTCTTTTTGTAATTTAGTCACTTGTAGTGCAAGGTTTGACAAATGCGGTGTGTAACAACCCCCGTGTTCACATTTTTTGTTTGTATTTCCTTGATGGATTCTGACAATTGTATATTTTGTATTTTCACTATTCATCCTATCATTATTCTATATTGGCACCCGTGAGGTGTAATTTCGAGACTATTATGCTATTGACATGATTAATGTTTATGCTAGATTTCATGCTTACATGATTAGATGTTATTGTTAATTTTGTATGATTATGGATAGGAAAGGGATGATGTCGTAACACTCATATCCGAGAGGCTTACGATATCATGACCCTCTTCTTGATAATTGATGTTGCTTCGGCTATATGATATATGTATATGCACATGTACTTTGACATGTGATCGATGTGATGCAGGTATTGGGTATCGACTCCGCCTAGATTCATAGGCTTGAGCGTACTCTCATTCACCGATGGTGGTTACTGGAGATAGTCAAAGGCCAAACATTCCCTAGCCTAGCCCACTGTACCCTATTAGTGCAGTGTTTTCGTGATGTGTGTTTACCCTCTGGTTACCTAATGGTAATGACTAGATTTCCTTCTAGTCTTATGAATTTTTCCAGTATTACTTGTTGAGGTATTTTTCGTTATGAGGTTAATATCAGTTTTATGGTGATTTAATGATTCCTTTTTTAGATTTCAATGTGGTTCATTATTGGTCCTATGGTGATTTAAGGATTTAAATTATTATTTTTATGTGTAATAGAGAATGTTATATATTTAGTGATTTTAATAATTTGATTTGGAGAGCTTTAATAGTTTATTTAATTAAATTTTTTATTTCATGGGTATGTGTAGGATCATCATGGAAAAAACAGGCCCTTAAGTGGCAACAAATTAAGAAAAATCAGAGTTAGGCAACTTGACATAAAAATTTGAATAAGTTATCTATATTATTACAAAAATATGTAAGAATATAATTTGTAGAAAATTGAATGTAGTTTCTGCACTACTAGGTTTGTAAAAACAAAAAATTAATCTATTTGGAGAAAATTTGAAATTTCAATGCAGTGGTACTTAAATTTCAGGGAAAAAATAAGTAGGTGTCTTTCTGACCACCCTAACCACAATAAAATGATAATATTTTTTTATAAGATTTTAGATATAAGTAGAGGACTCATGCCCTGATGTGATGCATATTTTTTGTAATTTTTTTCCAAGTAAATAATTAATTATGAATTTTTTTATGAATTTTTTTTAAAATATAAAAAATCGTATGTCTGACCACCTTAACTTGGTCAAAACTTCATTAACTTGAAATTTTATTTTTTTAATCCTATAGTATGTGATGCATAGAATGTGACACATGTTTCAAATTCAAAAAATGTGATACCATGTGAAAGCTATAAATGTTTTTCAATCAGCCTATAAATTAGGACTTTATTCGTAATTTGAATAGAAAATGAATAATAATTTCTTATTAAATTTAAGGTAAAGCATAATTTATATTGGTGAAAAGCTGAAAATCTCCTTTAAAAACCCTTTTCATTTCATCAATTTTAGGTAAAAAAATAGTCATTAGCCACATACCCATCATATTGCCACTTTTTGGCCCATCATGATCCTGCACATACCCTCATATATTGTTTTGATAGTTTATAAAAATGGAAATAAGTTTTGATATTGTATTGATTTAAAGTGTTATTTTAAATGTTATTGTTTTTTTTTTAGGAGTTTAGTTAAAAAGAAAATGGGAAGTTTGGTCGTTCATATTTTTTGAACCATTCTGGGAAGAAAAGAAAACTAAAAAAAAAATGTGACTGGTTTGAGAGAGAGAAACCTCATGGTTGGGAATGAAAGCTTGGTAGTAAGATCTAGTTATATTAGAGGGATTTTGTGGGCAGTGGATCTTGGTGTTTTAGTGAAGAATTGTTGTATTAATACTTTATTTTGGAATCTAGCCATGCCTTGCAAACATAACATTTCTTCATTTCAAGTTTGGGTAGAATTAAAGGTATTCTTTTGTGTATTCCTTGAATTTCTGAGTTAGAAATGTATGTGTGTGTATGAATGTGTTGGGAGTCTTGGCTTCTCTGGGTGTTGTCATAGCATATTGGTTTTGAAATTTCTTTTCAGTCTGGTCATTGCATTTATATTGGGGAAAAATAAAGACTTTTCTAAACTTGTTCTTGAATCTCCTATTTTAAACTCAAATCCAACTGTGGAATTCAACTTCAAACAACATAATCTAAACTGGCTCGATGGAAGATTTAGTTTAAAGTGACTCTCATAGTTTGTATTTTCCAATTGTTAATTTGGGGACAGAAAAAAAATGTTTTTTTAACCTAGCCCTCAAACTCCTATCATAAACTTGAAACAAACTATGAAATTTAGCACCATAATCACCTATCACAAACACAAACTAAAGGTGGATTCCATGTAAAATAACCCATATCTCAAATGGGTCGAAGTCATAATTCAATTTTGGGCACTTTGATTTTTGGGCATAAAATGCCCTGCCAGTGTACCATGTCACCCCATACAATCTTTTTTTTTTTTTTAATTCTCAAATTTCTTGCTGAATTTGTATTTCTAGTGTTTGAAATCAGTATGAATTTTTTTTAATTGCACCTTTTCTTTTTATCTCCAGTTCGGTTTTGGTTTCCTCGTTTCAACCTAGTAAAATTCATTTGTAATTTGGGGCAAAACAAAGCATTTCCTTACCAACTTGAAAACCCATGTCTTAAATTTAATTTTAAAAGTGGCATTCAACTAGAAATGCAAAATTAATAATTGGGTTGTGATCAAATTTCAGATTTGGGCACTTTTTTATTTTGAGCATGTTTATACTGCCGAAACCCTGTCTACATTGTTATTTATTAAGTGTTGTCATTATATGCTTGTGCGCTATTTTAGTGGCATGTCATACTAATACAAGAATTATGTAGGAATCAAGAGGAACATGAATATCTTATTGCAGTACTGGAGTAGTTTTAATGAACCTTAATGATAAAATATGGATTGTTTTAATTATCATTAAAAGTTGGAATTTGTTCTTGCTTGGCTGATTTGAATATTTAAATAGCAGTTTTTACTTGAATTGTTTTAATTTGGTTTTGTATACCTTGTTTGGTTAAATGAGATGGGATTAGGGATAGGTAATTAGATTTTTCTTATGGAGTGGCTCTCTACGGGCCTGGGGCCTGCAAGTGGCTGCCAGGGGAACTAGTAGCAGAGTTATAGTAAACAAGTGATAATTAAATTAAAAAAATGGGGTTAAAAACTAATAAGATAATGAGTCCTCATGCATGGCCTTGAGTGCTTGTAAAGGATAAGGATGCACTCAAGAAGGCCTATCCATCTACAAGAGGTCAAGTTATCCATCTGTGGGGCGTTGATTCGGGCATGGTTGAGTCTCCTCCTCTATATGAGAGGTGTACTTAATTCTATGTGGCACCATCCCTTCGAGCACACATGATGACATTCCATCCGATTTGCACTCTAGTACCTAGTACCTTAGTAGTCGTGAATAACTTACCCGACATGTTATTGGATGACCATCTCCATGTTGTGACATTGGCTTTATGCATTGTATTCCGTGTTCTCTCTGTGACTGATGTGAGTGTTGGCCATATATTACCCTTGCCTTGTTAATTCGATTTGGGCCTTGTGACTACCTTCGAGCATGGTGGGGTGGTCTCTTATGATTCCACATGGTTGGGAGGCATTGCCACCGCCATTAGGGACCAGTGTACAGGTTATTGGAGCACCAGTTGGAGATGTTCTCTCTTGTACTTATTTTATTAGTTGATGTATCTTATTCATGGCTATGCCATTGTACTCATGTATATTCCTTTATGTATATTTTACTCTCTTGAGAGAGAAGATGTAATCATATAATTTAATCATGAGAAGAAATGTGTTATTTTATATTTGGCTTATGTTTTTCTGGTGTTGGTATCAGACTCACTTGTACTATGATGATCATTATGGATTTATGTTTAAAAGTGGAAATGGGTATTAGGAACATTTGAATTAGTGTTTAAAATGAATGTAGTTGTAGCAATGTTTCACTAGAGGTTGAATTAGTCCTCTCCTTTTGGTTGTACATTCGGCCATACTTGGCCATGAATTCTGTCGTTATATCGAATTGACAACTGTTTTATGTGTATGTTATCACTTCATGTTCAAAAAAAGAAATCTTGTCCTCTTTTGGCTCTTACCCTTCTGGGTTACGTAGTAGGATGTTACATCTAGTATTAGAGCTAGGTTCACACACTGGGAGCTCTGGCATACTTGATCCTTCAATGTTATGTTGTATTTGGCATGTGTGGTATGAGCTTGTTATATTGTTTTCCATAGTCTTGTTGTTATGCTTTCATTCCTTAGTATGATGTATAGATCATCCTTGTGATGATCTATTTTGATGTGTTCTTCATTTCCTTTAGGATGCCTCCTAGGGGCAGAGTCAGTGGCAGAGTCAGAGGTAGAGCCACTGTTCCTCATTGTAGCACATGACGTAATTCTGATTAGGGTAATTAGGGTGAGAATTAGGAGGAACAATGTGTTAAGAACCAAACTGAAGGGCTCAGGGTTGCTTAGGTTTTAGCTCTTTTACAATAGATTATGGACTGATTAGGTCCTCATCAGGAGGTATCTCATGAGGAGGAGTCACACCCTTCTCGTCAGGATGGTCAGGATGCTAGAGCTGAGTGTGAGAGTTCTCATAGTCTAGGTCATTTGAGAGTAGATGTTGTGAGGGATAAGTTGGATGGAGACAATATTTATGTAGGTCACATGAGGGATCTCCTTAGAGCTCACTTGCCTAATTTTGATGGTTTTGGTATAGGTATTGAGGTAGAGACTTGGTTGATTGACCTTGATCGATGCTTTGCTATGCATCCTTATAGTAGCGATACTAGAGCTCAATGTGCCATTATGCATCTCAAAGGTTTTGCGTCTACATGGTGGAGAGTAGAGGAGAAAAAGCTTCACCTAGACATTGCTTCCATTTCTCGAGGACTATTCTTAGAGAGGTTTCGTGCACAATTTCTTTCAGACTAATAGTGGTAGAGACGTGTTGATGATTTCCATGGCTTTGTTTGTTGACTATGATGGTAGATCAGTATGAGCACCGCTTCTTTGAGCTTAATAAATATGCTAGCATTTTTTATGACAAGCCGATGTTAGTGCATCATTTCATTAGGGGCTTAAATGCTCGTATCAGTGGTGTTGTCCGTGTGTTTGGGTTGAAGACCTTAGATATCGTAGTGGAGAAGGCAAGGTTGATAGAGGATAATTTGGCTAGAGGATTTGGTGGTCAAACAGGTGTTCAGATTGGTATTGCCCCTCCTTCAAGATTAGTTGCTTGGGGTACACAGTCTCAGGAAACTGGACCGTCTAGATCTCAATCTGCACCTTCTAGATCTGGTCAGTGACAGAGGCATAGGTCTGCTCAATCTCAACAAAGTGGGCAGAGTCCTGGTTCTCTATTTTCTAGAGATCATCCACATCATCATTCTTAGATTAGGTAACAAAGTGGTCTAGCATAGAGTTCTCAAATTACACACCAAAGTTCTAGGGGTGGTGGATCCCAGTAGTCATGTGCACCATTTTCGGGTCGAGGTTTTGGCAGAGGTGTTTGTTTTTCTTGTGGGCAACATGGTCATATAGTTGTTCATTGTCCTTTGAGATTAGTGGCTGGAGGTAGTAAGAGAAAAGCTACTTTGGAGCCTACAATAGGTGATGTTGGTAGATCACATAGAGTTTTTATGGTGGTTGATAAGTGTCGGGTTGAGCTTCAGGGAACTATGGTTGAGTATTCAGGTGTGTTATGTGGGATTACCATATCTATCTTGTTTGATTCAGGAGCTTTAGATTGTTTTATTTCTCCTTCTCTTGTAGAGAATTGTGGACTTGTGGTGGAAAGGAAATATGTTGGTTGGTAGGTTGAGTTAGCTATTGGAGCTAAGGTGGTTGTAGAATCCCTTGTTTGTGGTTGTGTGTTGGATTTGGGCACCTTCACTACCACAATGGATCTCCATGTGTTGCCTTTGGGGTCCTATGGGATTGTTTTAGGCATGGATTGGTTGGAGACCCACCTAGCCAGTATAGATTGTCGGCGTAAGTTGGTTTAGTGTGTAGATGATGTTGGAGAGTGTGTTGAGTTAGTTGGGGTCCAGAGATCCATTTCTCTTCATGTGATTTTGGCTATGCAGTTGAAACGTGCCTTGTGGAAAGGTTGTTAGATGTTCGCTATCTCAGTTAGTGATCTTTCCAAGGGTGAGATTCAAGAGGTATCTCTTGAAGACCATCCTCTTCTTCAAGAGTTTGCAGATGTCTTTTTGAGTGATTTTCCAGGTATGCCACATAAGTGTGACATAGAATTCCATATTGATCTCATCCCTGGAGCAAAGCTTATCTCTAGCGCACCATATCGTATGACTACTTAGGAGTTGAGTGAGTTGTGGTTGCAGTTAGAGGAGTTACTAGAGAAGGGTTTCATTCATCCTAACATATCCCCTTGGGGAGCACCTATCATCTTTCATGAAGAAGAAAGACAGATTTCTTCGCTTGTGCATTGATTATCGCCAGTTGAACAAAGTGATAGTGAAGAATCATTACTTTTTTCCTCAGATAGATGATTTTTTTTATTAGATGAGGGGAGCCAAGGTGTTCTCCAAGATAGATTTGAAGTTAGGATACCATCAAATTTCATTCATGAGGCAAACATTCATTGGACAACATTTCATATATGCTATGGGCATTATGAGTTCACGATTGTCCCTTTTGGGTTGACCAATGCTCCATCAGTTTTCATGAGTTTGATGAATGGGGTGTTTCACACCTATCTTGACTGGATTGGTCTTATGTTCCTTGATGATATTTTTATTTATTCGAGGACTATGGAGGAGCATGAAGGCTATTTGTGACAAGTGTTGCAGTGCTTACGAGATAATCAATTATTCAACAATTTAGCCAAGTGTGAGTTCTTCCAGACTGAGGTGAGATATTTGGGCCATATCATCTCAAGTGAGGGTATCTTAGTGAACCCTTCTAGGATTCAGGCCATTGTGGATTGGCCAACGCCAACGAATGTGGCTTAGGTTTTCAGTTTCATGGAATTGGTAGGTTACTATCACCGATTTGTGAGAGATTTCTCTCGAGTAGCCAATCCTATCACTTCTCTTCAGAGGAAAGGGAAGAAGTTTGTGTGGTTAGATAAGTGTGAATCAACTTTTCAGGCTCTTAAGGAGTAGTTGACTAGTGTGACCTATCATGGTAGTTCCAGATCTTATTGGAAGAGATTTTGTAGTGTGCACCGATGCTTCATTGGAGGGTGTGGGGGCAGTTCTTATGCATAAGGGATGAGTGATTATAGACAAGTGCCATAAGGAAAAGGATCATGAACTGAACTACCCCACCCATAATTTGGAGTTCATGGCTGTCATCCATGCACTTGCGCATTGGAGACATTTCCTCTTGGGACATCAGTTTGAGTTGCATAGTGGTCATCACAGTTTGTAATATATCTTCACTCGGCTAAATTTGAATGCTTGACAGTGCCGTTGGATGAAGTTCCTTTGTGAGTATGATTTTGAGGTTCACTATATCCAAGGTAAGGAGAATGTTATTGCAGATGCTTTAAGCAGGAGGAGACACAAGATCTCAGTTTTGTACCTAAGGGTGGATTTGCGGAGTCATATTTTGGAGTCACTTCCTAGTGATACTTGGTATCAGGAGGTGAGAGCAGAGATTAATTCTGGGAGAGTCCTTGAGGGAAGGTTTGCAGGTTTCTCTCTTGAGCCTAATGGAATTTTGTGACATCTTGGTTGTATTTATGTTTTGGATTTTGGTGATCTTCGTTCCTTGGTTTTGTTGAAGGCCCATCGTGCACCCTATTCAGCTCATTCGGGTGTCACGAAGATGCATGCCAATCTTCGACAGTTATATCATTGGGCAGGTTTGTGGTGAGATATTTCTGATTTTGTGGCTTGGTGTCTTGAGTTCTAGTAGGTGAAGACAAAACATTAGCACCCAATAGGACTATTGCAGCCTCATTCCATCCCTGGATGGAAGTGGGATATGATATCTCTTGATTTCATAAAGAGGCTACCTGTCTTTGCATCGTCATGATTCTATTATGGTTATAGTAGATAATTTGTCCAAGGTGGCACACTTCTCATCCATGAGATCTTCGTACACTGCAACATATGTGGCTCGAGTGTTTATAGAGGATATTGTGTATCTGCATAGTATTCCTCATAGGATCATTTCTGATTGTGATCTGGTGTTCACTTCAGCTTTGTGGACTTCTCTTCAACATGCTTTGGGAGTTCAGCTTAATTTTAGTTCTGCATACCATCGAAATACTGATGGAAAAATGGAGTAGGTTAATCAGGTTTTAGAGGATATGCTTCATATGTACATTATGGATCAATAGTATCGTTGGGAGGACTACTTGTACTTGGTTGAGTTTTCTTATAATAATGGGTACCATAGTTCTCTCAGCATGTCTCCTTTTCAGGCCTTGTATGGTAGGTTGTGTCAGACTTCGTTGAGTTGGGATCACTTAGAGGATTAGGTTCTTTTGGGTTCGGAGGTGCTTCAAGATATGGAGCAGTGGGTAGTGCGGATTAGAGAGCAGTTGGCTATAGCTCAGGATCGACAAAGGAAGTATGTCGATGCTCATAGGTTGGATCGCCACTTCTCGGTGGGTGACTATGTGTTTCTGAGAGTTCGTCTGTAGAAGAGCCCCATCAATTACGAGAAAGGATCGAAGTTGGCACCTCATTTTTTTGGACCTTTTTAGATCCTTGGGAGGATAGGTCCAGTCGCTTATCGCCTTGCATTGCCACCTGGTCTATCGCGCATTCACGATGTTTTCCATGTTTTAGCTCTTAGATAGTATATTCCTAATGTGACCCATGTTCTTGATTGGATTGCTTTGTAGGTCAAGGTAGATAGGTAGCTTTCTTTGGATCCTGTATTCATCCTTCAGCATCAGAGGTTGACCCTCAAGGGTCAGGACATAGAGTAGGTAAGGGTCTAGTGGTATCCTGATGGTAAGTCCTCAACATTTTGGGAAGATGTGGTGAGGATGAGATCCATATCTTTTTGTAGGCTTCCAAGAGTAAGCCAAGTCCTATGGGGGTAGGATGTAACAACCCCCGTGTTTGCATAAATTGATTTTGTATTTCCTTGATGGATTCTAAAAACTGTATATTTTGTATTTGCACCATTCATCCTATCATTATTTGTATTGGTACCCGTGAGGTGTAATTTTGAGACTGTTATGCTGTTGACATGATTATTGTTTATGCTGGATTTCATGCTTACATGATTAGATGTTGTTATCGGTACTTTTGTATGATTATGAATAGGAAAGGGATGATGTCGCAACACTCGTATCTGAGAGGCTTACGATATCATGACCCTCTTCCTAATGATTGATGTTGCTGTGGCTATATGATATATGTATATGCACATGTACTTTGATGTGTGATCAAAGTGATGTAGGTACTGGGTATTGACTCTGCCTAGATTCATAGGCCTGAGTGTACTCTCATTCCCCAATGGTGGTTACTAGAGATAGTCACAGGACAAACGTTCCCTAGCCTAGCCCATTGTACCATGTTAGTGTAGTGTTATCATGATGTGTGTCTACCCTCCAGTTACCTAGCGGTAACGTCTGGATTGCCTTCTGGTCTTATGAAGTTTTCCAGTATTGCTTGTTGAGGTATTTTAGTTATGAGGTTAATATCAGTTTTATGGTGATTTAACAATTCCTCTTTTAGATTTCAATATGGTTTATTATTGGTCCTATGGTGATTTAAGGATTTAAATTATCATTTTTATGTGTAATAGAGAATGTTGTATATTTAGTGATTTTAATTAATTGATTTGGAGATCTTTAATAGTTTATTTAATTAAATGTTTTATTTCATATATTGTTTTGATATTTTATAAAAAATGGAAATAATTTTTGATATTGTATTGATTTAAAGTGTTATTTTAAATGTGATTTGTTTTTTTTGAGGAGTTTAGTTAAAAATAAAATCGATAGTTTGGTCATTCATATTTTTTGAACCATTTTGGGAAGGAAAAAACACTAAAAACAAAAAATATTTGATTGGTTTGAGAGAGAGAAACCTCATGATTGGGAATGGAAGATTGGTAGTAAGAATCTGGTTATATTAGAGGTATTTTGTGGCCAGTGGATCCTGGTGTTTCAGTGTAGCATTGTTGTCTTGTTGCTTTATTTTGGAATCTAGCCATGCCTTGCAAACAGAGCATTTCTTCATTTCAAGTTTGGGCAGAATTAATGGTATTCTTCTATGTATTCCTTGAATTTATGAGTTAGAAATGTATGTGTGTGTTTAAATGTGTTGGGAGTCTTGGCTTCTCTAGGTGTTGTCATGGCATATTGGTTTTGAGATTTCTTTTCAATTTGGTCATTGCATTTATATTGGGGAATAATAGAGACTTTTCTAAACATGTTCAAATCTCCCTTTTTAAACTCAAATCCAACTATGGAATTCAACTTGAAACAACATAATCTAAACTGGGTCGATGGTAGATTTAGTTTAAAGTGGCTCTCATAGTTTGCATTTTCCAATTATTAATTTGGGGAAAGAAAAAGAAACACTTTTTTAACCCAGCCCTCAAAATCCTATCATAAACTTGAAACCAAATATCAAATTCAACTCGAAACATTGAAATCTCAACTGGGTTGGAGTCAAAAACGAATTTTGGACACTTTCATTTTTGGTCAAAATTTGTGCCAGCCTGGTAAAACATGTTTTTTAATCCAGCACCTTAACCACCTATCAAAAAAAAATAAAAAAATTGGATTCCATATAGAAACAGCCATATCTCAACTGGGTCGAATTCAGAATTCAATTCTAGGCACTTTGATTTTTGGGAAAAATATGCCCTGCCAGTGTACCTTGTTGCCCCATACAATCTCTTTTGTTTTTTTTTATTCTCAAATTTCTTGAGTAATATATATTGATAGTGTTTGAAATTAGTTTGGAAGTTTTTTAATTTCACTTTTTTTAATCTCCAATTTGGTTTTGGTTTCTTCTTTTTAGCCTGGTAAAATTCATTTGTAATTTGTGGCAAAACAAAACATTTCCTTACCAGCTTGAAAACCCATGTATTAAAATTAATTTTAAAAGTGGTATTCAACTAGAAATTAAAAATTATTAATTGAGTTGTGATCAAATTTTAAATCTGGGCACTTTTTATTTTGAGCATGTTTATGTTGCCAGAACCCTGTCATCAACATTGTTATTTATTAAGTGCTATCATTATATGCTTTTGCACTGTTTTAGTGCCTTGTCATACTGCTACAGGAAGCCTATAGGAAGCAACAGGAAGGTGAATCTCTTATTGCAGCAGTGGAGTAGTTTTAATGAACTTTAATGATGAAATATGAATTGTTTTAATTATCATTAAAAGATGGAATTTGTTCTTGCTTGGCTGATTTGAATATTTAAATAGCAGTTTTTACTTGAATTGTTTTAATTTGGTTTTGTATACTTCGTTTGGTTAAACGAGATGAGCTTAGGTCTAGGTAATTAGAGTGGTCTTATGGAGTGTCTCTGTATAGGCCCAAGGCTCGTAAGTGGCTTCCAGGAGAACTAGTAGCAGAGTTATACCAAACAAGTGATAACTAAATAAAAAGAATGGGGTAAAGCATTGATATGATAATGAGTCCTTGTGCATGGCCTTGAGGGCTTGTAAAGGCTAAGCAAGCACTCGAGAAGGCCTATCCGTTTGTGGGGCGTCGAGTTATCCATCTGCGAGGTGTTGATTCAGGCATGATTGAGTCTTCTTGTCTATATGAGAGGTGTACTTGATTCCATGTGGTGCCATCCCTTCTATCACACATAATGACACTCCATCTGATCTTCACTCCAATACCTAGTACCTTAATAGTCATGAGTAGTACCCGTCATGTTATTGGATGAACATCTCTATGTTGTGACATTGGATTTATGCATTGTATTATGTGTTTGATCTATGACTGATGTGAGTGTTGGCCATATATTAACCTTTCCTTGTTACTTCTATTTGGGCCTTGTGACTACCTTCGAACATGGTGGGGTGGTCTCTTATGAGTCCACATGGTTGGGAGGTGTTGCCACCGCCATTGGGGAATAGTGTATAGGTTATTGGAGCACCAATTGGAGATGTTCTCTTGTACTTATTTTATCAGTTGATGTACATCTTATTCATGGCTATGCCATTGCACTCATGTATATTCCTTTAAATGTATATTGTACTCTCTTGAGAGAGAAAATGTAATCATATAATTTAATGAGAATAAATGTGTTTTTTTATATTTTGCTTACAGTTTTTCGGTGTTGGTATCAAACTCACTTGTACTATGATGATCATTATGAATTTATGTTTAAAAGTGGAAATAGGTATTAGGAACATTTGAATTGGTTTTTAAAATGAATGTAGTTTTAGCAATGTTTCACTGGAGGGTGAATTAGTCCTCTCCTTTGGGTTGTACATTCAACCATACTTGGCCATGAATGTTGTCGATATATCGAATCAATAACTGTTTTATGTGTATTTTATCACTTCATGTTCAAAAAAACTTATCTTGCCCTCTTTTGGCTCTTACCCTTTAGGGGTTACATAGTAGGATGTTACACGGTGCATAGAGGAGTGACTGTGGTGCACAAAGATTCAACTACAGTGCAGGAAGGCTCAAATGTAGTGCATAGAGAGTTGAATGTGGTGCAGGGTACAACGTTTGCGGTGGATTGGTTCAACCTGCAAAAATTTAGAAAATAATAGTGATAGATATGATGCGAAAAACTTTGTATGCATCACACAGGTAAGTAGATGCATTGAAGAGACTGTCGATTGTAGTGCAAGACCTGATGAATGCATTGTTGTTTTCTACAATTGCATCACACTTCGTATAGCTTCAAAAAAAAAAATTTCATACATAAATTGTTAATTATGTGAATTTCATGTCGAGTTCACCAAAATGTAAATTATAAAATCAACATTCAATCATAGAGATAATAGGAATCAAATTAAATAATCACAATTTGCAATCCTATACTCAAAATGATCCCATTTAATCAATGAAAAACATGCAACATGGGTAAAAACAAATTCAAACAAATGATACCTTCACCTTTACTATGTTGTTAAGAATTATTTCCATTGTCCTTTGTATGCTTTTGCTCTCAGAAATTGGAATGCTATTCTTTTTCCTTAAGCTTCAAGTGTGTGTGAGATGATCATAATGATGCAAACACCAAAGTTTCGTGGTTAGCCATCAATGTGCTATGAAAGCTTATTTTTGTAGAAATTCTTGATTCAAATGAACAATCTAGATTTAAAGATGAAAGATGAAGACCAACAGTCAAGGACCTTTGTTGAGAGGAAATAGATTTGAGAGTCAATTGGCTTGATTGATTTAATCAAGGGTATTGATTTGTCAATTAGTGGAATTTGATTGAATAATTAGTGGGATTGATTGATTAATCAATGGGATTGATTAATTAGTGGGATTGATTAATTAGTGGGATTGATTTATTAGTCAATAGATTTGACTGATTAATCAATGTAACTGATTGATTAGTGAATGCATGAGAGGATAATTAATTAAATGATTAATTAATTATTTGGAGGAACGTGCAAGTGAATATTTATTAATGGATAATGTTGGAGATGAAATAGGGGAATTAAATAATTAATTTAATTTTTTAATCTAGAAGTGGGAAAGTGATTTAATTAAATAATTTTATAACAATTATTTAATTTAAGAAGGTTGTTAAATGTTAATTAAACAATTAATGATAACTATTTAATTAAAATAGAAGGATAAGTGTAATTAGTAGTGTAATTAAATAAATAAATAATCAGGAAGATTAATGATAGTTATGACATAATTAAATAATAAGATTTATTTAGTTAATTGGAAAGGGTGAATTAGAATGAATGAATTAAATAACACAAAGTCACTTAATTAATAGCAAAATATGATATTTGATAATAATTAAAAAAGAAATATTATCTAATAATTAAGGGAAAATGGTGAGAATTAGTAAAAGGGTGTTGCTCGCAAACTAGGACAATATTGGGTATCTAAACCTATGTCATAGGTTCTAGGTGCTTGACATTTAATGTAATCCAAAATTTGTTTATGTGGCATGTGCTCAAATGAAGTCTAAATTTTGAAGTATTCATTTGGTAGTCTTGGTTTTTTTCATTAATGTGCTCAACTGTCAATTTATAATTCAAATTTAGAAGCTTGAGAGGTTTGCTTAAGGGATTAAAATATCACTCCTCACTTATAGATTGCATCTTGAAATCCAAACCCTAAATTCCAAGACAATGTGACTTAGACACCAAACTCTTGGGATGTGTGATTTTTATTTTGAACCCCAATCTTATGTAAATGTGAGCTCAAACTCCAATCCTAAGCTACACACTTTGTTTCTAGCAATCTAAGCTTTTTGTAGTTTCATCCCTAGGTTCTAAACCAAGGGAGATTGTTCCATTTCTTCTCGCCTTTGGATATATCTGAGGAGTTGTTCATTGCTTGTTTCTAGTCACAGTGTTGATGCTATGGCATAGTTAGTCTTCCACTTGTATCACTATGCTTAGTGCATTGATAAGCATGTTAGGTGTGTATTATGATATGCCATCACACCTTATAGATTTAGAGGTATAGTGTGGCATGTTTGGTGTCACATTTGTATTAGAAAAATATTGTTCATCTAATTTTTGTCTATTGATACGGTAGGTGAAAGCTTAGGACATTACAACTTGACTAAGTGATAAGGAGATCTAGAACTTCAATGCTAGCACAATAGACTCAAATGTACTTCCTAAAACTATATTGTTTTCCCTATCTTTGATATACATTAAATAGACATGATTTATAAGTATCAATAATCAATTCTTATAGACAAACTCATGCTATCATGATTAAATTGTTCCACTTATATTTTTTTTTATAACATTACTCAAAATCCAGCCTATATTCTTATCGAAGACTTTTCTTTCTGAGGTAGAAATTACCACCGTCCTCGGCACGGCAGTTTGCGTGTTCTGCTTTACTCATTTCTATTCAACTCTGTCTATTTCTATAGAAATGTAGAAATTTCTCGCCATAACAAACATCGACACAGTGTCTCTCTCTCTCTCTCTCTGTGTCACTCATTAAGCACTACTCAATCTATCAATTCAAGTTTTTAACTTCAACAAACTTTTGAATGGTATATTTACGTGTTGCAAACGATAGATTTAAATATTTCCTTTTCTCAATTTCCAGCTTCTTGGGCACGGCAGTTTGACATGATCATCTCTGTCTATTCCAAGGAAACGTAATACAAACGTAGTTCTAAATTTCCACCTTCCTTGGCACGGCGGTTTGATGTGTTGTTTCTGCTTCACTCATTTCTTATCATCTGCCATTATTCAATCTCTCAAGATTTGGACATCACTCCTGGTTGGAGAAAGATACAGTATTGAATTATTGATAGGACTAGAGTAAACCATGACATCTATTTGTGGAATAATGTTCACACGCTTAGTTGATAAAGTGAAAGTGATATATTTACAATCTTCTTGGTTATAATAAATTGTTTTGCATCCAATGAAATTAATTTTGTATCAAATGAACTTTTTTTTTTTGTGTTTTCATTTATCTTAGATTTTTTCTTTTCTTTTTTCCTTTGTGTAATAAGGATGGTTGTGGACTAGATTGTTTTTACTTCTTTCAGATATTGTACAAAACATCTCATGTATTTACTTTTAGGTTAGGGTGTTCTTTCCAATTAGTAACCCTTGTTGTCTAGATGACTAGATTTGCTTCTTCAAATGAAATCAAAACTGAATTCAGTTGCCATTATTTTCCCCTTCCTTTAAAGTCTCAAAAGATAAAGTAGATTTTAGTTGGGATCTTTAATTTTCTTTTTGTGCCTTCATTTAGAATTGGTTGAGTTGTTAATCTAGCTTCTTTTAGTAAAATATTCACAAGTTTGAGAAACCAATCTTGGAGTATTACATCCCTAGGTTGATTGTTAAGAAAGCTTATTTACTTAATTTTTCTTTTCATGTTAACATGGATTCAAAATTATGATTTGCACCCTTTACTATGATTACTTAAGATTATTCTCATTACATACTACATTCAAAATGTAAATATGACAATTGAAGTTTTAAAAAATTGGTGAAGGATAAAAAAAATAATATTTAGAAGCTAAAAGGAGATTTATAGATCATACACCTAGATATAGTCAAAGGATGGAAGTGCACTCCACAAACATCCACACACTATGCAAATGGGCATGTACAATGTGCTTGAAGACTTCACAAGGTGGGAATAAAGCATAAAACTAACATAGGGAAACATATTGTAACATATAGGTTTCAAAATACAAAAAGAAACAAAATGCTAACACTAGGAGTAGGAAAATGGCTAAGATTAGGCTAAAATGATCATTGAACATGCTACAAGAGGTCGATACCAAAAAAACCCAAAATATAATAGAATATTTATAAGGTATAAAATTTTTGATATTAAATTTTGTCTCCACTTTATTGGCTATATGCCATTAAGTGATAAGATTCGATAATATTATGAAAAGAAAAATATTACAAATAATATCTTATACAAAGAAATAAAATATCTTAGAATAGCATAAAACCTACAAAATAAAAATGTTAAAACTCAAACATATATAGAAAAGAAAATAGAGAAATCTTATACAATGAGAAGAATGTGAGAAATAGAGCATTTGAATTAGATAGAATAAACTACTACTTATGAAGATAACTAATGCACAACTCAAGATCTAGCTTACTTTTCCGTTGGGAATCATGAGAAGAGAATACATGATTTAAGGTTGAGTATGATTTATTTCTAGGAATCATAAGTATCAATGAATCACTAGTACTAGCTTGCTTTGTTGTTAGGTGATTTAGATGTTTGATAAAATGTACAAGAGCACTTGGACTAGCATTATTTGTTGCTTGGTGATCCAAGATATAGAGTATTATAGAGATCAAAATTTCCCTCAATAAATGAAAATTGCTTCTCTTACCAATTGATCTCAATTACTCTACACTAGGTTTAACTAGCCAAGTTTTTTGTTTAACAATTAATCTACTACTAAGATTATGTTAGTTAATCCTTTAGTAATTTAATCATAAATAAGTGTTTTCTTATTAAATAAACAACTAAAACTCTTAAAGAATAAAAATGATACTAATTACAAAAAAATGAGAAAAAAAAAAGAATAAAAAATGGAAAGGGATGGAAATGAAAGACCTAGACTAAAATATTGGACCTGATTGTGCCAAATGCTATTACTTTGTGTAGACGATAGTGCACATGTTGTAGTCCCATATGGAAAGAAATATCAAGGCATTAGTATATAGTGGCAAATCGAACACTCCATAGTGATCAATCACCATGCCCTCACTTTAATTCATAAAGCACATTAACAATGTATTTACACTTGTGAATATAGAAAAGTGTATATGTACATGTGAATATGTACCCTTTACATGTATGATTTACAAATATTTTAGTATAGTGTACAAAGCAGAAGAACAAATTAAAAAATTTAAAAGATGTGTACCTCAAAAATAAGAAAACAATAGGATTTCCTTTCCCTTAAAATATAGGCAAGAAAAAGAAGAAGATAACAACACCATAAATAAAGCGAGCCATAAAGGCACACAAAAAAGCATGAAAAATTAAAAGGAGAGCAAGATAGAGGTTATATTAATATAGTTAACATTGTTCATAATGAAAAGAGGAAGTCTTTTTTTGAATCTCACAAAAAAAATCATAGATGGAAGAAATGTGATATCCATTATATTAGAATAAATGTAGTTGATTAGAGTACATACATTAGGTGGCTTAACAAAAGATGAAACATGAATTTTTTGTAAATCCTTTTCAAGTGCATGTCATAAGAAGGTAAAGTTTGTATCAATTCCAAAACAAATATATTATCTTTAGTAGCCCAAAGCTACTAAACAAGATCATACTCTTTGATGTTATTAATATGAATATGAGGATATGATGGAAGAATAGGAACTTATGAAAGAAGAGACATAAGCATATGATTGAGTTTTCAGTTTTTTTAATTTATTTATGTCTCCTATGATATGAAATTTTGTAAGAGGATCCATGGGTTCTTCAAGAAAATATGATATAGTGATAATTGGATGCAAAGGTGTGAGCACATTAGGTACTAATGCATGATAATTTTAGGAAAGACCAAAGAGGCTACATCTTTAAAATATTGGTATGTTGGTTTGAAAGGGGTGTTTTACCAATATAGTTCATCACTTATGTCCTAATCAAACTTTTTACTTAAGTTTACTTAGGTTACACATATGATACTTGTTACTTTATGTCTCAATTCATAATATTAACACATCATAATCTTATGTAATCATTTATTCACCTTGACCTATATGACCAAGGAGTTTCCTTTGCAATTCATTCATTTAATTGTAAGTAAGTCATTATCATTGTATCATTTAAATCCTTTGATAGAATACAATTATTCTCTCATAGATAATCTCTCTTGTGCTTTTATAGAAGTTCCTAGATCTTGGGTTGCTACAATCTTTAGCCAAATCTTGCATGTTGTAGAGAATTCTATAACAACTCTTACATGGTATCAAAGCTTGTGGTATTGCTTCTGTATCTTCATAGCAGATATGATCTTTGTATTTGGATTATTTTCTATAATTATCTCTACTAGATTCTACATTGTTATCTTCATTAGTGTGGCCTAAAATGCCTAATTTGATTTTGACAACTTTTGACATTGACATGAAGATAGTTGAGTAGAATTCAAATAAATCACTCACCATCCTTCTTCCCTCATATTCCTTTCAAGAATGAGAAGAAATATTGCATAAATTATTGGTTTCTTTTCTTTCGAAGGGGATGAATATTGTTCAACGATATTGGACCATCTTCAACATTCATTATTGAGCATCTATGCTCATTACAAGAGACTATACTTTGAGGGGGGATTCTTAATCTCTCTTATTTTTATCTCTTATGGTGGGATTTTTCCTTGCATGGGGTTTTATTCTTCTTATTATTCATTGAGATCATTTTTTTCTCTTTTGCGGAGGAGTTTTGTCCCACTAAGTTTTCTCCTTTTCTTTATTTATGAGATATTGTATTTGTACATGGGTACATAACATGCTCTAGTAGTCGAGACCCATCATCATCATCGTTATATGATTTGAATTTTTCTATTTCTCCCTAAGTTACACTTAAGGGGATTTTCTAGTGTGGAAGAGGTGTTTTACCTAGATAGTTCATCACCTAGGTCCTAATGACACTTGCTACTTAAGTTTACTTAGGGTACACATTTGATACTTATCACTTTATGTCTCATGTCATAAGATTAGGACACATGTCATAATCTTATGTAATCCTATGTTCACCTTGGCCTCTACAACCAAGACGTTCCTTTTGTAATGCACTCATTCAATTATAATTAAGTTATTATCATTGTATCATTAACATCCTTTTATAGAATAGAATTATTCTTTCATAGTTGATCTCTCTTGTTCTTTCATAGAAGTTCCTAGATCTTGGGTGGCTACAATCTTGAGAAAAATCTTGCACGGTGTAGAGAATTCTATACCAAATCTCACATGGTGGACTTATTAAGCATCACCAAAGTGGGTGCAATAAGTCCTCATAAAAAATGCATTAATTAGGAGACTTTTAGTGTTATGAATATAAGGCTTTGAAGAAGAAATTGAAAGTTTATGTTTAATATCTCTTCACATATCATTTGACATGGGATGAGAGCCAAGATCTAATGATACCTCATCGTAATGGGGAGAACATTAGTATGAAGAGTAGGGAAGATGATGTCAAGAAAATGGTTAATATTGTCATCAAGTTGTAAATTATACCTAGAAAGAGAGGATATTCCTTTAAAGAAATAAAATAATTGGATAAATAAAAGTATGACAACTCATGAGATCAATGAGTAAAGAGATAAGGCTCTTTATCAATATGAGAAAAATCTTCATTAAAGAGATGATTTATATATATAAAAAAGTAATGGGTATTGGAGACATGATAAAATCACAAAAGAGAATAGAAGAGGAGATTTATATAGGTTAGCCAAAGAAAATTATATTTATTAGGTTTAGGATTATAGAATGAGGTATGTAGTAGTGCCCTAAAAACTGAGGAGAGAAAAATTTGAATTTGGGTGGCCAACCAAACAACTATAATTATCAACCATTGCACTATGTCATTAAAGGTGAGACCATCAAGTCTCAACATTTGATATGCACAAATATGTTTGAAAAATTATATACCCTCTATATTCAATGAACTTATGTTTTAAAATGAGCTTGATGATGGCTTTAAATTTAAGTGATAGAATAAATAATTGAACTTTTTGGTGCACACATGTGTAAGTAATGACCATAAAATATAAAAAAAAAAATTAAAACAAAAGATGAACTTTCAAACACATGATCTAGTGTAGGGAATATAATCATAGATGTAATCTAATCCAAGATAGACATTATTTTAAAAAATAAATCATGGATATTTTGAACATAATGATATGGCATACACAATGAATGCTTAAAAATAACTAAAAATATGTGATGAAATAAACTAATATAATATTTAAAATTTATAAATTTAATACAAAATTAAACATAAAATAATTTTTAATTTAAAAAATTAAGAAATATAAATATAATTTATTAAAAAATAAGTTAAAAAAAATATTTTTTATTCTATTATATTACATAAAGAACATTATAAATTACAATTCTTACAAATATAAAATTAATTAAAACTATTCATGAGCGAAGTGATTAGGTAATATTGAGACCTCTTTCCCCTATTTCCTGCCATTTGACTTGTTCTTTTCTTCTCATCTCTGACTATTGAAAGGGAATGAAAAGACTTTCTACTCATGTTGGAAACACAATATGCATCTCCTTGCTTATATAAACTCACTTTCCCTTCCTCATTACTCACTATTCTCACCTTTACTCAAGTCTATCCATTCAACTTTTGGTGGGTACATTTACATTTCTCTTTGCTCTTTATCTATTTTTATTTTTAATAGCAGAAAGTTCCTGTTTAATTTTCATTATTCTAATTTATAATCAAAATTATTGTTGTTGCAGATGCAATAATCTAAATTCTTTCCATGGATCAGTCCTCCTTTGTCATATTCTATTTAATCACATTCTCATGCTATTTCTAGATGATAAGCTGTAGTATCACCTGCCTACCCCACGAAAGAGATGCTCTCCTTTCTTTCATGAATAAATAAAATCTTAAATTTCTATTGCATTCATGGTAGGTCTTTGATTGCTACGAATGGAGGGGAGTGGAATGCAGCTCCCACACCTCACATGTTATCAAACTCCATTATTCTAGTCATCACTGGGATAGCATGAATAATGACAGACTTGTTGAAGATTTGTTCCATTTAAAAGGGTTGCAACATTTGGATCTAAGCTTCAATTATTTGAGTGGTGTTCTACCCAAAGGTACCTTTTATGAAGTGAACTTTCATATTTTCTTATTTAAGCTTTCCCTTGCAGTAATTTGAGTAGTTTTTTTTGTTGTTTTTGTTTAACATGTAGGCCTATATGCCCTACAAGAATTGAGACATCTAGATTTGAGCTTCAACTATTTTGAAGGTGAAATACCAAAGCAATTTTCCTCCTTGCACAACTTAGCTTATCTCAACTTGTCCAGGGTTGGGTTCAATGGTAGAATTCCCTACCAATTGGGGAATCTCTCTCAGCTGGAATTTTTTGACCTATCTATTGCAAAAGTGGATTATCTTGGAACAAAGGATTATGGTGCTGATGGGGAAATGCATAGTCCTAGTTTAGTGTGGACATAAAAGTTGTAGAAATTAAAATACTTGTCCCTTAGCGGAATAGTCTTGAATATGACAGTAAAGCAGCGGGAAACACCACTTTCTCATCTCCACAATCTCCAACACCTCCACCTTTTATAATGCATGCTTTCAGGGCACATTCCAAATGCTATCCAAAACCTCACCTTCCTCTCCCACCTCCACCTGAGTTCCAATTATTTTGATGGGTCAGTGCCTTTGTGGTTAGGAAATATGACTAGTCTAGTTTCACTTTGGTTGTACAACTGTCCATTATTAAGTGGTTCATTTCCCCTAAGTCTCTCTCATCTTCCTACTCTAAAAGAGCTCGCGCTAGGGGGGGATGAGGGGAACCTAGTAAGTGGAAATTTGGGTCAAATGTTATGCGGATAATTGTCTTAGCTCACCATATTTATTCTTTCAGGCTCTAATATGACAGGAAGTATGCCACCTTGTATTGCAAATATTTCCTCCCTCATTCATCTTGAGTTGATAGGTATGGAAAAGATGGAAGGTCCTATTCGTTCGTCTATTGGCAATCTCTCTGCCCTGCAAAATTTGATTCTTTATAACAATTCCTTGAATGGAGAGATTCCACCATCACTTGGTCAAATTTCATTTTTGACTATTTTATACCTCTCTTTCACTATGTTGAGTGGAAATATACCTTTTGAGTTGGGTAATCTTTCCTCTATGTTGAATTTAGATATTTCTTTCAATGCTTTGAGTGGTAACATACCTTCTCAAATAGGGGAACTATCATCTCTAGAATATCTTGATCTTGAGGACAATCAACTAAATGGTAGCATTCCCATTTCAATAAGAAATATTACTATATTCAGGCATTTACTTATCTTCAAACAATTTTTGAGAATTTTTTTTCTTAGTTCTTTTAAAAATACAACTAAACTTTCTAGTCTTGATCTATCCTACAATGAGTTGACTGTCATCATTGAACCAAAGTGGATACCTACCATTTACTTTGATGGACTTTACTTAGCTTCATGTAATATTGGGGGTATCATTCCACCATTCCTTTCCACACAATATAAATTGCATACATTAGATCTCTCCAACAATAGCCTATTTGGAAATATTCTAGATTTGTTAGGGATGCTTCCACAACTAGAAGATCTTAACATGTCATACAATAACTTGCAAGGTCCTATTCCCTCCAACTTGATTACAAGTGGTCTTTATAGTTTGGAATTTCATAATAATATATTACAAGGTTCTCTTCCATTTTTTTCAGTGCCAACATCAAATATGAAACTATTGGACTTGTCTCATAATAGATTCATAGGATCTATTGTAGTGGATATTGGTAATATTCTACCAAACATAGAATTTTTGTCGCTTTCAAAAAATGATCTAAGAGGTGATATACCTTCTTCAATTGGTCTTATACAACATATGGAGGTTTTGGATCTCTCAAACAACAAGTTATTTGGTAAAATACTATCAAGCATAACTAATTGCTCCATTCTAACAAGATTAAACCTAGAAAACATTGGTTTAATAGGAGAGATACCATATCATATGGGAATACTAAGTGAACTCAGTTCACTTCATCTCAATGACAATATGCTGAAGGGAAACTTGCCATCAAGACTTAAGAATTGTTCTAGCTTGGAAATTTTAGATTTGGCTAATAATCTCTTCTTTGGGAACATACCACCTTTGTTAGGCCAGTTCTTTGAATTGATGATACTTGTGTTGAGGTCAAATAAATTTGAAGGACACATTCCACATCAATTAAGCAATCTATCAAGTCTCCATATTTTAGATATTTCACACAACAGTTTGATTGGTGTCATACCACCACAATTAGCAAGATTGAAAGGTATGAGGAGTTCTACAGTGGGAATCTCACATGACAATGGTGATAGCTCCTATTACTACAAAGAAGAGATCCAAGTGTTCAACAAAGGATTAAAAATGGTGTATTTTAGTTCAGTGATGTTACTTATAACATGCATTGATCTATTTGCAAATAATCTATTAGGTAGAATTCCTTCAGTAATTGGAAACCTTCAAGGTCTTCACACATTAAACTTATTAGATAATAATCTTATAGGAGTGATTCCAAGAAGCTTTGGAATGCTTACAGAGTTAGAGTCACTTGATCTTTAAAACAACAAATTGCATGGCAGGATTCCAAATGAAATGCTACAAGTTCACTTTTTGAGTTTTTTCATTGTATCTAACAACACACTTTGTGGAAAAATACCATAAGGAGGACAATTTAATACATTCAATTCTACCTATTCCTCAAGTAACCTTGATCTTTGTGGATTCCCAGTTAATAATAGATCATGTAGATGTGGAAAAACATAAAATTTTGGCATACCATCACCTCTTCCTAAAAAAGAAGATGATGAGGGAGGAGAAATTCCATGGCACTGGTATGTGGAGTGGATGGCAAGTGTTGCTGTTGGATTTCGGGGAGTGTTTGGAATCTTGGCTATAAAAAGGAATTGGAGGAGAAGATTTATTCAAGTTTTAGATGAGATGGCAATTAGTTTATTGAGTAGATTGATAAATAGGTAATAATAGTGGGAAAATATAAAATAATTTTTCTCAAATACTTCTCATGATAATGAGATTGCTTTGTAATTCTATTATACTTGTAATGCCCATCGTGCAAACCCCAGAGAACACACACATTGCAAATATATATATATATATATATATATTTAAAACAATACAATTAAACATGTAATAAACATTAACCATAATCACATAACACATTGCATTACACTATTAAACTTAGCTCTCTGGGGCACGTGAGGTTACATCGCAAACAACTAAATGGAAGTAAAAGATAATGATAAACCACATATCCATCTATATTATAATAACCATGAAAATAGTACATCCATGTTCACCAAGAGTGAGAATATTAATACATCACATAACAATCAAAATGAATCTCCTTAATAAAGTTACAAAGGATCCTAACTATTACATCATTGTTTATTACATTACATTACAAGCTCTTGATAAATGAATTACAATGAATTTCCCAAACATGTGGGATGATACAAAATACAATAAAATCTGGGTTACAAAGGAACACTAGAACAACTCCAACTGGAAATGCAAAGAAGATGGGATGCTAATGGGGAACCCAACGGGTGCAGAGCACGTTCCACCCAACCATGTGAATTATAAATAACTCACCCTCCATGCTCAGAGGTGACAAGGAAGTTAACTCGAACATGATTGTCAAATCAACTCCATGAACAACATAGTATAAATACAAACACAAAGTTTACAATGAAATAATCAACAACGTTCATGAATCAACATAATAAGATAAAGATATGAAACTCATCACAATTAACCAAGTAATAACAGATAAACAAGTCACTAATGAACATTCATAACTAAACTTCAAAAGAATCCAAAACAACATAAAGAATACAATTTCTAGAGGCAACAAGAAACAATGCACAAGGGTGTCTAGTGGAGAGTGTCATCGCATAGCTCTCATGGGATCTCCTGGCCCTTCCTCCAACTGAGGCGCCAACACCCATCTATGGATCTCTTGGCCCTTCCTCCTACTTGAGGCACCGAAACCATAGGGTAGCTCATGCAGAGCCAATAACCTCTCATGGGGACAAGGTTATGACTTTTCCAACCATAGACTTCTCAGTCTATCATTAGTCTATGATAGCCCTAATGCATAGATGAGGAATCCAATATTTATTATCTTGTGTGTTTTACTACCCATCCCCCTAAGTTTTATGTTTAGGTTATCACTTGTTTAACTACTCTTATGTGGGTTATCCTGAGCTTTTCCTCCTTCTGAGGCACTGACCCCCATGAAGAGCCACTCTCCCTAAGATCCCAAAAATAAACTAAAAACTAGGCAAGGGTTGTACCAAAATTGATAAAGTAAATAACTCAAAAGAAAGCCATGCGAGGCATAACCCATCTCATGATAATACATAAACAAACTCCTCAACAATCACGTACAACCCTTCCAAATAATACTAATAAATTTCAACTCCAAGAGTACACACTAGATGAGGATAACATTCAAAGATTAAATCACGCCTTTGGAACTAAGGTTCACAACAACCATAATTGGGCTCATAAATACAACAATGTTCCCACATCGCAAAAGTCAAATGATAACTCAGGGAAACAACAACAAAAATCAAACAGATTTATAAATTAGAATAACGTAAGAACATTCACACAAGGCTAATATAATTCTTTAAAATTACATTCCAATTCCTCTGGTTTCTTTTAAATAATTCAACAATAATTTTTAATAAGAAAAAACCAATTCCTATTAAAAATTTTCCTTTTACAAAATAATACACCATTATAGTTTTTGCAACTCCAAATTAAAGAACTGATTTAATTGAATTTATAAATTTCATTTTTATCTCAATGCATATATATATAAATTTTAAAACATTATACATATATAAATACAAATAAATTTCTATAAAAATTAAATTAAATACATATATAAATATAAATATAAATATATATATATATATATAACAACTAAAACTAATAATAAATAACAAAGAAATAATATAAAAATAAAAATAAAAAAGAGTTTAACCCTGCCATAAGTGTATAGAGTACGTGCACAGTCCCCAAGGACTGTGTATAGCAGCCCCAAGGACTGCTATGGCAGTCCTTACGAACTGCACCCAGTAGTCCTTAGGACTACAGCGACAATCCTGGGGGCTGTCGTGCACAGTAGAGGGGATGGGGACGGGTACGGCTAAGGCCGACCCCCCCTTCAATAAATTCACTTCATTTTTTTAAATTTGTTTATATTTTATTTTCTCTTAACCAAAAAAAAAAAAAAACTTTTTCTACTTAAAATAAAACGTCCATCCCTGGTATGGACGTCGACGACCATTATGGCCAAAATTCGATTTGAACCAGAATTTCGAATACTTTATAATGCACGAAAAGAATTTATTTATATATATATATATACAAAATTTGTATATATATATATACATATATATATAATATATTTATATATATATCCCAGAAGAACAAATATCCCAGTTACAAGACAGAAGAACAGAATAAAAAAAAACTTATATAAAATATATATATCTATATATATATATAAAGGATATATTTTCATGATCCCCAGAATAAATTGTTCTGAAAGAAAATTATGTATATATATATTTTTTAAAACAAACAGAATCAATATAAAGACGGTTTATTTTCACAAACTCAACATTACTTTCTCAAAGCCAAATTGAAAGAATATTCATAGAGTAATTTTCATAAACAATCTTTTTTTTAATTTCTTCAGTAATTAATCAATAATTTTCTCTTTTCAAAGGTTTCCTTTTTCTTTCACCAAATAACCTAATTATTTTTATGTTTTCTATAATTTAGAAGACCAGAGAAGAGGTAGATAAAACCTAGAGTCCTGTGCTTATTTGAAAATCTGGTGACGCCTATTTGATTCAGATGGTCTTTACGAAGAGCTTCTCGTTCCTGCTTCGAAATATCCTCTCTAGAATACCGTGCTTGAATTTGAATCCAATTCTTTATTCAAAAAATTCTCTCCAACATAATACAAGCAAAAGATTGAAAACCCCCTTTTAAGAACTCAGAAGAACTAATTATAACAAAAAACTTCAAAAGACTCAACAATAGAGAACAATTATTTTTGTGCAACTTCTGTCTCCATAATCCTCTGTCTGTGAAAAACTCTCAAAAAATTTAATTAAATAAAAGATATTACCAATTTCCTCCAAAAGCTCTCAAAAATCCACAATAAAAGAAATTAATTCTTTAAAAGTAAGCTTTTCTGTCAAATCTCCAATCACATTCATTCTCACAAATTTTTCCATTCTTTTATTTATTTATTTTTCTATTCTTCAATACTTTTGTTTTAATTTATGTTTTTACAGCTTTACTTGCAAAGCACATTATCTAATTAATTTAAATAATTTATTTTAATAGTTATCCTCAACCAGATAATTAATTAAAATAACAAAACACAATTTAATATATAATTAACATTTAATAAAACACATGACTTTTTTAAAGATTAATAAAACATTTAAATATTTAAATACAATTTAATCTAAAATTTTAATAAACAATATTGCCATCATTTAAATTAAATGAATCACAACTTATAAAATACCAACATAAATAAAGTACAACAAAACACAAACAACAACCACAAAGGATGACAATTACAAGAATGCACAAAACCATTTAAACAAGATGGTCTGACATCATGGGATGGGATGATTTCATTGTCACCTTTGTTTCAACATTTAACCATTGGGCTATTGGTGCTCGCCCTGTCCTGTCGAAGTAGGTGGAATCGAGACTCTATACCTATAAATCCTGCATACAAACGAGGTCGTGTACATGTGCATACATATACATTTTTTATATTTTTATATTTATATTTTAAATTTAATTTTTAAGATATAATTTATTTGTGTTTTTACATAAAATTAATGTTATTTTTTATTTAATGCAACTAAATAAAGTGGAAGCACTTGAAATGTGTTCGTTCAAGAGGTATATTTCTTTATTATTTACAATATATCGTTTGTTCTATTCACAAGTATGTGTTGATGAGGATCAAGTTTGTCCTAAAAGAATAAAACATATATCGTATGTGTCTTGAAACTAAGACAAATTAATATTGGTTTTATGTTGTCATTCCCTCTACAAAAAATATTGACTAAAAGGATATGGATGTATCTTCAAATTCATTTAATTGTGACGAGGACACCATATATTATAGAAATATTAAGATTACATTCCAACTACAAATATGTTTTAAGAATTATATATATATATATATATATATATATATATATATATATAATATTGTATTTTTTAATTTATTTTGGGATTGTATTAAAATTATATATGAAAGTTTAAAAATTAATTATTGTGATCTATTTTTTGATATTCACAATTTTTTTATCAGTAAAATGTGATTAATAAAATTTATATTTATTTAAGAAACTCTCAAGATTCTAAAAATACAATATATGCTTCATTATAATGTTATTCATAATTGTGAATTTTTTTATTTACTTTAAATTCTTAATAGACATACATATTGTTGAAAAGTGTTCACAACTATCAAATCATTCTTTATTTTTTAAAATATGAAAGATGTGTCATATTTATAGGGTTCATTGGCTATAAGATTAGAAAAAAATAATTTCATATTTTTGATCAAGTTAGGTAGGTCAAAAATGTGTTTGTTAATGTTTAGAAAACTTTATAATAAAACAAATTATAAATAATTATTTAGTTAAAAAAAAATCATAGAAATATTTCTTGCATCTACACATATTTCCTTAATCTATATCCCAATTTTAAGGAAAAAATATTTTGTTTTACTTAGACTTAAGTTGCTAGAAATTGTGCCTAAAAATATCTAATTTTCATTAAAAAAAATTCATTTAAAAAAAATAGTAGTCTATAAATTATGTTCTATTTCCTACAACTTTTATTACTTCCCCTTTGCAAATTATGTAAATAATTCATTCAATTTTTTCTTGAAGTTACTTAAGTCCATGTTCAATAATTTAAAATTGTCACTCATTCTATATTATTTTTCTCAGCATGCTCTCATGCTCCCCTACATACCAATTTTTCTTCATCCCTTATTCACATAACCTCATAGAATATCAAAGAACCTTAAATGTATCTATATGTCCAATTGTTGTGTTTTCCATACATCTTAATCTATAAAGGGACATCACTACAAGAATAGCAAGTAAAGTATGAAGAGGGTGAGTTCCAAATTTAGTAAAAATAATTACATGTGAAACTAAATGCTTCACCTATAAATTTTTGGATAGCATGTAATGAATATTCTATCAATGTAATCTCAAATATAACTATGAAGTCTAGGTCTCTAATTATCGACTATACAAGATTGTTAGTGACACTAAAATTTGGAAGATATACAATATTTATTATTATCATAAGTTAGAAACAATATCTTTCAAGTTTATTAAGATAAACCTTCTATAATCTCTTTTCTACAAAATAGATATTTAAGGAATGTTATTTGAAAGATACACTAAGGTAAGAATAATAGCAAACTATTTCTACTTGCGCAACTTGTCCAGTTTTCCTTTGGGACCTTCCTTTCCTTAGGCTCTACGCTTGTAAAATTTAAAATCACTCATTTCCTTCTATTTTATTCCAACTTTGGTTTCATGAGTCCCTTATTTTAATTTATACTCTTAGACTTATGAAATTCCCTATTTTATTCACATAAATTATTTTTTATTTTCAAGCTTTTGCTTCATTTTCCCATGATCATGTTTTCTTTCATTTAATTTTGATGTCTTTTTATTTTTTTAGGGATTTATCCTTTGTATTTTTTTGGGTTTATTTGGAATTGAGATTATATTAAAATATTTTTCTCTCAACCTGTCACATCTATATTTCATAGATATTCTAAATATGTGAAACCCAGTAGAAACCTTATTCAACATGTTTTCCAAATTATTTTTGAAATGTCCCATACTAAATTTAGGGTAAATTATTTTAATAGATTCAAAAATATTTAAATGGGGACCATAAAAACCATAAATTGGTCCAATATTTACCTAGATCTTTAACTCAAAAATATGTAAGAAATGAAATAGAGATTACAAACACTAAATTATAAAACCCTGCACTAAACTATTTGACTATAGTAAACTCAAAAGTTATGAATTTCATTTATATGAATATCATAAAGAATAAATTATTAAATATTTCTCTAAATATCATTTCTAAAAAATTGAATTACGATTCATTTTGTCCCTTTTCACAATGGTCCTCTCCATTCTTTCATTTAATATGAAAAATCAAATCTCCAACTAGACTCAGAGTGGAATATAAATAGGGAATAATATTTCTCTAAGCATTCTTATGATGCCCTTACAAAATTTTGTGATCATAGCTCAAACATATTACATATAAAATGTACATTAATAACAAACCTCAAGTGTAGAAGAGCTTTGATTATTGATTAATTCAGAGAAAAAATAGAATTGCATGTTATTATAATATCCAATTATCAATATTATGGTAACTAAAATACAAAAATTACACTCCTGACAATTGTGAGTGCCATGAAAATTCATAGAATTACTATTATAAATCACCATGAAAAATTAAATATAGTCTCTATGTAAGTCTTCTTTATTGGTCGAAGGAATTTTTCTATACAATGTGAGATCTATGGGGTTTTCATTAGTCAACCTCCTCAAATCCATGGGTTTTCATCTTTAGATCTGGATGCTATAAAAACAAGTACTTATGGTGCTTTTTTATTAGGGTTTTTCTATTTTGTTCAAAGATGTTCTCTTCCAACCATCTCTACAACCTTAAGAAACCCAAAAAGATAATAAAAAAAAACACATGATGGTATCAACCTAGGTCTACTATACATGTATGGCTTCTTGTACCCATTTTTTTTCCTTCACATCAAGCTATTATTGGTGTCCCCATATGGTGAGAATAAATTGGAAGGTTTGAAAGAGGGTCCCCCACTATACTTACAATTGTCCTTAGCAAGTATGTTGAGGAGTTCCTTTGGATTAAAAATCCTAATCACCATATTATTGGTACATTTTATCCCTCATGTGTGCCCTACTAGATGTCTACATGGTTTGGCCTCAAGTGTATGTGTATGAAATTCAATATCAAGTGGAATCTAATGGGGAGTTGCATCAGAACTCTATGCATTAACGACATTCTTGATGTGCAGAGTGGTAAGTAGAGAAGGATAATACAAATGGAAAGGGAGTAAAAGTACAAAACTATGTCATGTTTTTATAAAGAAAATGACCAACATTGATCCACCTTTTTAACTTGAATAACTAAAAATGGTGTATATGTTTCAAATTTTAAAATGCTGTAAATTAATGAAACATATATTTTTTAGTGTATTTTAAGTTTGTATTTTTTAGAAAAATAAAAAAATATTTGAATATAGTTTTCTATAAATTAGACACTATAATTTAGTTGCTAATAAAATGGTAAAAACTCAAGTTAAATGGGACATCACTCTTTATATAAATATCTTTTGTCCATTTTTTTGGGTGTATTTATAACTTAAGACATTAGTACATGAATTTAATTATTTTCCTTCCTAATATTTTTTAAATAAATCTTAAAATGTGTGTACAAAAAATAAAAATAAAAATGTTTCCATGGGATATCACCTTTTGTCTTAAATATTTATCCAAAATAAAATATATATACATTATCTTGAGATAAAATCTTTTATCTATGCATCATATTGCTTTCCAAAATTTTCAAATTAAATTAGCATTTTTATTGACAAGATAATAAACCTTATATTTTGGTGTTTATAACCTGCTTTTAGTTAAAATAAAAAATAAAATATAAAAAATTAATTAAACTATTAATTTTTTTTATGAAAAGCACATTTATAGATCTACAAAAGAGTATATATATATATATTTTTATAATATTATTTACATGAGAAAAAGTTCCATATAGTTTTTCTAATAAATTTATTCTTTTGATATATTTGTCTCAATGTGGTGCTACATATGCATTTAGTGAACACTTCCAATTAAAAAATTTGTGGCCCATATCTAACTTAGATATAATGAATCTAGTTGGACCATATGTTTGACCAAAATTGATTTTTACTTTGAAATAATTAATTTCACTTATGTAGATAAGTTAGCCAAAAGTGTGACATAGCTTTGTACTTTCAACAAAGAACATAAAATTTTGAAGGTCGAGGTTGGCGATGAGGGATGGTTGAATATCTAACTTTGATGCTATAATAAGGAGAGGAGTGAAATAGAGTCGTGTCTAAGAGGAGGCATAGTAGTAGAAGGAAGCTTGGCATCCCAATGAGGATAGACAAGAGAGAACTTGAAAAAGGAGGCATGCTATGAAGGGTAACTCTCCCACTTTGACCGCTTACATAGACTAATGATATTTACCATGCCTTTACACTCAAGACCCTTGGGGGACTTAGGTTGATGTTTCAAGTATCCAAGTGAAGGATTGCACTCAAAATAGGGTCAATGAAAGTGCAAGAGTTAGGAAATTAACATTTTGGTGAATTGCATGAGTTACATGGAAAGAATCTTACGTAAGCTATCTCAACATTTATCTTAATGTTAATATTAAGAAAAGTATAATTGTTTGATTTACAAAATTGAAAAAACTTAATTTTTGAATGATAGAGTTAGTTTCTGGCTAGTGTAAAATATATTAGAACACTAATACCTCATCCATTTTTTTGTAGATATCTTAAAGTACTTCAAATGGTCCCAATCAGCCTACTAAACCAAAATTTATGGGATCCAAAAAATTGCATGGGAAATCAAAAGTTGTTGGACACATAAAGCAAATGCAAAGAGGAGTTACATCTGTTGACCAACTTATGATGTGTGTTATGACTCATCATAAGGCATTTTTTTACTGTGGGATAATTTGACCACCACTTTTGAGTGGGTTTATATAATAGGTTTATAATTTTTTATTTTATGGTTTAGGTTTTTCATCTCCTATATATTAGGTGCTTGAGATAGAGTGATTTTGTATAGAGTTTTGTAGATAATATTAAGTTGTAATAATTCTTCTAGATCTTTTGTTAGTGATACTCCTATAAAAAATTTCTCTACAAGTGTATAGTAATTATGGTTTACTAAATAATGCATTGAGTTCATTTGGAGTATATGGTTTTTCTTCCAAAAGGGTTTTCTTGGCACATCAACCTATTTGATGATATATATTTCTTATTTTATATTTAAAAATGTGTTTTTAATTTATGTAATGGTTAAGAGATTAAAATTTATACAATGCCCTCCTTAGAATATCAGTGAAGCAAGTGCTTCTATGTACCCTTTTTCCTTTCATTAAGGGGACATGATAGTTTTAATATCCACATCCTCAATCCTAAGCACATAAATCATGTTGAGTAATAGTTTCATTTCAAGTTTCCCCCTAAATTGATAACTATGCACCACATGTCATCCATGCAACACCTCTAGAGCATACAAATTTCCACTAATGGATTCAAAAGTTTTATTAACCATAATATACTTTCTCTTTAAAGTCTATAAATACATGTATGTTTTGCACAAATTCAAATAAAAATATAATTTCCCCATTGAAATTCATTTGATTAGCAAGTTCATTCCCACTCCCATGTTTGACACCCTTTATTGATTTCAAAAGTTTGTCTTGGAATTTTTAACTTGTCACTTATAGAATATCTTTTAATATTCCATAGATTTTAAAATTCTATTGAACCATAGTTCTCTTTAAATCTCATCTAAATTCCAAATATTTTTCACCTTGAGCATATTATAAACCCATCCAAGTGAGTAAACTATGACCTAATATAACTCTCATCCACTTTTCAAGTTCATGATCTCCTAATCCTCTCACATGCCACTCTTTGAATTCATCCACCATGTCACTCATAGATATTTTCTATGTGTTTATTTTAGATTCTCTATGATTCATTATCAATATTAATATGTTTATGAGTCTATATAAGATTTTTTCAAGATCAACTATGTGCTTAAACTCTAACATAAACTTATATATGATGCATGAGCATCCTAGAGAAGCTTACCACAATTAATTGCATTTCATAAATTTGGTTCATGGTAGAGAACAATATATTTGAATCAATTCACCCACAAAATATTAAGATTTGAAGACATTTGGATAAATTTCTGGGACATTATCACTAATAAAAGATCATAGTGTAGAGTAGGAAGTAAAGAGTTTATTAGCCAAAGAGTGCAATGCTTTTTTTAACTTTGTAGAATCAAACCCAACATATCACAAGGTAGATTGGGACCAAAGAAACCTTCAAATGTGGTGCAGGGGCACTTAGCTTTATCATGCAATAGGGGTCTAAAGTTAGTTTTGTCTAATGTGGAGTAATTTTTGGGTGTAATAAGGTCTAGTGAGACCATTTATAATATTTTTAGGTGATTAGAGTCACATGGGGTTGGGTATGTGCAGGATCATCATGGAAAAAATAGGCCCTTATGTGGTAAAAAATTTAGAAAAATTAGAGTTAGGCAATTTCACGGTTAAATTAGAATAAGTTATCTATATTATTTCAAAAATATGTAAGAATATAATCTATAGAAAATTGAATGTAGTTTCTAAAATACTAGGTTATTTTAAAAAAAGAAAATATATTTGCTGGAAATTTGAAATTTCAATGTAGTAGTACTTAATTTTTAGGGAAAAAAAAAAGTAGATGTCTGTCTAACCACCCTAACCACAATAAAATGATAATATTTTTTTTATAAGGATTTAAATATAAGTAGAGGACTCATATCCCGATGTGATGCATATATTTTTGTAATTTCTTTCCAAGTAAATAATTAATTATGAATTTTTTATTAAAACTTTTAAAAAATATAAAAACTTGTATGTCTAACCAACTTAACTTGGTCAAAACTTCATGAAATTCATTTTTTCTCTTTTTAATCCTATAGTATACAAAGTATAGAATGTGACACATGTTTTGGATTCAAAAAATGTGATACTGTTTGAAAGCTATAATTTTTTTTCAATTAGCCTATCAATTAGAGCTTTAGTCGTAATTCAAATAGAAAATGAATAATAATTATTTATTAAATTCAAAGTAAAGAATAATTTATATTAGTGGAAAGTTGAGAATCTCCTTTAAAAACCCTTTTCATTTCATCAATTTTGGGTAAAAAGAAGTCCTCAACCACATACCCTACACATACCCATTATATTGCTACTTTTTGGCCCATCATTATCCTGCACATACCTGGTTAGTTTGAGTAAAAGTTATCAAGTTGGTGTAAATATTGTAAATGTTGCATTAACAACTTTGCAATTTTGTTTTTTTGATAAGTTGAACTGTCACAAGTTCAAAAGACAGCTGTGAGCCATTGAGTTTGGTTGGTCATTGTTTAAAAAGGCCTTGCAAACTTTGAGTGAGGGTTGTAGATTTGGTTTTGAAGTTTAAGAAATAAGATATCTTTGTTTTCTCTACAATAAATCTATGTAAATTTCCTACTACAAGAATACATGTACAGTTTCATACTATGAGTAATTGATCTAAAGTGCATTAAATTTGGTGGAGACATGAACTAACTTCATTTTGGTTGTGATTTGGATTGATTTCATAAAATTTAAAGGATTCTAGAGGAATTTTACTAAATCAAGTTGGAAACCCTGATTTTGAGGGTTTCAGAGTAAGAATATGGAATAAATGACCATTCCACCAATGGAAACTTCTAAAAATAGGTGGAATAGTGTTAGATAGGTTAATTTTTATGATTGTAGGGTTGACATGAGTAGGGATGAGGTTTTGGGAAAATTAGGCTGATGTCCTAGTTAGTTTTCTTCATGTTTTCAAGAAAAAGTGTAGCATAGGAGTAGGGTTTTCTTGACGAATTGTTACGACATTCTAGTTGAAAATATATGCATGTGCAGACTTAATTTGATGTGTCTAGGGTGTTTGTGAAGAGATTAAAGGATTGGAGTATATAGATTCAATAAACCCCCTTGGAAACAAGCCTAAAAATGTCAAAATGGGATTTTGAAGTTTGGTGAATTTGTGGGTGTTTCAATTGGTGAAAGTTGTTGATTTAGACTTTATGTGACCTATGAAGAGCATTGGAATGAAGTTTGGTGGTTTGGGGATTGATTTTCATAATGTTGCTTTGAGAAATAGGCTTAATAGGGCTTTGTAGCAGTGTAGTAGCCAATTTTAGGAGTTGATGTTACAAAACAAGTATATGTACAAGATTGATATGTATAAGTAGAGCATAAAAGGGTATTTAGAATGGTGATTCTTTTCTAGGTTTGAATTTTTCTTTGCAAGATATGCTCAAATATCATTGTTTGATGTGCTATAAGAAAAATTAAGAAAATTGAGTGAAAACACCAAGTTAGGGTCTTCAAGGTGAAAAGGTGGTTCAAGAACAATTGAATTGTGATTGTTTTGAATATATCCACCCTGATCTACATCAAATTGGTATCAGAGCATAGTTTTTGATCTTTTGAATGAAATAGGTTGAATTGTGAAGGAAAAGTTGTAATTTGAAAGGACAAGATGCCTCCTAAAGGTAGGATGGTCATTGCTAGAGAAATAAGGATGATGAAGGAGTTTCAAGAAGTTGTTTTAGCCAAACTTGCAACATTGGAAAAAAAATCAAAGAAGAGGTAAGGCCACTAAAGATGAGAGTTAGCGAGAGGAAGAGGAAGAGGGTGAGAATGAAAACCCCCCAAGAGGAGTCCAAGTTGATGATGAGTTGGACCCTGATGAAAGAATGATGGTTAAGATGCTGAAGGTTGCTAGAGGGGATGATTTTGAGGTGAAAATGGAATTTCCAATGTATAGTGGATAGTTGGATGCAAAAGAAGTGTTGGATTGGGTTGATGCACTAGACAACTACTTTGAGTACAGGAGGTAGTAGAAGAATAAAATGTAAAGTTTGCAAAAAATAAATTGAAAGGCCCTGCCCTAACTTGGTGGAACTATGTATAGGAAGAGAGAGTGAAAAATGGAAAATTAAAAATCAATTCATGGGATATGATGGTGTCTAAAGTGAAGAGTCAATTATTTCTTGGTGACTATGCAATTCAAACTTTTAGGAAGTTGCAAAATCTCAAGAAAAAAGAGATGAATGTCATGGCTTACATTGAGGAGTTTCACAAGTTGAGCATTATAGTAGGTCATGTTGAAGATGAAGTTGAAAAGATAGTAAGGTATATGAATGGGTTAAGGTTCAATATTCAGGATTAATTGAGTCTTTCCACTCCTAGAATGGTGGAAGAGTTTCAGTTGGGTGTTAGAGTAGAAGAAAAGTTGAAGAGAAGGAAAGAGAGACAAGGTAGAGGTAGAGGCAGCACCTAGAGGTATAGTTTCACTTTCCAATTCAAGGCAATCCTATGAGGACCAAGAAGATGCAAGTAAAGGTCAAGAAAAAGTTACTGATGTGAGAGGTGGATTTAGAGGTAGTGGATCAGGTTTTAGAGGAAGATTTGGAGGAAAAGGTAGAGGTTCAAATACCTTATATGGAAAATGTTATCATTGCAATAAATTTGGTCATCAAGCATGAAAATTCTTGGAGAAACAACATTCTACATCACATGGCGGTGAAAAGAGAGTTCAATTGGTGCAGGAAGATTATAATGAGAGTGTAAACTCTCCAATGCTATATGTTGCTCTAGAAGTTGGAGAATCATTAATTGTCAGAAGAACACTCATCAAAGCATCAAAGGAGAAGGAGCCATCACAAAGAACACTTTTCAAGACAACTTGCAAGTGCATGGGAATGGTATGTAAAGTTGTAGTTGATTAAGGTAGTACTGATAATATGGTGTCTATTGAAATTGGTTGAAAAATTAAAATTGCCTAGAATACCACATGCTACTCCTTATAAGGTGTCTTGGTTGAATGAGGGTCAATATGTTTTGGTAAATGAGCAAGCTTGGGTTGAATTTAGTATAGGTGGATACAAAGATCGGATTTTATGTGATCTGTTGCCTATGGATGTGTGCCATCTGCTGCTAGGAAGACCTTGGCAGTTTGATAGATATGCCTTGTATGATGGTAGAAGCAACACTTATGAGATACAAAATGATGGAATCTCTTATACATTGACACCCTTGAAAGAAGATGATAAAGAGTAGATCATGAAGCCTAATTTGATATTGTTAGGTAAAAAAGAGTTTATAAAGCTAGAGGAAGAAAAGCATGAGGAGTTTGTAGCCACTCCTAAACATGAAGGTACTAAGATAGAAAAATTGAAGCATGATTCAATTTTGAGGGAAAATGATATTGAGAAGGTCAAGGATGAATTGATTGTGGAGATTCAAGAGTGGGTTAAGAAGCATGTTGAGGTGGTGGTGAAAAAAGAGTTTTGTTCATTTTTCTACAAAGAAGATGGTGGTCATTCAAAGGTTGGTAAATCTGAGGTTGGTAAACTTGAGGTTGGTCATTTCATATAAGAGGTTTGTAAACCTGATAAAGTAGCAAAAATAAGGGAAGATCAATAGACGAAAGAGATAAAAGGTAAGAGTGAGGAGTATGTTGCTAAGAAGGTAAAAGATGTATTGCATTCATTGTTTGTACAAGATGTTGATCATTATTTTATGTCAGAAGTTAGTTTTTATGATGAAGTAACAGTTGTAGGTGTACTATAGCAGAAGGATGAGAAGAGAATCACACGAGAAAATATTGAAGGTGAGTTGCAAAGCCAGGTGGATAAGTCCAAACACATATTTAAAGTAAAGAAGAAGACATTTCATGGTAAAGATGGCCTATGTATGTTTGAAAGTACTCAAGTAGGTTCAAAAATATTTTTTAGATGAAGGAAGATACAAAGAACATCCATCAAGCCAGCCTATGAAGTTGGCAAAATGTCTAGGTGTCAAAGAGTTCACTAATGCAAAGAACAATGCAAAACTTCAATACCTAGTTCAATGGAAGGGATTACCAGGTGAAGATAACACTTGGAGGTCAGAGTATGATGTCATCAAGCATGGTTTTGTTACAACATAGTCCTCAAGGGGACTTGAGTTCCTTTTTTGTCTAGGTGTATGGTGTAGGGGCACCTGGCTTTATCATGTAAATAGGGGTCTAAAGTTAGTTTTGTCTAGTGTGGAGTCATTTTTGGGTGTAATAAGGTCTAGTGAGGCCATTTCTAATGTTTTTAGGTGATTAGAGTCATTATATGGGGTCAATTTGAGTAAAATTTGTCAAGTTGGTGTAAATATTGTATATGTTACATTAACAACTTTGCAATTTTGTTGTTTTGAGAAGTTGAATGGTCAGAAGTTCAAAAGAAAATTGTGAGCCATTGAGTTATTTGGTTGTTGTTTAAAAATTCCTTTCAAACTTTGAGGCAGGGTTCGAGAGTTGGTTTTGAAGTTTAAGAAATAAGATATCTCTATTTTCTCTACAATTTCTATGTAAATTTATTGCTATAGGCGTGCGTATAGTTCTATACTATGAGTAATTGATCTAAAGTGAATTGAATTTGGTGGATACATGAACTAAATTCATTTTTGCTATGATTTGGATTGATTTCATCAAATTTGAAGGATTCTAGAGGCATTTTACCGAACCAAGTTGGAAACCCTGATTTTAAGGGTTTGGGAGTAAGAATATGGAATAAATGACCATTCCACTAATGGAAACCTCTAAAAATTAGTGGAATGGTGTTAGATAGGTTTATTTTATGATTGTAGGGTTGGCAGGAGTAGGGATGAGGTTTTTGGAAAATTAGGTTGATGCCCTAGTTGGTTTTATTCATGTTTTCAAGCAAAAGTGTAGCATAGGAGTAGGGTTTTGTTGAGGTATTTTTTGGAGGCCATTCTAGTTGGTAAAATATGCATGTGTAGACTTAATTTGTTGTGTCTAGGGTGTTCATGAAGATATTTGAGGATTGGAGTATATAGATTCAATAAACCCCCTTGGAAACAAGCCTAAATAGGTCTAAATGGGATTTTGAAGTTTGGAGAATTTGTGGGTGTTTCAATTGGTAAAATTTGTTGATTCAGACCTTATGTGACCTATGAAGATCATTGGAATGAATTTTGGTGGTTTGGGGATTGAGTTTCATAATGTTGCTTTGAGAAATAGGCCCAATTAGGCTTTGTAGCAGCATAACAGTCAATTTTAGGAGTTGATGTTACAAAAAAAGTATATGTACAAGTTTGATATGTCTAAGTAGAGCATAAAGGGTATTCATAATGGTGAATATTTTGTGGGTTTGAATTTGTCTTTGCAAGATGTGCTCAAATTTCATTGTTTGATGTGCTACAAGAAAAATTGAGAAAATTGAGTGAAAACACCAAGTTAGGGTCTTCAAGGTGAAAAGGTGGTTCAAGACTGATTGGATTGTGATTGTTTTAAATATCTCCACCCTTCTCTACATCAAAATTATACCACAATACATTCTATAAACTCTTGGAGCTTCACCATGGGAATTAGGGTGACCCACATATTTCATAGAACATCAAGTGTTGGGACACCTTGAGGCCAATGCAAATAATTTCTAAGGCTTAGATTATGGGTAAGTGCACCAAGTATTGACACAAAAATGGCTATTAAGATGCCACTTTTTTTTTCTAAAATCAGCAAAGTCTAATGTTTATGAGAAAATGAAGATAGTTACACTCAAAATTTGAAGATGCAACAAGAACAAGAGTTGTATTTCTCTGAATCTACTTTCTAATTGCTATTTTTTTTTAAAATAATAAATATTAAGGGTTTCAAAAGGGGGTCCACCAAAAGTGGTCCTGTTTTTATAAAAAGAAAACAACATAGCGTATGTTGTGGCCTCCCTAAAAAGGATTTTTTTTTTTTTTTAATTTCAAAAATCTAAATGGTGAGAAATTAGCTAACACCATGTAGTTTATCTTGGTTCTTTCAGATATTTTTAATGAATATATAATATTTTATGAATTTTTGAAGTGGACACATCTTGAAAAGATAAAATTTGAGCGTGCTTCCCCCTAATGTTTTTGAAAACTAATGAAAATCAATTTTTTTTCCATTACATGTAGAATGGAGTTTAGTTTATAAAAATGTAATTTGTTTCAAAATTTTATGAATGAGTAAAAATATATATCAAAACTAGGACATGTTGGTTTTTGACAAAAAATGAAGGCACTAACAAGAGAAGTTATTGTTGGAAGTTTGTCATTGAGGAGATTATTAGAGACTTGACTTGGCAACATGAGCATGATGTATAGTGTGAAGATATTGTTGAGTGGAATGATTGATGAAGGTTTATGAGCATGATAGTATATGGTGTTTTCATTGATGGAAACCCATGACAGAGATGGAGAAGTGTTGGTCTAGAGAAGACCAAACAACTTAGATATTTTCCTAAGTCTTGGAGTGTAGTTTCAGTGTTTAGTGAACCAGTTTTTGAGGTCCACATTGCATCGCTATGAAGTATATATTTATGTGATTTTGAGGTAATAGTGATGAACATTGGAAGAGTCTAAATCCAAAGTTTCATGGCTTGATGCCTTCCATAGTCGAAGATAGAATTGACAGAGTATCGACTCTAAGAATGGTAGAGTTGTAGTGACAAAGTGTATGTTGGAATGCTTTGAATTCCACCACAAATCAATATTTTGATATATAAATTTGTGGTAGTGTTTACATATGTAAGAGGTGTGCATGGTTCGTGTGTTGAATTGTAAGAGAAAATTTGGTTCATTATGTTATTACTTCACCAATTTTGCTATTCGATGCCGACCGTATTTTGGGGTCATGCAGAGTTAATTTTTGTAAGAAGTATCATAAGAGTGGTTATAGGTAATGTTTACCTTAAAATTACCTTCTAGGATGGGTGCCAAAATGGACTGTAGAGAGTATAGGTTTTGATTTGCTTTACCAGAACCTATTGTTGTTATTATTGCAACATAGTTTTATGCTTTGCCAAGCAATATAGTTCATTTTGTATGTATGAACTCTGTGATATCACTCTCTGCCATTCCTAGCATAGATCTTGCATTTTCTCTTCTAACTTGTAGATGGAAATTGCATGTTAATATATTGAATTTCAAATTTTCAAAATTTCCCTTAATTTATTGAATTTCTTCAATAATTCAATTTAATATATTATAATTAATATGAAATAAAATTGGGTTATGACATGATTTTTGTGGTAGATCTTGGACTTTGAACACATGGCTACAAGGAAGTATCCTATCCTTCTGGAAGAGATTATCCCCGAAGGGTTTACTAAAGAATATTGTGAGGTTGATATGTAAGGAGAACTCAAATCAATGGGCTTGAAGATTTGGATAAAGAAGAAGCTGAGAATAGAGATTTGGAAAATGATCTTAATGATGTAGATGAGTGTATTAAGAAATTGAGAGAGAAGCTCAAGTAAGATACATAAAGAATCAAGGAAACAAACGAGCAGTTCAATAAATAAAATGAGACTATCACTTTAATATGAAATTACAAGTTGAAGAAGGAAAAAGAGTTGAAGACTGCTTGAATTCCAAACTAAAAGACAAATCTAAATAATGTTCAAAGCTTGAATAAGAGATTGTAACATTAAGACCATATCTAGAGAAAGCAAAGAATCAAGAAGAAAAATTGAAGAAGAGCTCCACATTTCTTGATGAGATGATTGCAAATCAAAAAGATTCTAAGTAAAAAGAAGCTTTAGGGTTTGATAAAGGAGAAAGTTCAAAGGTAAATCAAACACCAAATTTTTTTGAAAAGAAGAATGAAAAGAACAATGGAAAAAAATTCTAGAACCAGAAGAAAGAATTCAAAAGGCCTCCTATCAGACAACCTACTACACAAGGTATTCATGTTTTAATGGTTATTCTTATTCCTGAAATAAATTTTGATATAGAGTTGTAGAGTGTAGAAGAAAATTGAATTAGAATATTCAAAAATTTCCCAATCAGTGTTTTTCATGCAATAGATTTGGTCATAAAACTAGTGAATGCAAAAGTTAGATGATGAATGGCTACAATAATGGTATGATGTTCCAATATTTCAATGGGTATTGTTATACATGCAATGGATTTTGGAATTAATATTTTTGAATTCAAATCTAGAATGGAAAGAAGTAAGCTTGTTCAAAAAGGTGCCATATACCACAAATGCAACAAATCAAGACACATAGCAATGTTTTGCAGAAGCAAGAATGTGAAACCCTCTGCTTCACAAAAGAAGAATAGTTATCCAATAGAGAAGAAAGTGGATCTATTTCATATGAAGAAGGAAATTAATAAGATATGGAAGAAGAAAGATTAGAATGAAGTAAATAATGAGTTTGTGCCAACTCTTGGTGCAAATGTTTCCTCTAGAAACTAGATCAAGAGCTTTGGCTCAGGGAGAGTTTTAACTGAAAATCCTTAAGCCCTCACCAAAGATATGATGTTGATGCCTTCAACAGACTGGTACATGTGTAGTTTGACATGGTTGATCCACTAATGGTATTTCTAGTATGAAATTTCCTTTTTTGAAGAATTACAGAGTGATTAAAGGTGACTGTGTCTTGACATAGTGAGGGTTTTATCAACTTTTTGACCTAACTTTATTCACTACAATCAATACATTTTAGGTCATCAAAAAGGTTTTTATATGTGATTTCACATATGATTAATTCATTTTTAATCAAGCATGTGAGGAGTGAAGAGAAGTGCAAAGGTGATTTAAAGCATTTGGTGTGTTGTGAGAAACCCTAACCGGTGAAGAATTTCAAAGGTATTTATAATTTCTTGCTATACCCTTGTTTCAAAAGTGATTCAAAATTTGTAATCCACAAGTAGTTGATGTATTAGAATGATCGAGGCCTAAGTTCAAGAAAAATCCACTTAAATCCATAAAAATTGATCCAAAAGGTACATTCTCGAGGGTTCATATGGTGTGATGCACACTAAGAATGTGTGAATATAAATTCACACAAAAATGAAAGAATATGATCATCTGAAGATTGTGGAATATTGGTAAATGATTTGACAGGAGAAGATTTTGAATTAAAACTTGAATTTGGAAGTTTGATTGAGAAGAAGCTAGATGTCTAGAACAAATTTCCAATTTTTTCCATGAGGATGAATGGGTTAAGTATGTGTTGAGCCAAATTCATGATAGTTTCATGTGGTTGGATATGTTGAATATAATCAACAAGCAATATATCAAGGCAATTACTGGTTTGTGTGCAAATGAAACTATCCCAATGATGAAGATTGTGAAGAATGAGATGGTAGTGAAGCTCACCAGTGTAAAATTTGACAAGAATTCCCTAATGGTGAAGGACATTGATGATATGAAAATTAAGTATGCATCGATGGTGATTAGATATAAGATCTATTATACAAATATAGAGAAATTTGTGTTAGCTACCACCATTCATACTACTCACCAGATGATGAAGGTTTGGATATTGATCTATGTGAACTATTGAGACAATAGTTGATGGAGATTCCTCAAAAAACCAAGGAATATTTGTACTCTTTCAAGTATGGTACCCAAATTATATGCTTATAGTTTTCCAAGGGTATGTGCAGGATCATCATGGAAAAAATAGGCCCTTAAGTGGCAAAAAAATAGAAAAA
>VDFB02047230.1:123909197-123970383 GCA_007258455.2 Sequoia sempervirens | reverse complement strand
ATCCCTTCATTAGCTCCAAGCCTTTTTTGTCATCTTCCATGGGAAGAATAGGCATGGGTTGGTCATCTTGATAGAGTAGTTTACAGACATCCTCCTCATTGACATCTTCATTGTTCAAATACCCCCATTTGGTGAATGTGGTTGATTCCATCTTTACTATTTCAGCCACATTGTTGATAGGTGTGGGTTTCCCATGAGCTTTAGGAGAAAGAGGTAGCTCCCCTAACATGTAAAGTTTTTGCTGTGTTTGCATGATTCCTGGACTTTTATTTGTTTTTCCACATGTGGGCAAGAAATTAGTTTGATTAGATTATTTTTACTTCTTTCATGTATTATACAAAACATATCTCGTGTATTTACTTTTATGTTAAGGTACTCTTTCCAATTAGCGACCCTTGTTGTCTAGGTGATTAGGTTTGCTTCTTTGAATGAAATTAAAATTGGATTCGGTTGCCATTATTTTCCCCTTTCTTGTAAGCCTCAAAAGCTAAAGTAAACTTTTGTTGGGATCTTTAATTTTATTTTTGTGCCTTCATTTTGGATTGGTTGAGTTGTTAATCTAGGTTCTTTTAGTAAAATATTCACAAGTTTGGGAAAGTAATTTTTTAGTACTACATCCCTAGGTTCATTGTTAAGATATATTATTTATTTCCTTTTTCTTTTCATGTAAAATATGGATTCAAAATTAGGATTGGAGTCTTTACTATGATTACTCAAGATTATTCTCATTACATACTACATTCAAAATATAAATATGACAATCGAAGTTTTAAAAAATTGGTGAAGGATAGTTAAAAAAATAATATTTAGAAACTAAAAGGAGATTTATAGGTCATACAACTATATAACCAAAGGAGGGAAGTGTACTGCACAAACATCCCACACTATATATATAGCCACGTACAATGTGCTTTAAGACTTCACAAGGTAGGAATAAAGCACAAAACTAACATAGGGAAACACATTGCAACAAATAAAGTTCAAAACACAAAAAGAAACAAAAACTAGCACTAGGAGTAGGAAAAAGGCTAAGGATAGGCTAAAATGATCATTGAACATGCTACACAACTTTGATACAAAAAAACCCAAGATATATTAGAATATTTATAAGGTATAAATTTTTTGATATTAAATTTTGTCTCCACTTTACTGGATTGATACCACTAAGTGATAAGATTTGATAATAAATAGAAAAATAAATATTGAAAATAATATCATTACATACTACATTCAAAATATAAATATGACAATCGAAGTTTTAAAAAATTGGTGAAGGATAGTTTAAAAAATAATATTTATAAACTAAAAGGAGATTTATAGGTCATACAACTATATAACCAAAGGAGGGAAGTGTACTGCACAAACATCCCACACTATATATATAGCCACGTACAATGTGCTTTAAGACTTCACAAGGTAGGAATAAAGCATAAAACTAACATAGGGAAACACATTGCAACAAATAAAGTTCAAAACACAAAAAGAAACAAAAACTAGCACTAGGAGTAGGAAAAAGGCTAAGGATAGGCTAAAATGATCATTGAACATGCTACACAACTTTGATACAAAAAAACCCAAGATATATTAGAATATTTATAAGGTATAAATTTTTTGATATTAAATTTTGTCTCCACTTTATTGGATTGATACCACTAAGTGATAAGATTTGATAATAAATAAAAAAATAAATATTGAAAATAATATCATATACAATGAAATAAAATATCTTAGAAAAGCATAAAATCTACAAATGTTAAAAATTACAAACATATATAGAAAAGAAAAATAGAGAAATCTTTTAGAATGAGAAGAATGTGAGAAATATATCATTTGACCTAGATAGAATAAACTATTACATATAAAGATAAGTAATGCATGTTTCAAGACCTAGCTTACTTTTCCACTGGGAATCATGAGAAGAGAATACATAATTTAAGGTCTAGTATGGTTTATTTCTAGGAATCATAAGAATCAATGAATCACTAGTACTAGCTTGCTTTGTTATCAGGTGATTTATATGTTTGATAAAATGTAGGAGCACTTGAACTACCATGATTTATTGCTTGGTGATCCAAGATATATAGTATTATTGAGATCAAAATTTCCCTCAATAAATGAGATTACCAACCAATCTCAATTACTCTACACTCAGTTTAACTAGCCAAGGTTTTTGTTTAACAATTAATCTACTACTAAGATTATGTCAGTTAATCCTTTAATAGTTTAACCATAAATAAATATTTTCTTATTAAATAAACAACTACAAAACATAAAGAATAAAATTGATACTAATTATAGAAAAAATGGCAAATAAAAATAAATGAATACAAAAATGGTAAAGGATGAAAAAGAAAAAATAAGACTAAAATATTTGACCTCATTGTGCCAAATGCTATTACTTTGTGTAGATTATAGTGCACATGTTGTAGTCCCATATGGAAATAAATCTCAAGGCATTGGTATATAGTGGAAAATTGAACACTCCATAGTGATCAATCACCATGCCCTTTCTTTAATTTGGAAAGCACATTAACAATGTGTATTTACACTTATGAATATAGATATATGTATATGTGCATGCGATTAGAATATGTGCCCTTTACATTTATGATTTACAAATATTTTAGTATAGTGTGAAGCAAAAGAACAAATTAAGAAATCCTTAGGATGTGTACCTCAAAAGTAAGAAAAAAATAGGATTTCCTTTTCCTTAAAATATAGGCAAGAAAAAGAAGAAAACACCACCATAAATAAAGAGAACTATAAAGGCACATGAAAAAGCATGAAAAATTAAAAGGAGGGCAAGATAGAGGTGATATTAATATAGTTAACATTGTTCATAATGAAAAGAGGAAGGTTTTTTTTTCTAAACCTCACAAGAAATAATCTTAGATGGAAGAAATGTGATATCCATTATATAAGAATAATTGTACAGTTGATTAGAGTACTATTTTAGGTGGCTTAGCAAAATATGAAGCATGAATTTTTTGTAAATCCTTTTCAAGCATGCCATAAGAAGAAGGTGAAGTTTGTATCAACTCCAAAGGAAATATATTATCTTGAGTATCCCAAAGCTACTCAACAAGATCATACTCTTTGATGTTATTAATATGAAGCTAATCAAACTTTTTACCTAATTTTACTTAGGTAACACATATGATACTTGTCACTTTATGTCTCGATTCTTAAGATTAAAAAACATGTCATAATCTTATGTAATTCTATATTCACATTGGCCTTTATAAATAAGGATTTTCCTTTGCAATTCATTCATTTAATCAATAAGCAACTCATTATCATTGTGTCATTTGCATCCTTTGATAGAACATAATTATTCTCTCATAGATAATCTCTCTTGTACTTTTTATAAAAGTTCCTAGATCTTGGTTTGCTACAATCTTTAGCCAAATCTTGCATGATGTAGAGAATTCTATACTAACTCTTACATGGTATCAAAGCTTCTGGAATTTCTTCTTTATCTTCATAGGATATATCTTTGTCTTTGAATTATGTTTTAGAATCATCTCTACTAGATTCTAGATTGTCATCTTCATTAGTGTAGCCTAGAATTCCTAATTTGATTTTGATAACTTTTGGCATCGACATGGAGACAGTTGAGCAGAATTCATATACATCACACACCATCCTTCTTCTCTCATCTTCCTTTCAAGAATGAGAATAAATATTACATAAATTCTTGGTTACTTTTCTTTTTAATGGGAGCAATATTGTTCAACAATATTGGATCATCTTCAACATTCATTGTCGAGCATCTATGATCATTGTAGGAGACTCTAACTTGAGTGGTCTTCTTAGTTACTTTTATTCTTATCTCTTATGGTGGGATTTTTTCTTGCATGGGGTTTTATTCTTCTTATTCTTCATTAGGATCATTTTTTCTCTTTTGGGGAGGAGTTTTGTCCCACTAAGTTTTCTCCTTTTCTTCATTTGTGATATATTGCATTTGTGCATGGGTACCTAACATGCTCTAGTAGCTGAGACCCATCATCATCATCTTTATATCATTTTAATCTGTCTAGTTCCCCCTAAGTTACACTTAAGGGGAGTTGTTGGTGTACAAAAGGGGTGTTTTACCTAGCTAGTTCATCACCTGGGTCATAATGACACTTGTTAGTTAAGTTTACTTAGGTTACATATATGATGTACTTATCACTTTATGTCTCATGTCATAAGATTAGGACACACATCATAATATTATGTAATCTTATGTTCACCTTGGCCTATATAATTGAGACATTCCTTTTGTAAGTCATTCATTCAAATTATAATTAAGTCATTATCATTGTATCATTTACATCCTTTCATTGAATAGAATTATTCTTCATATTTAATCAAGTTCTTGTGCTTTCATAGAAGTTCCTAGATCTTCGGTTGCTATAATCTTTAGCAAAATCTTGCATGGTGTAGAGAATTCTGTACCAAATCTTACATGGTGGACTTATTAGGCATCACCAAAGTGGGTTCAATAAGTTTTCATAAAAAATGCATTAATAAGGAGACTTTTAGTGTTATGAATATAAGGTTTTGAAGAAGAAATTGAATGTGTTTGTTCAATATATGTTCATATATCATTTGACATGGTATGTGAGTCAAGATCTGATGATACCTCATCACCAATGGGGAGAACATTAGTATGAAGAGTAGGGAAGGTGATGTCAAGAAAATAGTCAATATTGTCATCATGAACATTCTAAATTATACTTAGAAAGGAGAGGATATTCCATTAAAGAAATAAGATAATTAGAGAAAGAAAAGGATTTTAAATCATGATATGAATGATTAAAGAGATAAGGCTCTTTATCAATACGAGAAAAAATATTCATTGAAGAGATGATTTTCATAAAATAGGATAAACCCATAATACTAGTTTACAATTTTGATGATGAAGGAAAATTGTAAAAATGCTCCCAAAATAAAATAAAAAATTGATTTTTAAGGGGTTTGTACAAACTAGGGCATTTGCACGAACCCATAAAAGGGTTCGCTAGGACCCCTAGTTTTAGCAAACTCCCCTTTACATGTTGTGGGCGCTCAAACCATATTATGACACATTATTTTTAGAAAGAAAATGGAAAATTCAAAAATAACGGGGATTCGATCAAACCCCCCTTCACTCGAAAGGGTCAAGGGGCGTTTGCTCGAAGAGGGGTTCAAGCGAACCCCCACTTTTGTCCCTTCTCCCCCTCATCCACCAAATTTCTACAAATTTTTTCCCTTCGAAGCTCAAGTTGAGGATGGAAAAAAAGGAGATTTCACAGATCCAATTGGATGATGGTAGTCCTCGGAATGAGCTATCCATTGAATATAATTTTAATATGTTTTGGTTTTAATTTTTCTTTTTTTAACTTGATTAAATATAGGTTTTTCACCAAAAATCAAGCACTATGTTCTGTACATGTGGAAAAATAATAGATTATAAAAAAAAAATTGAAAAATATCAATGCACTAGATATTGATTTCCCTTATCCATAAAAAAAAATTGAATTTCGATACATACAAAAAAAATTATACTTTAGCCAGTAAATCATGCCTAAATTGTAACTGGTTTGACTTTGAAGCTTAATTAAGAAAAAAACATTCAATGAAATGCTATGAAACCAATTACATGCACTAGATATCATAGTTATGAATCTAAATTAAAAAAAATAAAAAATTATCCTTCATAGAAAAAAATTATGTGTTAGCCAATGACACTAGTCTTTAAAAATGGTGTTTATTGTTAAAAACTAGATTTCAAATGAGACGGAAAAAGAAGTGCAATGTGATTCCAATTTTTTTTAAAATATATATTTGTAATCTACAAACAAAATTTCACAAATCACTAGTTTGCATCATCTTCAAATTCTTCACGGTTTAGCTACTATAGGTGTTTGAAAGTGAAGATTTAGTTAAAAAAATTAGTTTAATGCCCATTTTGGCCAAAAATTGTAAACTAGTATTGTGGGATCACCCTATAAGATAAAAAATCATGGGTATTGGAGACATGATAACATCAAAAAAGAGAATAAAAGAGGCGAGTTAGATATGTTAGCCAAAGTAAATTATATTTATTAGGTTTAGGATTATAGAAAGAGGTATGTAATAGTGCCTTAAAATTTGAGGAGAGGAAAAATTGAATTTGGATGGCCAGCCAAACAATTATAATTCTCAACCATCACACTATGTCATTAAAGGTGAAACCATCAAGTCTCAACATTTAATATGTACGAACATGTTTAAAAAATTATATACCCTCTATATTCAATGAACTTATGTTTTAAAATGACCTTGATGATGACTTTAAATTTAATTGATAGAATAAATAATTGAACTTTTTGGTGCACATACTTGTGAGTAATGACCATGTCTTGGATTTTAGCCTTAAAATATATTAAAAAAATTGAAACAAAAGATGAACTTTCAAATCCATGATCTACTCTAGAGAACAAAATCATAGATGCAATTTAATCCAAGAGACATTATTTAAAAAAATAAATCATGGATGTTTTGAACATAATGATATGAAATACACAATGAACACTTGAAAGTAACTAAAATTATGTGCTAAAATAAATTAACATAACATTTAAAATTTATTAATTTAATACAAAATTAAACATAAAATAATTTTTTAATTTAAAAAATTAAAATATATAAATATAATTATTAAAAAATAACTCAAAAAAGTTAATTTTTATTCTATTATATTATATAAAAAGCATTATAAATTAAAATTATTACAAATATAAACTCACTTTCCCTTCCTCATTACTCACTCTTCTCCCCATTATTCAAATCTATCCATTCAACTTTCGGTAGGCACATTTGCATTTCTCTTCCTTTTTTTTTATTCTTGTTTAATTTGAATTATTCTAATCTCTAATCAAAATTGTTGTTGTTGGAGATCAAATAATCTGAAATTTTGCTATGGATTGGTCCTTTGATGTCATTTGTTTTTTACTTGCATTTACATGATATTTCCAGATGACAACTTGCAATATCAGATGCCTCCCTCATGAAAGAGATGGTCTTCTTTCATTCAAGAATAAATTACATACTACACTTCTATTGCATTCATGATAGGGCTTTAATTGTTGTGAATGGAGGGAAGTGGAATGTAGCTTCCACACCTCACATGTTGTCAAACTCCATCTTGCCAATCACCTATAGAAATGGGAATATTATTACTAGTTTGGCAAGAGAAATGGTAAACTTGTTGAAGATTTGTTCCAATTAAAATGGCTGCAACATTTAGAACTAAGTTTCAAGTATTGGAGTGGTGTTCTACCCAAAGGTATTTTTTATGAAGTGATCTTTCATGCTTTCTAATTTAAGTTTTCCCTTGCAATTTGAGTAGTTTTTTCTGGTTGTTTAACATGTAGGTCTATCTGCCCTCCATGAATTGAGACATCTAGATTTGAGCTTCAACTATTGTTATGGTGAAATACCAAAGATGTTTGGCTCCTTGCACAATTTATCCTATCTCAACTTGTGCCAGAACAAGTTCAATGGTACAATTCCCAAAGGCATTTTTTTCAAACAATCTGTCATGTTTTCTGATTTAAGCTTTCCCTTACAATAATTTGAGTAGTTTTCATTATTGTTTAACATGTAGGTCTATTTTCCCTATAAGAATTGAGACATCTATATTTGAGCTTCAATGATTTTGAAGGTGAAATACCCAAGCAATTTTCCTCCTTGTGCAACTTAGCTTATCTCAACTTGTCCAGGGCCGGGTTCAATGGTACAATTCCCTACCAATTGGGGAATCTCTCTCAGCTAGAATTTTTGGACCTATCTGTTGCACATGTGTATGATTTTGGAATATATGTTGAAGTTTATGGGGAAATATATAGTCCTAGTTTATTGTGGAAAGAAAATATGCAGAAATTAAAATACTTGTCCCTTAGCGGGGTAGTGTTGAATATGACAGGAAAGCAATTGGAAGAACCCCTTTTCCATCTCCACAATCTCCAACACCTCCACCTTTTAGACTACATGGTTTCAGGGCACATTCCCAATGCTATACAAAACCTCACCTTCCTCTCCCACCTCCACCTGGCTTCCAATGACTTTGACAGGTTAGTGCCTTTGTGGTTAGGAAATATGACTAGGCTAGTTTCACTTTGGTTGTACGACTGTCCATTATTAAGTGGTTCATTTCCCCTAAGTCTCCCTCGTCTGCCTACTCTAAAAGAGCTCATATTTGGGGGGAACCTAGAGTGAGTGGAAATCTAAGTCAAATGTTATGTGTAGAATGGTCTCAGCTCACCATATTTATTCTTTTAGGCTCTAATATTATAGGAAGTATGCCACCTTGTATTGCAAATATTTCCTCCCTCATTTATTTAAAGTTGACAGATATGGGAAAGACGGAAGGTCCTATTCCTTTGTCTATTGGCAATCTCCCTTCCCTATAAAAATTGATTCTTTATAACAATTCATTCAATGGGGAGATTCCACCGTCACTCGGTCAAATTTCATCTTTGATTACTTTATAGTTCTCTTACACTATGTTGAGTGGAAATATACCGTCTGAGTTGGGTAATCTTTCCTCTTTGGTGGGACTGTATCTTTCTTCCAATTTCTTGAGTGGAAATATACCTTCTGAGTTGGGTAATCTTTCTTCTTTGGTGGAAATTTATCTTGATTCCAATTTCTTGAGCCAGCTTGGTAATATACCTTCTCAAATAGGGGAATTATCAACTCTAAAATATCTTTATCTTAAGGACAATCAATTAAATGGTAGCATTCACATTTCATTTGGAATCCTTACTACTATTATAGACATTTCCTTATCTTCAAACAATCTTTGAGAAATTTTTTTCTTAGTTGTTTTAAAAATTTGATTAAATTTTCTAGTCTTAATCTATCCTACAATGAGTTGATTGTCATCATTGAACCAAAGTGGATACCTACAATTTACTCTGATGAACTACTCTTAGCTTCATGCAGTATTGGAGGTATCATTCCATCATTACTTTCCACACAATATAGATTGAATACACTAGATCTCTCCAGCAATAGCCTATTTGGAAATATTCCAGATTGGTTAGAGATGCTTCCTCAGCTAGAAGATCTTAACATGTCATACAATAATTTGCAAGGCCCTATTCCCTCCAACTTGATTATAAGTGGTCTTTATAGTTTGGACTTGCATAATAATATATTACAAGGTTATCTTCCATTTTTTTCAATTCCAACATCAAATATGGAACTATTGGACTTGTCTCATAATAGATTCATAGGATCTATTGTAGTGGATATTGGTAATATTCTACCAAAAATACATTTTTTAGTCACTTTCAACAAATGATCTAAGAGGTGATATACCTTCTTCAATTGGTCTTCTACAATATATGGAGGTTTTGGATCTCTCAAACAACAAATTATTTAGTAAAATACCTGCAAGCATAACTAATTACTCTATTCTAACAAGATTAAACCTAGCAAACAATGGTTTAATAGGAGAGATACCATATCATATGGGAAGGCTAAGTGAACTCAGTTCACTTCATCTCAATGATAATATGCTGAAGAGAAACTTGCCATCAAGCCTTAAGAATTTTTCTAGCTTGCAAATTTTAGATTTGGCTAATAATCTCTTCTTTGGGAACATACCACCTTGCTTAGGCTAGTTCTCTGAATTGATGATACTTGTGTTGAGGTTAAATAAATTTGAAGGACACATTCCACATCAATTAAGCAATCTATCAAGTCTCCATGTTTTATACATCTCACACAATAGCTTGATTGGTGTCATCCCACCACAATTAGCAACACTGAAAGGTATGAGGAATTCTATAGTGGGATGCTCACATGACAATGGTGATAGCTCCTATTACTACAAAGAAGAGATCCAAGTGTTCAACAAAGGATTAGAAATGGTGTATTTTAGTTTAGTGATGTTACTTATAACATTCATTGATCTATTTTGCAAAAAATCTATCATGTAGCATTCCTTCAGTAATTGGAAACCTTCAAGGTCTTCACACATTGAACTTATTAGATAATAATCTTATAGGAGAGATTCCAAGAAGCTTTGGAATTCTTATAGAGTTAGAGTCACTTGATCTTTCAAATAACAAATTGCATGGCAAGATTCCAAATGAAATGCTACAAGTTCACTTTTTTAGTTTTTTCATTGTATCTAATAATACACTTTGTGGAAAAATACCAGTAGGAGGATAATTTAATACATTCAATTCTACCTATTTCTCAGGTAACCTTGATCATTGTGGATTTCCAGTTAATAATAGATCATGTAGATATGGAAAGAGATCAAATTCTAGTATACCAAATCCTCTTCCTGAAAAAGAAGATGATGAGGGAGGAGAAATTCCATGGCATTGGTATGTAGAGTGGATGCAAGTGTTGTTGTTGGATTTTGGGCAGTGTTTGGAATCTTTGCTATAAAAAGGAACCATAGGAAAAGATTTATTCAAGTCTTAGATGAGATGAAAATTAGTTTATTGAGTAGATTGATAAATGGGCAATAATAGTGGGAAAATATAAAATCATTTTCCTCAAATACTTCTCATGATAATGAGATTGCTTTGTAATTCCATTATACCTAAACAAATATGATATCTTACTTTTCAAGCTTATGAAAAAAGTATTAATTATGTTTTTGATTTCTTACCAAAAAAAAAACATCTTTAAGTTATTTCACTATCTCTTGATTATAATACTTATATAAATAATATGTTAATAAAGTACAAGTATATTTTTATATTTTTATATTTATTCTTTAAATTTAATTTTTAAGATATAATTTATTTGTGTTTTTACATAAAATTAATGTTATTTTTTAATAGACTTTGACTATAGAAGAAATATTGTATTTTATTTAACACAACTAAATAATGTTTTAGCATTTGAAATTATTCATTCAAGAGGTAAATTGCTTTATTATTTACAATATATCATTTGTTCTATTCAAAAGTATGTGTTGATGAGGATCAAGTTTGTCCTAAAAGAATAAAACAATATGTCATATGTGTCTTGAAACTAAGACAAATTAATATTGGTTTTATGTTGTGATTCCCTCTACAAACATTATGACTAAAAGGATATGGATGTATCTTCAAATTCATTTAATCAAACATTATTGTGAGGAGGACACTATATATTTTAGAAATATTAAGATTACATTCCAACTACAAATATGTTTTAAGAATTTTATATATATATATATCTGACAATTTTTTTATCAGTAAAATGTGATTAATAAAATTTATATTTATTTAAGAAACTCTCAAGATTCTAAAAATACAATATATGCTTCATTATAATGTTATTCATAATTGTGAATTTTTTTATTTACTTTAAATTCTTAATAGACATACATATTGTTGAAAAGTGTTCACAACTATCAAATCATTCTTTATTTTTTAAAATATGAAAGATGTGTCATATTTATAGGGTTCATTGGCTATAAGATTAGAAAAAAATAATTTCATATTTTTGATCAAGTTAGGTAGGTCAAAAATGTGTTTGTTAATGTTTAGAAAACTTTATAATAAAACAAATTATAAATAATTATTTAGTTAAAAAAAAATCATAGAAATATTTCTTGCATCTACACATATTTCCTTAATCTATATCCCAATTTTAAGGAAAAAATATTTTGTTTTACTTAGACTTAAGTTGCTAGAAATTGTGCCTAAAAATATCTAATTTTCATTAAAAAAAATTCATTTAAAAAAAATAGTAGTCTATAAATTATGTTCTATTTCCTACAACTTTTATTACTTCCCCTTTGCAAATTATGTAAATAATTCATTCAATTTTTTCTTGAAGTTACTTAAGTCCATGTTCAATAATTTAAAATTGTCACTCATTCTATATTATTTTTCTCAGCATGCTCTCATGCTCCCCTACATACCAATTTTTCTTCATCCCTTATTCACATAACCTCATAGAATATCAAAGAACCTTAAATGTATCTATATGTCCAATTGTTGTGTTTTCCATACATCTTAATCTATAAAGGGACATCACTACAAGAATAGCAAGTAAAGTATGAAGAGGGTGAGTTCCAAATTTAGTAAAAATAATTACATGTGAAACTAAATGCTTCACCTATAAATTTTTGGATAGCATGTAATGAATATTCTATCAATGTAATCTCAAATATAACTATGAAGTCTAGGTCTCTAATTATCGACTATACAAGATTGTTAGTGACACTAAAATTTGGAAGATATACAATATTTATTATTATCATAAGTTAGAAACAATATCTTTCAAGTTTATTAAGATAAACCTTCTATAATCTCTTTTCTACAAAATAGATATTTAAGGAATGTTATTTGAAAGATACACTAAGGTAAGAATAATAGCAAACTATTTCTACTTGCGCAACTTGTCCAGTTTTCCTTTGGGACCTTCCTTTCCTTAGGCTCTACGCTTGTAAAATTTAAAATCACTCATTTCCTTCTATTTTATTCCAACTTTGGTTTCATGAGTCCCTTATTTTAATTTATACTCTTAGACTTATGAAATTCCCTATTTTATTCACATAAATTATTTTTTATTTTCAAGCTTTTGCTTCATTTTCCCATGATCATGTTTTCTTTCATTTAATTTTGATGTCTTTTTATTTTTTTAGGGATTTATCCTTTGTATTTTTTTGGGTTTATTTGGAATTGAGATTATATTAAAATATTTTTCTCTCAACCTGTCACATCTATATTTCATAGATATTCTAAATATGTGAAACCCAGTAGAAACCTTATTCAACATGTTTTCCAAATTATTTTTGAAATGTCCCATACTAAATTTAGGGTAAATTATTTTAATAGATTCAAAAATATTTAAATGGGGACCATAAAAACCATAAATTGGTCCAATATTTACCTAGATCTTTAACTCAAAAATATGTAAGAAATGAAATAGAGATTACAAACACTAAATTATAAAACCCTGCACTAAACTATTTGACTATAGTAAACTCAAAAGTTATGAATTTCATTTATATGAATATCATAAAGAATAAATTATTAAATATTTCTCTAAATATCATTTCTAAAAAATTGAATTACGATTCATTTTGTCCCTTTTCACAATGGTCCTCTCCATTCTTTCATTTAATATGAAAAATCAAATCTCCAACTAGACTCAGAGTGGAATATAAATAGGGAATAATATTTCTCTAAGCATTCTTATGATGCCCTTACAAAATTTTGTGATCATAGCTCAAACATATTACATATAAAATGTACATTAATAACAAACCTCAAGTGTAGAAGAGCTTTGATTATTGATTAATTCAGAGAAAAAATAGAATTGCATGTTATTATAATATCCAATTATCAATATTATGGTAACTAAAATACAAAAATTACACTCCTGACAATTGTGAGTGCCATGAAAATTCATAGAATTACTATTATAAATCACCATGAAAAATTAAATATAGTCTCTATGTAAGTCTTCTTTATTGGTCGAAGGAATTTTTCTATACAATGTGAGATCTATGGGGTTTTCATTAGTCAACCTCCTCAAATCCATGGGTTTTCATCTTTAGATCTGGATGCTATAAAAACAAGTACTTATGGTGCTTTTTTATTAGGGTTTTTCTATTTTGTTCAAAGATGTTCTCTTCCAACCATCTCTACAACCTTAAGAAACCCAAAAAGATAATAAAAAAAAACACATGATGGTATCAACCTAGGTCTACTATACATGTATGGCTTCTTGTACCCATTTTTTTTCCTTCACATCAAGCTATTATTGGTGTCCCCATATGGTGAGAATAAATTGGAAGGTTTGAAAGAGGGTCCCCCACTATACTTACAATTGTCCTTAGCAAGTATGTTGAGGAGTTCCTTTGGATTAAAAATCCTAATCACCATATTATTGGTACATTTTATCCCTCATGTGTGCCCTACTAGATGTCTACATGGTTTGGCCTCAAGTGTATGTGTATGAAATTCAATATCAAGTGGAATCTAATGGGGAGTTGCATCAGAACTCTATGCATTAACGACATTCTTGATGTGCAGAGTGGTAAGTAGAGAAGGATAATACAAATGGAAAGGGAGTAAAAGTACAAAACTATGTCATGTTTTTATAAAGAAAATGACCAACATTGATCCACCTTTTTAACTTGAATAACTAAAAATGGTGTATATGTTTCAAATTTTAAAATGCTGTAAATTAATGAAACATATATTTTTTAGTGTATTTTAAGTTTGTATTTTTTAGAAAAATAAAAAAATATTTGAATATAGTTTTCTATAAATTAGACACTATAATTTAGTTGCTAATAAAATGGTAAAAACTCAAGTTAAATGGGACATCACTCTTTATATAAATATCTTTTGTCCATTTTTTTGGGTGTATTTATAACTTAAGACATTAGTACATGAATTTAATTATTTTCCTTCCTAATATTTTTTAAATAAATCTTAAAATGTGTGTACAAAAAATAAAAATAAAAATGTTTCCATGGGATATCACCTTTTGTCTTAAATATTTATCCAAAATAAAATATATATACATTATCTTGAGATAAAATCTTTTATCTATGCATCATATTGCTTTCCAAAATTTTCAAATTAAATTAGCATTTTTATTGACAAGATAATAAACCTTATATTTTGGTGTTTATAACCTGCTTTTAGTTAAAATAAAAAATAAAATATAAAAAATTAATTAAACTATTAATTTTTTTTATGAAAAGCACATTTATAGATCTACAAAAGAGTATATATATATATATTTTTATAATATTATTTACATGAGAAAAAGTTCCATATAGTTTTTCTAATAAATTTATTCTTTTGATATATTTGTCTCAATGTGGTGCTACATATGCATTTAGTGAAACACTTCCAATTAAAAAATTTGTGGACCATATCTAACTTAGATAGAATGAATCTAGTTGGACCATATGTTTGACCAAAATTGATTTTTAGTTGGAAATACTGAATTTCACTTATGCAAATAAGTTAGCCAAAAGTGTGACATAGCTTTGTACTTTCAACAAAGAACATAAAATTTTGAAGGTCGAGGTTGGCGATGAGGGATGGTTGAATATCTAACTTTGATGCTATAATAAGGAGAGGAGTGAAATAGAGTCGTGTCTAAGAGGAGGCATAGTAGTAGAAGGAAGCTTGGCATCCCAATGAGGATAGACAAGAGAGAACTTGAAAAAGGAGGCATGCTATGAAGGGTAACTCTCCCACTTTGACCGCTTACATAGACTAATGATATTTACCATGCCTTTACACTCAAGACCCTTGGGGGACTTAGGTTGATGTTTCAAGTATCCAAGTGAAGGATTGCACTCAAAATAGGGTCAATGAAAGTGCAAGAGTTAGGAAATTAACATTTTGGTGAATTGCATGAGTTACATGGAAAGAATCTTACGTAAGCTATCTCAACATTTATCTTAATGTTAATATTAAGAAAAGTATAATTGTTTGATTTACAAAATTGAAAAAACTTAATTTTTGAATGATAGAGTTAGTTTCTGGCTAGTGTAAAATATATTAGAACACTAATACCTCATCCATTTTTTTGTAGATATCTTAAAGTACTTCAAATGGTCCCAATCAGCCTACTAAACCAAAATTTATGGGATCCAAAAAATTGCATGGGAAATCAAAAGTTGTTGGACACATAAAGCAAATGCAAAGAGGAGTTACATCTGTTGACCAACTTATGATGTGTGTTATGACTCATCATAAGGCATTTTTTTACTGTGGGATAATTTGACCACCACTTTTGAGTGGGTTTATATAATAGGTTTATAATTTTTTATTTTATGGTTTAGGTTTTTCATCTCCTATATATTAGGTGCTTGAGATAGAGTGATTTTGTATAGAGTTTTGTAGATAATATTAAGTTGTAATAATTCTTCTAGATCTTTTGTTAGTGATACTCCTATAAAAAATTTCTCTACAAGTGTATAGTAATTATGGTTTACTAAATAATGCATTGAGTTCATTTGGAGTATATGGTTTTTCTTCCAAAAGGGTTTTCTTGGCACATCAACCTATTTGATGATATATATTTCTTATTTTATATTTAAAAATGTGTTTTTAATTTATGTAATGGTTAAGAGATTAAAATTTATACAATGCCCTCCTTAGAATATCAGTGAAGCAAGTGCTTCTATGTACCCTTTTTCCTTTCATTAAGGGGACATGATAGTTTTAATATCCACATCCTCAATCCTAAGCACATAAATCATGTTGAGTAATAGTTTCATTTCAAGTTTCCCCCTAAATTGATAACTATGCACCACATGTCATCCATGCAACACCTCTAGAGCATACAAATTTCCACTAATGGATTCAAAAGTTTTATTAACCATAATATACTTTCTCTTTAAAGTCTATAAATACATGTATGTTTTGCACAAATTCAAATAAAAATATAATTTCCCCATTGAAATTCATTTGATTAGCAAGTTCATTCCCACTCCCATGTTTGACACCCTTTATTGATTTCAAAAGTTTGTCTTGGAATTTTTAACTTGTCACTTATAGAATATCTTTTAATATTCCATAGATTTTAAAATTCTATTGAACCATAGTTCTCTTTAAATCTCATCTAAATTCCAAATATTTTTCACCTTGAGCATATTATAAACCCATCCAAGTGAGTAAACTATGACCTAATATAACTCTCATCCACTTTTCAAGTTCATGATCTCCTAATCCTCTCACATGCCACTCTTTGAATTCATCCACCATGTCACTCATAGATATTTTCTATGTGTTTATTTTAGATTCTCTATGATTCATTATCAATATTAATATGTTTATGAGTCTATATAAGATTTTTTCAAGATCAACTATGTGCTTAAACTCTAACATAAACTTATATATGATGCATGAGCATCCTAGAGAAGCTTACCACAATTAATTGCATTTCATAAATTTGGTTCATGGTAGAGAACAATATATTTGAATCAATTCACCCACAAAATATTAAGATTTGAAGACATTTGGATAAATTTCTGGGACATTATCACTAATAAAAGATCATAGTGTAGAGTAGGAAGTAAAGAGTTTATTAGCCAAAGAGTGCAATGCTTTTTTTAACTTTGTAGAATCAAACCCAACATATCACAAGGTAGATTGGGACCAAAGAAACCTTCAAATGTGGTGCAGGGGCACTTAGCTTTATCATGCAATAGGGGTCTAAAGTTAGTTTTGTCTAATGTGGAGTAATTTTTGGGTGTAATAAGGTCTAGTGAGACCATTTATAATATTTTTAGGTGATTAGAGTCACATGGGGTTGGGTATGTGCAGGATCATCATGGAAAAAATAGGCCCTTATGTGGTAAAAAATTTAGAAAAATTAGAGTTAGGCAATTTCACGGTTAAATTAGAATAAGTTATCTATATTATTTCAAAAATATGTAAGAATATAATCTATAGAAAATTGAATGTAGTTTCTAAAATACTAGGTTATTTTAAAAAAAGAAAATATATTTGCTGGAAATTTGAAATTTCAATGTAGTAGTACTTAATTTTTAGGGAAAAAAAAAAGTAGATGTCTGTCTAACCACCCTAACCACAATAAAATGATAATATTTTTTTTATAAGGATTTAAATATAAGTAGAGGACTCATATCCCGATGTGATGCATATATTTTTGTAATTTCTTTCCAAGTAAATAATTAATTATGAATTTTTTATTAAAACTTTTAAAAAATATAAAAACTTGTATGTCTAACCAACTTAACTTGGTCAAAACTTCATGAAATTCATTTTTTCTCTTTTTAATCCTATAGTATACAAAGTATAGAATGTGACACATGTTTTGGATTCAAAAAATGTGATACTGTTTGAAAGCTATAATTTTTTTTCAATTAGCCTATCAATTAGAGCTTTAGTCGTAATTCAAATAGAAAATGAATAATAATTATTTATTAAATTCAAAGTAAAGAATAATTTATATTAGTGGAAAGTTGAGAATCTCCTTTAAAAACCCTTTTCATTTCATCAATTTTGGGTAAAAAGAAGTCCTCAACCACATACCCTACACATACCCATTATATTGCTACTTTTTGGCCCATCATTATCCTGCACATACCTGGTTAGTTTGAGTAAAAGTTATCAAGTTGGTGTAAATATTGTAAATGTTGCATTAACAACTTTGCAATTTTGTTTTTTTGATAAGTTGAACTGTCACAAGTTCAAAAGACAGCTGTGAGCCATTGAGTTTGGTTGGTCATTGTTTAAAAAGGCCTTGCAAACTTTGAGTGAGGGTTGTAGATTTGGTTTTGAAGTTTAAGAAATAAGATATCTTTGTTTTCTCTACAATAAATCTATGTAAATTTCCTACTACAAGAATACATGTACAGTTTCATACTATGAGTAATTGATCTAAAGTGCATTAAATTTGGTGGAGACATGAACTAACTTCATTTTGGTTGTGATTTGGATTGATTTCATAAAATTTAAAGGATTCTAGAGGAATTTTACTAAATCAAGTTGGAAACCCTGATTTTGAGGGTTTCAGAGTAAGAATATGGAATAAATGACCATTCCACCAATGGAAACTTCTAAAAATAGGTGGAATAGTGTTAGATAGGTTAATTTTTATGATTGTAGGGTTGACATGAGTAGGGATGAGGTTTTGGGAAAATTAGGCTGATGTCCTAGTTAGTTTTCTTCATGTTTTCAAGAAAAAGTGTAGCATAGGAGTAGGGTTTTCTTGACGAATTGTTACGACATTCTAGTTGAAAATATATGCATGTGCAGACTTAATTTGATGTGTCTAGGGTGTTTGTGAAGAGATTAAAGGATTGGAGTATATAGATTCAATAAACCCCCTTGGAAACAAGCCTAAAAATGTCAAAATGGGATTTTGAAGTTTGGTGAATTTGTGGGTGTTTCAATTGGTGAAAGTTGTTGATTTAGACTTTATGTGACCTATGAAGAGCATTGGAATGAAGTTTGGTGGTTTGGGGATTGATTTTCATAATGTTGCTTTGAGAAATAGGCTTAATAGGGCTTTGTAGCAGTGTAGTAGCCAATTTTAGGAGTTGATGTTACAAAACAAGTATATGTACAAGATTGATATGTATAAGTAGAGCATAAAAGGGTATTTAGAATGGTGATTCTTTTCTAGGTTTGAATTTTTCTTTGCAAGATATGCTCAAATATCATTGTTTGATGTGCTATAAGAAAAATTAAGAAAATTGAGTGAAAACACCAAGTTAGGGTCTTCAAGGTGAAAAGGTGGTTCAAGAACAATTGAATTGTGATTGTTTTGAATATATCCACCCTGATCTACATCAAATTGGTATCAGAGCATAGTTTTTGATCTTTTGAATGAAATAGGTTGAATTGTGAAGGAAAAGTTGTAATTTGAAAGGACAAGATGCCTCCTAAAGGTAGGATGGTCATTGCTAGAGAAATAAGGATGATGAAGGAGTTTCAAGAAGTTGTTTTAGCCAAACTTGCAACATTGGAAAAAAAATCAAAGAAGAGGTAAGGCCACTAAAGATGAGAGTTAGCGAGAGGAAGAGGAAGAGGGTGAGAATGAAAACCCCCCAAGAGGAGTCCAAGTTGATGATGAGTTGGACCCTGATGAAAGAATGATGGTTAAGATGCTGAAGGTTGCTAGAGGGGATGATTTTGAGGTGAAAATGGAATTTCCAATGTATAGTGGATAGTTGGATGCAAAAGAAGTGTTGGATTGGGTTGATGCACTAGACAACTACTTTGAGTACAGGAGGTAGTAGAAGAATAAAATGTAAAGTTTGCAAAAAATAAATTGAAAGGCCCTGCCCTAACTTGGTGGAACTATGTATAGGAAGAGAGAGTGAAAAATGGAAAATTAAAAATCAATTCATGGGATATGATGGTGTCTAAAGTGAAGAGTCAATTATTTCTTGGTGACTATGCAATTCAAACTTTTAGGAAGTTGCAAAATCTCAAGAAAAAAGAGATGAATGTCATGGCTTACATTGAGGAGTTTCACAAGTTGAGCATTATAGTAGGTCATGTTGAAGATGAAGTTGAAAAGATAGTAAGGTATATGAATGGGTTAAGGTTCAATATTCAGGATTAATTGAGTCTTTCCACTCCTAGAATGGTGGAAGAGTTTCAGTTGGGTGTTAGAGTAGAAGAAAAGTTGAAGAGAAGGAAAGAGAGACAAGGTAGAGGTAGAGGCAGCACCTAGAGGTATAGTTTCACTTTCCAATTCAAGGCAATCCTATGAGGACCAAGAAGATGCAAGTAAAGGTCAAGAAAAAGTTACTGATGTGAGAGGTGGATTTAGAGGTAGTGGATCAGGTTTTAGAGGAAGATTTGGAGGAAAAGGTAGAGGTTCAAATACCTTATATGGAAAATGTTATCATTGCAATAAATTTGGTCATCAAGCATGAAAATTCTTGGAGAAACAACATTCTACATCACATGGCGGTGAAAAGAGAGTTCAATTGGTGCAGGAAGATTATAATGAGAGTGTAAACTCTCCAATGCTATATGTTGCTCTAGAAGTTGGAGAATCATTAATTGTCAGAAGAACACTCATCAAAGCATCAAAGGAGAAGGAGCCATCACAAAGAACACTTTTCAAGACAACTTGCAAGTGCATGGGAATGGTATGTAAAGTTGTAGTTGATTAAGGTAGTACTGATAATATGGTGTCTATTGAAATTGGTTGAAAAATTAAAATTGCCTAGAATACCACATGCTACTCCTTATAAGGTGTCTTGGTTGAATGAGGGTCAATATGTTTTGGTAAATGAGCAAGCTTGGGTTGAATTTAGTATAGGTGGATACAAAGATCGGATTTTATGTGATCTGTTGCCTATGGATGTGTGCCATCTGCTGCTAGGAAGACCTTGGCAGTTTGATAGATATGCCTTGTATGATGGTAGAAGCAACACTTATGAGATACAAAATGATGGAATCTCTTATACATTGACACCCTTGAAAGAAGATGATAAAGAGTAGATCATGAAGCCTAATTTGATATTGTTAGGTAAAAAAGAGTTTATAAAGCTAGAGGAAGAAAAGCATGAGGAGTTTGTAGCCACTCCTAAACATGAAGGTACTAAGATAGAAAAATTGAAGCATGATTCAATTTTGAGGGAAAATGATATTGAGAAGGTCAAGGATGAATTGATTGTGGAGATTCAAGAGTGGGTTAAGAAGCATGTTGAGGTGGTGGTGAAAAAAGAGTTTTGTTCATTTTTCTACAAAGAAGATGGTGGTCATTCAAAGGTTGGTAAATCTGAGGTTGGTAAACTTGAGGTTGGTCATTTCATATAAGAGGTTTGTAAACCTGATAAAGTAGCAAAAATAAGGGAAGATCAATAGACGAAAGAGATAAAAGGTAAGAGTGAGGAGTATGTTGCTAAGAAGGTAAAAGATGTATTGCATTCATTGTTTGTACAAGATGTTGATCATTATTTTATGTCAGAAGTTAGTTTTTATGATGAAGTAACAGTTGTAGGTGTACTATAGCAGAAGGATGAGAAGAGAATCACACGAGAAAATATTGAAGGTGAGTTGCAAAGCCAGGTGGATAAGTCCAAACACATATTTAAAGTAAAGAAGAAGACATTTCATGGTAAAGATGGCCTATGTATGTTTGAAAGTACTCAAGTAGGTTCAAAAATATTTTTTAGATGAAGGAAGATACAAAGAACATCCATCAAGCCAGCCTATGAAGTTGGCAAAATGTCTAGGTGTCAAAGAGTTCACTAATGCAAAGAACAATGCAAAACTTCAATACCTAGTTCAATGGAAGGGATTACCAGGTGAAGATAACACTTGGAGGTCAGAGTATGATGTCATCAAGCATGGTTTTGTTACAACATAGTCCTCAAGGGGACTTGAGTTCCTTTTTTGTCTAGGTGTATGGTGTAGGGGCACCTGGCTTTATCATGTAAATAGGGGTCTAAAGTTAGTTTTGTCTAGTGTGGAGTCATTTTTGGGTGTAATAAGGTCTAGTGAGGCCATTTCTAATGTTTTTAGGTGATTAGAGTCATTATATGGGGTCAATTTGAGTAAAATTTGTCAAGTTGGTGTAAATATTGTATATGTTACATTAACAACTTTGCAATTTTGTTGTTTTGAGAAGTTGAATGGTCAGAAGTTCAAAAGAAAATTGTGAGCCATTGAGTTATTTGGTTGTTGTTTAAAAATTCCTTTCAAACTTTGAGGCAGGGTTCGAGAGTTGGTTTTGAAGTTTAAGAAATAAGATATCTCTATTTTCTCTACAATTTCTATGTAAATTTATTGCTATAGGCGTGCGTATAGTTCTATACTATGAGTAATTGATCTAAAGTGAATTGAATTTGGTGGATACATGAACTAAATTCATTTTTGCTATGATTTGGATTGATTTCATCAAATTTGAAGGATTCTAGAGGCATTTTACCGAACCAAGTTGGAAACCCTGATTTTAAGGGTTTGGGAGTAAGAATATGGAATAAATGACCATTCCACTAATGGAAACCTCTAAAAATTAGTGGAATGGTGTTAGATAGGTTTATTTTATGATTGTAGGGTTGGCAGGAGTAGGGATGAGGTTTTTGGAAAATTAGGTTGATGCCCTAGTTGGTTTTATTCATGTTTTCAAGCAAAAGTGTAGCATAGGAGTAGGGTTTTGTTGAGGTATTTTTTGGAGGCCATTCTAGTTGGTAAAATATGCATGTGTAGACTTAATTTGTTGTGTCTAGGGTGTTCATGAAGATATTTGAGGATTGGAGTATATAGATTCAATAAACCCCCTTGGAAACAAGCCTAAATAGGTCTAAATGGGATTTTGAAGTTTGGAGAATTTGTGGGTGTTTCAATTGGTAAAATTTGTTGATTCAGACCTTATGTGACCTATGAAGATCATTGGAATGAATTTTGGTGGTTTGGGGATTGAGTTTCATAATGTTGCTTTGAGAAATAGGCCCAATTAGGCTTTGTAGCAGCATAACAGTCAATTTTAGGAGTTGATGTTACAAAAAAAGTATATGTACAAGTTTGATATGTCTAAGTAGAGCATAAAGGGTATTCATAATGGTGAATATTTTGTGGGTTTGAATTTGTCTTTGCAAGATGTGCTCAAATTTCATTGTTTGATGTGCTACAAGAAAAATTGAGAAAATTGAGTGAAAACACCAAGTTAGGGTCTTCAAGGTGAAAAGGTGGTTCAAGACTGATTGGATTGTGATTGTTTTAAATATCTCCACCCTTCTCTACATCAAAATTATACCACAATACATTCTATAAACTCTTGGAGCTTCACCATGGGAATTAGGGTGACCCACATATTTCATAGAACATCAAGTGTTGGGACACCTTGAGGCCAATGCAAATAATTTCTAAGGCTTAGATTATGGGTAAGTGCACCAAGTATTGACACAAAAATGGCTATTAAGATGCCACTTTTTTTTTCTAAAATCAGCAAAGTCTAATGTTTATGAGAAAATGAAGATAGTTACACTCAAAATTTGAAGATGCAACAAGAACAAGAGTTGTATTTCTCTGAATCTACTTTCTAATTGCTATTTTTTTTTAAAATAATAAATATTAAGGGTTTCAAAAGGGGGTCCACCAAAAGTGGTCCTGTTTTTATAAAAAGAAAACAACATAGCGTATGTTGTGGCCTCCCTAAAAAGGATTTTTTTTTTTTTTTAATTTCAAAAATCTAAATGGTGAGAAATTAGCTAACACCATGTAGTTTATCTTGGTTCTTTCAGATATTTTTAATGAATATATAATATTTTATGAATTTTTGAAGTGGACACATCTTGAAAAGATAAAATTTGAGCGTGCTTCCCCCTAATGTTTTTGAAAACTAATGAAAATCAATTTTTTTTCCATTACATGTAGAATGGAGTTTAGTTTATAAAAATGTAATTTGTTTCAAAATTTTATGAATGAGTAAAAATATATATCAAAACTAGGACATGTTGGTTTTTGACAAAAAATGAAGGCACTAACAAGAGAAGTTATTGTTGGAAGTTTGTCATTGAGGAGATTATTAGAGACTTGACTTGGCAACATGAGCATGATGTATAGTGTGAAGATATTGTTGAGTGGAATGATTGATGAAGGTTTATGAGCATGATAGTATATGGTGTTTTCATTGATGGAAACCCATGACAGAGATGGAGAAGTGTTGGTCTAGAGAAGACCAAACAACTTAGATATTTTCCTAAGTCTTGGAGTGTAGTTTCAGTGTTTAGTGAACCAGTTTTTGAGGTCCACATTGCATCGCTATGAAGTATATATTTATGTGATTTTGAGGTAATAGTGATGAACATTGGAAGAGTCTAAATCCAAAGTTTCATGGCTTGATGCCTTCCATAGTCGAAGATAGAATTGACAGAGTATCGACTCTAAGAATGGTAGAGTTGTAGTGACAAAGTGTATGTTGGAATGCTTTGAATTCCACCACAAATCAATATTTTGATATATAAATTTGTGGTAGTGTTTACATATGTAAGAGGTGTGCATGGTTCGTGTGTTGAATTGTAAGAGAAAATTTGGTTCATTATGTTATTACTTCACCAATTTTGCTATTCGATGCCGACCGTATTTTGGGGTCATGCAGAGTTAATTTTTGTAAGAAGTATCATAAGAGTGGTTATAGGTAATGTTTACCTTAAAATTACCTTCTAGGATGGGTGCCAAAATGGACTGTAGAGAGTATAGGTTTTGATTTGCTTTACCAGAACCTATTGTTGTTATTATTGCAACATAGTTTTATGCTTTGCCAAGCAATATAGTTCATTTTGTATGTATGAACTCTGTGATATCACTCTCTGCCATTCCTAGCATAGATCTTGCATTTTCTCTTCTAACTTGTAGATGGAAATTGCATGTTAATATATTGAATTTCAAATTTTCAAAATTTCCCTTAATTTATTGAATTTCTTCAATAATTCAATTTAATATATTATAATTAATATGAAATAAAATTGGGTTATGACATGATTTTTGTGGTAGATCTTGGACTTTGAACACATGGCTACAAGGAAGTATCCTATCCTTCTGGAAGAGATTATCCCCGAAGGGTTTACTAAAGAATATTGTGAGGTTGATATGTAAGGAGAACTCAAATCAATGGGCTTGAAGATTTGGATAAAGAAGAAGCTGAGAATAGAGATTTGGAAAATGATCTTAATGATGTAGATGAGTGTATTAAGAAATTGAGAGAGAAGCTCAAGTAAGATACATAAAGAATCAAGGAAACAAACGAGCAGTTCAATAAATAAAATGAGACTATCACTTTAATATGAAATTACAAGTTGAAGAAGGAAAAAGAGTTGAAGACTGCTTGAATTCCAAACTAAAAGACAAATCTAAATAATGTTCAAAGCTTGAATAAGAGATTGTAACATTAAGACCATATCTAGAGAAAGCAAAGAATCAAGAAGAAAAATTGAAGAAGAGCTCCACATTTCTTGATGAGATGATTGCAAATCAAAAAGATTCTAAGTAAAAAGAAGCTTTAGGGTTTGATAAAGGAGAAAGTTCAAAGGTAAATCAAACACCAAATTTTTTTGAAAAGAAGAATGAAAAGAACAATGGAAAAAAATTCTAGAACCAGAAGAAAGAATTCAAAAGGCCTCCTATCAGACAACCTACTACACAAGGTATTCATGTTTTAATGGTTATTCTTATTCCTGAAATAAATTTTGATATAGAGTTGTAGAGTGTAGAAGAAAATTGAATTAGAATATTCAAAAATTTCCCAATCAGTGTTTTTCATGCAATAGATTTGGTCATAAAACTAGTGAATGCAAAAGTTAGATGATGAATGGCTACAATAATGGTATGATGTTCCAATATTTCAATGGGTATTGTTATACATGCAATGGATTTTGGAATTAATATTTTTGAATTCAAATCTAGAATGGAAAGAAGTAAGCTTGTTCAAAAAGGTGCCATATACCACAAATGCAACAAATCAAGACACATAGCAATGTTTTGCAGAAGCAAGAATGTGAAACCCTCTGCTTCACAAAAGAAGAATAGTTATCCAATAGAGAAGAAAGTGGATCTATTTCATATGAAGAAGGAAATTAATAAGATATGGAAGAAGAAAGATTAGAATGAAGTAAATAATGAGTTTGTGCCAACTCTTGGTGCAAATGTTTCCTCTAGAAACTAGATCAAGAGCTTTGGCTCAGGGAGAGTTTTAACTGAAAATCCTTAAGCCCTCACCAAAGATATGATGTTGATGCCTTCAACAGACTGGTACATGTGTAGTTTGACATGGTTGATCCACTAATGGTATTTCTAGTATGAAATTTCCTTTTTTGAAGAATTACAGAGTGATTAAAGGTGACTGTGTCTTGACATAGTGAGGGTTTTATCAACTTTTTGACCTAACTTTATTCACTACAATCAATACATTTTAGGTCATCAAAAAGGTTTTTATATGTGATTTCACATATGATTAATTCATTTTTAATCAAGCATGTGAGGAGTGAAGAGAAGTGCAAAGGTGATTTAAAGCATTTGGTGTGTTGTGAGAAACCCTAACCGGTGAAGAATTTCAAAGGTATTTATAATTTCTTGCTATACCCTTGTTTCAAAAGTGATTCAAAATTTGTAATCCACAAGTAGTTGATGTATTAGAATGATCGAGGCCTAAGTTCAAGAAAAATCCACTTAAATCCATAAAAATTGATCCAAAAGGTACATTCTCGAGGGTTCATATGGTGTGATGCACACTAAGAATGTGTGAATATAAATTCACACAAAAATGAAAGAATATGATCATCTGAAGATTGTGGAATATTGGTAAATGATTTGACAGGAGAAGATTTTGAATTAAAACTTGAATTTGGAAGTTTGATTGAGAAGAAGCTAGATGTCTAGAACAAATTTCCAATTTTTTCCATGAGGATGAATGGGTTAAGTATGTGTTGAGCCAAATTCATGATAGTTTCATGTGGTTGGATATGTTGAATATAATCAACAAGCAATATATCAAGGCAATTACTGGTTTGTGTGCAAATGAAACTATCCCAATGATGAAGATTGTGAAGAATGAGATGGTAGTGAAGCTCACCAGTGTAAAATTTGACAAGAATTCCCTAATGGTGAAGGACATTGATGATATGAAAATTAAGTATGCATCGATGGTGATTAGATATAAGATCTATTATACAAATATAGAGAAATTTGTGTTAGCTACCACCATTCATACTACTCACCAGATGATGAAGGTTTGGATATTGATCTATGTGAACTATTGAGACAATAGTTGATGGAGATTCCTCAAAAAACCAAGGAATATTTGTACTCTTTCAAGTATGGTACCCAAATTATATGCTTATAGTTTTCCAAGGGTATGTGCAGGATCATCATGGAAAAAATAGGCCCTTAAGTGGCAAAAAAATAGAAAAATCAGAGTTAGGCAACTTAACGTAAAAATTTGAATAAGTTATCTATATTATTTCAAAAATATGTAAGAATAGAATCTGTAGTAAATTGAATGTAGTTTCTAAACTACTAGGTCTCTTTAAAAAAAAAAATCTATTTGGTGAAAATTTCAAATTTCAATGTAGTAGTACTTAAATTTCAGGGAAAAAATAAGAAGTAGGTGTTTGTCTGACCACCCTAACCACAATAAAATGATAATATTTTTTTATAATATTTTAGATATAAGTAGAGGACTCATGTCCCGATGTATTTTTTTGAATTTTTTCAAGTAAATAATTAATTATGATTTTTTATTACAACTTTAAAAAATATAAAACCTCATATGTCTGACCAATTAACTTGGTCAAACTTCATGAAATTTAATTTAATTTTTAATCCTATAGTATGCAAAGCATAGAATGTGACACATGTTTTGGATTAAAAAATGTGATAATGTTTGAAAGCTATAGATTTTTCAAACAAGATATCAATTAGGACTTTAATCATAATTTTAATAGAAAATGAATAATAATTACTTACTAAATTCAAAGTAAAGCATAATTTATATTGGTGGAAAGTTGAAAATCTCCTTTAAAAACCCTTTTCATTTCATCAATTTTGGGTAAAAAAAAAGTCATCAACCACATACCCATCATATTGCCACTTTTTGGCCCATCATGATCCTGCACATGTACCCTTCTACTTTCTTAGAGAACTTCCTAGTATAAAGAACATTATGTGGTTAGACAACGTTCCTATTGCAATTCATATTAGAGACCAGTTGAGAAGGTTAGGAAACCTAGAAACCTATAATTCTATGTTGTGGGGTTTATTTAAGTCTTTTCAAGGAATAATGCAAGAAAGAGAGATAATCCTAAAAATTATAGTTGAGAAGTACAAGAATGATATAACTTTCATGGTCAGCTAAGACAACTACATTATGGAGGCAGTTGAACCTAGAATTGTGTGGACCCTAGAGTTGGGATATGAGGTTATAATAGAGGATCTTATCGATTTAGTAGAGATAATGTTAAGCAAACCAAGAGATCCATCTATGGAAAGGTTTGGAACTTATGTAGAGAAATATAGTGAAGTGGACCTACAAAATAAATAAAAGGAGATAAAGAAAAATGTTGAAAAGATGAAGGTAGAGTTGGAGGATATTGTTGATTCATCAAAGAGCCCTATGGAGAAATATAAAAGAATACTTGCTCCTCCTAAGGTACTCCTAGTACAAGAAAGTTAGCTAGGACCTCTACCCCTTCTCCTACTATTTTGAAGTCTTCCAAAACTAAGCCTATAGAGAGTTCAAAGAAAAAGGAGACATCTAGTATCCCTAAGCAACAAGAGACTCTTCAAAGGTGAAGAAAGGAAAAGGCCACAAGAGAGAAATACATTAGTTGTGAGGATGAAGAGGATATAGAAGAAGAAAAACCACAACTAATTCAGAAAAACAAGATGTCTCAAGCCTCCATGGAAGAGATAAGTGCAAAAATAGAAAAGGTTGATGTGATCAATACAAAAAGTGAGGAAGAAGTAGAAAAGAAAAAAGAAAGCTTTTGTTATTAAGAAGAGAGAAATAAATCTAATCAAGGAGAAAAACCTCCTAAAGGAAAGGGGAAGAAGAAAGAAAAGACCCCTTTGATAAGGGAATGTAGCCCTTTGAAGCTTGATGCTTTATTTAACAACATTTTAGAATTTGTTCTCTTGGAAGAGATAGCCAAAATGTATCTGAATTCTAATGATGAAGGCAAGGTGACCATTAAATAAGCCATAGTTAAGTATATGATAGCATTTGACACCAACTTGGATAATATTGAGGAACAATTTATTAATGTCATGAAGAATGTTTTAATTGCAAGAAGGCAGGAAGCAATTGAAGATGCAAAGATAAAGGCATTTTTCTTATAGAAGACTAGTTTTTCTCTTACAATTGAGGATAGGTGAAAATTGTCTAAAGTTTTCAATGAAAAATTTAGAACAAAGAAAAGGGTCAACACTCTAATGAGTAGAGATAAAGAGTACATTGAAAGGCTCAAGAATGAGACACTACAAAAGATTGTAGAATTGGAAAAAGGATTGGAATAAATCTAGAGAAGGAAGAACAATTGTAGCATGATACAATAGTTTTAGAAGCCAATAAATATGTTAATGAGCAATTTGAGCATGTGAATGAGCCTGAGGGATGACAAGAAAACATGATGATGGATAAAATTCCTTTAGATGAAGAGCTTGGCAAGAAATATGTGTTAATTGATAACACCCCTATAGATATGGAGAATGTTGTTGATGAAGGGAAGAACGAAGAGAAATATGAAATATTGGAGAAGAAGGAAAATCAAAATGAGTAGAACTTGTCCTCTTTGGAGGAGAAGAATAATGATCAATAGAGAGAAGAAGTTCAACAAGATGTCTTGGAGAAGTCTAAGGAAAAAAAGGATGAAAACTTTCCTCCTCCAAATGATGAAAATATTGTTGAGGAAGAGAATATTGTAGAAGACAATAGAGAGAATGAGAAAGAGAAGGAAGAAGGAAGTTCTCAAATAGTTGGTGAATCATTCAGAGCTTTTGGAGATTCATTGGAAATTTTAATGGACATGTAGTTATAGCTCCAATCGATGGTTTCAGCATAGTTATTACAAATTCTTATGTAGCAAGGATAAGTAGATATGGATAAAGTGTCTCATACACATAAATTAAAGCTTGGTGATGCCTTTTATACCTTCACAAGGAAGGAGATACTATTGAAATTCCAAAAGAGTGCCGAGATGATTGATAAAGAAATGTGGGGGAGTTATTCTCATATATATTCATATATATTTTGGAAGAGGAAAACGGTTAAAGAAGTTGGTGTAATTTGAGAAGTATGATAATGTAAGACATTTTCCCTTGATGTCAAAGGGGGAGAAGTTTGAATATTTTAATATCTTTGAGAATGTGTTTCCATCAATGACAAAGGGGGAGATTGTTGGATTTTTTTTCATTGAGGAGATTGTTAGAGACTTGAATTGGTAACATGAGCATGAATATAATGAAAAAAAATTGTTTAGTAGGGAGATTGGTGAAGGTTGATGAGCATAAAAGTATATGGTGTTTTCATTGATGGAAACCCATGATAGAGATGAAAAAATTTTGGTCCAGAGAACACCAAATAGCTTGGATATTTGCCTATTCCAGAGTGCAGTTTCAATGTTCAGTGAACTAGTATTTGAGGTCCGCATTGCACTGCTATGAAGAATATAGCTATGTGGTTTTGAGGTAATAGTGAAGAATGTTGGAAGAGTCTAAATCCAAATTTTCATGGCTTTATGTCTTCTATAGTTGAAGATAGCATTGATAGAGTATCAACTCCAAAAATGGTTTAAAGTTGTAGTGATAGAGTGTATGTTGGAATGCTTCATATTCCATCATAGATGAATAATTTAATATGTGGATTTTTTGATAATGTTTAAAAATGTAATAGGTGTGTATTCTCCAAGTGGCAAGTTTTTTGATGGTTTGCGTGTTGAGTTGTCAATGAATAGTTGGTTCATTATGTTATTACTACACCAATTTTTCTATCTATTTTGACCTAAGTATTTTGGGGTCATGCAAAGTTAAGTTGTGTAAAGAGTGGTATCATAGGAGTGGTTATAGGTTATACTAACCTATTTTAATGTTTTAAAATTTTATATTCTTTTCACAAGGCATGTGTGTTGATGTTTTGAGTTGAAAAATTATGTGGTGTAGGGTACCTCTAAATAGGCTGACCTAAATGATTTTTTTGGGTGTTGTGGTATATATACAAGGTTTATTCATTGTGAAAGTGTGGTAAATAGACAATAGTGTGTGTGTGTGCATTATCTGGTGTAGATTAGTGTGAAGTGTAATTATGGTGAAGTATTAAGTTTGTTAAGTCAATTTTATGAGCCTAATTGGAATTGTCTTCAACATGTCATAGAGGCATTGTAATCAATTCAATCTTTGGAAGTAAGCCACCCTCTTTTATATCCTAGTAGTGATCCATCTATTCTATTATCTGGATAGTGAGTCCACCTAGTAGTGAGCCATTTTGTAATATCTTGTAATAAGTTGTAATATATTGTGAGCTAATCCTCACCGTGGTTTTTCCCTTTTTGGGTTTTCCACATAAGTCTATTGTTCTTGTGTCTATTGATGTGATACATGATTTATATGTTCCTTTTCATCACTGTAATTTTAATGTGATGCATAGAAAGAATGTTTGAAGTTGATGAATTTAATGAATTTTAGTGAATATTGATTCACCCCCTCTTAGTATTCTAGGTGTTCAACAATTATAGATAAAAACCTTAACATAATCAAAACATTAAAAAATTATATGGTTATATAGGTAAGAGAGAGCCTACCATCATCACAAATTTTATATAAAGTTGTAATGAAAGATGTGCAAACTTGACAATGAACACATCCAAAAAAGTGTAATTTTACAGTTACACTTCATAAAATTATTTACTTGGCATGAAATGGTCATCCAACCCTTTGGTTTGGATGCAGAAAAATCCAATCCTTTGGGTTGGTATTTCCCATAGAAATCAATTTACAGTTTATAATTGATGATGGATAATCAATGTTTTAACTTTCACTCCCTCTTTGGCTCCTTCGCTCTTAGCCAATAATTTCCCTATTCTCTCTCAACCCTCTCTAGGTCTTTCTCACCCTCTCTACCTTTCCTTCCCTCAACCCCATCTCCAGCCTTGCCTCCCTACCTCTCTCTTCCTTTATCTACCTTTGTTACTCCTCACCAATCTCTCTCATTTCTCTTGATCGCTACCTCTCCCTCCCAACCTCTCTATCTCCTCATCTCCAAGTCTCTCCCTGCTTGTCTCATTACCCACCTCTGTCCCCCCTCTATCTCTCACCTCGTTCTTCTCTCTCTCCCTCCCCTCTCTAGTTCATCACCTCTTTATCTTGTCCTCCCTATTTATATCACTCCCTCCATCCCTTGTTACCCTTCTACTAATACATCCATTTCTCTTTTTCTCTTCTCTCTCCCCCTCTAGGTCTCTCCCACTATCTCTCCCTATCTCCCTTTCTACCACGCGTTCCCTCCTAACCTTGATATATATCCTTTCCTCCCTACCTATCACTTCTTATATCTCCCATTATTATTATTTATTTCCCATATCTCTCCTTTCTCTTGACCACTACCTCTTCCTCCCACCCTCTGTCTCCCCATATCTATGACTCTTTCTCCTACCCTCTTTACCTCTCTACCTTTCCCTCCTTGTATCATTACCCACCCCTCTCACCTCTCTATCTCTCTCACCCTATCTCTCCCCCTATGTCTCTCCTCCCTCCTTTCTCTATCCCTACCCTCTCCACATCATCTCCTCTCTAACTCCACCTTCCCTATGCCTCCCACTCCCTCCATCCCTTCTTAATCCTCTACCAATACTTCCCTTTCTCTCTTCCTCTCTTCTATCTCTCACCTCTCTCTCCCCTCACATCTCTACCTATCCCCTCTCTTGGTCTCTCAATCCTTGTCTCATCACCCACCCCTTTCCCCCCTCCATATTTCTCACCCCTCTCTCCCTTGGTTGTAGGTATCTCACCTCTATATCTCTTAGGTCTCTCTAGTTATTTCCCTCCCTCTCCACCTCTCTCCCTCCTCATTACCTCTCTTTCCCTCTTTTTGAAATTCTCTCTATAATGTTTTCTATCTCTCCCCTCACCTCTCTACTTGTCCCCTCTCTAAGTATTTGTGTCACTCCTTTCCAGCCTCTCCATTACTCCTTAGCCATCTCTACCTCTTCATTATTCTCTCTCTCCCCACTTCAGCTTCCCTCTCTTCTCTATGTCATCACCTCTCTAACTCCTCTTTCCCTATGCCTCTCACTCCCTCCATTTCTACCTCTCCCTCCATCCCTTCTTACTCCTCTACCAATACTTCCATTTCTCTCCCTCTCTTCTATCTCTCATCTCTCTCTTTCTCTCACCTATATAACTCTCAGGTCTCTTTAGTATTTTCCCTCCCTCTTCATCTCTCTCCCTCCTCCTTACCCCTCTTTCCCTATTTGTGAACTTATCTCTCTCAATTTTTTCTATCTCTCCCCTAACCTCTCTAACTCTCCCCTCTCTAAGTATCTAATTCACTCCTTGCCACCCTCTCCATCCATCCTTATCCATCTCTACCTATTGTTTCTTCTCTCTCCTCTTCAATTTCCCTCCTCTCTTTCCATCATCACTTCTCTAACTCATCCTTCCCTATTCCTCACACTCCCTCCATGTTTTCCTCTCCCTCCATCCCTTCTTACTCATCTACCAATACTTCCCTTTCTCTCTCCCTCTCTTCTATCTCCCACCTTTCTCTCCTCCTCACCTCTCTACCTCTCCCCTCTCTAGGTCTCTCAATAACTTCTTTTCTACCTTTCCATCCCTTCTTAGCCATATTTACCTCTCACTCCTTACCTTGAGGAAAATAGTTATAGAGGAGATATCTCAAGCCATATTAAAGAAAAAGAAAATAAAAATAGTTTTAGAAGATTGATCTCAGTGTCACCTTGAAAACCCTAGTGTATTTATTGTTTAAGATCAACCCTCTTCAACTACCAACCTAGTAGCACTACAGGTCATGAAGGAAGAAACACACACCATTTATTCATAAGATAAAGAGGCACAAGGATCATAAAAAATATAAAATAATTTATCTTCTTACATGCCTAGGAGAAGAAAGCATTGAAAATTCATACCACAACAAAAAATTAACTCCATATGTAAGTGAAATATTGTTGAGATCACTCTAGACACCAAGGAATCTTCCTAGACATAAATTTTACTAAAAAGAGGATGTTCAAAAGTAGATAGGATATGAGGCTAAGACATCTTGTGCACCAAAGAGTACTATGGAAGTAAAATTTGGATACCATTAGTAATACCATAGTACGAATAGGTAGATCCTTCAAATGAGAAACAATAATAGTAATAACAACATTTTAGAAGTTATTTCTAGTCTCCAACATGTTCTTAGGTGCACACATTTAGTTTCATTCATTTCTGTTAAAGTTTACTTTCATTTCTAGGTCTTTTTGCATATCACAACATGTTTTCAAATAACTTGCATTTATTTAGTTTTCATTCAATAATCGATCTATTTTATCAGCTTTCTACATTTAGAACAATAGATCTAGACACATTTCAATCATATTTGTATTAGTATTGTGTGTGAACATAGCTGGTTTTGGTCCATTTCTCTCCTTTTAGGTGAAAACACGTGTTTACATTGTGGTGAACCCAACTTTTGAACACCTTTTATGATTTAGAGCCCTTCATTTCCTAAATTTTCTTGCATTAACTTTACATTGCATGTTGCATTGTTTAATTAGCATTCTAGGGTTTCAAATTTTTGCATTAGTAAAAGTGCATATAGTTTGCATTTTTATCTCTCAAATCATTGAAAAACACTTGAAAATTGTATTTGCATTTAGTTTTCAGACTATCCCACACATAAATCATAAAAATCAATTGAAAAATTATGAAAAAATTGCAAAAACACCTTACTGGGACTCATTTTCCATTTTGGGCGAATTAGTTCATGTCTAGATTTTTTATTGTCTGTTACAGTATCAAAAACCCCATTTCCATGCCTCCTCAACTTCTTGGTACCATATATTATAAGCCTATAAAATTTTAGGAACATTTTTTTTATGCATTTAGGCCAAAAAAATCATTTTAGACTACTCATTCTTCAAATCACTTCAATTACAAACATCATTAGATTTGAATCTGCTTACATTTCTAAAATTTTGCATCACATGGCTAAAAAATACTTTTCACTTTTTCTTACACAATGTTTCTATTCATAAAAAAATTCATAAGTTTGGTAAAAGTGCTTTTAATTCTTGTATATACATTGTTTACATTCTTAAATCTTTGAATACATTGGATAAATATTTTTTTGCATCCTTGCATATACATTGTTTATATTGCTGAAACATTACATGACATGGTTACAAGTCCTTTTCATTTTTGTTCAAACAATGTTAGTGTCTTCCATATCTAGACATACTAAGAAAAATTTCCTATCCCCTCCCTATGAGAGTCTTTTAGTGAAAGAGAATACAACTTTGGACATTCCTAACGATCATACTTTTTCTTCTCCTAATATATCTCCTATTGGTGAAGAAGATATTATGGTGTTGGAAGAACCAATTAATGAGAGTTTTGAGAATCCTAGTTGTTTCTATCCTCTTACCTCTCTTAGTGGACAATACATTCATAACCAACATAACATAACCATAGGTAATCATGACACTAACATTTTTCCTTCTCCTAGTATCTCTCCTAGTTGTGAAGAAGATACTTTGATGTTAGAAAATAGTCAATGAATTCCATGAGTATCTTAGTTGTCTCCCTTCACCTATGCACAACAATTCAACCATTGATCACTCTCCTACTTATGATGAAGTCATTTCAGAAGAACAAACCTTTTATTGTCAAGAACATCTAGTTTGTCGTTCTCCTAAAAACCTTCCTTCTAGGGAGGATCTCATGACACAAGACAAGGGTAACATTGACAATAATATAGTATCCTTAGAAGAAGATGTAGAGGAAACATTAGACTCTCACTCGCTAAGGGATGTTAACAATAGTCAACCTCAACTCATCCTTTATCCCCTTCACACAAACCTAAAATTCCAAACAAAACCTAACTTATCCTCTACCCACCTAAGAATACTGTGTTGCACCGATTGAATTATAATACCATTGCTCATACATATAACACTAGAAACAATTTGCAACTACAACAATCAATCCCAACAACTCTCCCCTTCCCTAACCCTATCTTATCGGGTCCTCCTATTGGAAAGGAGTACAATCTTGTTGAACATGTGTATCCTTGAGTTTTACCTATTCTAATGATGCAAAACAACTAAAATGTAATGTAAAAACACAAAGAACACCTCAAAGATTAGCCTAAGGAATTGTTAATACAAAGAGATAAGATGAAAGAAGATTGAAAATGATTATACCTTCTCTTTGTAGCTGAAATTCCTTGGTTGGCCCTTGATTTTGAGTACTTCTGTGTTCCTTGGATGGCTATTGATATGACTAAATGCAAGATTGACTATATGATGGGATGCAAATGCAAATGGCTAAAATGGCTTGGCTAAGTAAAAGGAAATGCTTGTGAGTTAAGTGTTCAAAATGAAATCATGTAGGTGCAAAATGACGAAGTGTTCCAAATGCCTTAGAGGAGGGGGTATTTATAGAAGAATTTGAATTCTCTAGAGAATTCAATGGTTGAGATTTATCCAATAAGGCCAAGATGAAGGGCTATAGTGAGTCGAGGATTCACAATCCCTCACATCTTGACATGTGGAATGTGAAGTGGCTAAGGGGCGATGATGTGTAAGTGAGGTGGAACTAGGCTACATGATGTGGAGGAAGGATAAGTACCTTAGGGAGTGAGAAGATTTCGTCAAAAAGGAACTTCTTGTCCCTAGGTGAGAATGAAAGTGACATTTGAGGAATTTTGGAATTCCTCAAAAATCTCCATGGGAAATGAGAAAGTGCTTGGAGAAATAAATGTGAATTAAAAATTCACATACTTGGGAGAATCTAATGGATAAGAGAGCATCTCCAAAAAATGTGGGAGTTGGTCACATGTGGATGAGGTGACAAGTCCCATGTTCTAGAAGTCATGGAAGGATAAAATGTGAATTAAAAATTCACATGCGGAGGAGAGAGACCTATGATGAATAAATGTGAATTAAAAATTCACATGGGAAAGAGGGTCAATGCCAAGAAAGACAAATGGAAAGGTTGACTAAAAAGGGATGCTAAATGTGGCTAATGACCTTGATTAAGGTTGTACAAACACATAATTAGGATAATTAATGGAAGATTAGAAGCAAGTGGAAAATGATCGATGAGTAATGATACAAACATATAATGAGACCGAGATTATCAACCAGACATACGAGGTGTGGAGATTCTACAACGAGTATGCAGTGCCCCGCCAAGTTAGTAACGAAAACCCTCTATGTTTCTAAGCATTTTTAATAAGTTTTTCAATAATTTTACAAAATTTAAGCACGTGAGTTTTGTTTGTGGGGTGGGAGGGAAAATTGGGTATGAGTCAGTTTTTTGGAAAAAAACAAAATTAGTTAGTTTTTTAGGAGGGGAATAGGAGGGCGGTGGGGGCATGGCTGTGCCGTGTCATGCCAAGGTGAAGCCACCGTACGATAGGGCATGGATGCACCATGGCTAGGTGGTTCCACCCTGGGATGGGGCAAAGCCATCCTGTGCCAAGGTGTGGCTGCCTTGGGCGGGGCCACCCCGCCCTGTGGGGTGCAACCACCCTGGCTGAGGGCGGGGCTGCCTTGGCCTATAGGGAAAAGCCACTCCAGGAAAGGGTGGGTCTGCCCTGACCAAGGGTGTTGCTGCCCTAGTTCGTGAGGTGTAGCTGCCTCAGGCAGGAGCAAGTCCTCCCCGACTTGCGAGGCGTAGTCGTCCTGGGTTGGGACGGGTCCACCTCGGCTAAGGGAATGAACACTCTAGCATGCGAGGTGTGGACACCCTAGGTCAGGGTGGGTCCACCCCACTATGGGGGGAAGCTATCTTGACAAGGAAAGGAAGGGGCAAGGAAAAAAGGAAAAGAAAAAGAAAAAAAGGGGGAAAAGAAAGGATTAGCCTGAGGCTGGGAAGAAAATGAGCTAACAAGAGGATGAATTCATGTGCAGAGTTTGGATTAAGTACGGACTCATGAGCGTCATTCAGATGTATTATTGGTGATGACTATAGTGATGACCAGTGTGGATCGCATAACATTAGAGCATGCAGGGTTATTGTATGTTCTTCAGTTTCTGATAGTGAGAGCTCATCGAGCGATGCTAACGACATTGATAGAGAGATGGAGTTGTGCGACTCGACCTTTCATCTCCCTATAGGGGAGATGATAGTGACCCTGGAGGATGTATGGTGCATCCTGAGGTTGCCTATAGTAGGGTGATTAGTGAGCGAGGTGGATTTGAGGGTGCCGGAGCTAGATGAGACCATCTTGGTGCTATTTGGACGTGAGGATCTACCCATTCAAAAGGGGCAGTTGGATTTAGATAGATGTTTTTCACTAAGGATGCTAGCCCTACCATTGTACCTATGTGGGTTGATTAGTGGGATACTATTTCTGGATCGAAGCAGGCGCTCTTGTAGTTTACAGTACATGGAGGTGATTCAACATATTGTCGAGTGGCAAGAGGGATAATTTTCATGGGGATCATGTCTATTAGCCCATTTATATAGGGATATGCATGGGATCTGCTACCAAAGGTCCGCAAGTTTGAAAAACATGAATTTATTATATATTTGGGCATGGAAACACATTATGGTGACGAGGCTAGTAGTGGTGAGGAGAGGGACAATGGATGAGATAGAGCCAGTTGCTTGGGAGTATGGGGAGGCTAGAGGTTGGGTATTGGGATATGAGATGTAGGGGGATATGGATGGGTGGAGGAGAGCCTTGAATGACTTGTAGGTGGTAGACGTAGAGTGGCAGACATATATGTATCAACAGTTTAGGGGATGGGATGATGATGAGAGACAACATGGATACTTTATGAGTAGATGTTTCTTGATTGGGATTCTACCACACATAGTAGTGGTGCATTGACTAGACAAAGTGGTGAGGTAGTTTGGGCTGAGACAAGATATTCCAGCAATTCCTATCACATTTCATTGGTACAGTAGAGAGCTACCGCTGGGAGGCTTCATTTCATCTAGAGTGGCCAAGGAGGTGTGGATGATAGTAGGGCAGGAGCCCTACCTAGGGAGGGTTGGGGATCGGTAACTAGGGGTGACAGGTCGATATCCAGGGTGGTTCTGGAATATGTGATGTGAGAGGATTACTCCTATGGAGCCCATTATCAGGGTGTTGGGATTTGGGTCAAATGATGAGCGAAGATTATAGATAGAGATGAGGGGGTGAGTTCAATGAAGGAGGGGGGCTATAAGAGAGGTAGGTCATGGAGGACAGGAGGCTACAGGTCAGCCAATCAGGGTAGTGAGGAGGAGGAGACAATGTAGGAGAGGCTAGAGGGAGAGGGAGGATCAGCAACATAGGGAGGCCAAGATGGAGGTGAGGGAGGAGGAGAGAGTTGAGCCAAAGAGGGAGGCGATGGCAGGACAATGGAGGATATAACAGGGGAGGAGCTATCCGTGGAGATCCTAGGGGGAGAGCAGGGTTGAGGAGGTGGAGGATGTGGAGGTGTTGAGAGTGAGGGAGGCACTAGAGGAGGAGATGAGACCATTAGGATGACAATTCATGGTGGGGAGGCACGGTCAGCCATGGAGATTTCAGGTCCACCCCACTGTGGAGGACCATGAGACTCAGCAGGAGCAAGAGTCCAGGGGGGATGATGATGCTATGGAGATAGATGGACATGTTCTAGATATGGATGTTTTGGATGTAGAGCCATTGGCAGTGGTTACTTATGTGGCCCTAGAGGATCCCAACATACAATTGAGAGATACGGAGGTGAGGATTTAGATTACAAAGTAGAGAGAGAGCACTTGAGGCCGAGCTAGTGAGAGTATAGGCAAAGAGTTACAGGGATTATGAGGCCATTTTTCTCTGCCTATATTTAGAGATGGGGATAGTGGAGAGGGAGAGGGACAACATGCAGGAAGACATATAGGGAGTGGGAGATTAGTTGGCTAGTGTGAGCTAGGATCATGATAGGCTATAGGTAGAGGTCATTGTATTATAGGCCAGGGGGAGCTAGAGGGGATGGCAGATCAAGGGTCAACAGGCATTGGGAAATAGATAGATGATCTCTAGTGGGAGCAAGATGAGCCACATGATAGAGTGCATTGTTTAGAGCAGACAGTCAGAGATATGAGGTTGATGCAGGAGAGGGAGGGCAAGGTGAGGGAGTAGACATGTATTGTGTAGGTAGAGAGAGATGTAGCGCAGGTGTAGGTCCAGGCTATGGAGGCAGAGAGGGATGTAGCGCAAGCATGATTTTAGGTTTTGTAGAGTGAGAGAGAGTTGATAGAGGCACAGGTACATTCTCTACAGAGGAGGAGAGAGGAGGCAGTGTCAGAGGTATCGACTTTCCAGAGAGAGCAAGATTCAACAGAGTTGATATTGTAGGCCTTGTAGTGAGATAGGGATGCAGTAGTGGCTTGGTTATAGGGTGCTTAGAGGGAGAGGGATACGACAGAGGTACAGATGTAGATGCTATAGGTAGAGAGGGATGCCATAGTGGCTTAGGTGTAGGCAGTACAAAGTGAGGGTGGTATGCCAAGCACAGATATACAGGTATTGCAGAGGGAGAGGGATGTAGTAGTGGTGTGAGCGGTGGCTATAGAGGAGATGAGGGATCGAGTATAGGAAAAGCTAGTACAATGATGATTATCTTAGGAGGCATGGGAGAAGGAGAGGAGAGCCATTAATAGGGACCGAGATAGGTATTGTCAGGAGAAAATTTTTGCTTGGGTCTAGGTTGCTAAGTGAGAGGATAATATGAGAGAGGAATGATTTTGGATGGCTACATATCATCATGCAGTTCCCTATCTGACACAACAAACATTTAGTTAAATTCGGTAGACACCTCAGATTCCAGTGCCATCTCAATCATTGGGGACATGGACCTGAGGTTTTAGTGAGTCACTGGGGGTTTCTTTAGGTAGGGGATAGTACCTGATTCTCCATAGAGATTAGATGTGGGAAGTTCATTTACCAGGTGATAAGTTACCAAGTTTTTTACAGGTATAGGGTAGATGGATAGTACAAAGTTGCAGTTGTTATTTACAGGACCTTGTATTGGTATTTTGATCTGATGCTTTTGTATATGATGGTCATAGATTTTGATGAAATCAACAACATTATTATGATGTTATTCATGTGATAGTCATGATTATGAGATGTACTTTGGATTTTTGGTATATTTATATACGATATATGATAGCCCTTATTGACACCATGTTCATGTGTTGGATGAGTGATCATGTTTATGCATTTGTGGACTATGGATGATTTTATTGATGTATATGTGGATACTTACATGATGATATGATGTATTCATATGTTTTATCTATGATGGATTATGTAGATGTTTATGTATGGATGCTTTTATGAATGTTTTATACATATAGGATGTGATGTATTATGAGTCTAACACTTTGTGATGCAGGTGGCGATGTATGTATGTATAGACCTAGTTTTGCATGGATACTCATCATAATGATGTAGATGTATGGATCCAAAGTGTAATTAATTTATGGTAAAACAACAGTAACATTAATGTAAATAAGGATGTACATGATAATGGAAGATGGGTGTGGGGATAGTGTGAGTTTTCACTTGTCACAAACCTTTTAGTATCCCGAGAAGAATAGGGGATAGAGGGGGAAGTATTTGCACAACAAAAATCATAGGGTGAATGCAATGCAGCGGTTATGATCATGAAATGCAATCCTAATATAATTTTCCATCTTTGGAGCACTGATTTTTGCTATAGCATAAGACACCCAATTCTAGGGTATAGGAAACCAAGGCAAGTGAGCTTCGAATGCATGAAACAAATACATAGACAAAAAGGCTATCCCAACACCCCAAAGTGTCAAAGACTTTGGTTAGGCTAGGTATTGGGATAACCACAAGCATAAAGAGATTCCCTAACGTAACACAAGATCATAGGGATCTTGGTGGGTACTACATGGGACAACCCAACAGACAACAAAAATAAAAGATGAATATATGCCCCTGTGTGAATTAGTAAAAACACACCATAATATGATGAATTATGGAAATCCTAACTAATTGTAATAGGGATCTCAAATGATAAACAAAAAAAAAGTATCAAAAGATTGCAATCAAATTCAAAATGTCCTTTGCCATAGGATCAAGGGGATGGATGAGGTTGATGAGGTCTATTAGGAAGGATGCATCTTGTTGATACTGATGATGGATACTAAACTAAAATATCAATATGACATGGGATACTTAGAACCAATTGGATCTACTCATACTAGCGGATCTTGTTTGTTAATAAGTAGCTAGATAAGGGGATAGCTTGATGACACAACACAAGAGATACAAGTCACAAGATAGAAGACTGACACATCCTATAGACCTAGGGGCTCAAGGGATGATCATAGATTATCCTTACCTACGTGAAAGCGTAGAGCCCTCATAGTTCTTGAAAAGACTATGGATAAATCAGAAAGAAGACAATGGTGGCTGATGATGAATGGCACAAGACATGACACACAAATTCCTTGAGGGAGGATCAAATGATCAACCTTGCTTATGTGAAAGCATAGGGGCAATGTAGTTAAGAAATGATGAATGATAAACAACCATAGATAAAAGAAAAAAGGGATTGATGGAGACAAATGATGGAGGACCAAATAGGTTTGTCCAAAAGGCCCTGGGGGTAGATCAAATGATCAGCCTTTCCTACGTGAAAGTGCAGGGGCAATGTAGTTTGACTAAACAAAAAGGACCATCAGGACAAGATGGAAACTAGGTGAGACCAACACGATGGATGTTTCTAAATGATGAAATAAATTATCAGATGGAAAAACTTATGATAGAAGCTCATACTAGGATAAAAATCTCAAGATGATAGATAGCATATAATCACCCAATGCTCAATAAAAAGATACCAAGCGGCCAAGGAGAGGATGTCAGGATAGGATGGATGGAGTCATAAAGTAATTATGACACAAGGTAGATAATGATTAAACCCTCTAGGATGATGCATATTACCAAGTTTTCACCACCCATACCTATCCAAGGTGCCACCAAAGGTGGTTTTCACCATAGGAAAAATTTATTTCTCTTTACATTTTTTTTTTGTTTTTGTTTTTTTGCAGGTAGGGTTACCAAGCGGACTTAGGTGTAGAACCTCTTTAGATGCATGATATTGATAGGTTATCTGAGGGGTTCTCCTTCAAGGGTAGAAATTCTGTATGCCCCAGATCCATATTAGTGGTTATGATATAAGGACCCAACTAGTTTGCTTCAAATTTTCCTTTCTTATCACAGTCCTGCTGAGTACATTGGTTCTATTTAAGGACAAGATCACCAATCTGGAACTGTCGAGGATGAACCTTCTTACTGTAGTTATGCTTGAGGAATTTTTGGTAATCTTGTAAATGGTCATAGGCTTTGATTCATCTTTCATCAAGTAATTCCAACTGTGCAAGCCGTGCGACATGAGCATCCTCCTCGTTGATAAGGTTCTTTAGAGAAATCCTTAGTGATAGGAGCTCAGCTTCAATTGGAAAGATGGCTTCGACACCATACACTAAAGAATAGGAAGTGGCAATTGTAGGGGTATGAATGGAGGTGCAATACACCCAGAGAGCAGGATGAATATGGAGGTGCCAATCTTGTCCAGTGTTATTGACAACCTTTTTGAGGATGTAGATAAGGGTCTTGTTGGTTGCTTTTGCTTGACCATTACCCTGGGGATAATAAGGTGCTGAACAATGATGTTGGATATGAAAGGTATCATTGAGATGTTTCATGGCTTGGTTTTTAAATTTTTTTCCATTATTAGAAAGGATGGCTTGGTATCTACAAAGAATATGGTAAAGGATAAATTTTGAAATTTAAGTACTGGTGATTTGTGAGAGTGGCATTGCTTCCACCCATTTGGTGAAGTACTCAGTGGCAGTAATTATGAATGTATGGTCATCAGAAGATGGTGGGTAAATATTTCCAATCAAGTCAAAACCCCATTGAGAGAAGGGCCACAGTACTAGGAGGGGCTAAATGTCCTGTGCTAGAGCATGAATCAAATCTGCATGCTGCTGGAAGGGAAGGAATTTATTCACGAATTCACAAGCATTATGTTCTAATGTAGGCCAATAATATCCAACTTAGAGAATCCTTTTGGCCAAAGCCACACCTTTTTAGTGGCCCCCACAAACACCATTATGTAACTCCGTTATTGTAGTATGGGCTTCAATCTCATTCAGACATCTAAGGAGGGTTCCATCATACCCGTGACAATAAACTGTATCACCGACGATAACGTATTGGATTGAACATTGAATAAAGGATTTTCATTAGTTTTGTGTGAGGTCTAGGGGTAAAATATTATCATGCAGATAAGTATATATGTCTTGGTACCATGGGGAAGTGGGACCTACAATGTCACACACCATGTTAGTCTCAGGGATATCATATGCTGGGATTAAAAGTTACTCCATAAGGAACTCGCATTCTGTTCGATCTTTAGGCATGCCAATCAGGGAGCCAATAGTAGCCATTGCATCAATTGCTTTCTTTTGTACCCTAGCAATTTGGTCAAATTGTATGAAGGTGAAATATTTCTTGAAGTCATCCACCATGCATTTATAGGGTAACAACTTATCATCTTTTGTTAGGAATTCATCATTAACTTGCTTAATGACCAACAATGAATCACCAAAGACTGTCAAGTGAGTTATGTGCCATTGCTTTGCAATTCAGAGACCTATGAGGAGGGCTTCATACTCAGCTATGTTGTTGGTGCATAGGAATGGCAACTTGAATGATTTTGGGATGTAGTCACCTTAAGGGGTAACAAATAGAATTCCTGCTCCCAATCCATTATGAGTATATGAGCCATTAAAATACAATGTCCAAGTAGGTGCTTCTATTACTGTGAAAACTTCTTCATCTAGAAATTGAATGACTGGAGGGTAACCATCCACTAGGGGTGCCTCAACTAACTGATTAGCTATGAATTGTCCCTTTATGGCTTTGAGATCCATGTAATCTATGTCAAATTCACTTAGGAGAATAACCCACTTAGCCATGTGACCAGTTAAAGTTGTTCTGGATAACAAATACTTTAGTGGGTCAATTTTTTCTATTAATTTGACTAGATGATTGAGCATGTAATTTCAGAGTTTTTGTGTATTGAAGACCATTGTAAGGTAGGATTTCTCCATGGGTGAATAATTTAATTCATAGCCAACTAGTGTTCAACTGATGTAGTAGATTGCTCTTTCTTTTGAAGACTCATCATGTTGTGCCAATAATGCCCCCAGTGTGACTAAAGTGGCAGATATGTAAATTAGGAGGGGTTTCCCTGGAATTGGTGGCATTAAGATCGGTGGATGAGCCAAGTATTCCTTGATCTTATCAAAACCTATCTGACACTATTGGTTCCATCTAAATGTGGAGTCTTTTTTTAGAAGATGGGTGAATGATTGACACTTATCTACAAGTTGGACTATGAACCAATAGATGGATTGCAACTTTCCTTGGAGACTTCTTAATTGTTTTAGATTGCATGGGGGTAGCATATCCAAAATAACTTTTACCTTGGTGGGATCAAACACAATGCCTCTTCGAGAGACTATGAAACCCAACAATCTCCCTGATGTAACACCAAAGACACTTTTTTGGATTTAGTCGTAACTTATAATGTTCTAACCGCTTGAAGATCTTTTTTAGGATGGCAGGGTGCTCTGTTCTAGTTTTGGATTTTCCTAGCAAGTCATCAACATAGTCTTCCATATGGATGAGGTCATGGAAGATGACAACCATTTCCCTCTGGTATGTCACCTCCACATTCTTGAGACCAAGGGGCATAACATTGTAGCAAAAAGTACCCCAAGGTGTTGTAAAAGCAGTCTTCTATTGGTCTTCAGGTACAATTCAGATCTGATTGTAACTAGAGAAACCATCCATACGGGATAACATTTCAAGTCCTATAGTAAGATTGACCAACATGTCAATATTGGGTAGTGGGAATTCATCTTTTGGACATGCTTTGTTAAGATCCCAGAAGTCTGTGCAAATATGAATGTCTCTGTTTGGTTTGGAAACAAGCACTATGTTGGAGATCCAATTAGAGTAGTCAATGGGTCTGATAAAACTGGCATCCAGTAATTTTTCCAATTCCTTCTTGACTAATAATGCTACCTGTGGATGCATTTTTTAGAGCTTCTATTTGATAGGCTTGGCATATGGGCGAACATCCAGATGATGAACTACTAAAGCAGAGTCTAAGCCTGGCATGTCTAAGTATGACAATGAAAAGTTAATGATACCATCTTGGAGTAGCTAAACAATGACTGAATATTCATGCTTTGATAGTGATTTGGCTACATAGGTGATCTTGGGGTTTTCAGCAGTACCCAAGTTTACTTCTTGAGTTTCTTCAATTAGGATGGATGACCATGTGGATAATTGAGTTCCCATAAGGGGAAGCTGAATGTCTCTATCCTCTAGCCCCTCTTCGAGGTTTTCACTGTCGAATGTGTTGTTTATTTTTACTTTTTCCAAGTCAGGAAGTTCCTCAGGGAGGTTTTCACTAGATGACCATTTTTTATTTTTCTTGTTTTTTATTTTTGTGACTGGAGTGTTCATCCTCCCCCAATCCCATGAGGTTTACATACGTATCTAGGGAGACATTGACAGGTGTGCTATCACGTAGGTCCCAATCAATGAGTTTGGGATGGTGAAGAGAAAGGTTGATGGTAAAGATGGATAAATAGTCAAACATGGATGATAGGTCTATGTGATGGACATCATCATACACTTGTATGATGGATTCCTCCTCGGGTCTATCTTCCAAGGGACCATCATCCACAGTAACACTATTGGAGGTATTAGATGATGTTGTGGGCCCTTTCTACTTTTTGTCATATCTGAGGCCTATATTTTGTAGAAGATTTGATACATCAATAGGTTGCAATTGTCCCTATTCTTTCTTACCTCAACCGTTGCCTTGGTAGTTATGCTTTTCTGTGAACTTAACTAACCAAGGGTATACTTCCTGAAAGTATTCCTTTAGAGGAGGATCTGGTTGGGGTTCTTCACGGTATACCCATTGATTGATATCCTCTTCTGGTGCATATGTATTTATTCTAGGAGACTGGAAAGTGGTAGTGGGGATGTTTTTAGCACTGAAGGTGATGGTATTATCTTGTTTTGGTGTAGACTGTGAGGTTAGCCATACATGTGTGGTGACGGTGGCATGGTTGCCACATTTAGAGCTATATGCATTTCATATTCACCACACCCCTTGTCAATGATCTGGACTTTGGTAATAGAAGGATTGGTGGTGGGAGATGGTGTGGTTGCCATGGTCAATGATAGATTGATAGATGATGACTGAGATGCCCCCATCTTGACCCTAGGACAATAATGTAAATGGGGAAATGACACTTCTAAAGCGCGACAATATTCAAATGGTTGTGGGTAAGCATAAATGGTGATCTCTTGTCCATTATCCAGGAACTAAAAGGCATTGATGATATGTGGAGGGGATGACTTGCATGGTGTGGAGCCATGAGTGACTGAAGAGGATATTATATGGTAAATCCAGATCAAGGACATGACAAGTATTGTGCTGAACTATAGGTCCAACCTAGATAGGAAGACTAATAATCCCTTTAGAATTTCTTTCTGCATTATCATAAGCCTTGATCATGATGATTTGATCACTCAAATCCGCTTGAGTCTACCCTACCTATTTTATGAACTTCAAAGTACATAGATTGAGGGAAGAGCCATTATCTACCAAGACCCTTTTTTATTTTATGACGAGAAACTAGGACTTCGATATGTAAGGGACAATTGTGATTGGCATCAATATTTGGCATGTTATTCTAGATGAAGTGTAAATGGTAAGATAAAGCCAATAGTCCTACTAAATCCTAGAATCATGTGGGGTCAATTTCGTTAGGTACGTGAGTTTCTTGTAAAGCTCTATTGAGTATTTCCTGATGTACGAGAGAAGACTTAAGTAGATCTAAGATTGAAATCTGATTAGGGGTCTTTCCTAAGTGATCAAGAATGTTATACTGAGAGTTTATAGGATTTGATTGGATAGATGTGGAGGCTTCAAGGATAGTAATGCGAGACTGTTGGGTAGCAACAACACATTGGGGATCTTTAGCCTTAACATGTATCATAGACACATAGGGTTCCACCTGTCCAATGTAATGAACAATGCCATCATAATTGAGGGATACATTTTTATATCTTATATTATTTGTGTTGTTGTCTTGGGGATTGTTGTTGGAGGTGCTTGTGCCTTGATTATGGTTAGGGAAGGCATTTTGGTATATATGTAATTGAGCATTTTATGATGAAGCTTGACTGGTGTCGACTTTGATATATTCTCAATCGATAAGATCTTGGACATAGTTTTTGAGACCTTGACATTTATTCAAAGTGTTCCCTTTTATCTTATGGAATTCACAATATTCATTCTCCCTAAACTAGACAAGTTTGGGCTTGGATTCATCAAGTGGTTTGGTGATAGGGTATGTGATTGAATAGTTGACTTATAACAGCTTATTGAAGATGACACTCAAGGGTTCTCCTAATTGAGTATATTGGAATTTTCCATTCCCTTGACTATTTTGGTTTAATTGTTGAAGAGGACGAGATGCCCCTTGTGGCACGGATATGGAATTAGGTATATATGGTTGTTTCCTTTGGGATGTATGAGCCATGTCGGGATGTGAGTTATCCAAAAAGAGGGTGACCATGTCTTTCTCTTTGAGAGGGTTTTTCATTTGGCTTGCTAGTGCTTTCCACCTTTGAAGGTAGCTAGCAAAGGTTTTTCCTTCACATTTCTTCTCCTTAAGAAGGTCCAAAGTATCAATGTCTTTTTCCAAATTGAAGGAGAAGTAAGAAACAATTTTTTCTGAAAGATCCACAAAGAATTTTATGGACCCTCATTCTAGACTCATGAACCATTCTAAGGCATTGCATGTTAGGCTCCATGGAAACAAACACAAGAGGTAGTTGTCATTGTGCATAAATTCCTAACATTGGGAGTAAAAATATTGCAAGTGGGCCTTAGGATCTTTGTTTCCATTGTATCTGTCAAACTTTGGTATCTCAAAGTGCTTTGGGAAGGGAATTAGTGAGATGGATGGATCGAATGGATAGGGACATATATCTTCAAATTTAAAGGATTGTTTACCAGTCCCCGCTTGGAGATATTTCAAAGTATCTTTGATTTCCAATAGGTCCACATTGACCGGTGGTGTAGGAGTTGAGACAGATGGGTTAGGTGGATATGGGCGGTAGGATGATGAAGGATCCTGCTGAGATAGTGTCTGAAGGTTGACGTATGGATTTTGATAGTTAGACGATGATATCCCTTGCTGGTATGTTGAGGGAGTTTGTTGGTATTGGGGTTCTTGTTGTGAGGTATAGTAAGGATTTGTTTGATAAGAATGTGTGATCGAATACTGAGGAGTTTGAATGTTATATTGATGATTGGTTTGTTGGTATTGAAGGTACTGCTGCGACTGTTGGGAGGAAACATAGGGTGGTTGTTGCTAGAACTGTTGTTGGTTATGATAGTAATAATCCTGAGGAATTTGTTGATGTGATTTCGACTGTTGCATGGGCTAAGATGGGATATTATGTTGTGGTTGAACTTGTGGACATAAAATGGATGTGAGCAATGGGGATATGGTCTGGGCAGGTGGTTGGGATGGATTTCCTTGCGATTGGTGTGGTGGTTGTTGTGAAGAAATCAAAGGATTATGCTGGGGTTGTTACTGATGAGGCAACTAAGATAATGTAGAGGTGTTCTGCAAAGGAGGTTTTTAGATACCAACGAGAACATTTGGTTGGGATGTACCTTGTGGAGGTAATTGAGGTGGTAGGTTAGATTGGGGAGGCTGTTGAGATGTGTATGGAGGTGATGGCAGATTTTTGGCCCTCAGAGGTGGAAGCAATGCGGTAAAAGGGTTGCCCCTAGCATTGACTAGAGGTTGACTCGAAAGGGGCAGTGCTGTTAGAATTAATGGAAAAGGTTGCGAAACATTTTGTGGCACGTCATAGGTGAAAGGATTATTGGGATTAGATACTTGAGGATCCCCCATGACTAAGATTGTGGCATGTGGGGGATGGTTAACATGATAAAGAATGATGTTACCAAATTCAGGTTGATGCCAACCCTCTACTGGAGGAACATTGGGATGTATGGACTATCTAGTGTGTTTTGTGAACCTTGGGCTATGCTAGATGTGGAACTGCTATATTTGGATAAGTCGACACTTGGTGGAGGTTTGACACCTTTTTCAATTAGGTGGGCCAATATTTCTTCCCCATGTTTTTCGAATAGGCAGTCTATCATTTGCACATTGGCGGGATTACTAAAATGTTCCTCAAGCATGAGTTCGAATTGATTACCCATACTCTCTTCACCATGTGGTGAGTTGTTCTGATTTTTGGCATTGGAGTGTGATGAAGTGTCATTATGAGGGTCTTGGGGGATGTTCACTCCATTGTTAGGATCTTAAGAGAAATTTGTACCATTAGTAGGTTTGCACTGTTATTAGGATCTTGAGACATGTTTACTTGGGAATTTTGACCTTGTTGTTGTGCCATTTGCTTCTTGGCTTGTGATCTAGTTTGAACGGGCATGCAAATGTGTTATGGACAGATTAAAAAAATGTCCTTGATGAAAAATTTGATTTGATGAAGATCGATCGATTGGATAAAGAGTGTGGGTAGACTTGATTGGACTCTAATTGGATAATATTGAATTCAACTATATTGGATTTTGATTGGATGAAATTGGATTTTGATTGGTTGAGATTGGATTTTGATCAGATGAGATTAGATTTTGATGAAATCAGATTTTGATTGGAGGATGTCAAACTTTTGATTGGATGGGATTGTTGAGATAGATTGGATTGGATTGGATTGATTAAATGGATGTGATTTGATCAATTAGATGATTGAATAAGTGTGATTGATTTGATTGTATGATTAGATGAGAGGATAGGTGTGATTCGATTGAGATTAAATGATGGAAGATGTAAGGGATCCTAAACCAAGTTATAAAATCACCCTTAGTGACCTATGGTGTTGATCGATCAAATTGATGGTCAAGTGGATGATCACGACACCAAATCCACCTCAAGATAGAAATGGATTGATTTGGGATGAGGATGATAACTTACGACACCGAATTCACCTCAAGATGGAAATGAATTGATTTGGGCCAAAGTTGATGATTGATATGAAGGATAACAATTGAACCCAAGCACTAAGGTCAACTTAGATAACAATTTTTATCACAAGGTTTAAGTGGTTTGATGATGAGTGGTGTTTATATGATATAGATTAGGCAATACAAATGACAAGATTTTGGGTGAAACAAGTTCACTAGGTGATGATGTGGGATTCTGAAATGAGTTATCAGGAATTCAGAATGAGGGGGCATATTGGGAAAATAAATGTATGGAGGCTTGGAATGACTAAACAGGGGTTTGGGATAGCTAAACAGAGGTTTGGAATGGCTAAATGAAGGTTTGGAATGATTAAATAGAGGTTTGGAATAATTAAATGGAGGTTTGGGATGGCTAAACGGAGGTTTGGAGGCTTGAGAAAACCAAACGGGGAAAGTTCACCCTTTTGTAGTGGGCTGCAGGGGCATGACCGTGTTTTTGCAGTAAACAAGAGGGCATGAGCACTTTTTTGTGGTAAATAGGAGGGCATGACTGCCTTTCTATGGTAAACATGAGGGCATGACTGCCTTTCTACTGTAAACAGGAGGGCGTGACCGCCTTTCTACGGTAAAAGGAGGGCATGACCACCTTTCTGCAATAAATGGGGTTTGGTTTAGATGGAAATGACTATGACAAGGACTCAAAATAATAATAATAAGGATAATTTGTCAAAAAGTTCATAAGTTTCTCACAAGAAGACACTTTAAACAAGAACAATCCAATGATTAGTGTTAAGGGTATGGTCAACAAAGGTCTTAATATAGGATGCACAGGGCTTCTAGGGAGTCCTCAATATACTCTCGGTACGTGAGGCACAACCATGAGCACTAGCCCATCACAAGCGTGAGTTGGGAACCCCAGTGAGATACTGAAGGGCTTAGACCAACTCTTCACGTCTATCTAGGTATCACCCTAGCTTCGACGCTCTGCTAATTATAACATGACTAGATTGGGGTACCTCTTTCGCTGTCCCCCCTTTATATACCCCATCGGTATGCGTGGTTGGAATCATTCCTTGGGGTGATGAAATCCCCAAGCAGGTCCCACTAAAAAAAAGACACTAATCATTTCCAACTACTCCCTAGGCTCACACAAAGTGCAAGGGGAAAGTAAAAACAAACCAATGCCCCCTAGGGTGACACAAGAACAAACACAACAAGCAATGAATATTACTTCCCCCTAATTACACTATGTTCTTAGATTAACAAAACAACAAGGATAACTTTTAAACTTTGAGCAAATGGATAGCCTTACAAGCAAATGTTAACTATTTTATCCTTCATTCTTCATCAATTATACAAGGATATGCTGCAAAATGTTAGCAAAAACATAAGTATCCTTGCAAAAAATAATGTTAGGGGGTTAGGATCTGAAAAGTTAAAAAATGAGAGAAAAAATGAAGCTAAAATGGTTGTTTTACCTTTCAAACTGTGTTGTTTTGGGGCATATCCACCCCACTGTAGTAAGTAGGAAGGCACAGTTGAAATTCTGTAGCAATTAGAAGGGAATAGTTGAACTTCTACAGTGATATGTTAGCAAGAAAATTTTAAACTAGTGTATAGTCACCCTTTTGCAGAAAAATATCATAAATCAAAATTTTAACCAGAGGCATGGCCACCACCCAAATATAGAAAATGTCAGAAAACAGATTTTTAAATCAGGAGTGTGCCCTCCAAACTGTAGAAAAATGTCAGAAATCAAATTTTTAACTAGGGGCGTGACCGCCCAACTATAGAAAAATGTCAGAAAATGGATTTTTAAATCAGGGGCGTGGCTGCCCAACTGCAGAAAATTGTCAAAAATCATATTTTTAAACAAGGGTGTGGTCACCCAACTATAGAAAAATGTCAGAAAATAGATTTTTAAATCAAGGGCGTGGCTGCCCAACTACAAAAAAAATATATCAGAAAATAGATTTTTAAATCAGGGGTGTGGCCGCCCAACTATAGAAAAGTATCAAAAATCATATTTTTAAATAGGAGCGTGGTTGCCCAACTACAAAAAAATGTCAGAAATCAAATTTTTAAATCAGGGGCATGGCCTCGCAAGTGCAGAAAAATGTCAGAAAATAGATTTTTAAATTAGGGGCGTGGCTGCCCAACTGCAGAAAAGTGTCAGAAATTAGATTTTTAAATAGGGGTGTGGCCACCCAATTATAAAAAGTTAGAAATTAATTTTTTATCTAGGGGTGTGGCTGCCTTTCTATAGTGAACCAGAGGACGTAGTCGCCCCTCTGCAGTGAACCAGAGGGTGTAGCCGCCCCTCTACGACTTATACCTACAAATAATCTCAACAACAACAAATGTAAAGTAAAGAAAACCCATTTGTGGGTCCCACCGGGCATGCCAAAAATGTGTATCCTTGAATTTTACCTATTATAATGATGTAAAACAACTAAAATATAATGTAAAAACAAAAAGAACACCTCAAAGATTAACCTAAGGAATTCTTAACACAAAAAGATAAGATGAAAGAAGATTGCCAATGATTATACCTTCTCTTTGTAATTGAAATCCCTTGGTTGGCCCTTGATTTTGAGTACTTGTGTGCTCCTCAGATGGCAATTGATATGACTAAATGCAAGATTGACTATATGATGGGATGCAAATGCAAATGTCTAAAATGGCTCGGCTAAGTAAGAGTAAATGCTTGTGAGTTGAGTGTTCAAAATGATAGCATGTAGGTGGAAAATGACTAAATTTTCCAAATTCCTTAAAGGAGGGGGTATTTATAGAGGAATTTGAATTCTCTAGAGAGTTCAATGGTTGATATTTATCCAAAAAGGCCAAAATGAAGGGCTATGGTGAGTTGAGGATTCACAAGTCCTCACATCTTGACATGTGAAATGTGAATTGGCTAAGGGGTGATGATGTGTAAGTGAGATGGAAGGAGGGTAGATGATGTGGAGGAAGGACAAGTACCTTGGGGAGTGAGAAGATTTCCTTAAAAATGAACTTCTTGTCCACAAGTGAGAATGAAAGTGGCATTTGAGGAATTTTTGAATTCCTAAAAAATCTCCATAGGAAATGAGAAAGTGGTTGGAAAAATAAATGTGAATTAAAAACTCACATACTTGGGAGAATCTAATGGATAAGAGAGGGTATCCAAAAGGGTGGGAGTTGGTCACATGTGGATGAGGTGACATGTCCCATGTTCTAGAAGTCTTGGAAGGATAAAATGTGAATTAAAAATTCACATGGGAAAGAGGGTCAATGCAAAGAAAGGAAAATGGAAAGGTTGACTAAAAAGGGATGCTAAATGTGGCTAATGACCTTGATTAAGGTTGTGTAAACACATAATTAGGATAATTAATGGAATATTAGAAGAAAGTTAAAAATGTACAAGGATGTGACATTAATTCTTGATTAAGAGGATGTACATCCTAATCATGAATTAATTAAATTAATCCAGATAAGAGAGGGATTATGGAGAATGTGACAAGGAAAGATAAACGAAAAATTTTAAATTGATTTTAATTAAAAAAGGTTAAAATGACTAATTTAAATAAATTGATGTATTTATTTAATTTAGAGAGGAAAAAGGTGTAAGGTAAAGCATTTAATTGTTAAATTAAATACTTTAAGGACTTTGGACAAAAAGTGCAATATTAATTAAATAAATTAATATTGATGGAATGGATGAATAAAGAGATGAATTTGATCATATGGGATTGATCAAATTTAGATGTCTACATAAAAAATAAAGAATACTCTTGTTAAGATATCATTATGGGACCTTATTCAAGCCTCCCCTCACTATGACAACATACTTCAAAGTACTTTACAACAAGTTTCTATTCCTTCTAATATGCAACTACATACAATAGAAACCATGGTTCAAGAAAAATGCTGACACAATTTTCCACCAAAGTGAGCTTCCTCCTTTGGACATGCAAAAATAAAATGATGCTTTCATGATCATAGCTCAATACAAATGAAAAGGGATAAAGAGAAATACTTTAGATATTGGCTCCGCCCTTAATGTTTGTAGTGTGAGCCTTCTGGATAGGCTTGGCATTGATCAATTAAACATTCAACCTGTCTCTTTCTCTATTAGTGGATTCAATAGTATAGAAAAGAAACCAGTAGCTATGATTACATTACCTATTATAGTTGGAAAGGCCACATTGGAAGCAACGATCCATGTTATTCCTAATGAACTATCATATAATCTTCTTTTAGGTAGACCATGGATTCATGCAATGAATGGGGTGCCTTCTACTCTTCATCGTAAAATTAAATACACCTAAAAAAACCAAGTATACACACTTGACGTTGATCATGAGCCTTATAGCATCATACAAGTTGAGAAAAACAAATTAAATCCCTTGAACACATTAATTCCAATCACACAAGTGGAACCCATGCAACAAAAAGACAAAGAAGAACACATTCAACAAGTCACAAAGCTATTAGAAGATGATTGGGGTTCCTTATATTTCCCACCAAAATTCATGGGCGAGTACAAGATCATAAACAAATATTCAAATAGGGGAAACAAAAAAGAAGATGATCCTTTGAAAGCATCCACCTCGACCACTTTAGATAAAGAACCAAATTACACAACAACCTTTGACAAAGCTGATCAACAACAACCACCTGATTCAAAAGAAATGAAAATTTTTTATGGAAAAGGATGTGGTGCTAACGAACAAGGTATCCACAACCCTATAGACCCTATCACACAAAAAACAACTCATGGTCTTGTTTATTGTCCTTTAATATAAATCACCAAGCCTTCACTCAATGTCAACACTCTCACACAACATTCTTCTAATTCAACTTTAACTATAAACCATCATGAACTGATAGACACTAGTGGTCTTGATTGTTCTCCTCTGTAAGCAATCAAACAAACAAACACATCCTCACTTAATGTCAATGTCATCTCGTAAAACACTAATGATTTGAGTTTGTTATATTTTACACCCTCATGTAAAAGACAAAACAAAATCTCACAATCTAAAGAGTCTTGCGTAGGAATGACATCTTGTACATCTAAGAAAGAGATATCTTTGAAACACACCATAGGAAAATATTCTACCATTGATCAAGAGGGTATCCTGTTGAGACTTCTTCAAGATCATTTGATATCTCTCCCTCCCAAAACTCGAGAGAAATTATATTACAATACTTCCTTTTGTGTGTATCATAGAATTCACAGTCATTTGACTAATGAATGCAGGGCTTTGAGTAGCAAAATACAACATTTTAAGGAGTTTAGTGTTCTTCCTTATGTGGGGGCACCTAATTCCTCTAATTGATACTAATTTTTACCCTACCATGCATCCTATCAATCATTTCATCTCACCTTTGTTCCGAACTAAGTGGGGGCAAGGGGTTAGATAGCCTTATCCTCTTATGTCACTTGTCATTGCCTCTTTTGGCTAGCTGTTAACCTTTCATCTACATATAAGAGCAAGCTTGGGATGTGGATGACATGCCTTAGGTTGGCTCGCATGTGACATACTACCTTTTTCATGACATAGCTAATTGGAAAAATATGACTTGGGATAGGGATTTCAGAGTAAGCTCTCATGTATCCTTCTACTTTAAAGAAATTTCTCATAGTATTAGTGTTCTCAAACACTTTAAAGTGGGGACATACATCGACACTCATGTTTTATTGTGTGATTTTCCTTTCTTCTTGCAATACATCATTTTTTTGGTGGTTTCATTGGGCTTGATTCCCTACAAGAGCATGATACTTCTTTGACACATCCTCTCTTGGAGATGTTAAGCACAATGTTTCCTAAGATGAGACCTTGCATGAACTAAACAAAATCCCTTTGAACATTACTTGCACTATTTTGCATTGACAATGTCTATGAGTGTCAAGCATACAAAGTTTTTCTTATCTCATAGAGCTCAAAAATAATTTTCCTTTGTGGCACCTTATTAAAGTTATGAGGAGGTATAAATTTGGTATGGTTGAGTGGGAAGCCCATTCTGGGGTATGGATTTCCCCATAGCCACCTATGTGTGTGAGGATACATACTAGTCGTGAGTGTATGTTTTTCACCCTTTTAGGACTTCTCACCTGGCAGACAACCAAGAGTTTCATTGCCTCAAAGAGAGTATGCATTTTTGGACAAACATCCTAGATCTTATCCACAATGTGTTAGAAAAATGGTCAAAGGTTGATCCACCTTTTCATTTTCATCTTTCTCTTCTTCCTAGTTCTTGTCGTTGCATGATAGCGTATCTTGTTTCATTGCATGTCATTAACCTCGTGCATGTCCTTTTGCGCTTATGTGTGTTTAGCTTAGGATCTTGGATCCTGGGGGCTTGTACAACCTATTTTTATCTTTTTCATCATTTTTCACCCACATTTGTTTGATTGGACCCCTCTTGAATGTCTACTTTTGTGTGAGTTTGAAGCAAGTTCATCCTCTCACTAAAGTGGGGGCTAAATGTGAACACAAAAAACATATCCCTTTTTTCTTACTTGAATTGGGAATAACTGGCGATAAATTGGACTTAATAAAGCCTTTATTTGATGTTTTGAAGTGTTTTACACGTCCATATTAGGTCTTGGACCCTGGAAAAATGAATAAAATGCATGTCTTGTAAAGGTGTTGTAAAGTGTTATGAATCACTTTCACACTTTTCTTGAGTTTCATCAAGTATTCAAGTCTCATGGACCTATTTTCCCCTTAATTAAACATTATAAAATATATTTAATTTTATTTTCACATTAATATAGAAGGCTTGTAAATTAAACTTGACTTTAATCTAGTGTTGTAATGTGTTTTACACATTCACATTAGATGTTGTGTCCTTCTAGGCTGTATGGACTTCATTTTAGTGTTGTAAATTGTATTTAATCACACTTTCACATTAAATTTTATGTCCCAATCTCTAATTTCTCTTTATATCATCATTAATAGGCCCATATAACCCCATATTGCACATCTCGAGGCTTAATTTGAAGAAATAACTGACAAAGTCATCATATAAACATGATTTCCTTACTTCCCAGAATACCAGCTAGAAGAATGGCCCCTATGGGACCCATTCCCCATTAGGGGTGAATGAGTCCCATCTAGGTGGGACCCATATGCCCTTAATGGACAATGAGCCCCATTTGAACCATTTTTAGGGTTTAAGCAGGAAAAATTAGGTTTTAAGTTTAATTTTTCTCCATGTCAGCCTTGGGGATCAAATTAATAGGAAAATTATGTGGATTGCCTATAAATACAAATATTTAAACCCTAATTTATAACTAATTCATTATTCATCCATCATTCATCATGTTCTTAAATCAAGCAAGCTAGGGTTTACCATTCTAAGTCATCAAGATAACATTTTTTAGACATTCAAGGGTAGAATCTTCATCTATTGTTGTATAAATTCAAGATCAATCATCATGGAAAGGTAATAATTCCATTATTTCATGTTCATGCTTCATATTATTTCTTCATTTTGTTTAATTACATAAAAGGGGTTTGACCAAGGCAAACCCTCATGCCCTAACATCCAACATTTCTCCTTCTTTTCTTGTGTGTTTTCATATTTAAGTATCTTGAAGACTTGGAAATCATTGAAGGATAAGTTGAAAACTTTTTGAAGACATCTCCTTGTTGTCCGAGTCAAAATATCCACAAAAAGCTACCTACAGTGCTGGAAATCAGAGTTTCAGAGGCAAATGTCTATTAGGAACCAAAGTGCAGACCAAAGGCTTTTGTTACCACTTTTGGATTTTTAGAAATTTAGAAGTGGAATAATTCACCATTAGTGGTGAATGAGTCCCATTAATAGGACTGAAAAGTTTTTTCTATAGTTTTGGATACCCATTTGTCCGAAATGGGCTCCGAAATAGTTTCCCAAATCTGGGACTAATTCACCTAGAAAGGTGAATGAGTCCTAGTAGGCCAAATTTTTTGGAACAACAAAATTTTAGAAGTCATTTCAAGTCTCCACAAAGTTCTTAGGTGAAAACGTTTAGTTTCATTCATTTCTACTATAGTTTACTTTGATTTCTAGGTCTTTTGCATATGACAACATGTTTTCAAACTACTTGCATTTCTTTAGTTTTCATTCAATAATAGATCTAATTTATCAGCTTTCTACATTAAGAACAATAGATCTAGACACATTTTAATCATATTTGTATTAGTCTCGAGTGTGAACATAGCTGATTTTGGTCTATTTCTCTCCTTTTAGGTAAAAACCCTAGAGGTGTAAGAGAACATTAGGGTACCAAAACACAAGTTTAGAAGTGTACATAAAAATTTTCTTCTAGGGGCACTACCCCCAAACCCCTGCTATGGAGTGCTACCCTCTAAACCCCCAGTCATTGAGATGATCCCCTGTACCACTCACGCAAGGGGGGGGGATCCCCTACACTCCCCATTGTGGTCGCATAAACAATTCATTTTGTATCAACAATAACTTATGTAATTGCAAGGTTGAAACACATTTTCCCAACACTGAGAACTCTCACCATCATATGTGCAAACAAAACCAAAAGAGTGACAACAATGGACTAGAACTCTGGGCCTAGATGACTCATGCACATCAACCTTTGCTAGAGGCATCACGTACTATGAAAGGATTGAGTGAACGAGCTAATTGAGTCCAAAATGTCCACCTCGACACTATCCTTTACAACGGAAGGAACAACCACATGCTCCACTATGGGTCTATCCAAGGGTCTCAGTACCAATTGTGGATTATGTCGTGTACCCACTCTATCATGTGTGGAGCCCCCACCTCTACCTTGAAAATCTAGATATTCAAAATAATTTGGCATCTTATTAAGGAAAAACTAACAATAGAGTTTCCTCAAAAAATACTATGGGAACTCATAGTTATTGCATGGAGGTTGGTCAAAAACCATCCACCACTGATCCCAAAATTTATTTTTAATTAATTCATGGTTTCATGAATGGATGGGGAACCTCCTACATGCAAGCTATTAAGGTTCATTAGTTCGTGGGTCCATGAAAAGGGTACACAAGTTGGCTTTGCTAATTTTCTCTTTCTTAACTTGCAAATAGGAAAGTCTACTTGCATAAAATCATTTGAATTCCTCCCTCTTATTCGACCAAAAACTAATTTGTGCACTCATTTCCCCTACATGAGATAGAATTAATTTTAGGGATTCAACAATGCCCTCTCCTATGAGGATGTTTGTAGCATATTCATTTAATCTTGCAATAAATTTTTCAAGCTCTCTTTTGTTGTTTTATATTTGATTTAAAATATTTTCTTGAGTTCCTATAGGATGTCTACAAATTGAAGGAGGGGTTTGATGTTCTTCTTGTTCAGGAGGGTATTCACGAGGAGGTGATTGTGAATTACTAATATTTGGAGGTGGAGATTGATTTCCTGGAAATTAAAATAAATTTTAATTGAGAAACCTATTTTTATCTACAATTTAATTCAAATTTGAAAGTAAAACAATAGAAATACATACCTCTTTCACGGTCTCTACGACATCTTGGTGGAATCCTTGCAAAGAATCACATGTAAAGCATGCAAAAAATAGTCTTCTTTTGGTGAGCGTGGGTTGCAAAGGTAGAAAACAAAAGGTAAAAGTCACGACCAAGGAAAAAATGAAGTTTTAGTGTTGGTTTTTATCATACTTTTCTATTTGGTGCACACAAATTGCTTATTTCATATTTTTCTCCAATTTGGTACCTTTTTTTTGTCACAACTTGGCGCACTTACCCTTATATATAAAATAATTCTTTACATTCATTGAGAAGTAGCTAGTTAGTTTGTTAATTAGCAGATAGATCATAGAAGTGAGATTAACTCAATTAAGTAGTCACTAGCATAAGATTAGAGTCTTGATTTATTCGCATGTGAGATTATAATAAGCATGTGGTAGCCTATGAGCCAATTTTTAATCTACATGTGGTAGGC
>VDFB02047230.1:123824903-123909097 GCA_007258455.2 Sequoia sempervirens | reverse complement strand
GATGGGGTTGAAGATGAAGAGTAGGGATTGAGGATGCCCCCTCGAGAGGACATGCTGGTTGAAGAGAACACATGTGTGCTCTCAAAATAGATGATGTGATGCAAGGGGAGATGAGGAAGATGATGCAAGGTGATGGGTAAAAGAGTAAGTGATATGGAGATGGATGAAGCACAAATGGATTTCAAAAGGTGATGTTGCCCCAATCAAGGTACAAGCCAAAATTGGTTGATGATGGATGGAGTGTTGTCAATGAGGGAATAAGGAAGGATACATCCCAATGAGTGGCATTGATGAGATAAGGATATATCCCAAAACACCACTAAAAGATAGGGAAGAGTACCTCCCGATGATAATGATGAAAGTGTTGTTGATGAGGGAAGGATACATCCCAAACAATGCCGAAGGGATAGGGAAGAATAGAATGGGATGATGATGATGATGATGATGATGAGGATGATTGGATCCAGGCTTGTAACAAGACTAAGAACAAGACCAAGGATATGATTAGATGATTCGGGCTAAATGGAATGGATGGGGGTTGGATAGAGATGTGAGATAAGGATGAAGGATGAATGGATGGGGGATACATGCAAGATGATAGAATGGAGAATGAAATGCAATCCTAATGCAATTTTCCATCTTCACAGCACTGATTTTTGCTATAGCATAAGACACAAGACGCCAGGGTATGAAGAACCAAGGAAAATCAGTGTCTAATGCATAAAACAAACACAACAGACAAGAAGGCTATCCCAACACCCCAAAGTCACAAAGACCTTGGTCGGGCCAGGTATTGAGATAACCACAAGCACAAAAGGATGCCCCAACATAACACAAGACCTCAGGGATCTTGGTGGGTACTATGTGGGACAACCAAGAAGACACAATCAAACAAAAGAGTAAGATATGCCCCTATGTTGACCAATCAAAACACATCATAATATGATGGATCATGGCGGCCTTGACAAGTGATGATAGGGAGCTCAAATGATAAAAAAAATCTAAAAGTATCAAAATATCATAATCAATTTCAAACATCCTTTGCCATAGGATCAAGGGGATGGATGGGGTTGATGAGGTCTGTTAGGAAGGATGCATCCTGTTGAGACCAAAGATGATGGATACCAAACTAAAAGATCATTATGACATGGGATGTTCAAAATTGATTGGATCTCATGATACAAGTGGATCTCATTTGTGAAGAATTGGCTAGATAAGGGCATAACTTGATGGCATGACACAAGGAAGACAAGACATGGGACTGACACACCCTAAAGACCTAGGGGCTCAGGGGCTGATGAAAGATTAGCCTTGCCTACCTGAAAGCACATAGCCCTCGTAGTTCATGGAAAAATACCATGGATAAAGTAGAAAGAGGAAAATGGTGACCGATGATGAAGGACACAAAACACAATAGACAAATGCCCCCGGGGAGGATCAAATGACCAACCTTTCCTACGTGAAAGCGTAGGGGCAACATAGTTCGATAAGACCAAAGGAAAACAATGGATAAAGGATGATAAGATGATAGGATAAGTGGATAAAAAAATGGGACCGATACGACAAGATATGATAGACCTGTTGGATTGGATAGGATGATGACGATCACATAAAGTTTAGGGATGGGATAGTTATCCAAAGCATTAAAATGGCTTGGGAGGATGATATGATAGATAAATGAATGATGAAAAGTGATAGGGGATTGAAAAGATGTGCAAGAGAAGCAGGGGTGATGACGATGAGATAAATGGCATTGGGTTGCATGGGAGGAGGCCTATAGCCAGATACCAATGACAAGGGATTATGAGATGGGATAAGGATAAAGATGAAAGAATGGATAGAGATATAGGGGTGGGGGATGGGAGGAATTTTTTGGATGGATAGGAATATAAGGATTGGGAGATGAAAGGAATACGAGGATAGATAGATACGAAGATAAAGATGGGGAGATGGAAGGGATGTTGTGATAGATGGATAGGGACATAAGGATTTGGAGATGAAAGTGATGCTAGAATAGATGGATACGAAGATAAGGATGGGGAGATGGAAGGGATGATGTGATAGATGGATAGGGACATAAGGATTGGGAGATGAAAGGGATGCTAGGATAGATGGATACGAAGATAAGGATGGGGAGATGGAAGGGATGCTATGATAGATGGATAGGGAGATGAAGGGATGTTATGATAGATGATGTCTCCAAGGACTATGTCACAAAGGAAGCATATGCCCCCACTCTAGATATGTCATATATGAGGAGGCATGACAGATGGAAGACAAGGGGAGGGGAAGATAAATGAGATAACTAGATGAGGATAGGATGGGTGACTAAGGAATATGATAGAGCATGGATGAAGGGAATGTATACCAATAGGTGTCCAAAGCATGCATAGATAGGTGCCCCTATTTTGATCAAGATTACAAGAAGGATGGAGGGAATGGGAGATAAATGGGATATGATGGTAGGATGTGGGGATTTATGAAGATGACGGATAACAGAAAGATGGGTGCATAGCTGGAAGCATAACAGATGGAGGGAATGCATATCAAGAAGTTGCCCCCAAGTGCAGATGGGGATTTACGCATGACGTCTGTTTGCCAGGTTTTCAACATGGTATTTATCCAAGGCCCTTGTTTGCCAAGTTTTTACCATTGGATGGATTATTTCTCTTTACTATTTTATTTTATTTTTTATTGACCATTTTTAGCTTTTTTTTGGATTTTTTTGATTTTTTGGATGTCATGCAGAAGGAGATGGGTAAGGATAAGGAAGTGGATAAGCAGATTTAGAAGACATGTAATAAGGATCAAGGTGTTAAGAGCCTATGTTTGAAGTGACTGTTAGATGTTGGTACAACCTTATTAGGATCATGTAAGAGGATGAATTAGAGGGATTTGATGGGGAAGATACATGGGATAATGGATGGGATGCTGCAAAGGGTATGAATGGAATGATGGGGTGGATATGTGATGGGGATATGTGTTCAAGACCAACATTGGCACATGTGGTGGTGGATGTGAAAAGCTAATAAGATTAAGGGATGGAGAATGTGGGGATAATGGAGGAGATGGAATGGTGAATTTTGGGACATAAGGACCCAAAACAAACTTAGGAGATGAAAGGGGTGTATGATTAGCTTTTGGATTAGCAACTTTGGATGCTCTTATAGATTTTTCATGTGATGGCATTGCATCTTTTTTCTTTGGGATCCACATGGTTTTGATATTTTCTTTGGTGGGTCTTTGTGGCCTATGGATTTGATGTATATTTAGATTTTTCTTTTCTTCACCATGTCTTTTGGAGGGGACATGGGGAGACGTAGATTCATGTGGATGCTTGGATTTATGCATTTTTTCTTTAACAGCCAAAGTTATTTTAGTAGCAATGGGATGGGTGTGAGGATATGGATGATGTGGAGTGATGGAGGTAGAATTATAAGGATTATGTGTAGATGGAGGATGTTTAGGTATGTGCCTTTGTTGATCCTAATTATAGGATATGTGAGAGGGATGTTTATGATGGATGAGATGGATAGGTGTTGGATGGATGAAAGGATGAGATGGAGGAGGTGATCTTGGGATATATGGACCAAAAGCAGTCATAGTGGGTGGAGGGACATAAGAACCCAAGATGGATGGAGTAAATGAAGGGTGGGGGATGGTGGATGGAGGGATGTAAGGACCCAAAATGGATGGAGCAGATGAAGGAGAAATATGGATGGTTGTTTTGAGGTGATACGATAGAGGAGGAGGGATGGCAACATATGATCTAGTGGGGCGATGGGAAGAGCCAACATTTCTTTTGGAAAAGGCTCATTGAGGACATCCAGAGGTTGTACCAATATCTTTAGATTGAGGGTCTTGGGAAATAGGTCCAAGACCTGCATGCAGATTTTTTCTTTAGCTTGGATGGGCTCCAAAATACCTTGTTCATGAAGGCCTAGATCTTTTCCTTGATAGTTCATTCTCTTGAGCATTCGATCTAGGACATGATTTGTCTTATTCTGGAAGAATGATGTGAGTTCATTATTAGGTGGAAGAGGAGGGTTGGTGTATATGCTTTGTTTTTCTTCTGCGAGGAGACCACCATGGAGGAATGTGAGAGGACCAAGGGGATATGCAAGTGGTGTGGGGATAGCATTTTTAGGAGATGATGGGGGATAATGAGAAGGAGATGATGGGATAGCAACATCAGGAGAGGGAGTAGGGGCCATGATAGGATCTAGATTTGTGGTAGTAGGTTCATGCGATGGAGATGGAGATGGAGTAGTGGAAGCTTGAATGACAAGGGGATCATGGGATGGAATGGATGGGGGACTATGATTTTGAGGTGGACTAGATGGGATGGTAGGATCTTGATCTGGTGAAAGGGATATGTTGGAATGCTTTGGATTAGACTCTTGGCGTGACTCATCATGTACGGGAGGTATGGTAATGGAATCTTGTTGGGACTCTTCAAGTGGGGAAGATGGAGGGATGGAAGATTCATGAGGTTCATTGGAATGGGTTTTGGTGATACTAGGGGTGGGAGGAGTGGATTGGATTTGGGTGTCTTTGATGGGTTCGGTGGTTCTTGGAGGGGGTTCAATGGATTTAGTGGGTTCAATGGTTTCAATGGTTTGAGCAGTACTAGGGGTGGTAATAACAATGATAGGTGTAGTATGGAGAAGGCTCTCATCACTAGTTATCGTGGATGATGGATTGGGATGGCATGGTTCCATGACTTCAAGATGTGGAGTTGGGGGTGGCTTCTTTGTAATGAGTCCTTGGAGAACTTCTGAAATGAGAGACTTGCATATGGTTGGCTTGGCTAGGTGGTAGAAATGGATGAGGGATTATGGATTGGTGGACTAGGGTTAGATGGAGGAATGGGATTGAATGTAGGACTATGAGTAGATGGGGGATTAGGAGTGGATGGAGGACTAGGAGTAGATGGATGAATGGGATTGGATGGAGGACTAGGAGTAGATGGAGGACTAGGATGGGATGAATGAATGGGATTGGATAGAGGACTAGGAGTAGATGTATGAATGGGATTGGATGGAGGACTAGGAGTAGATGGAGGACTAGGATTGGATGGAGGTTAAGGTAAGGATATTGGAGTGGTGAATTAAGATAGGGGGACATGGATTGTGGATTAGGAAAAGAGGATATAGGTGGTGTAGTGGGACACGAGGATGTGGGAGATGGATTATGATAGGGGTATTGGGATCATGGATTAGGATGAGGATATGTGGATGTAGGATTAAGGTAAAAGGGTGTGGATGTAGGATTAGTATGGGAAGATTGGGAAAGAGGATTACGATAGGGGGACATGGATGGGGAATTGTAATAGGAATATTGTGATGGAAAATTAGGATAAGAGGATGTAGATGTTGTATAAGAGGATGATGTAGATGAAGGACATGACAAATATGGGGATGAAGAAGATACTGGATATCCATTGTCAAAGGTGGCATAAGGAGCATGATTAGGCATGGATGAAGACATAACGGGATAGTTCATAGGAGTAATTGGATTTTGGAAAGTGGGTGGAGAAAGATTACTAGATATGATAGTGTCAAGGGGATCTATGTTGTATACCTCTTGATCGACAAGACTTTCGTTATCGTTATCGATGTAATTAGGGTTTCCCTTGACTACTATTGATGGAGGATGAGGATTCGTGATGATGATAGGATAAAGAGGATGGATAAAAGATTTTGGATGGGAATGGATTAAAGCTCAAATCAAGATTTTGGTCAAACTCAGATCAGGATTGGACAAAAGCTCAAATTAGGATGATTGGATGATGTGATGGGATTGATTTTGATTTTGATGGGATTCGGTAGAAAAATGATTGGATCAGGTAGATTATTTGATGAATTTGATTAAAGTAATAGATCAATTTGATTGGATAGGATCAAATGATTAGATGATGTTGATTGGATAATTATGATTGAATGAACTTGATAGGATTGGTGTGCTTGGATTGATTAGATGATTATATGTATTTGATTAGAGGAATGGATTGGTTTGATTAGATAGGAAGAAAAAAAAATTTACCACTAGATGGAGCTCAAAAAATTTAGCAATTTTGGTTTTTGAATGAAGTTGATCCGATGCATGGTTTGTAAATGACAACCCTAGGAAGTTAGGGGTGTGTCCACCCCACAATGTGGGGTGTGGCCACCCTAGGATGGTCAAATTATTGATAAGAGAAAATGGAAGGTACCACTAGATAGAGCTTAAAATTTTTAGCAACTTTGGTTTTTGGATGAAGTCGATTCGACGTACGGTTTGTAAATGACAGCCCCGAGAAGTTAGGGGCGTGTCCACCCCGCGATGCGGGGCGTGGCCACCTTGGGATGGTAAAATTATTGATAGGTGGAAATGGAAGGCACCACTAGATAGATCTTGAAAAACTAAGCAACTTTGGTTTTTGGATGAAGTCGATCTGATGCACGGTTTGTAAATGATGGCCTCGGGAAGTTAAAGGGGCGTAGTCAGCTTTCTGCAGTAAATCAAGGGTGTAGTCATCTTTCTGCAGTAAATCAGGGGTGTAGTTAGCTTTCTGCAGAAAAATCAGGGGCATAGATAGCAAAAATCAAGGGCATTGACAGCAAAATCAGGGGTGTTGATAGCAAAATAAGGGGCGTTGACAGCTTTCTGCAATCAGGGGCACTTTTTCCTTTCTGCAGTAAAACAAGGGGCACTTCTGCCTTTCTGCAATAAAATAGGGGTGCTTCCGCCATTCTGTAGCAAAACAGGGGCGCTTCCACCTTTCTGCAGCAAAACAAGGGTGCTTTCGCCTTTTTGCAGCAAAACAGGGGGCGCTTCCGCCTTTTTTCAGCAAAACAGGGGGCGCTTCTGACTTTCTATAGTAAAATATGGGCGCTTCCGCCATTTTACAGCAAAACAGAGGGCGCTTCTGCCTTTCTGCAGTAAGAAAGAGCTTGGTTTTGATGGCAATGGCTATGGCAAGGATGCAAAATGATAAAGTAAGGCCAAAGTGTCAAAGATTTCACAGATTTTTCACAAGAAAATACTTCAAGCAAGCACAATACTATGATTAATGTTAAGGGCATGGCTAGGCAAGGTTTTAATCTAGAATGCACAAGGCTTCTAGGGAGTCCTTGATATACTCTCGGTATGTGAGACACAACTGTGAACACCAGCACGTCATAAGCATGAGTCAGGAACCCCAATGAGATACTGAAAGGCTCAGACCAACACTTCACGTCTATCTAGGTATCACCCTAGCTTTAACACTCCACCAATTACGACATGACTAGATTGGGGTACAACTTTTGTTCTCCCCCCTTTATCTACCCCACCGGTACGCATGGTTGGAATCGTCCCTTGGGGTGATGAAATCCTCAAGTAGGTCCCACTAAAAAGAAGACACTAACCACTTCCAACTACTCCCCAGGCTCACACGAAGTGCAAGGGGAAAGTGAAAACAAATTAATGCCCCCTTGGGTGACACAATAGTAGACAAGCATAGTAAACAATAAATGTTACTTCCCCCTAATTAGACTATGTGCAAACAAGGATAATTTTTTAGAAATTTGATCAAATAGATGGCCCTACAAGCAAACGTTAGCTATCTTATCCTTCATTCTTGGTCGATTACGCTATAATATGCTTCCAAACTACACTATTTTGGGGTGTAGCCACCTTTCTGTGGTAAAACAGAGGCGCTTCTACCTTTCTATAGCAAAAACAAGGGTGCTTCCGCCTTTCTGCAGCAAAATAGGGGCACTTCCGCCTTTCTGCAACAAAAACAGGGGCGCTTCCACCTTTCTGTAGCAAAACAGGGGCACTTCTACCTTTCTGCAGTAAAAACAGAGGGTGCTTCCACCTTTCTGCAGCAAAAACAGAGGGCGCTTCCGCCTTTCTGTAGTAAAAAAGAGGGCGCTTCCGCCTTTCTATAGTAAAAAAGAGGGCGCTTCCACCTTTCTGCAGTAAAATGTTAAAGGAAAAGAGTCTTTCAAAAATAAAAGGGCGTATCTGCCCTTCTGTAGGAAACTTTATCAGATTTTTGAAAAGGAAAAGTTGTATGCCCTACTACAAGAAAGTGTTAGAAAATATCTTCTAAGCAAAATGACGTATACGCCTAACTATAGCAAACTGTTAGCCAGAATCAAATTTTCAGATATAGGGCGTGACCGCCTTTCTGTAGTAAAAGAGAGGGCTCTTCCGCCTTTCTGCAGTAAAAAAGAGGGTGCTTCCGCCTTTCTGCAGTAAAATAGAGGGCACTTCCGCCTTTCTGTAGTAAAAAAGAGGGCGCTTCCACCTTTCTGCAATAAAAAAGAGGGCACTTCTGCCTTTCTGCAGTAAAAAAAGAGGGCGCTTCTGCCTTTTTGTAGTAAAATAGAGGCACTTCCGCCTTTCTGCAGTAAAAAAGAGGGCACTTCCACCTTTTTGCAGTAAAATGTTAAAGGAAAAAATCCTTTCAAAACGAAAAGGCGTATCCGCCCCTCTGTAGGAAATGTTATCAAATTTTTAAAAAGGAAAGTTGTACACCCCACTATAAGAAAGTGTTAGAAACAAATTTCTAAGTATACACCTAACTACAGCAAACTGTTAGAAGAAAATGAAATTGTCAGATATAGGGCACTTCCACCTTTCTGTAGCAAAGCAAAGGGCGCTTCCGCCTTTCTGCGGTAAAGCAGAGGGCGCTTCCGCCTTTTTGTGGCAAAGCAGAGGGCGCTTTCACCTTTCTGCAACCTTTTCCTGTAAAATTCTTAGCAAAAACGAAGGTTAAATGCAAGAACCCGTTTGTGGGTCTCACCGGGCATGCCAGAAATGTGTACCTTGGAATTTTATCCTACTCTAATGTGCAAAATAACTAAAATGCAAGTGGAAAAATACTAAGAACACCTCAATGATTAGCCTAAAGAGTGATAAAATAAGGAAATAGATGAAATACAAATGTAAATCGATTATACCTTCCTTGTTGTTGAAGACTCCTCGGTTGGCCCTTGATTTTGATGGATTTGTGTGCTCCTTGGATGGATTTTTGGTGTAGCTAGATGCAAGATTGAATATGAAAGATGATCAAAGTAGATGGCTAAATGATAGTGAATGATTGAGAATGCAAATTGGCAGCATAAGGTTACTCTAAATGAAAGTGTTTTTTTTTTAAGCCCTTGAGGAGGGGGGATTTATAGGAGAATTTGAATTCTCTAGAGAATTCAATGGTTGAGATTGATCCAACAAGGTCAATATTAAGGGCTATGGTGAGTTGAGAACTCACAAGCCCTCACATCTTGACATGTGGATGGTGAAGTGGCTAAGAGGAGATGAGGTGTGGCCAAAAGGTACATGAGGTGGAGGAAGGACAAGTACCTTGCAAGTACATTGGGAGATGGGAAGAATCTTGGGTGAATAAAAGTGAATTAAAAATTCACAATGATCGGAAGAATCTGGTGGATAAGACAAAGTTCCCAAAAGTGGGAATTTGTCACATGTGACTTGATGTGACAAGTCAAAGGTTCTAGAAGATGCATGGGAAAAGGGAATTCTTGGAGGAATAAAAAAGGAATTAAAAATTTCTTGGGGGATGGGGAGAGTTGACCAAGGTACTAATGAGGTTTGAATAATCAAGTAATTAGAGGATAATTAGGGGTTAATTAGGATTAAAAGCCAACTTGCAAAAGTTGGAGGATGTGACACATCCTAATCAAGGATTAGGCATGTGCACATCCTTAATGAAGAGATTAGGAAATGGATTAGGATTAGATGAAAATGACATGTGAGGAATTAAATAAATGTAATATTTATTTAATTTTATGAAGAGGATTAAGGAGGGTAAGGTATTTAATTATTAATTAAATACCTTAGGGATTTGGCAGAATTAAAGATATTAATTAAATAATAGTAATATTACTTAATTAACTCAGATAAGAGGATGTTTAGATGAAAAGTGATAAATTTGGATAAATTAAGTGTCCAAATTTGGTTGTCTACACATAGAATGGATGTGAATATTTGAATTGTGTCACACATCCATCTAACCATACAAAATTATTTTCAAATTTTACACCCCTTCTCAAATTCTCAAAAAAAATTGTAAAGCAATGTTGTACAAAAAGTGTGTCATGCTCTTTATCATCACTAATATAAAAGTGATATTCTTTCTCAATGGCTCATTCTTCATCTGTGCTCTCAACACCATCCAATTTTGATTGTGCATGTTGATAACACACATGAACCATAATAGTGACCTGCTTTGAAAAGTAATACTCTGATTGAATCTCCTTTTGATGTACAAAGGAGTAATTTTATGCAAACTCAACTACTGATAGAACTGTTCCAAGTGGGAAAGTATCTCTCAATGTTTGGAATTTTTGTTCTTTCCACTTAGCAAAAAAGGAATGCTATATGTATGGTTGTATCAATTTTCAAAAATCTTCCATAAATTTTTCAATAGGAATCTCCTCTTCTACATAGTTCAATCTTGTGGATTCTTTCCCAAAATTTGTTTCAAACTTTACATACTTGTACCTATGTGAGTAAAATATGTGAATAAGTAATAAACCATACAATCAATGAAACATTACATTAGAGAATTCAAATAATAATCTAATCAAATTGAAACAAATAAACTCTCTAAAAATAGTACTTACCTCTTGCAATTTAACGTCTTTGTTAGTTCAGTATCCTCATTTCTTGAAGGAAATTTAGCCAAATTCCTACATCTCTCAAAAATTCCTTTTATGCATTTTATCTGAGGTTCATTATCATGATCACATAATATAGCCTTTATGAACAAACTTGCCTATTTAGGAGGTGCATTTTGAAACCCACAACTTTCTTCTCTCATCTTTTGAAACACCTAATTGTAGAGATCAAATTCAGTATGATAATGACAAAAAAAAAATTCAAAAAAATTGTTTATCTTCACATAATATGGATTTAACCTTTCAAACATTGTTTTCCCAATATTTATATGAGGATATGTATTACAAAAGTTTATATACATCTCAAATTGTGTTATTTCTAGCCAATGTTTGATATGATTTTCATAAATACCATGCCCAATCCTGTGTCTCATAACATATCTAGTATTTGATAATGGACAAGTATGATCATGCCAAAAACTTGAGATCAAGTTCCTATCAACATCTTCAATATTGTCAGAAAGGGGAGCTCTACACATAATTTCCCAATTTCCTTTTGAACTCTCATCCAAAAACTCTCTTTTTCTCATATTTTATTAATGTGGTTCTACTATAACCAATTTCATCTTAAAATGCAGAAATTTTTCTTTTTCTTGCTATAACTTGATGTACAATTGATGTTAAAATTACCCTTCTTGTAGTGACCTTATCCACTAATCAAGATCCATTCCCAATGGAATCAAAATCCTTTTTAACATTTTGAGCAATATCCTTTTGTAATCCCATGCGTTTCTTCTTATTTAATGTCGAATGTACACCCAACAATTGTAATGACTCTTTCAGCTCATTACGAAGAAGTAAACATGATAACAATTGGGTTTTTTCAAGTGTATCAAGATGATTGAAATGATAACTGATTATTCCATTTAAAGATTTAGTCATTGACCTGTTTCTCTTATTATAAGGCTAGTTGGCACAACATTTCAGTTTCTCCATATCCATTTCAAGTAAATGATCTAAATTTCTATAAGAAATTTGTTTCCTCACATTTTCAGCTAGTTTTATATGCTCATGCATACCAGTAGAAGGAAGTGATCTTCAACCCTCTCCAACATGCATTGTTTGAACTTGGACCTCCTCCCTATCTTCAAGGTCCATGTGTTCTTCAATGGATTCATTTGATCCAATATCTAGATTTGGCTTGACTTCAGCATGAGAACTTCCTGCTTATTGAGCCCTTTCTACATGTCACAAAATATTTTTCAAAGAAAGTGAGAGATGATTCTATACAAGTGAGGTTTATTAATGTAAGCAAACAAAGTGATAAGACATGATGCTATAAGTGAGAATTTTTAGCTAGTTTTATATGCTCATCCATACTAGTAGAAGGAAGTGATCCTGACCCCTCTCCAACAAGCATTTTTTGAACTTGGGTCTCCTCCCTAACTTCAAGGTCCATGTGTTCTTCAACAGATTCATTTGATCCAATATCTAGATTTGGCTTGACTCCAGCTTAAGAATTTCTTGCATGTTTGAATTTACATGGAAGCAAAGAAAGTGAGAGACTATGAGTTATTTAAGTGGAGTTGAAACAAATAAAATCAAAGATTCTTGAACTTAAGAATTCCATGAACAAAAGCAATTGGAAATAGATGATAAGCAATTTAGGTAATGTCTATGCAAGATGACTATTTTTAAGTATTAAAGTTTTCAAGTTAAATCTAACATGGTTTTCATAATTTTAGAAATATATTTATAAGCAAAAAAATTGAGGTGTTAATAAAAGTCCTAAACACACACTTGAGAGAGAGAGAGAGAAGAAATAAGCATGTACCTTGTTTCTTTCTGTGATAATTTTCCAAGTTTTGTTCACGCCTATTTTGTTCTTCTTATTTTGAAAATTTTTGTTGAGACACATTTTTTCTTTTTCTTTGTTGTCCCATTTTATTCTTCAAGTTAAAGATGACTCAAAAAAAATCCTTTACCAACTTAGTTAAATTCTCCTCCAAAATTATCCTTGATTGATAAAAATGAATAGTTTTCTTCTCCAATATTTGCCTCGATAAATGTGCAAAAATCTCTTCTCCAAAATATGTGTTCCAAGTGATATAAATGCAAATTAATCTTGTAATTTGATATGGAATAATGAAAAATAAGATTGTATTTATATGCATATGGGAAAAAAATTATTCTAGTGTATGGAATAACTAGATCCTAGTTTTAAATGAACCAAGCGGTAATCAAACAAGTTATTTCATTGTGGAGTTTGTTGTTATTTAATGTATAGGTATGCAACATATCTAGTAATTTTAGAATTTTGTTACTTGTAAAAAAGATAATAGAGGTATAATTTGAATTGAATTTTCTTAATGTTTCAAAGAATAAAATTTTCCTATAATTTAATAATGGTGTAGATTAAGAGATTATTTATGAAATAATTTAACATAAAATTTTATAACTTAGAGGGAAAATGTTTGAAGGATGGTATATAATTATAAAAGGAATGTTCCTACCTCTTCTTTATAATTATATTTTGTTCTCAACTCCTCATTGGTTCATGTTGCTTGGGTCATTTAAAAAAAATAGGAGTTTCATGTACCACAAAGTGATGCACTTTATTTGTTCTTATTTTTCATCAAGATTTTAATTTCATCATTTTGATCAAATTTTAAAACTAGAAGAACATGTGCATTAATAAATAGGCTTGTAAATACACTCATTTATAAAATATCATTAGTTTACTTGAGCTTGGGAGTCATTTATTTTATAATTTTTTATTGCTTACTATAAAATTCAATGGGTATTTGTGAAAAATATTTACTGTGATCAACATGAATGAACTTAATTATAAAGTGGCATTCATTTCCTAAAATTCTACTTGAGATCATTGAATGTATATCATATAAGGAAATGCAAGTTCTAGGAGATCATCAAATAAGAAAATGTATACATATATCATATAAACATGTAAACATAAGCAAACACATACATACATGTAAATAGATTCAATGTATAAACATAACATGTTATAAGCAAAGAGGAAAATGTATGTATATCATATAAGCAAATGTAAGTTAGAGATCATCAAATGTTGAATACTAAAGATCATCAAATAAGCAAATGTATGTATATCATAAACGCAAATGTATGCATATCATATAAGCAAATGTAAGTTAGAGATCATCAAATGTTCAATACTAAAGATCATCATATAAGAAAATACATGTAGTAAAGATCATAAATCTAGTGTAGGGCCTACTATGAATGTCGACTCCTAGTCGAACGACCATCTGAATGAGAATATTCTTGCTCTAATGGATGTGATAAGACCTACAAATAAAATTGTGTACAAAATGTGTTAAATACATATAATTTATATTAAATAAATTTTAAATGAAAATTGTTTTTAAGAATGTAATTGTATTTTTAAATATCTATCTAGATCTATCCATACATATGCATGTCTATATACACGTGTACATATAAAAATTTAAAATTCACATGTCCACTGGAAACAGATTCATCCTTAGAGTCACGTCGATGTACATGATCTGAACCAAGGATAAGAGTGACATGAGGTATGCCCACCTACAATATATATACATATATATCAGTACATGAATATCTAGTTATAAAAACTAAAATTTAAAAATAATTAAAAAGGAATTGAAACATGCACATGCACACATACATTCACATCATCTGATATCAGATGACCTAAGTCCTTTGAAACGATCACCTCCACCATATCAACCAAATGATCAAGTGATGAACCAACATATACATCCATTTGATCTATCCCATGTCATGCTAGAAATGATGAGTGAAGAGGAATATGCAGGTGAGATGGAATTAGCGATGACGATCCAAAATCAATCAACATCTCAGTAAAACCCATAGTCTGTGTAGCTACCGAATGATCTGTAGGTGGATCCTGACATGCACTAGTGTTGGGCTGAGAGTGACGGGATCCTAGAAGTGAACGGGCTTCGTGTGCCAAATGATCTCTGACATGCTCTATACTGATCCCATATTTTGTTGCAATGAAGGCATATGCCTCCAAGAGGTCCTCAACCAAACAATGCAGAGTCCTACATGCCATATCTCCTATAAGTGCCTCAAGCTTTGTGGGAGTAGGGATGCCTGCCATTGTAAAAGGATCCATGGTGGTCCACTATGCTAAAAATGGCATGGATCAAGAACATTTAGACATCAAATACTGACCTACACAATTAGTAGATATCTTAGTGGTGACAACTGCAATGTCACCTACAGTGTCAATTGCTTCCTTTTGGGAAGAAACAACAACCTCATCTGCCTTGGGGGGTAGAGATGGGGTAAGAGCAGGAGACCTCTCACCAACCAATACCCTAAATATTGGGGTTCGTTTATCTACTCGATGATAGGTGGGCCTATCAACAATCCTGCCACGCCTCTGATCAACATATGGTGGAATGTCTAGGTAGTTGAATTTGAGGCCCAAATGGACCTTAGTATACAACTGCTGAACAAAATATAATGGAATCTGGTCATTGTTTGGGTATTGACCATGTTCTGTAAGAAATTGTGGGTAGATCAAGGAGGCCATAGTACGATCGACACATCTAGTGACCTGGTATCCCCTAAGCTTACATACATTTTGATAAAATCGAAAACAAGTGGTTTTTATCATTTCTTTGGTCACACTATCCTATATTTGTTTAAGGGGAACCTCACCATGTACTTCTTCTCACATGTGGGAAAGAATAGCAACTAATCTGTTTGGGGAAAATGCATTAGTCCTCTCAAGTTCATCTCTTAGTTTTTCTAGACTATGTAATATTGACATGAATTGTTCAAAATATATCCTTGGGTTTGCACCTTGTGCTAATGAGTCTCACAATTTCTTTATCTCATTAGTGGCATTTGCAAACAAATATTCTAGAGGTGGTACATTTGCATTTTCCATGTTATATATGTATGTACACCTAAAGAAGCAATGAGACCTTGGTAAATAATATATCTAGATATAGGGAATAGAAATATAAAACAATTCTAATAATTCATCTACTCATCCATAATATTTTCATACCATTAACAAAAAAAAATTAAGCATCTACCATAGTTTTTAATAATCAAAACAATTAAATTACTAGAATGCACACAAAACATAATCTAAAACAGTTCTAAAATTTAAATTTACAAGTGTGCACTCTAGTACAAAATGTGCCATTAAAGACTTAAAAAATCTTGATATCTGAAGTTTTTTCAATTTGTTTTTTGATGGCCCGTGAAGTCACTCTTTTCTGAAATTTTTAGCATTCCAAAATCTTCGCTTAAATTGATAAAAACATAGTGAAAACAATTTTTTTTTTAAATTTAAAAATTCAGCAATAAAATTCATCAAAATTTCTACATTTCATTAGTTTACACCATTTTGAAATTCAAAACATAAAGACCACTTTTATTTGGTCGAAATTCAATTTTTTTTTGCTGTTGGCCGATTCCATTATAAAGTGTAACACAGGTTTGTGCTTTTACCCTTATGAAATTTATTTTTAAGAATGTACTTGTATTTTTAAATATCTATCTAGATCTATGTATACATATGCATGTATATATACATGTGTATATATAAAAATTTAAAACTCACATGTCCACTAGTAGCAGATTCATCCATAGAGTCATGTTGATGTACATGATCTAGACCAAGGCTAGGAGTGATGTGAGGTATGTCCACCTACAATATATATACATATATATCAGTACATGAATATCTAGTTAAAACTAAAATTTAAAAATAATTAAAAAGGAATTGAAACATGCACATGCACACATACATGCACATCATCTGATATCGGATGACCTAAGTGCTTTGAAATTATCACCTCCACCATATCAACCAAACAATCAAGCGATGAACCAACATCTCCATCCATATGATCTATCCCATGTTGTGCTAGAAATTATGAGTGAAGAGGACTACGCAGGTGAGATGGCATTAGCAATGATGAACCAAAACCAATCAACATCTCAGTAAAACCCATAGTTCGTGTAGCTGTTGAATGATCTATAGGTGGATCCTGACATGCACTAGTGCTGGGTTAAGAGTGATGGGATCTTGGAAGTGAATGATATTTGTGTGCTAAATGATCTCTGACATGCTCTACACCGATCCCATAGTCTGATGCAATGAAGACATATGCCTCCAAGAGGTCCTCAACCAAACAATGCAGAGTCCTACATGCCATATCTCCTATAAGTTCCTCAAGCTTTGTGGGAGTAGGGATGCCTGTTGTTGTAAAAGGATCCATGGTGGTCAACTATGCTAAAAATGGTGTAGATCAGGAACGTCTAGACATCAAATACTGACCTACACAATCAATAGATATCCTAGTGGTGGCAGCTACAATGTCACCTATAATGTCAATTGCTTCCTTTTCAGAAGCAATGGAAATCTCATCTGTTGTGGGGGATAGAGTTGAGGTGAGAGAAGGAAACCTCTCACCAACCAATACCATAAACACTGAGGCTGGTCTATCTGCTCAATAATAGGTGGGCCTATCAGCAATCCTGCCACACCCCTGACCAACATATGGTGGAATGTCCATGTAGTTGAGTTTGAGGCCCAAATGGAACTCAGTATACAACTGCTAAAAAAATATAATGGAATCTAGTCATTGTTTGGGTATTGACCATGTGCTATGAGAAATTGTGGGTAGATTAGTGAGGCCATAGCACGATCGACACATCTAGTGACTCAGTATCCCCTAACCTTACGTACATTTTGATAAAATGGAAAATAAGTGGTTTTTATCATTTCTTTGGTAACACTAGATCCTGTATTTGTTTAAGGGGAACCTCACCATGTACTTCTTCCCACATGCAAGAAAGAATAGCAACAACTCTATTTGGGGAAAATGCACTAGTTCTCTCAAGTTTATCTCTTAGTTTTTCTAGACTATGTAATATTGACATGTGTGGTTCAAAATATATTCTTGGGTTTGCACCCTGTGCTAATGAGTCTCTCAATTTCTTAATCTCATTATTGGTATTTGCAAACAAAGATTCTAGAGGTGGAACATCTGCATTTTCCAAGTTATATATGTATGTACACCTAAAGGAGCAATGAGACCTTGGTAAATAATATATCTAGATATAGGGACTAGAAATCTAAAATAGTTCTAATAATTCATCTTCTCATCAATAATATTTTCATACCATTAACAAACAAAAAAAATCATTAGCTATCATAGTTTCTAATAATCAAAACATTCAAATTACTAGATTGCACACAAAACATAATCTAAAACAGCTCTAAAATTTAAATTTACAAGTGTGCACTCTAGTACAAAATGTGCCATTAAAGACTTAAAAAATATTGATAAAGGTTGCATCTAAGATTTATTTCCTACAACTAGTAATAAAGGGAAAGAATCATTACTTAACATTGGTGGTCATGTAAAATCAATTTAGTCATTATTGAAGGTACAAATAAGAGAAGAAAATAAGAGAGGTGATAAGCTTGTAAATATGATTTCTAAATTATTGAAGCAATATTTTGACAAGGAGGAAACCAAAAAGTTAGTAATAAATTTCCTCATATCCATAAAGAAAATTTGATAGGAGGAAGGGAAACATGCACGTAATATTTATCATGAAAGTTACCATACAATGTACAAAAATATGATACTAAGGAACATAGGGTTCTTATAAGTACACAACAAACCTAGATGAAGATTTAACCCTAGTACAAAAAGAAATAAATAATGAAAGAATAGGAGAAAATGAAGATTTAATCTTTGTACATATTTTTTCTATTACCTCAAATATTATAGATGATATTAAATCCTCCATATGAAAATATGGTTATATTTACTCATTTAGATAATATTAATAATTATTTTATTACTCTTATTTTTATAAATTTCTTGGATATTATAGTAAAATAAATCAATTCTTACAGTTTTTAAAATTAAAAAGTTTCCTATACAAATTCTACAACTAGATATAATGTACTAACTTTGTATAATGATGCAAAATGATCAATCCTTGATGTTCCAAATCATTGATGAAAGATGGAATGATGCACATAATTGGTTGTAGATCCAAGTCTCCCAAAAGAGGAAGGAAATGAAGGCTTTATATTTTTATTATAGACTATATTAAGTGTTACCATGGTTAATTATGAATTTTAATAGTTTAAATGTAAAAGGTAAAGAATCTCTTAGCAAGAGAGCTATTGATTGTATGTTTAGAATATCTTATGAGTCTATTGATTATATTATTTTACAATAAGTAAAATTTGTAACATGTAACCATAATTGAGTACTTCAATTTATTTAGAAGGATGCTTTTATTTGGAAGCTAGTCATTAGAATGATAGACATGATCTATGGAATTTGATTGATAAGTATATGATAGATTATGTGATTGACTCTAGTGTTTACCCATGTTATAAATTATTTTAAGTTATTTATAAAATTAAGGGCTTAAGTTTGACATTATTTGTCTTTATGCATTAGATGATTACCAAAGAAGATGTCCCTTATAAGGTTCAATGTAATGATGAAAAATAAAGATGAAAAGTATTGAGGTCCTATATTTTATTTTAATGGAATAATAAGATAACCCTCTGCTAGCAAATGAAAAATCATATGTGCTTCATTGTGTAATTATTGAAATTGACGCCCTATGATTTGATAGAAATTAGGACATATGGATTGATCTAAATGGACCTATATCAAATAATTTAAGAATAATAGATCTATTATAAGTGACATAAAACCTCAATGTCTCATTTGTATTAAAATATGGGGATGATGTGGCTATTTTAAGGCCCAAAATTTCATGTGTTTTTTTTTTGTTTGGTAAATTACTGCTAAGGGGAAACACCCACAACTTTTGACTGGAGCTAAGAACTAGTGAGGCCACATTCGGGGGACATCATCCCTGTCATTGCTTCTTGCCCCATTTTACCATCTATTGAGTAGGTTTTGTGCTGTTTGTTACATTTTTCCTCGTTCTTCTTCCTTTTCCTTTGTACCCTTGTCCAAATTTACCCTGACGCGCCTTCACCCAAATCCTCTACAATTCTTCTGGTTATTTGGTTTCCCTTTGGGGAAGTTATTCCTAAATTTCCATCTTTCACCCTATGTTTCCCTTCTTGATGAGCTTCTACCAAGGCCTTCAAATCAATAAGAATCCCAATTTGATCCCCACTTCTTTTCTTTGGGGCTTTTCCAGGAGGAGTATCTCCAACAAGCTTCATTGTAGAGGAAGTATGTGTTTCCTTTGTAGATGTTTAGGAGTCACTTGATGGAGCCATGCCTGAGACATAATCAACAAATTTTGGTGGCACATCGGCCTCACCATCTGACCCATCCTTTTCCACTGAGTAATGTAAGGGGGTGGCATCTTTCCACCATGTAACTTGGATTTAATGCAAAAATTTTGAGCAATGTGCAACCATGTGGGCAGTTCTAAAACATCGACGACACCGAAAAGGTAATCTCTCATAATCAAGCAATTGATTCCATTCCATCTCTGCAATTTTTAGAAGCACATTCATAGGGAGATCTTTGGTTGTGTTTATATCCACTAGTATGCGAGCATTGGTAGTGTGAATTTTTTTTGAAGAGCCCTCATTCACCCCTAAAAAATTCCCCAGTGAACAACCAATGGCTTCAAAGCATGCATCACACCAAAATTGAAGAGGAAGATTTCGATAGCCTTACCCAGACTAGAGACAAGTTGAAAGATTCTGTGAGAGGATTGGAGGGGTGCCAGGGTTTCAGTAATAGTAAATGTTGATTCTTCCAACTCCATTGGTATTCATATAGGACTAAGTCTTGGTCATTTTCATCTTAAAAATTCACCACAAAGAATCCCCTTGCCATGGGGTAAATCTCTACATTCCCCTTCAATAAAGGTTTCCAAAATTCTGCAATCCATTTGTGAAGCTCTGTAAGGCTTGGCCAAAACCCCAAAAATCTACCAACCAGCCCCTATTTTGTAAAATAAGATATATTTTCAGCCACTTCCTCAGCAATCTTCCCAACAAAAGAAATTGTTGGGAAAGAGGTAGCGTAATGAAGATCCCTAGGAGCCTTTCGTTCACCATGTTTGTTGGCCTTCTCCATAGATCTCTCCATCTAACCATTGTTCATCCCCCAATTCTTCTGTGGATATTGAGGCCGAGCCACTGCTTGTCTCCCCAACCCCAAAGAAGACGTAGGTCATCCCTTAGAGTCCCAAGCCAAATGTGTTGTTGCTTTTTCCTACCCATAGTTCATATTTTTTTATCCTTTCACTTCCATCAAGTATGAATGACCAAGGATTGTTTGTAGCCTCCCATCATTTGGGCTAGATAAGGTCTCTACAAAGGCATCAAAGGATGCCCTAGGTGCACCAGTCATTGGTAAAAATATGTTTTTCTCCTCGTGTAGAGATCCTACCTTGCTTCTGCCAAGCCCCCCCTATTTTTCTTTCTCTACACACACCTAAGCTTCTTCCTCAGCCAGATCTGAGCCATGGAGATCCAGCGCAATGACGACAGGGCATGCCGAAGAGTTTCACAGGGAATCACGACTAGAAGAAAACAATACAAAGCCCTCAGAGTGCTCTCGAATACTCAATGATGAAGGTCACTCAAGTTGAGACCAAGCAGGAGGAGGTCGCCCTGCACAAACATCTTTGACGAAGGCCCTTCACCCACACGCAATGTGAGAGAACCCTGTAGGAGCTCGCAAAAACATTTCAATAGTAATAAGTAACTATCCAAAAATTTCATGTGTTAATAGCATAAACATATAAGATTAATTTTTTTGGGAGTTTTTACCAAATACCTTTTTCCAAACACAACTTTTATTTAAAATACCTTGATTTATGAATGAAAATAAAAATTTCCTAGTAAATACCATCAAGGAAGGTCTTAATGCTATATGTGGCTTCCTTTTCCTATTATATAAAATTCAACTAAAATAGCTTTTAAGAAATAGTTCCACAAAATTAGAGGGGTCCAACCATGTTTTCAATTAATTTAAAACTATTATTTTAGGATTTTTTAATTTTTTAATTTATATAAATTTATTGCATTATTTTGAATTAAAATGATAATAGTGCTCCATAAATTACACAAAATTGAATGTTATTAAAATTTTGGTTAAAAAGTAAGAAGGTTAACCTTTAAAGCCATTGAGGAAAGTATTGCTACTACAAGTGGTTTATCCATGAAGGGATTGAAGTCTCATAAAGAAAGTAAATACAAGAGGAACATATAGATGATTTCCTCACAAGTATATAAATGTTTCTACTTGATTATTTATTTCTTCCTAGAAGGAAACTATAAAGGTTGTTTATCCTATCACTTTTATCTTATAAATAATCTTAGACGCATGTGAATTGTTAGCTTCCATTTTCATTTACTCATGTAAATTAAGAAATCTATTATTAGAGTTACACATGGGAAAAAAATGAGCTCCCCTCCACCAAGGGCTTATTTTTTTCTTATACCAATTTGAGAATTTAATTATTTCAATTCTTAACCCTAATCAAAATGTGGTGAAGGGGAAATAAAACCCATCCAATAAGTGTTCCCCAATCCCTTCAAAAGGAAAAATTTTGTATTATCCAAAGGCTATCATTATTAGGATTCTAGCTTCTAGTTCTACTATCTCTATAATAGTACTAGAGCCTAGATTGATGGCTCTCTTGTCTCTCCTATGTTTGCTAAAATGATTAATTCTATTGATAACCACCTAAACATGTGGTGGATCTTAGTGTCAAGAAAAAAGATAAAAAACCCATGGATGAGTATCCCTCTAAGATTGGTTGTTCCACCTCTTCGAATGAGATTGGTAACAAGGTTTATGAGTGTGCTAAATAGGGAAAGAGGTTGGGTATATAATGTACTTTAGACATGGTTGTTGAATGTAAAATTATTTAGACCATGAGAGGTTTGAAAAATTTATAAAGAATTGGAAGACAAATATAATCTATAACATAGCATCCTTAAATGGCTCAAATTTTAAATGAAACAATGAAAGAAATAATAAGAAAACTTCATAGCTAGATCAGGGAGGAGTAAGCTAAAAACAAAGATTAGTGTAAAATTATTTGAAAATAATTGGGGATAAAAGTATCTAATTTAATAGTTGTTAACATAAATGAACTTCAAGATAGGATTATGTAAGTGAAAAAAAAGTTCTATTGCCTTCATTGAACCTAAATCTATCTAGTTAAGTATGTCTAAAATTAAGAATTCACACTAGAATATTAATATTCCATAAGAATCTCATAAAGAGGATGAATTTAATGGAAGATAATATAAAATCCTCCAAATGAGGATGAATTTTATCATTACATTATGAGTGAATCATCTCAATTATATAGCCAAACACATCAAAAATTTATAGATTGGAAAGAAAAATAATCACACATTTATCATATTTTTATATGTATAAAGTTTCTACCATCAAACTATTTATACTTATAGATTTCATAAAGCTATAAATTTAATCGTTATTCCTAATTTATTAAGAATCAATCTAATAAAGTTTGACTTCATATTGTATACTTGTTATAGACATCTCACTAATCCAACCATATATTTTATATATGTTAAAAATATATAATAACAAAATACAACTTCTAAATATGATAGAAAATCTAATCAAACACGACCCAAATGTAGGATAAAGACAATAATCTTAATCTATACCATTATTTTGAGTTTGGTTTAATATACATTGTAAAAAGTTATAATCCTAAAAAAAAAATGAATAAACTAAGGATCATTTTAACAATGGTGAATTAGTGCCTAAAGATTGGCCTAAAAAAATATAATTTTCACCATTCTCGTCACAAATGATATATGAAAACTAAGGATCATTTGATTATATATTTTCATAGATTTAAATTTTGAAAATTTATTACTATATCATGTTCATTACAATTAGATTTTTAAATAATATTGTAATAATATTATGCCTTTGAAGTTTGTTATGTGGATTTTAATGTTGTTTTTAAATTTAAGTTAGAGTAAGTAGAATCTAATGAGAGACCTTAAAAATATTCAAGTAATTTATGTTTGCCTTAAAATTATGATTATTGAGATTAAATAGATAATTGATTTTATTTTCATTTCAAAATTGGAAATAGTTTAAAATTATAGAACCATATTATCCTTTGATACAAAAAGCTATGTCAAGGATTATTTGTATCTTTCTCATAATTATGTTTCATGTTTTGAATATTTCAGGGAGGATTGTGTGGATGATTTGGAAGTTGAAGCAAATATTGGTTGAGATCAACAATGAAATATAGGTTGGATATTTTGATATACTCCAAAATCCTAAGAATAGAGAACATGGTGAGTCATATTTTCATAGACCTTATCTTCACTCCTATTCAAATGTAACTTCTCTAAGCAATATATTGGATTACAAAATAAGTAATAGATATATATGAACTTACTCCTAATCCTCCTCCATTTACCTCACCATTAGATATATGCATATTGGTATTCACCTACGCAAGTCTTATGAGACCCTAGGTAGCTTTGTGAATACATAAAAAATATTATGCATGATGTCTAAGATTTTAATTGTGATGGATTGATATGTTCCAAGAATTTATAAGTGAAGTATATTCATATATATATATATTGAGTGTTTAAAATTAGTTAAAAAATTTCTTTGAGGGATTTATGCAAATGACATCTTCAAGAAGTTTATAGAAGGCCATAGATGGTCCACTTTTGCATGATGTCAAGATTTTGATTGTGATGGACTGATATATTCCAAGAATTTATAAGTGAAGTATATTCATATATATGTATTTGTTTGAGTGTTTAAAATTAGTTAAAAAATTCTTTGAGGTATTTATGCAAATATGACATATTAGAAAGATAATTTCATGTCATTTTGGTGTAGGTCATAACTTAACTTTTAATTTATGTAGGTCATAACTTAACTTTTGATTTATCATTTATGGGAATGACATCTTCGAGAAGTTTATAGAAGGCCATAGATGGTCCACTTTTGCATGATGTCTAAGATTTTAATTCTGATGGATTGATATGTTCCAAGAATTTATAAGTGAAGTATATATTCATATATATGTATTTGTTTGAGTGTTTAAAATAATTAGTTAAAAAATTTCTTTGAGGTATTTATGCAAATATGACATCTTAGAAAGATAATTTCATGTCATTTTGGCGTAGGTAGCAACTTAACTTTTAATTTATCATTTATGGGAATGACATATTCGAGAAGTTTATAGAAGGCCATAGATGGTCCACTTTTTGAATTAAATTTAGTTATGAATTTGTATTTTTTTGTATGCACATTTAGATTTAAATTTGGAGAGATATTTTGGTGAAGAAAATATGTAAGAGTTACCATAGTTTATAAGTTAAAACTTACCTTATTTACCCAAAATTCCTTTGTTGACTCTCTTATTTTCTTTGAATAAATGGTTCAACATGTTAAAAATCCATTAGGTCAAGCAATATATATTAGATTAAACTTATTTAGCCAAAATGAAAGGTTAAGAAGAGGGGTTGCCTCTTTTGGTATTTGATTATTATATAATTCAACGATCTTGAGAAGAGGGAAGTTTAAAAGGCAGTTGTAAACCCAAAGTTTGCAAAATAGGTTTGTTTAAAAGGCTTTAGAAATTTTCAAGCAAATGCAATTGGCAACTGTAAACCCAATTTTTTTTACAAAATGGCTTTGTTTAAAAGGCTTTAGAAACTTTCAAGCAAATGCAATTGGCAACTATAAATCCAAATTTTTTGTAGAATGGGTTTGTTTAAAAGGATTTAGAAATTTTCAAACAAATGCAATTGGCAGATGTAAATCCAAATTTTACAAAATGGGTATTGTTTAAAAGGCTTTAGACACTTTCAAGCAAATGCAATTGGCAGTTGTAAAGCCAAATTTTACAAAATGTATTTGCTTAAAAGGATTTATAAACTTTCAATCAAATGCAATTGGTAGCTGTAAATCAAAAATTTGTTGCAAAATGGGTTTGTTTAAAAGGCTTTAGAAACTTTCAAGCAAATGCAATTGGCAGTTATAAATCCAAAGTTTAAAAAATGGGTATTGTTTAAAGGCTTTAGAAACTTTCAAGAAAATGGAATTCATAGATGTAAAGCCAAATTCCACATCGTTCACCCTTCATGAGCCAAAATGGGAGCTTTGAAATAGGGTATATTCATTTAAAAAAATAAATTTTGGTCTCATGGAATTTTCCTTTGTTTTAAATGAAAAATTTGGTCTCATGGAATCCTATGGTAAAATGATACCACAAAATGGATTTCTTTAATCACATTTAGGGTTTACAAATTTTCAAACAAATGCAATTTTAAATCAACAGATTCTGGAACAAAGAATACCAACCTAGTGAGCTATGGAGGTTGAGGTTGATATGGTGGTGCATCTTGAGATGGTGGTCCACATTGATAGACTTCTCAAGGAATTTTCATTCGTCGTTCGCACAAAGCTCTCTGTTCACATTCGCCATGCCACTATGTTCACTATTGGTTCATTTGATAGTGATGTATGAAGCTTTTTAAAAAGCCCTAATTGAAAGGGGTTCAACCGAATGGGGGTTCAACTGAACCCCTTTAAATATTAATTTTTTCATTGACTTGAACATGGTTTGCACGAATTGGTAGTTCAAGCAAATCATAGGGTTCGACCAAACACCTTGAAGGGTTCATTCGAACATGATATTTCGACCAAACCCCCTTAGCTAGTGAAATCACACAAAAATGTATTTTCCTTCCTCCATCAAATTGTAAACCGCTATTGTGGCTTCACCCAATACGAACTCTAAATTCCAAGAAAATGTGACTTAGACACCAAAATCTTTGAATGGGTGAATTTGATTTTTAACCCCAATCCGAAGTAAATGTGAGTTCAAACTCTAAATTCTAAGATATGCACTTTTTTTCTATCAATATGAGTTTTGTGTAGTTTCATCCCTAAAGTCTAAACCAAGCAAGAATGCTCCATTTCTTCTGACCTTTTGAGATATGTAAGGAGTTTTCCATTGCTTGTTTCAGCCATAGTGTTGAGGATATGACATAGTTATTCTTCCACTTGTATCACTATGCTTAGTGCATTGATAAGCATATTAAGTGTGTATTATGCTATGACATCACAACTTGTTGATTTAGAGGTACAATGTGACATGCTTGGTGTCACATTTGTATTAAAAAAAACATTCATTTATTTTTTCCACCGGCTTGTAATGTGAAAGCTTGGGGCATTACAACTTAACTTAGGATTAAGGAAATCTAGAATTTCAATGTTAACACAATATGTTAGGGTTAGAGATGGCAGATATCTAACAATTAAATGCAGATTTAAATAATAAATAGAAAAATTAAAACATACACAGAATAAATCATAACACAGAGAATTTAACGTGGTTCACCCAATCTGGGCTACATCCACCAAACCGCAGCCATCCAATACTTTTATTATCTAGTGCAAAACCTATTACAATCTTGTGAATAATTGTGTTTTTCATCATACTATAACCCCCATCCCAACCCCTTTTAACAAGCTTTTAGAAGCTTCTAGAATTAGGGTTTTACAAAGTCGGTTTTCTTTCTTTTTCAGAGATTTTTTCCTTTTTCGCTGACGACGCGAAAAAAACGGCAAAAAAAAAATTCTCGAGGGCTGCGCCCCCGAACATCTGTCCGGGGCCCGGCCCGGCCTCGAACCCCGGCGAGGACAGGGGGCCAGGGTGTACAGTATACCATGGGATATACAGTATAGCATGATCAGTCGCCACATACCAACACAATAGACTCAAATAGTGCTTCCTAGAACTATATTATTTTTCTTATCTTTGATATACATTAGATAAACATGATTTTTAAGTATCACTAATTAATTTTTGTATAAGACAAACTCATGCCATCATGATTAAATTTGTCACTTAAACTTTTTTTTTTATAACATTAATCAAAATCCATAATGCAACAATTTAAAAGTAAGCTTATATTCTTTTCATTTACACACTCAATTATAATCTCAATTTATCTTTTCAATTAGTTCATTTTAAAGTTTTAAATATATATAAATTTATATTTTATCAAGAGATATTTCTAAGGTATGTTTTACTGCCAACTAGTGTGGAGGAGAAAGCTTAGGAGATTAGGTGAAAGCTTAGGGGATTACAACTTGACTTGGGGTTAAGAAAATCTAGAATTTCAATTCTAACACAAGAGTATAACTATATTATTTTCCTTATCTTAAATATGCACTAATTAAACATGAATTATAAATATCAAGAAGAATTAATTTTTATATAAGACAAACGCATGTCATCATAATTAAATTATGTCACTTAAACTTTTTTATTATAACATAATCAAAATCCATAATACAACAATTTAAAAGTAAACTTTTTTCTTTTCATTTTATTTTTAAAATAATCAGAACCTATCCTTTTCAATCCTTTTCAATTAGTTTATTTTTAACTTTTAAATACATATAAATTTTCATTTTATGGATTGATATTTCTAATGTCGAGGAGAAAAACTGCTTGATATGTTGTTCATCAAAGACTTTTCTTCTCTTCGAAAGGTCTAGTTACAGTGAATAGTGAATGTTCTATGGAAAATCCACTTCACGAGCAAAGAATTTGGACCGGCGTGTTCTGCTTCACTCACTTGTAACAAACATCGACTCAGTCAATCTATCAATTCAAATTTTTAACTTCAACAAATTTCTGAATACTATATTTGCTTGTTGCAAACGATAGATTTAAATATTTCCATTTCTCAATTTCCATCTTCCTCGGCACGGCAGTTCACGTGAACATCTCTGTCTATTCCAAGGAAACGTAAGACAAACGTAATTATAAATTTCCACCTTACTCGGCACGGCGGTTTGACATGTTTCTGCTTCACTCGTTTCTTATCATCTGCCATTATTGAATCTGTGAAGATGTGGACACCACTCCAACTTCAATCAACTACTTAATGGAAAGATATAATCGGTTGGAGAAAGACATAGTATTGATAGGATTAAAGTAAATCATGAAATGAATGTGTGAGATAAAGTTGAGACGTTTAGTTGATAAAGTGAATCTGACAGCGAGATAATGTTGAGACGCTTAATTGATAAAGTTAAACTGAAAGCTTTACAATATGTTTTAGTTATAATAAATTATTTTGTATCAAATGAAATTAATTTAGTTTGTTCTGTTTAAATTTATCTTCAAATTTTAGTCTTCCTTTTTTCCATGGTTTTGGATTAAATTATTTAAGTACTTTTTTTTAATATAGTATAACATATATTTTATGTATTTACTTTTAAGTTAGGGTGTTCTCTCTATTTATTGACTCTTATTGTTTAGATGATTGGATTCGTTTCTTGAAATGAAAAATTGAATTTGGTTGCCATTATTTTCCCCTTTCTTGTTATCCCCTAAAGATGAAATAGATTTTAGTTGGGATCTTTAATTTCATTTTTGAGCCTTCATTTATGACTATTGAGTTGCTAATCTAGATATTTTTAGTAAAATATTCACAAGTTTGGGAAATCAATTTTGAATTATTACATCATAGATTTATTGTCAAGAAAGATCATTTACTTCCTTTTTCTTGTATGTTAATATGGATTCAAAACTAGGGATTGCATCATTTACTATGATTACTCAAGATTAATCTCATTACAGACTACATTCAAAAGTAAAGATGAAAATTGAACATTAAAAAAAATGAGTCAAAGATAGTTACAATATAATATTTGGAAGTTAAAAAGAGATTTATAGTTCATACAAGTATACCATTAAAGAATAGAAGTGCACCACACAAACATCCACATGCTACACTACTGACCATGTACAATGTGCTTAAGGATTTCACAAAGCGAGAACAAAGCATAAAACTAGCACAAGGAAATACATTATAATGTACAGGGTTCAACAAACAAAAAATGACAAAGAGCTAGCAGTTGGAGTAGTTAAAAGGCTAAGGCTAGACTAGAATGATCCTAGTAGTAATAGCACTCCTAGTTCATTACAAAATCTTGTATTAGATAGAATTTTTTTGTTTCATTTTTACGTTTTACATTGTTTCATAGGCCAATTTCCATTTCTCTAGAGATAAAGTTTGCACATTCTCTTACATATTTCTATAGAATATGAAATGATATTATAGTATTGTGATGAAATTTACCTAATCATTCTTCTCACACTTGTTCACAAAATGTTCCTATTAGTTCTTTCCCTTCTAATGATAGTCTGAGCTATGCAATATGAGCAAGATTTTTTAAGAAAATTTATATAGATGAATAGTCATGGAAAAAACATTTCTAACACTTTTTAGAACTATACTACTATCCATAAGTTCATTTATACCTTCATTTTTAGTTTTCTAACTCTAATGTATATATACATATATACACACACAAGAATAATAGATTAATTGGAAGTTAGAATCCTAGATATTGCATAGTGAATATATTAAAAAAAAAAAGTGTTAAAATCATACATTAAAAATCATCAATACAAAATAACTTTAAATGAATGAAAAAAATATAAGAATAAGCAATTTTTCTTTTAATAAACAAAAATTTAATATTCATAACTTAAATTAATATAATATTTAAACTTTATAAATTTAATACAAATTAAACATAAAAACATAAAATAATATTTTAAAAAAATAAATTGAAATATGTAAATATATACATTTATTAAAAAATTATAAAAAGAGTTACTTCTTTATTCTACTATATAGAATGCCTTATAAATTAATATTCTTACAAATTAAAAGTTAAACTTAACTAATAATTATCTTAACTATTCACGAGCGAAGTGATAAGGAAAGGTGGGACTTCTATCCCGTATTCACCGTCATTTGACTTGTTCATTTTCTTGTCATCTCTCACCATTCCACACATCTGGTTAAACTCACTTTCCCGTGTTCCCCGTCATTTGACTTGTTCTGCTTCACTCATTTTCTTCTAATCCTTGACTATTGAAAGGGAACGCAAGACTGGCTTCCCGTGTTGAAAACGTAATATGCATCTCCCTGCTTATATAAACTCCCTTTCCCTTCCTCATTACTCACTCTCCTCGCCATTACTCAAATCTATCCATTCAACTTTTGGTATGTACCTGCATTTCTCTTTGCTCTTTCATTCATTTTTTATTTTTAAATCCAGACAATTCGTGTTTAATTTGAATTGTTCTAATCTCTAATCAAAATTGTTGTTGTTGCAGATTAAATAATCTGAATTTTTGCTATGGATTGGTCATCCTCTGTCATATGCTGTTTAATTGCATTTACATGCTATTTCCAGATGACAAGTTGCAATATCACATGTCTCCCTCATGAAAGATATGCTCTTCTTTCATTCAAGAAAGAATTACATCCTACACTTCTATTGCATTCATGGCAGGGCCTTAATTGCTGCGAATGGAGGGGAGTGGAATGTAGCTTCCACACCTCACATATTATCAAACTCCATTATTCCAGTAATCGCTGGTTTGACAAGGGTAATGGCAGACTTGCTGAAGATTTGTTCCAATTGAAGTGGCTGCAGCATTTAGATCTAAGCTTCAATTATTTGACTGGTGTTCTACCCAAAGGTACCTTTTATGAAGATATCTTTCATGTTTTCTGATTTAAGCTTTCCCTTGCAGTAACTTGAGTAGTTTTTTTTGGGGGGGTTTAACATGTAGGTCTATCTGCCCTGCAAGAATTGAGACATCTAGATTTGAGCTTCAATTATTTGAATGGTGTTCTACCCAAAGTTACTTTTTACGGAGCAATCTTTTATGTTTTCTGATTTAAGCTTTCTTTTACAGTAATTTGAGTAGTTTTCATTGTTGTTTAACATACAGGCCTATTTACCCTGCAAGAATTGAGACATCTAGATTTGAGCAACAATAATTTTGAAGGTGAAATACCAGAGCATTTTGCCTCCTTGCATAACTTAGCTTATCTCAACTTGTTCATGACCGTGTTTAATGGTACAATTCCTTACCAATTGGGGAATCTTTCTCAGCTGGAATATTTGGATCTATCTATTATAGAGTTGGATGATTTTGAAAGAGGTACTACATATGGTGGTGGGGAGTTATATAGTTCTAGTTTGGTGTGGATAGAAAAGCTGCAGAGATTAAAATACTTGTCCCTTAACGGAGTAGTGCTTAATATGACAGGAATGCAATTGGGAGCACACCTGTCTCACCTCCATAGTCTCCAACACCTCCACCTTACAGAATGCATGCTTTCAGGGCACATTCCCAATGCTATCCAGAACCTCACCTTCCTCTCACACCTCCAATTAGGTGACAATGACTTCGACGGGTCAGTGCCTTTGTGGTTAGGAAATATGACTAGTTTGGTTTCACTTTCAGTCTATGGCGATCAATTAAGTGGTTCATTTCCCCTAGGTCTCTCTCGTCTTCCTATTTTAAAAGAGCTCATCTTAGGGGGCGAATACTTAAGTGGAAATCTGAGTCAAATATTATGTGGGGAGTGGTCTCAGCTCACTGTATTTTCTCTTTCAGAGTCTAATATAACAGGAAGCATGCCATCTTGTATTGCAAATATTTCCTCCCTCATTTATCTTGAGTTGACATATATCGAAAATATGGAAGGTCCAATTCCTCCTCTAGGCAATCTCTCTGCCCTGCAATACTTGTTTCTTTATGAGAATTCATTGAATGGAGAGATTCCACCGTCACTTGGTCAAATTCCATCTTTGACTGATTTAGATCTTCATTCCAATATGCTGATTGGAAATATACCTCCTGAGTTGGGTAACCTTTCCTATTTGGGGGACTTAGACCTTTCCTCCAATTTGTTGAGTGGAAATATATCTTTTCATCTAGGAAAATTAGTATCTCTAATAAATCTTGATCTTAGTAACAATCAACTAAATGGTAGCATTCCAATTTCAATTGGAAGTCTTCTTAATATTACATATATTAACCTATCTTCAAACAATCTTCGAGGCAATTTTTTATTTAGTTTTTTTCAAAACTTAACCAAGCTTTCTATACTTGATCTATCCTACAATGAGTTGACTCTTATCATTGAACCAGATTGGGTACCCACAATTTACTTTGAAGTATTGTACTTAGCTTCCTGTAGTATTGGAGGTATAATTCCACCATTCATTTCCACACAGTATACATTAAATGCACTGGATCTCTCCAGCAATAATCTGTTTGGAAATATTCCTGATTGGTTAGAGATGCTTCCTCATCTAGAAGAGCTTAACATGTCATACAATAACTTGCAAGGTCCTCTTTCATCCAGCTTTATAAGTTACTTTTATAGATTGGACTTACATAATAACATATTACAAGGTCCTCTTCCATCTTTTTCAGTGCCAAGATTAGAATTGGAACTATTGGATTTATCTCATAATGGATTCACAGGGTCTATTGATGTAGACATTGGCAATCTTCTACCAACAATCAGGTTTTTGTCACTTTCAGCAAATGGTCTAAGTGGTGATATACCTTCTTCAATTGGTCTACTACAATGGATACAAGTTTTGGATCTCTCAAACAATAAATTCTCTGGTAAAATACCATCAAGCATAACAAATTGCTCTACTTTGACAATATTAAACCTAGCAAATATTGGTTTAATAGGAGAGATGCCAGATGATATGGGAATGCTAAGTGAACTCAATTCACTTCATCTCAATGATAATATGTTGAAAGGAAACTTGCCATCAAGTCTTAAGAATTGCTCTAACTTGCAAATTTTAGATTTGGCTAATAATCTCTTTTCTGGGCAGATACCAATTTGGTTAGGCCAAATCTCTAAGTTGATGATACTTGTTTTGAGGTTAAATAAATTTGAAGGATGCATTCCACATCAATTGGGAAACATGTCAAGTCTCCATGTTTTAGATATTTCACACAATGGTCTAATTGGTGTCATCCCACCACAGCTAGCAACATTGACAAGTATGAGGAGTTCTACAATGGGAAGCTCACATGACAATAGTGGTAGCCCTTTTTATTACAAAGAAGAGATTCAAGTGTTCAACAAAGGATTAGAATTGGTGTATGTCAGTTCAGTGATGTTACTTATAACTTGCATTGATCTGTCTGCAAATAATCTATCAGGTAACATTCCTTCAGAAATTGGAAACCTTAAAGGTCTTCACACATTGAACTTATCACATAATAGTTTTACAGGAGAGATTCCAAACAACTTTGGAATGCTTACAGAATTAGAGTCACTTGATCTTTCAAACAATAAATTGCATGGAAGGATTCCAAATGAAATGCTACAAGTTTCCTATATGAGCTTTTTTATTGTATCTAACAACAAGCTTTGTGGAAAAATACCAGCAGGAGGACAATTTAATACATTCACTTCTACTTATTTCTCTGGAAACCCTAATCTTTGTGGATTCCCAGTTAACAATAAATCATGTAGATGTGGACAGAGATCAAATTATAGCATACCAACTCTTCTTCTAGGAAAAGAAGATGAGGGGGGGAAAATTCCATGGCATTGGTATGTAGAGTGGATGACAAGTGTTGCTATTGGATTTTGGGGAGTGTTTGGAATCTTGGCTATGAAAAGGAATTGGAGGAGAAGATTCATTCAATTCTTAGATGAGATGGCAATTAGTTTATTCAATAGATTGATAAGTATGTGATAAAATAAGAATAATGAGATTGGTCCTTGTAATTTCATTAAATCAAGGAAAATATGTTTTCTCAATTCAAGTTTCTATGAAGTATTGAAATGTTTTAATTCTTGCACAAGAGTAAATAAATATTAAGTTTATTCATTAATTTTATTATAATATCCATGATAATATATCAATAAAGTGTAATTATGTTTTAAGATGTAATTTACTTGTACTTTTACATAGAATTATAAACATTTGATTTTAGCATTCTATAATAGATTTTTGTTATAAAATTGTTCATTTTTTAATCCAAGTAAAAATACCACAACACTTGGAATGTTTTTATATTTTAAATCTTATATTTTAAATTAAAAATTTAAGATGTAATTTACTAGTATTTTTATATAAAGCTACAAACATTTGATTTTAACATTCTATAATAATTTTTTGTTATAAAATTGTTCATTTTTTAATCCAAGTAAAAATACCACAACACTTGGAATGTTTTTATATTTTAAATTAAAAATTTAAGATATAATTTACTAGTATTTTTATATAAAGCTACAAACATTTGATTTTAACATTCTTCAATAGACTTTTCACAAAATGGATTTTTTAACCCAAATAAAAATTCCATCACACTTGAAATGTGTTCACTCAATGGGTAAATTGTTCTATGGTTAATATTCTATTGGTTGTGCTATTAAAAAATGTGTGTAGTGATGAGGATCAAATTCACTTTAAAAGTTGAAGCTTAGATACAGTAATGTTGTCTTCGTGCATGTAAAAATAAAGTTTTTTCTTTTTTAAGTACATAAATTAAAGTGAGTAGATTTGTCTGTTGTGATACATTCTACAAACATAAGACTGAAAGGATATGGAGGTATCTTCATGTACTGTAGATAAAAGGAACTTTCTTGACATGGGAATAATTGATGATAAATCAGAATTAATAAGGCCTTGATCTAGTGTTGTGAGGTGTTTTTCACATCCACATTAGGTCTTGGACCCTTGGAAATTGAATAAAATGCATTTATTGACATCTTGTGAAGGTGTTGTAAAGTTTTGTAATATACTTTCACCTTTTTATAGACTTAATGAACCCATCTTCCCTTAGTTCAACATTATCAAATATGTTAGAAGGCCTAGAAAATAAACATAATGTTAATCTAGTGTTTTAATGTGTTTTACACATTCACATTGGATGTTCCTTTCTAAGCTAAGTGGAACAAATTTTAGTGTTGTAAAGTCTATTTAATCACACTGTCACATTGAACTTTGTGTCCCAAGCCCTAATTGGCCTTCACATCATCATTAATAGGCCCCTACTACTTCATATTATGCATCCCGAGGCATAATTTGATCAAATACCCAATGAAATCAACATAATAACTGGAATTCCTCATTCCCCAACAACCCAGCTAGAAAATGGGCCCCGTTGGGACTAATTTACCCAGGGTGGTGAATCAGTCCCATTCGGGCCATTTTTGAGTTTTAAGTGGGAAATTTTAGAATTTAAGTTTATTATTCTTTCATGTCAGCCTCAGGTATCCAATTAACGAGAAAATAAGGTGAATTTCCTATAAATATAAGTCTCTAAACACTAATTTATAACAACTTCATTCATTCATAACTCATTTATCATTTGTCTTCCACATCAAGTCAAGCAAGCTAGGGTTTTATCATTCTAAGTCATCAAGATAGCTTCCAAAGACATTGAAGGGAAAAATCTTCCTCTATTGCTACAAAAATTCAAGATCAAACTTCATGGAAAGGTATTAACTCCATTATTACATTCTTTCTTCATATTGGTTTAATTACCTACATTTAGGCGTTTGACCAAGGCAAACCCCCATGCCCTAACATCCAACATTTATCTTTCTCTTCTTGTGTGTTTGCAGATTTAGGCATCTTGGAAGCTTGGAAACCATTAAGAATAAATTTGAAAAGTTGTTTAAGTCTTCTCTTCAATGCTTAAGGAAAAATATCAACAAAAAGTCACTTTCAGACCCAAAAATTAGACTTTTGGAGGTGGAGACATGTCAGGAACCGAAGTGCAGACCGAGAGCTCTGGTTTCCACTTTTGAATCTTCAAAAATTCAAAAGTGGACTCATTTTCCATTAGTGGTTAATGCATCCCACTTCTAGGCCTGAAAAGTGTTTTCTATAGTTTTGGATACCCATTTGTCCAAAATGGGTTCCGGGACTGTTTCTAAAAACTAGGACTAGTTTTCCTAGAATGGTGAATGAGTCCCTGTAGGCCAAATTTTTAGTATCAACAACATTCCTAATGTCATTTCTAGTTTCCATCAATTTCTCAAGTGTTCACTTTTAGTTTCATTAAATTCCGTTACAATTTGCTTTCATTTTAAAGTGTTTTTGCATATCACAATGTGTTTTCCAATAAGTTGCATTTCAATAGTTTTCATTTAATAATCAATAGCTTTTATTAATTATTTTCATCTCATCTAGGAACATATCATTCATAGTTCCATTATACTTGTATTAGTTTGAGTGAACCACCTAGATTTTGTGTGGGATCTATCTCTCTCCTTTAGGTGAAAAACCCTAATTGAGCAAGAGAGTCATAGCATCGTACATCACAAAAATATGTGATTCATTTTGGTGAACCTGATTTTTGAAAACCTTCTTTTTTTATTTATAATCCTTCATTTCCTATATTTGCTTGTATTAGCTTTGCATTGCATGTTGCATTGGATAATTAGCATTCTAGGATTTCAAAAATTTTCATTAATAAAAGTGCATATAGCTTGCATTTTTGTCTTTCAAATAATTGAAAAACACCTAAAAACTACATTTGCACTTAGTCTTCAGACCATCCAACATAGAAATAATCAAAATCCATTGAAATTTTCTAAATTTTTTGCAAAGAAACCTTACTGGGACTCATTCACCATTTTGGGCGAATTAGTCCTAGTTCAAATTTTTAACTATCTATTATAGCATCGAAAACCTAATTTTTGTGCCTTCTCAGCCTCCTAGTACCATATATTATAAGTCTAGAATTTTTTTGGAACATTGTTTTTATACATCTAGCTCCAAAACCTCCATTTAGGGTAGTCATTTTTGAAATCATTTCATTTACAAGCATCATTAGATCTAAAAATGCTCACATTTTTGAAACTTTGCATCAAATGGATAAAAGTACTTTTGAATTTTGCATATACAATGTTTCTATTCATAAAATTCTTCATAAGTTTGATAAAAGTGCTTTTCATTCTTGCATATACAATGTTTGCATTCTTAAAAATTTGCATACATTGGATAAAAGTGTTTTTCCTCTTTGGATATACATTGTTTACATTGTTGAAACATTGCATGAAATGGTTAAAAGTGCTTTTCATTTTTGTTCATGCAATATTAGTGTCTTACATATTTAGGCATCCCAAGAAAGCTTTCCTATCCTATCCCTTTGAGAGTGTTTCAGTGAAAGAGAATAACACTTTGGACAATCCTAACAATCATATTTGTTCTTCTCCTAATATCTCTCTTATTAGTGTGAAAGATATTTTGGTGATAGAAGAACCAATCAATGAGTGTTTTGACAATCCTAGTTGTTTCTCTCCTCTTACCTCTCTTAGTGGAAAAGAAATTAATAAACAAGACAACACAACCATAGGTAATCATGACAACAACATTTGTTCTTCTCCTAGTATCTCCCCTAGTGGTGAAGTAGATACTTTGATGTTAGACAACACAATCGATGAAGGTCATGAGTATCTTACTTTTCCCCCTTCACTAAGTGAAACCCTTATTAAACAAAAAAATCTAACCATTGCTCATTCCCCTAGTTGTGATGGATTCCTTTTAGTAGAACCAACCTTTGAATGTCAAGAACATTTGGCTTGCTATTCTCCTAAAAACTCTCATCCTAGAGAGAATATCATGGTGCAAGAAAATGTGAATATTGACACATATCCTTCAAACACTAAACCTTCCCTATATGAATAGAATAAAGTGACACAAGCATCCCCTTCACCACCACATCATGCCAATACAGACAAGATTCTTGAGGTTATTATGAAACAAGTGGGATCTCCTTTAATTAGTAAGCTTCCTAAGTCACCTCCCATTCGTGAATAAAACAAAACACTAAGAGATGTCTTAAAATCCATGATGCAATCTAATCATTACACTATTTTGAAGAAACTAAGTTGTAACTTCGTCACTTAAGCATCTAAGCGACCATACAATGCTCCTACTCTAGTACCTTTTCTTCCACATAGTGTGCCCAGTGTTGAAGACTTTAAAAAGACTTGTTAATATATGTTTATGGCAACTCATTCAACTATCACCTACAATCAAATTTCTATTTCACAAAATGTTGTAAATATAGAAGGAGGAGATACAATATTACATAAAATTGAATAATGTAACATCCTCATGTCATCTCATGCAAGTCACCTAATCAAAAATCACATTCCCTAAACATGAATTTCCCTCACTTGAGATTCAAATCAAGAATGATCCCTTGATGATAAAGGTGATCATTAATGAAACTTTAATTAGGCACACTATCATAGACAATGGATCTGAAACCAATATTTGTAGCCTAGACCTCCTAAACAAAATTGGCATGGAAAAAAATCTCATTCAACTTAATGATGTTCATATTCATGGCTTTGACAATGTTAATAGACAAACACTAGAAATGATCAGATTACCTATTGAGGTTGGACCTATAGTGTTTCCTACCTCTATCCATATCATGTAAGGAACCCTTCCATACAATCTTATCCTAGGAGACCATGGATTCATGCTATGAAAGGAGTCCCATCTACCCTTCAACATACAATGAAATTTGAGTACAATAACAAGATATACATGGTTGATGTAGATGAATGAAGCTATGAATCAACTAATCACAACACTTCCAAATCCCCTAATAGATAACAACTTGAGCCTTTCCATTGATCCTAACTCTTCAACAAAACTCTTTCACAATCATAGGTGGTCGTTAGATTCTACACCTCCTTTCAATAACATTTCCAAAATCTCACCCTCATGGTCCAAAGATTCATATACAAATGATTCATTTTCAGAAACAAGTTCTAGTAGCGATTGGGGTTTCACACCTACCTTTAAGGGAGAGTGTGAAATATCACAACCTAAACCAAAACAACCTTGTGTTCCATTCACTAAACTTAGTTCTACCAAATCACCCCATGTTGGTAATGGGGGTTATATAACTCCCATCCCTCATAAAAGCAATGACACATAACATTAAAAAGGATTTGTGTTCTTGTAACAAAACCAATCCTTCTCAATAGCATTAACCTCCTTCATCTAACTTGGAAGATTGTTATGGTATCCGATACAATCTCCCATCTACACAAGGATGCAATGAACACATGAACAAAATTGACATATCATACTCTTTCGCGAAAGATCTAGGGGCATCTTCCTTATCTCCACTCTCATCTCAAACTTTGCATAACAAAAATAAACATATCAAGAAGTGTGGTGCTTTTCCTTATGTGGAAGCACCTAATTCCTCTACCTGATACATAGGGTATGTGCAGGATCATCATAGGAAAAACTGGCCCTTAAGTGGTGATGAAAATTTTAAAAAATCAGAGTTAGGAAACTTGACATAAAAGTTTGAATAAGTTATCTATATTATTCTAAAAATATGTAAGAATAGAATCTGTAGCAAATTGAATGGAGTTTCTAAACTACTAGGTTTATTTTTTAAAATCTATTTTGTGAAAATTTGAAATTTCAATGCGGTCGCACTTAAATTTCGGGGAAAAAATAAAATAGGTGTCTATCTGACCACCCTAACCACAATAAAATGATAATATTTTTTTATAATATTTTACATATTAGTAGAGGACTCATGTCCTGATGTGATGCATATTTTTTTATAATTTTTTTCCAAGTAAATAATTAATTATGAATTTTTTATTACAAATTTTAAAAATATAAAAACTCATATGTCTGACCACCTTAACTTGGTCAAAACTTCATGAAATTCAATTTTGTTTAATCCAATATTATGTGAAGCATCGAATGTGACACATGTTTCAGATTCAAAAAATGTGATACCATTTGAAAGCTATATATGTTTTTCAATCAGCCTATCAATTAATACTTTAGTCATAATTCAAATAGAAAATGAATAATAGTTATTTATTAAATTCAAAGGAAATATAATTTATATTGGTGGATAGCTAAGAATCACCTTTAAAAACTCTTTTCGTTTCATCAATTTTTGGTAAAAAGAAAGTCATCAGCTACATACCCTACACATACCCATCATATTGCCACTTTTTGGCCCATCATGATCCTACACATACCCCTTACTTTCATTCTATTCAACCCACCTTTGTGCTAGACTAAGTGTGGGCAAAGGGTTAGGAAGCCTTGTCCTCATATGTCACTTGTGGTTGTCTCTTTTGACTAGTCGTTAACCTTTCATGAACATATAAGATCAAGCTTGGGATGTGGGCAACATGTCTTAAGATTGACTCGCATGTGACATACTCCCTTTTTTCATGATGCAACTTATCAGAAACATATGAATTGGAATAGGGATTTTCAAATAAGCTCTCATACCTTCTACTTTAAAAAAATTGCTCACGACAATGGTATAGAAACCACTTTAAAGTAGGGGCATACATAGGGGTATGTGCAAGATCATTATGAAAAAAATAGGCCCTTAAGTGACAAAAAATTTAGAAAAATCAGAGTTAGGCAACTTGACGTAAAAGTTTGAATAAGTTATCTATATTATTTCAAAAATTTGTAAGAATAGAATCTATAGCAAATTGAATGTAGTTTCTAAACTACTAAGTATGTTTATAAAAAAAATCTTTTTGGTGAAAATTTGAAATTTCAATGCAGTGGTACATAAATTTTAGGGAAAAAATAAGAAGTAGATGTCTGTGTGATCGCCTAACCAAAATAAAATGATAATATTTTTTTTATAATATTTTAGATATAAGTAGAGGACTCATGCCCCAGTGTGATGCATATTTTTTTGTAATTTTTTTCCAAGTAAATAATTAATTATGAATTTTTTATTACAAAATTTTAAAAAATATAAAAACTTGTATGTCTAACCACCTTAACTTGGTTAAAATTTCATGAAATTCAATTTTTCTTCTTTTAATCCTATAGTATGTGAATCATAGAATGTGACGCATGTTTTGGATTCAAAAAATGTGATACCATTTGAAAGCTATAGATGTTTTTCAATCATCCTATCAATTAGGACTTTAGTCATAATTTGAATATAAAATGAATAATAATTACTTATTAAATTCAAAGTAAAGCATAATTTATGTAGGTGGAAAGCTGAGAATCTCCTTTAAAAACCCTTTTCGTTTCATCAATTTTGGGTAAAAAAATAGTCATTAGCCACATACTCATCATATTACCACTTTTTGGCCCATCATGATCCTGCACATACCCATAGACAACATCTTTGTACAAATTTCATGGTGTGATTTTCCTTTTTCTTGTGATGTGTCCTCTTCTTGGTGGTGTCATTGGGTTTGATGCCTTCCAAGATCGTGTATGATCAATTGAAGTGGCTTGATGTGAATGAGGCATCCCACGGATAACGATTTGACACCCTGACTTGTCCTCTCTTGGAGACAGTAGGAACAATGATCCCTAAGAAGAAGACCTTACATGAACAAAGAAAAATTCCCTTTAGAAAAATTCTTTACATATTCAAAAAAATTTATAAAGAGCATAACTTTGGTATGGTTAGTATAATGGGAAGCCGACACAATGGCATGAATTTTATCACTATATGGTGGGAAGCTGACACACTGGCATGAATTTCTCACTAAAACTACTTCTTTGGGACAATTCATCCCATGAACAACCTAAAGTTTCATGGCCCCAGAGTGAGAATATTGTGGATAACTCACCCCATAGTTAACATAATGTTCTATGGCCCTAGAGTGAGCAAATCCTTTCCACCCTATTTTTCTTTCCTTTAATTCTTTCCATTGCATGATTTCGTATCTTGATGGTTTGACTTAGGATCTTGGATCCTGGGGGCTTGACTACCTTCTTAATATTTTTCATCTTTTATCATATGCATTTGTACAGTCGGATCTCTCTTGAATGTCTACTTTAGTGTGAGTTTGAAGCAAGTTCATCCTCTCACTAAAGTGGGGGATAAATGTACCATAGAAAAAGGAACTTTCTTGAAATTGGAATAATTGATGATAAATCTGATTTAATTGGGCCTTGATCTAGTGTTGTGAGGTGTTTTTCACATCCACATTAGGTCTTGGACCCTTGCAAACTAAATAAAATTCATTTATTAATGTCTTTTGAAGGTGTTGTAAAGTGTTGTAAGAGAATTTCATGCTTTTCAAGACTTAATGAACCCATCTTCCCTTAATTCAACATTATAAAATGTATTTTGACATCAATCTAGAAGGCTTGTAAAGTAAACTTAATGTTAATCTAGTGTTTTAATGTGTTTTATACATTCACATTAGATGTTGTGCCTTTCTAGGCTAAGTGGACCCCATTTTAGTGTTGTAAAGTGTAGTTAATCACACAAACATTGAATTTTGTGCCCCAAGCCCTAATTGACCTTCACATCATCATTATTAGGCCCCTATGACTCAATATTGTGCATCCCGAGGCATAATTTAATCAAATACCTGATGAAATCAACATAAGAATTGGAATTCCTCATTCCCCAACCCAGCTGGAAAATGGGCCCCTTTGGGACTAATTCATCATCTTTGGTCAATGAGCCCCTTCCAGGTGGGACTAATTCTCCCAAGGTGGAAAATTAGTCCCATTTGGGTCATTTTTGAGTTTCAAGCAGGAAATTTTGGAATTTAAGTTTATTATTCTTTCATGTCAGCTTTAGGGATCCAATTAATGGGAAAATAAGGTGAATTTTCTATAAATATAAGTCTCTAACTGTAATGCCCCGTCTTGTAACCTAAGGAATGTAGCAATTGTCTACAAAAGTGAAATAATTTTTTTTTTTAAGTGTTAATATTAACTTTATTAGTTGCATACATTCTCTAAGTTACTCGACATCACACTACTTGAGATTCCATAGACGACTATAGTATTTAACATTGCATATATTTAATTAACATAAACTTAAAAGTAAACATTGCATAACATTTGAATTCCATTTATGATATTATAAAGTAGAAATAAGATTCTTACATTGCATTTGAAATGACATTACAATACTCATTCTTCAGATGAGGTAGATCAAATAATAGTTTACAATTACATTTTATGAATGTTCACCTCGTAACAATTGAGGGATGTTTCAAATACAAGATTTCCAATGATGCAATAAAGGAAGTACATATAAATATCCAAATACGAGCTCTCCATCCATGAAGCTCTCGTTGCCATGATCATAAACTGGGGACCCAATGGAGTAAGGTGTACGTTCCACCCAACCATGTGGTACCCGTAGGTCCACCCCCGTGCTAGGAGATAGTAATATGGTTCCCTAGACATAATCTACTAACCCTAGACACAAGTACATACTTAACTGATGGTTACATTGCTTCCAGATTTAGGATAATCAAATATACTAAGCTCACAAGGTAAGTTGTTATTTTAGGTGGAGTGTCATCACAATGTTGCATAGGTTACCCTGGTGTTTCTTCCTAGGTTCTAGCCCCCAACTTGGGTTACCCTGGTAACCTCTTACGAAACCTGGCCCCACATGCAAACTATTGTGGAATCGAATATCTTTTAAAGTAACAAGATATCAATTTTCCATTCCAGGCCTTCTCATCTTGTACTCAAGATTGAACTAGCTCTTGAGTCTATAAGCGAGGCATATTATTCTAATTAAATATTTTAAGCTAACTAATGTTTTGTTTTAGTTTCCACTGGCTTACTAACTCTTTGTAAGTTACCCTGGCACCAATTTTTGTGCCGGCCCTCACACAGAGCCACTCCCTAAAAATAACAAAGGAATCTAAGTTTCCCTAACTAAGGTAAACAAAGTGCACCAGAATACAACATATAATACCAAATGACACACAACGGTCATTAAATCTTTGTTCATAAATCCAGGTGTCAAAACACCATACTATAACATGTGCACTACCCTAGTCAACTCAAGGATTGTAATTCAACAATAACAACAGCCTTATTACACTAACTAATCTGGAAGACTTATACATCTAAAACATTCCCAATTTTCCCAATAAAAGAAACACAATTAAAGCAAATCTGGAAAAATAAACATCTACTATTAGGATTTACTAAATCCATTCAAGAAAAATAAAATTTGCATGAAAATAAATCAACTTGGTTAAAATTTATTAACAAAATAATCTAATTTTAACTTTCACAACTTCACTTATCAATATCTATCAAATTTCCTTTTCCAACCTTACTGTTATAAATCTAGCTAATGTCATTCCTAACATATATTTATACTCAAAGAAATTCTCATTTCATTACTAAAATAAATGTGAATTTAAAAATTTGTTTTAAATAAATATATATAATACATATATATATATAAGTATTATTAAATAATAAAAACCCTAAATCAAAATTGCATTCGAATTAATAAATGTTCGAAATTTCATTCATTTTTTTTTATAGTTTACAAAGGGTTTCATGCGATATGCATTTTTGCTATGTAACATACAACCACAACTGTATTCACAGCCTTCAGCCCTGCCACGACGTCATAGCCATGACCATTGTGGGTGGAGTTGCCTCCGCAGCCCTCCCCACAGGGCTCGGTCATGGGCGGCTAAGCCAAGCCCTGCTCGTGATGGCAGTGCTGGGCTCGACCCTCACTGTCGTCCCCTTGTGGGGTCAGCCGTGGGTAGCCCCACCCAGAACACTATAATTTTAACAATTTTGTTTTTAAAACAAAAAAATTATATAATGAAAATATACGGCGATATTTGATTTTATTTTTTTTTATAATACAAATCACAAATCTGCCTGTACGGCAATTTCTCTAATTTTTTTTTTGAATATGAAATTTCCTCAATCCAATTTATATATGAAAGTATATATGTGAATAAAATATATATACAAATTCAATAGGGTTTTTCTATGGGGAAATTTAGAAAATTCTACAGGTTTGTAATGGGGAAATTGAGAAATTTCAACAAGGTTTTACAATAGAAAATATGCACAAGAATTTCCAATCAAATTCTAATTTATCCCCAGAGGTTTCAATTGTCATTTCCCCAAACAGTTGATTTCCTTAAAAAATTCTTACTCAAACTGTTTCCTATAGGTGCTTTTAACAAAGAAATAATAAATCCTCTACAGACTAATTTGCTGAGAAGAATACAGAAGTCACAAAACACAATAGTTTACTCTGCAAACTTCTAAATTCATAATTTAACAAATTTGCACAAATCTAACTCTTAAATAGGCAATCTTTCAAAATGAGATAAATTAATTTAAATAGAAAAATACCCATTTCTCTGTAGCTTGTAGAACTTGGCTGGTGAAAAGTAGCTTTGCCTGTAGCTTCCCAAAGCCCTTCCTAGACACAAAATCCCAAAATATGCCAAAAACTCAACTAGAGATCTTCCAGAAATATACAACAATTCACAAAGGAAATCACAAATTTTTCTCGAAAGCAATTTTTAACAGAACCCTATTCTTTTCATTTCTCGTGAAGAAGCAATCTTCTATTTTCCCCAAATCCTAGATAACATCCGAGAAAATTCTCAACAAGAAGCAATTTTTCTAGATTTAAAGAATTAAAACTTTAAAAATGCAATTTCCCTTTTCTTTATTTTATTTATTTATTTAACAATTAAAATACTATTTCCCACATAGAAATTAATTTTAATTTTAAATCTATTCACACAATAAAGGTAAATTTAATTTATTTAATTAAAATCAACAGTAAATTAAAGAATAATAAACTATCATAATATTAACAAAATTTTCCTTTCAAAACAATTAATCCAATCAAACACAAACAAGACCACCAAAGACTCCAAACTAAAACTGACAATATACTATGACTGGGTTTAAGACTAGACTAGGATAAACCATGTTACTACCTCCCAATCAACATTTCTGTTGAGTCTTGACATGCTGAGAACTGAGTAACCAGGTGGAGTCGTGTCATGTACCTGCAATCCTGCAATCACACAAATGACATATATATTTAATCCATTGTACAAACACACCGTGCAGAGAAAATCATGGAAATCACAGGGCACTCGCAAGCGAGTGATGCAACTCCTTTCTCCACACCAATACACGTCCCATCAAACTAACAAATTAAGTAACAATTAATCTACCATAAACATATATATAGCAATAACATCTGAAGGAAACATCTACACTAATACAAAGCATGTCAGAAATTAATTATCACCATAAAATGTTTATCATATCACAAAACGAATCCATTGTCGCTCTAAAGGAAGCGATCAAAATATCCAAAACAAAGTACCAAAGTCTATCATATGTGAAAGCATGCTAACAGAAAACATAAGCATAAATGGAGGGGTACTACATCCTCCCCCCCTAGGATCAGGCTTGCTCCTGAAAGCCTGTGAAGAGATAGGGATAAAGTTCCCTCATGCGAGTCACATCCTCCAAAGTAGCAGAAGCCTCATGGCTAGGATCCCATTGGAACCTCACCTGATCAACATCTCAACCCCTAAGACCAAGCATCCAACGTTGTAGAATGGCCACGGGCTCTAAAGCCAGCTGCTCGTTGTCTACCTATAACGCATTCCAATCAAGTACATGAATAATGTCGGGATGATATGGTCTAAGAACTGATACATGGAAGACATCATGAATATGTGACAAACTAGGTGGTAAGTTGAGTTGATACGCCACAAGACCAATCCTCTCTAGGATCTCAAATGGCCCAATGAAACGAGGCACAAGCTTAGAGCCTTTTCCATAATGGATTGGACTCTTTCACGGTCACACTCAAAGAAACACTCTATCACCAACTGTAAACTGTCGATCTATTCTATGTGCATCGGCATACTTCTTTTGCCTATCCTGTGTTGCTATCAAATGTTCTCTAATACGGTCAACCTGTTGCTCCATGTCTCAAAGCATCTAAGGACCAAGTAACACTCCATCCTCAAGTCGATCCCAACTCAATGGAGTTCGACAAGGACGACTGTATAATGCCTGAAATGGTGGCATACCTATGGAACTCTGATATCCATTATTGTAAGCAAATTCTACTAAATACAAATAATCCTCCCAACGTGACTGTTGGTCCATTACATACATTCTAAGCATATCCTCTAATATTTGATTAACTCTCTCCGTCTGTCCATCGGTTTGAGTATGATACGTTGAACTAAAGTTCAACTATGTACCTAGAGCATGTTGTAATGAAGTCCATAGGGCTGAAGTAAATACGGGATCTCTATCGGATATAATCCTACGAGGAATCCCATGCAATCTAAATATGTCCTCCATAAATATCCTAGCTACAGATGAAGCATTATATGATGATCGTACTGGCAAAAAATGAGCTACCTTAGTCAATCTATCAACAGTTACCATAATGGCATCATGTTGACGTGACGACGTAGGTAACCCAACAATAAAGTCAACAGATATAATATCCCATTTCCATTTAGGAATGAGATGTGGCTGCAATAACCCAACGGGATGTTGATGCTTAGCTTTGACTCGCTGGCACTCAAGACATCTCGATACATTGTCAGCAATATCACGTTTCACACCAAGCCAGAAATACAATTGCCGAAGATCCACATGCATTTTCTTAACATCTGGATGAGTTGAGTACAAAGCTCGATGTGCTTCAGTCATAATTAATGTACAAAGACCCTCAAAATGTGGTACATAGATATGACCTAAATGTTGTAATATACCATCTAGTTCAAGGATATACTCTACAAATCGACCTTCTAAAGGTCTACCAGATTCAATCTCCAACTTTACTTCTTGATAGAATCTATCAGTAGGAAGTACTGCTAATATTTGACCTCTCAAATCTACTTCAAGAGTAGTAGTAGAGATCTCATGTCGACGACGACTAAGAGCATCAGCCACTACGTTCTCTTTTCCTTGAACATATTTCACTTCAAAATCGTATTCACACAAGAACTCCATCCACCGTCTCTATCTAGCATTCAAGTTAGGCTGCGTAAAAATGTATTGTAGACTACGGTGATCAGTGTGAAGTTTGAAATGGTGACCCAATAAGAAATGCCTCCATCAAACTAATGCATGCACTACTACAACAAGTTCCATTAAATCATGCGTGGGTTAGTTTAATTTGTGATCCTTGAGTTTGCGAGACTCATAAGCAATCACACGCCCATCTTGCATTAGAACTGCTCCCAAACCCTCTAAGGATGCATCAGTGCAAACTACAAAATCCTTAGTAGGATCAGGAAAAATCAATATAGGTGCATTAGTCAACTTTTCTTTAAGTGTCTGAAAAGCCAACTGACACTGCTCTGTCCAAACAAACTTCTTCCCTTTTCTCTGAAGAGAAGTAATAGGATGACCAATTCTAGAAAATCCCTGAACAAAACATCTATAGTAACCAGCTAGACCCATAAAACTACGAACTTCACCTACATTAGTAGGCACAGGCCAATCTACAATAGCTTGAATATTTGAAGGATCCATAGCAATACCTTTTCCAGAAATCACATGTCCAAGGTATTTTACTTTAGTTTGAAAGAAGTCACACTTCTTCAAGTTCGCATACAACTAATTTTCCCTTAAACATTGCAATACCTGTCTCAAGTGCTCTTCATGTTCCTTCATGTTTCTCGAATAAATCAAAATATCATCGAGAAATACAAGGACAAAGCGATCAAGGTATGTACGAAAAACACCATTCATTAAACTCATAAATACTGATGGTGCGTTCGTTAACCCAAATGGTACTACTGTGAATTCGTAGTGCCCATAACGAGTTCAGAATGCAGTTTTATGAATATCTGCTTCTGCAATTTGCAATTGATGGTAACCAGATTTCAAATTGATTTTAGAGAACACATTAGCTCCCTTGATCTGATCGAAAAGATCATCGATTCTAGGAAAAGGATAACGATTCTTAATCATAACCTTGTTCAATTGATGATAGTCAATGCACAGTCTAAGTGATCCATCCTTCTTCTTTACGAAGATAATAGGTGCTCCCCAAGGAGAAACACTTGGACGAATAAAACCCTTTTCTAATAGTTCCTCTAATTGAATACGAAGTTCCTCTAACTCTTGAGTAGTCATTCTATATGGAGCTCGAGATATAGGCTCAGCTCCAGGAACTAGGTCAACTCTGAAATCAATATCCCTCTTTGGTGGCATTCTAGGTATATCATTAGGAAACACGTCAGCGAATTCCCTAAGAATAGGATGATCATCAAGAGATATCTCTCGACTCTCACCTTCTTCCAAATCAGTAACTGTTGTTGCAAATAGTTGACAACCCTGACGAAGACATCTCTTTAATTGCATAGCAAATATCATCCACAAAGAGATAGGTCTTTGTATACCTATGATTTCCACTTTCACACCTAAATCATTAATGCAACTAACTGTCTTAAGTCGATAGTCAATCACAGCATGATGAGATGCTAACCAGTCCATACCTAAAACTATGTCATATGATCCTAAAGGTGTAACATGTAGATCCACTAAGGTAATTAACGTACCAATTTTTAGTTCACAATTATGTACTAGGTTCTCTACCACTACTTTCACCCCAGAGGCAAATTCTACCTGCCACGTACTGCCTTGCTTTACTGCCACAAGACCACATCGCTCAACGATGGTAGGTGAAATAAAGGAGTCGGTAGCACCAGAATCAAAAAGAATGGAAACACTAACACCATGTAACTTACCTGAAGTCTCGACCACTGTGTTTTGGTGATTGGCTTGGTGGTCATTAACTGTAGCATAAACTGTATGTGATCGTCCTGCATCACCCACTGTAGGCTTAGACGTTCTAGGTCGAGGCCCAAAACTAGAAGAACCTCTCATCGGACACTACCTAGCAATGTGTCCCTGCTGACCACACGAGTAACAACCAGTGCCTCTATCGAATCCTCTGCCACTCGAAGGTGCATTGGATTGCTGGAAGCTACCCCTACTAACAGAAGACTGAGCACTCTGAGAAGGCTGATCCTATCTATTGTACTTGTTGTGCCACCAGTTGCGATTCTTTCCTGACTGTGGGCTATTACCTTGCTGTGGTTGTGGATTATTATTCTTTTGAGGTGTACGTTGTTGCTATTGCTGCTGCCCACCCTTTGAGGGTGTCTGTTGGTTCCTAGAGGAACCCCCTGTTTGCACCTGTCCACCCCATGGACTAAAATCTACTGTAGGAGCACTGCCTATGTGTACTCCTGTGTGACCACCTAACGCCATAACAAGATTCTCTTCCACTATACGAGCCTTCTCCATAGCAACTTCCATAGTCTTTGGATTAAAGACTCTGACTCCACCACTAATGTGAGCGTTTAAGCCCCTGATGAAGTGCTGAACCAATATAGACTCATCATCACCAACACCTGCATACTACTTGAGTTCATAAAATCTACATTCATATTGCTCAACAGATAGAGCCAACTGACGTAAATCATGAAACTCGTCAGCCTGTCGTTGCCTCTAGTGTTCTGATAGGAACCATGCTCTAAACCTCTCCAGGAACATCTCCCAAGACACTGAACCAATATCTAAATGGAGCTTCTGCTCCTCTAGGCGCCACCAAGTAGAGGCGAATCCTCTCAGATGCATGATAGCACATCTCACTTGGGTATTGCTACCATATGGGTGCATAGCGAAACATCTACCCAAGTCTAATAGCTAGGTCTCTGCCTTTAAACCACCTCCTGTACCATCAAAAGGAGGAGGGTGTGCCCTCAATAAATCATGCATGTGTCCTGCAGTAATAGCATCCTGATGCACTATATCATCTACTCTCCTTGGAGATCTATCACGCTCTCTAACTACTTCCTAATCAACTTCCTATCTAGGTCCAAGTCGAGCTAGGACCTCCTCTAATAAAGGGCGTAGCTGTGAACCCTCTACTCCTAACTGTTCAGGAATCTATCTGTCATTCCTCTGATCCAACTGCTCTGCCAATCACTCTGATGAGGGCTCAGAGGGGGAGTAACCTGAGGGATTGGCCCTTAGCCTCCACCTCGACCTCTACCATGACCTCTACATTGCATGATCCTACACATAAACAATAACGAGTCTCATATTCTAATCAAACAAGGCTAACAAATAGTGACACTACGTACTAGGTCAACCTAATGGGCTCTTGATTAGCCAAAGTGTCCAGTGCTAGAACCTTGGCTCTGATACCAATCTGTAATGCCCCATCTTGTAACCTAAGGAATGTAGCAATTGTCTACGAAAGTGAAATAATTTTTTTTTAAAAGTGTTAATATTAACTTTATTAGTTGCATACATTCTCTAGGTTACGTGACGTCACACTACTTGAGATTCCATAGATGACTATAGTATTTAGCATTGCATATATTTAATTAACATAAACTTAAAAGTAAACATTGCATAACATTTGAATTCCATTCATGATAGTATAAAGTACAAATAAGATTCTTACATTGCATTTGAAATGACATTACAATACTCATTCTTCAGATGAGGTAGATCAAATAATAGTTTACAATTACATTTTACGAATGTTCACCTCATAACAATTGAGGGATGTTTCAAATACAAGATTTCCAATGATGCAATAAAGGAAGTACATATATATATCCAAATATGAGCTCTCCATCCATGAAGCTCTCGTTTCCATGATCATAAACTGGGGACCCAACGGAGTAAGGTACACGTTCCACCCAACCATGTGGTACCTGTAGGTCCACCCCCCATGCTAGGAGATAGTAATATGGTTCCCTAGACATAATCTACTAACCCTAGACACAAGTACATACTTAACTGATGGTTACATTGCTTCCAGATTTAGGATAATCAAATATACTAAGCTCACAAGGTAAATTGTTATTTTAGGTGGAGTGTCATCACAATGTTGCATAGGTTACCCTGGTGTTTCTTCCTAGGTTCTGGCCCCTAACTTGGGTTACCCTAGTAACCTCTTACGAAACCTGGCCCCACATGCAAACTATTGTGGAATCAAATATCTTTTAAAGTAACAAGATATCGATTTTCCATTCCAGGCCTTCTCATCTTGTACTCAAGACTGAACTAGCTCTTGAGTCTATAAGCGAGGCATATTATTCTAATTAAATATTTTAAGCTAACTAATATTTTGTTTTAGTTTCCACTGGCTTACTAACTCTTTGTAAGTTACCCTGGCACCACTTTTTGTGCCGGCCCTCACACAGAGCCACTCCCTAAAAATAACAAAGGAATCTAAGCTTCCCTGACTAAGGTAAACAAAGTGCACCAGAATACAACATATAATACCAAACAAAACATAATGGTCATTAAATTTTTCTTCATAAATCGAGGTGTCAAAACACCATACTATAACATGTGCACTACCCTAGTCAACTCAAGGATTGTAATTCAACAATAACAACACCCTTATTACACAAACTAATCTGGAAGACTTATACATCTAAAACATTCCCAATTTGCCCAATAAAAGAAACACAATTAAATAAAATCAGGAAAAATAAACATCTACTAGTAGGATTTACTAAATCCATTCAAGACAAATAAAATTTGCATGAAAATAAATCAACTTGGTTAAAATTTATTAACAAAATAATCTAATTTTAACTTTCACAACTTCACTTATCAATATCTATGAAATTTCCTTTTCCAACCTTACTGTTATAAATCTAGCTGATGTCATTCCTAACATATATTTATACTCAAAGAAATTCTCATTTCATTACTAAAATAAATGTGAATTAAAATTTTTGTTTTAAATAAATATATATAATACATATATATATATAAATAAGTATTATTAAATAATAAAAACCCTAAATTGAAATTGCATTCGAATTAATAAATGTTCAAAATTTCATTCATTTTTTTTTTATAGTTTACAAAGGGTTTCATGCGATTTGCATTTTTGCTGTGTAACATATAGCCATAGTTCTATTCACAGCCTTCAGCCCTGCCACAACGTCACAGCCACGGCTGTCGTGGGTGGAGCTACCTCCGCAGCCCTCCCCACAGGGCTCGACCATGGGCAGTTGAGCCAAGCGCTGCCCGTGAGGGTGGTGTTGGGCTCAGCCCTCACTATTGTCCCCCTACAGGGTCGGTCGTGGGTAGCCCTACCCAGAACACTATAACTTTAACAATTTTTTTTTTTAAAACTAAAAAAAATTATAATGAAAATATACGGTGATAATTAATTTTTTATTTTTTTGATAATACATATCACAAATCCACCTGTACGACGATTTCTCTATTATTATTATTTTTAAATATAAAATTTCCTCAATCCAATTTATATATGAAAGTATATATGTGAATAAAATATATATACAAATTCAACAGGGTTTTTCTATGGGGAAATTTAGAAAATTCTACAGGTTTGTAATGGGGAAATTGAGAAATTTCAACAGGGTTTTACAATAGAAAATACGCACAAGAACTTCCAATCAAATTCTAATTTATCCCCAAAGGTTTCAATTGTCATTTCCCCAAATAGTTGATTTCCTTAACAAATTCTTACTCAAACTATTTCCTATAGGTGCTTTTAACAAAGAAATAATAAATCCTCTATAGACTAATTTGCCGAGAAGAATACAGAAGTCACAAAACACAATAGTTTACTCTGCAAACTTCTAAATTCATAATTTAACAAATTTGCACAAATCTAACTCTTAAACAGGCAATCTCTCAAAATGAGATAAATTAATTTAAATAGAAAAATACCTGTTTCTCTGTAGCTTGTAGAACTTGGCTGGTGAAAAGTAGCTTTGCCTGTAGCTTCCCAAAGCCCTTCCCGAACACAAAATCCCAAAATATGCCAAAAAATCAACCAGAGATCTTCCAGAAATATACAACATTTCACAAAGGAAATCACAAATTTTTCTCAAAAGCAATTTTTAACAGAACCCTATTCTTTTCATTTCCCGTGAAGAAGCAATCTTCTATTTTCCCCAAATCCAAGATAACATCCGAGAAAATTCTCAACAAGAAGCAATTAATTCCACTGCCACACATGTCGAGAATAAAATATCTTCTTAACAACCTCACGACAATCTTTTATTTCTTCCTTATCAAAAATTGAATGCATTTCTAGATTTAAAGAATTCAAACTTTAAAAATGCAATTTCCCTTTTCTTTATTTTATTTATTTATTTAACAATTAAAATACCATTTCCCATATAGCAATTAATTTTAATTTTAAATCTATTCACACAATAAAGGTAACTTTAATTTAATTATTTAATTTATTTAATTAAAATCAACAGTAAATTAAAGAATAATAAACTATCATAATATTAACAAAATTTTCCTTTCAAAACAATTAATCCAATTAGGTACAAACAAGACCACCAAAGACTCCAAACTAAAACTGACAATATACTATGACTGGGTTGAAGACTAGACTAGGATAAACCATGTTACTACCTTCCAATTAACATTTCCTTTGAGTCTTGACACGCTCAGAACTGAGTAACTAGGTGGAGTCTGTGTCATGTACCTGCAATCCTGCAATCACACAAATGACATATATATATATATATAATCCATTGTACAAACACACCGTGCAGAGAAAATCACAAAAATCACAGGGCACTCGCAAGCGAGTGATGCAACTCCGTTCTTCACACCAATACACGTCACATCAAACTAACAAATTAAGTAACAGTTAATCTACCATAAACATATATATAGCAATAACATCTGAAGGAAATATCTACGCTAATACAAAGCATGTCAAAAATTAATTATCACCATACAATGTTTATCATATCACAAAATGAATCTACTTTCGCTCTAAAGTCAGCGATCAAAATATCCAAAACAAAGTACCAAAGTCTATCATATGTGAAAGCATGCTAACAGAAAACATAAGCATAAATGGAGGGGTACTACACTAACCCCTAATTCATAACAACTTCATTCATCATTTTTCTTCCACATTAAGTCAAGCAAGCTAGGGTTTTATCATTTTAAGTCATCAAGATAGCTTCCAAAGATATTCAAGGGCAGAATATTCCTCTATTGCTGCAAAAATTTAAGATAAAACTTCATGGAAAGGTATTAACTCCATTATTGTGTGTTTCATTACATTATTTCTTCATATTGGTTTAATTACCTACAAAGGCATTTGACCAAGGAAAACCCCCATGCCCTAACATCCAACATTTCTCTTTCTCTTCTTTTGTGATTGAAAATTTAAGCATCTTCAAATTTTGGAAACCATTAGGAATCAAGTTGAATTTTTTTTTAAGTCTTCTCTTCATTGCCGAAGGAAAAATATCAACAAAAAGTCACTTTCATACCCAAAAATCAGACTTTTGGAGGTGGACATCTGTTAAGAACCAGAATGCAGACCGAGGGCTCCTATTTCCACTTTTGAATCTTCAGAAATTCAAAAGTGGACTCATTATCCATTAGTGGTGAATGAGTCCCACTTCCAAGCCTGAAGAAGGTTTTCTACAATTTTGGATACCCATTTGTCTGATATGGGTTCTAGGACAGTTTCTCAGAGCTAGGACTAATTTGCCCAGAATGGCGAATGAGTCCCTATAGGCCAAATTTTTAGTATCAACAACATTCCAGATGTCATTTCTAGTTTCCATCAAGTTCTCAGGTGCTAACTTTCAGTTTCATTAAATTCTGTTATAGTTTGCTTTCATTTCTAGGTATTTTTGCATATCACAATGTGTTTTCCAATAAGTTGCATTTCACTAGTTTTCATTTAATAATCAATAGCTTTTATCATTTATTTGCATATCATCTAGTACATATCATTCATATTTCCATTACACTTGCATTAGTTTGAGCAAACCACCTAGATTTTGTGTGGGATCTATCTCTCCTCTAGGTGAAAAACCCTAATTGAGCAAGAGAGTCATAGCATCGTACACCACAAAAATCTATAGTTCACTTCAAAGTCATTTAATCAAATATTATAGAGCACACCATGTATTTTATAAATATTAACATCATAAGTTAAGGGGGTCTTGATATACTTTTGTGACCTCACTTCTAGTTTTGGTAATTGTTATTAACTTTTTTATATATGCATTGTTTAATTTTTTAGTAGATATATCCATTAAAAAATGTTCACAACTATCAAGCCACATAGTTTTATCAAATTTTTAAGATGTGTCACACTTGAATACTTTCATTGGTTCTAAGATTAAAAAAAAATGAATCATATTTTTTGACCAAGTTAGGTAGGTTGAAAATATGTTTGATAATATTTAAAACAAACTATAATAAAGAATTATAATAAATGATTTTTTATTTACAAAAAATTCATAGAAATATCCCTCAAATTTATTCATATTTTTTTAATGTATATCCTTAAGGTATATTGAGAGTTTATTTCTTTACTTTTTCTTAGACTTAAGTTGCTTGAAATGGTGTCTATTTTTTATTTTTTCTAAAATAAATTATTAGTATTTTATTGAAATGTCTAATTTCCTAAAATTAATTTTAATTTAATGGAAATAGTATTCTATAAATTAAATTCAATTTCCTACAAATTTTATTAATGAGGGATGTTCAAGATCATCATGGAAAAAACAGGTCCTTAAGTGGCAAAAAATTCAAAAAAATCAGAGTTAGACAACTTGACGTAAAAATTTGAATAAGTTATCTATATTATTTAAAAAATATGTAAGAATAGAATCTATAGCAAATTGAATGTAGTTTCCAAACTACTAAGTTTGTTTAAGAAAAAAAAAAAACTATTTGGTGAAAATTTGAAATTTCAATGCAGTAGTACTTAAATTTCAGGGAAAAAATAAGAACTAGGTGTCTGCCTAACCACCCTAACCACAATAAAATGATAATATTGTTTTATAATATTTTAGATATAAGTAGAGGACTCATGACCCAATGTGATGCATTTTTTTTTTTAATTTTTTTCTGAGTAAATAATTAATTTTAAATTTTTTCTTACAAATTTTTAAAAAATATAAAAAACTCGTATGTCTAACCACCTTAACTTGGTAAAAAATTTATGAAATTCAATTTTTCTTTTTTTAATCCTATAGCATATGAAGCATAGAATGTGACACATGTTTTGGATTCAAAAAATGTGATATTTTTTGAAAGCTATAGATGTTTTCCAATTAGCCTATCAATTAGAACTTTAGTCATACTTCAAGTAAAAAATGAATAATAATTACTTATTAAATTCAAAGTAAGAAATAATTTACATTGGTGGAAAGCTGAGAATATCATTTAAAAACTCTTTTCATTTCATCAATTTTGGGTAAAAAAAAAGTCATCAGCCACATACCCATCATATTGCCACTTTTTGGCCCATCATGATCTTGCACATAACCACGAATATTTTAAAATTATATTAAAATCTTATTAAATATTCACTTCAAGTTACTTAATTCCATGTTTAACATTTTAGTATTCACTTAAGGCTATTGTTTTGCCTTTAATATATCATGCTCACCTACAAACCAATTTATCTTAATACTTCATTCACATGTCTCATAATATATTAAAGAACCATGAATGAATATCTATATGTTAAATTTTTGTATTTGTTATACATATTAATTAATGAAGTAACACCACTAAAATTATAGTATCTCAATTATGAAAAGGATGAGTTCCAAATATAGAAAAAATAATTATACTTGGAATTTACTACACTACATATAAATTTTTGGATAGCATATAAATTAGAAATTTATCAACCTAATACCAATTAGAACTATGAATTCTAGGTCCCTATATCTTACAACCATATAAAATTATTAGTGATGCTAAAATTTGGAGGATATATAATTTATTTTATCATAATAAATTTGAAGTTGGAAATGACCTATCTTTCAATTGTATTAGGTAAAAGATAGCTCTTCCATAATCTCTCTTCTACAACATAGAGAATTGTGACTAGGTGAAAATCCTTGCTCAAAAATGTGCAACAACAACAAAAAAATGCAAGAAACAATGAAGAACACCTAACACCTCAAAATTGGGAAAAATGTTGAACTTAAACAAAGAAGATTAAGTGAAATGACTATACCATGTCAAGTTGTCCCTTGGTTGGCCCTTTGATCTTTGATGTTGTGTATACTCCTTGGATATAAAATGAGATTCAAGATGCAAGATGAGATTGATTGTATGATAATGGTGGATTCAAATGCTATAATGAATGAAAATTGGCTATGCATAGATTCAAATGACAAAATGGAATAATTTATAGAATAATTTGAATTCTCTAGAGAATTCAATGGTTTATATTAAGCCAAAAAGGCCAAGATGAAGGGCTATGGTGAGTTGAGGACTCACAATCCCTCACATCTTGACATGTGGAATGTGAAGTGGCTTGGGAAGTGATGAAGTGTAAGTGAGATGGAAGATGGACATGTGATGTGGAAGGACATGTACCTTGAAAGTACATTGGGAGATGAGAGGATTTCCTTAAAAGGAAATTTCTTGTTCCCAAATGGTTGGAAAGTGACATGAGAGGAATTTTAGTATTCCTCAAAAATATCCATGGGGAAGAGGAAAGTAGTTGGGAAAATAAATGTGAATTAAAAATTCAAATGCTTGGAAGAATCTCATGGACAAGACAAAGTTCCAAAAAGGGAAGCACTTGTCCACATGTGACTTGATGTGACAAGTCAAAGATCACATGGGGAAGAGAAAAAATAATTTAATATTCCTTGGAAGGATAAAAGGAATTAAAAATTCCTCAGGAGGTTGATTAGGCTAGCTAATAAAGGATTAGAGGAGGGTTAGGTGGCTAAGAGAGATTAGGGGCCAACTTACAAAAGTTGGAGGATGTGACACATCCTAATCAAGGATTAGGCATGTGCACATTCCTAATGATGGAATTAGGAGGTTGATTAAGATTAAGGTAAGGATGTGACATGTGAGGAATTAAATAAATTTCATATTTATTAAATTCAAAAGAGGGTAAGCGTATACATGCAGGATCATCATGGAAAAAATAGGCCCTTAAATGGCAAAAAATTCAAAAAAATTAGAGTTAGGTAACTTGATGTAAAAATTTGAATAAGTTATCTATATTATTTCAAAAATATGTAAGAATAGAATATGTAGCAAATTGAATTTATTTAAACCCAAAATTGATGAAACAAAAAGGGTTTTTAAAGGAGATTCTTAGCTTTCCACTGATATAAATTATGCTTTAATTTGAATTTGATAAGTAATTATTATTCATTTTCTATTCAAATTACGACTAAAGTCTTGATTGATAGGATGACTGGAAAACATCTATAGCTTTCAAACAATATCACATTTTTTGAATCCAAAACATGTGTCACATTCTATGCTTTGTATACTATAGGATTAAAAAAAGAAAAATTGAATTTCATAAATTTTTGACCAAGTTAAGGTGGTCAGACATACGAGTTTTTTTATATTTTTAAAAAGTTGTAATAAAAATTTCATAATTAATTATTCACCTGGAAAGAAATTACAAAAAAATATGCATCACATCGAGGCATGAATCCTCTACTTATATCTAAAATATTATAAAATAATATTACCATTTTATTGTGGTTAAGGTGGTTAGATAGACACCTACTAATTTTTTTCCTGAAATTTAAGTACCACTGCATTGAAATTTCAAAATTTCACCAAATATATATATATATTTTTAAACAAACCTAGTATTTTAGAAACTATATTCAATTTTCTATAGATTCTATTCTTACATATTTTTGAAATAATATAGATAACTTATTCAAATTTTTACGTCAAGTTTCCTAACTTTGATTTTTCTGAATTTTTTGCCACTTAACGGCCTATTTTTTCCATGATGATCCTGCACATACCCATAGTTTATATTGTTATCCATAAGGAATTGTTGATTGTTGTTCTCTGAATTTGGCTACATTGTTTCATTTTCGATAATGCACTATTGAAAAAAGAATTTGTTTGGGTGAGGGGTAATTTTTTTTTTACATGGGTTTGTTACTGTGAATTTTGCTTTCATCTATGAAACTATTGAAATCAATATTGTTTTCTAACATTTTATGTTATTTTCCATAGGGCATTGTTGACTGTTGTTCTGCGACTTTACCAATATTGTTTCATTTATGGTTTTCGTGTAGTCAAGATGGTTGCAAGGAAAGAGCTACATTGTTTCATTTATCATTTCCATATAGTGGTGATGGTTGGAAGGAAATAAAACAATTTATGCTATTTTAAACATGGCACTGTTGGGAAATAAATTTGTCTGTGTGGGGTTATTTTGTTTTATTATGCATGGGTTTGTTATTGTGAATTGTTTTGTTTTGTGGGTTTTTTCATCTGGGTTTCATTTATGGCTTCCGTTTTGTGGCACAATGGTTGCAACATAATAAAATAGTTAATGTTATATAATTTATGTTGTTTTCCATAAGGAATTTGGCTATATTGTTTCATTTTCAATACACAATAAAATAGTAAGTGTTATAGAGTTTATGTTATTATCCATAAGGAATTATTGACTTTTGTTCTCTAGCTTTGGATATATTGTTTCAATTTCGATAAGGTATTGTTGAAAAAATAATTTGATTGGGTGTGGGGTTATTTTGTTTTTCTTTTGCATGAGTTTGTTACTGTGAATTATGCCATCGTCTATGACACTGTTGAAACCAATATTGTTTCATTTATGGTTTTAGTGTTGTGCCTATGGTTGCAAGGAAATTAAATAGCTTGTGTTATCAGGGTTTTTTTTCCCCCCTTGCATGCTTTTTTTACTGTGAATTCTTTTGTTTTGTGGTTTTTCCTGTGTAATCCACTGTTTAAAAAAAACTGTTGGGCTACTGAGTTTTTTTGTTTTGGGAATAGCTTTATTAGTATGAAACCTCCTATTTTGTGGTTTTCCCCACCTTGAGGTTTTTTAGATCTTGCATTTAAAACTTTTCGAAGTAATAAAATAGTTTATGCTATTTTCCATAAGGCATTGTTGATTATTGTTCTATGGCCTCAAATAAATTATTTGATTTATGGTTTCTATGTAGTGGCGATGGTTGCAAAGTAATAAAATAGTTGATGTTATTCTTGATAAGGCATTGTTGGCTATTTTTTTTGTGGCGTGCAGAAACAATTTGCACTATTTTCCATAAGGAATTGGTGAATGTTGACCTATGGCTTTAGCAATACTATTTCATTTGTGGTTTTCGTATACTGGTGATGGTTGAAAAGCAATTAAATAGGTCCTATGATTATTCTTTTCGAAGGATAGTTGTTATTTGTCTAGGCCTCAATAAGGACTTCTTAGAATGACATGATGTATATTAAGTGTGAGAAGAAACATTGGTCTCACCATTTATTATAGTGGAAGACCAACATACATTTTCCACTAGCGTAATCAATGGTGATATCAATGTTTTAAAAATTATTACACTTAATATATAGGTTGTAAATATGAATGTTGTCTACATCTAATTTCACAAACATACATATATCCACATAGGGAAAATAAAATGAAACAAAACAAAAGAAGGCATGCTCTCCACCCTTCCATATTGGGTCATGGAGCCTCATAAGCTCTCACCAAACCCTTGAGCAAGAACATACATTTTCCACCACTATGATCAATGGTGAAACCAATTTTTCTTATTGCACTTAATATAGAGCCTCTCACCATTGATTATAGTGGTATACCAACATACATTGTCCACCAGTGTAATCAATGGTGATATCAATATTTTTTAATTACACTTAATATATAGGTTGTTGTACATATGAATGTTGTCTGCATTTAATTTCACAAACAAGCACATATTTTCACATAGGGAAAATAAAATGAAACACAACAAAAGAACGCATGGTCTCCGCCCTACCATATTGGGTCATGGAGCCTCATAGGCTCTTACCAAACCCTTGAGCAAGAACATACATTTTCCAACACTGTGATCAATGTTGAGACTAGTGCTTCTTATTGCACTTAATATAGATCCTATCATTCTAAGTTATGCAACTATAGCAATATCAAAGATAGACATATGCAACATTTAACTTTATGAACTCACATGTAGCAGCAATATATTCTACACTTAACCAACACAAGAAGAAATTAAAACCACATAAATCAAATAAAAAAATTATGAAACATCCTATTTTGTGGTTTTCCCTTATTGTGTGCACTTTGGCCAAAAATTTTGTTAGCCTTCCCAGTTTTAAATCCTTCGGGCGTCTTACTCCTAGTAAAAAAAAATTGGCAATTTTTTTAATTTTTAATAGTATAAGCATTTGGCATGTTGATAGAGAAGGAAAAGGAAATTAAATGCCACTTGGCATCAACATTAATTATTGTATGGTTTTTGTGTATTGGTGATGGTTGCAAAGTAATAAAATAGTTCATGTTCTTCTCAATAAAGCATTGTTGGTTATTTTTGTGTTGCCCGTGGGAATAGTTTGCACTATTTTCCATAAGGCATTGGTGATTGTTGACTTGTGGCTTTAGCAATACTATTTTATTTTTGGTTCTCGTATATTGGTGATGGTTGGAAAGGAATTAAAAGGTCCTATGTTTATACTTTTCAAAGGATAGTTGTTATTTGTTTAGGCCTCAATAAGGATTTCTTAGAATGAAAAGATGTATATTAAGTGTGAGATTTAACATTGGTCTCACCATTGATTATAGTCATAGACTAACATACATTTTCCACTAATGTAATCAATGGTGATATCAATTTCTTTTATTACACTTAATATAATACATGTGGAAAATGCATATACACACATACACACTCACAAATACATATAAACATTCAAATCTACATGCATATAAACATATAAATGCATTATAGACACATATATCTACACACATATGTATCAAGATGTTGTATGCACTTAGAAAATTCAATTGCATGCATATATGTTTAGGTATATGCATATGTAGATGTATACATGTGCACAACCATGTCCACAAGTATATATAAGAACAACTGTAAATACTGATACATGTGTTGAATATGGAGATCAAACTTGCACCTTCACAGAATCTCGTTGTCCTAACTCACACCTCTGATAGCAAGTAAATCCACAGAATGACACCCAATAATTCCTTATCAAAAATTACATAGACTTTCACTATGTTTTCTGAGGTTTTAAATGGCAGTTGTTATTACAACCATTGCCACTACATGGAAACCATACAACAATTAATTTTGATGCTAAGACAGTGAGCTTCTATTTATGTACAAGTTTGATCATCCATTGTCGAGCTTTTGTGAAGGTGGTTGGAGGTTATTTTTTGTTTTTGCATGGGGAAATGGTTGCAAAAGCAATACAAAAGTATCAGCTTTGATATTTTTTTCCCCAAAAAATGAAACATAACAAAAGAAGGCCTACTCTCCACCCTACCATATTGGGTCATGGAGCCTCATAGGCTCTCACCAAACCCCTGAGCAAGAACATACATTCTCCACCACTGTGATCATTGGTAAAACCAATGTTTCTTATTGCACTTAATATAGAAACAATTTGCACTACATGCAAACCATAAATGAAACAATATTGGTTTCAACAGTGTCTAGATGACATCATAATTCATAGTAAATTGCCACAAAACATGAACCATAAATAAAACAATATTGGTTTCAACAGTGACCCAAATGAAAAAACCCACAAAATAGAAGAATTCACAATAAGAAACCCATGTAAAAAGAACAAAATAACCCTACATTCGGAAAAATTATTTTTTCAATAGTACCTTATTGAAAATTAAACAATACAACCAAAGCTAGATAAAAACAATCAGCAATTCCTTATGGAAAACAACATAAATTGTATAACATTAACTATTTTATTGTGTTACAACCATCACCACAAAAGAACAGATAATGTATATGTTTCAGTTGACAGATGTAGTTTTTCTTTTTGAGAGCAACATTGTGTATTTATTCTATCTATGTATGTGAGCTTGAAAAAAAGTTATGCAATCATAGCAATATCAAAGATAGACATGCAAAATAACTTTATGAACTCACATGTAGCAGCAATATAATCTACACCCAGCTAGCACAAGAAGATTAAAACAACATGAATAAAATGAAATAATTTTGATTACATTATGCATTTTAACCATGTGCAATGATCAAATAAAATTGGCAGAGAGGAAAAAAACACAAAACAAAAGAATTCATAGTAACAAACCCATGCAAAAAAAAAAAGAATGTGTTGAATGCTAGATATGAATATTGTCTGAATATATTTTATTTCCCTTATGTGCAGATATGTATGTGTGTCATAGTAGGTGAAAACAATATTGATACATACTGATCCCTATGTTTATTCTCTCGGGGAATTCTTGGAATGATAAGTTGTATTTTAAGTGTTATATGTTACATTGATGTCACCATTGATCGTAGTGATGAACAATGCCTTGTTTTGTTGTTTTTTATTTTATTTCCCCTATGTGTAGATATGTATGTATGTCATAGTAGATGCAAACAACATTGATACATATTGATCCCTATGTTTATTATTTTAGGAAATTCTTGGAATGATAAGCTATATTTTAAGTGTTATATGGAACATTGATTTCACCATTGATCGCAGTGATGGACAATGTATGTTCCTATTTTAGAGGAAAAAAACTAGAAAATAGAAGAATTCACAATGAAAAACCCATGCCAAAAAAAAAAAAAAGGGTTGCATGTTGCATATGAATATTGTTTGTAAATAATAGTGTTTTTTGCATCTAATTTCACATACGTAGATACTTGCATGTAGGGAGAATAAAATGAGTGACAAGAAAAGACGAGTTTGTATCCATCATGCCATAGTTTGGTGAGAGCCTATGACACTCCATGACCCAATATGGTTGGGTGGATAATATGCCTTATTTTTTTGTGTTTCATTTTATTTTCCTATGTGTAGATATGTATGTATGTCAAAGTAGATGTAAACAACATTCATACATACTCTTCCCTATGTTTATTCTTTTGGGAAAATAGTTGTTAGTTGTTTGAGACTCAATAGGGAATTCTTGGAATGATAAACTGTATATTAAGTGTTATATGAAATATTGAAGCCTTTTTTATTATTTATTTTCCCTCATATTGTTAATGTCTCTATAAAAAAATTTGAGAGATCATGCTGTGTTTTGAAGATCTTGATGGTTGTCATTTTATTGTTGTTCTATATTTCCTGTATGTGTTTTGGCCAGGGTTCTCATCAACCTTTGTTGCTTTAATTGAGCATTCGACCCTCATATTGTTGTGGCATAGAGCTTGTAGTTAGTTTTCAGCGTTGCAACTCTTAGTTTTTTAAAGAGCATCCCCAACAATGTTGGTGGACTCTAGTTCTCCCCACACTGCTAAAAAAACCTCGGGCACCAATCCCATAAGTCTATTCCTTGTTTCCCTTTTGTTGCTGAGAATTTTATTGGCTCTTTTCCATGTGCATCCAACAAATTGTGAATATGCTTCATTTGAATTAGTAGTCCTTGTAATTGTGCTGCAGAAAAATGGACCCTTGTCATTTTCATGGTATTTTAGGTCCTTCTTCACAATGTTTGGTCCATTTTACTTTGATTTAATGTTGTAATGTGACTTAAACATTCACATTAGGTCCTTAAAATTAAAATTATGAGGTCTTGTGAAGGTGTTGTGAAATGTTGTAAAACATTTCTGTACTTTTCTAGACTCTATTCATTACAATTCACCTAAAAATCACCTTTTCATCACTTATCAAGTCCTATTCTAAAGTGTTGTAAAGTCTTGTAACAAGATTTCACACTTTTCTAGGCTTAATTTCACTATTTACACATTTCTTATGCTTTATTTGGCCCCTTTATGCACTCATAAAGCTTAATTTTGTTTTTGAATGTAAACCTGACAAATAACATTAAATGTGACTTAATTCCCGACACCCATTATCAAGACCAAGGTGGGACCCATTTGCCATGGGTGGTGAATGAGTTCTTCTTGGCTCAAAATTTAAAATATTTCAAATTTTATGTCAATTTTTTATTCAAAATTACCTTATGTCAGCGTGTGATGAGGTATCATTGGGTTACTAAGGCACATGTGTGTATAAATAAGTGTTTTTCTCCTCATTTTACATATCCTCATTCACTTGCATTCACTAAACATCAATTAGCATTTGAACACTTTGCATCATTCAATCAAGAACCAATCAAGTATATTGGAGTAGCCATTCACATATCTTCAAATTTCTTCAACAAGGTTGTGGTGAGTTTAAGACATTTGCATGTTGTTTATTCATCTTTCCTTGTTCATTTCATTTCATTTCTTCATTAAGGGTTTGATTACCAAAGTGGGATTTGACCAAGGTAAATCCCTATAACCTAACCCTTAACTATTTTCCCCCTTTTGCATGTATGTTTGCAAACTTGTGTATGTATATTTTTCAAGAATTTAGGTTTTGAAAGATGGATAAGAACTAAAAAAACTGTTTCAAGTCAACTACTTCCTATTTCAAGTGTGGAGACAACCTATAGTCTATTTTCTATAGATTTGACTCTGTCAACCCGCTAAGCAGACAATCTCAGATTTGGTGCTATAGAACTGGTCCTTGATTTCACAAAATTTTGGGAGAGGACTGATTCACCATCAGTGGAAAATGAGTTACACCTTAAGGCTGGAAAGTGATATTTTGTCAAATTATGGATCTTGACACTCAAAAACTTGTTTTCAAAAGTTTTCATCAAACGTAGGACTAATTCACCATTAGTGGTGAATGAGTCCCACTGGTATTTTCATTGATCTCTGTCAACATTGAGAACACCCCAAATTCATCATTAGATTCCTAGGTGCACTATTTCTAGCCCTATTTAATTCTATTTGCATTAGTTTACTTCTTTCTTGCATGTTCTACATATCACATTGTGTTTTCAAAGATTGCATATTTCTTAGGTTTTGCATTCATAATCAGTCAATTACATTTCCTAGTTGCATTTTGATCATCTCATTTAGCCTTAATTACATAATACATTTCCTAATTTGAGTGAACCACATAGATTTGGAGTGGGGTTTATCTCTCTCCTTTTAGGTGAAACATCCTAAGAGTGCAAGAGTAGCCTATAGACCCCATTCCCAAAAATTTATGGTTCATTTTTGTGAACCTGCATAGTGAGCACTTTATATTTCTGATTTCAATTGCATCTTGTATCCTGGATTTCATTTTCATCAACAGTCATTTAGGTTTTGTTTTGTTTTTGCATCCTAGGGTTTCTTAAAATTGTATTAGTGAAAGACTCATTTAGATTTCATTTTTGCATATCATATCATTCAAAAACTGCAAATATTCATTTGCATCCTTAGTTTGCATTTGAAAAGCATTAAAATCACTTTTAATTTTATGAAAAACAAAAAAAATATCATACTTGGACTCATTCACCACCCTGGGCGAATTAATCCACCTACACATCTTATACTACATTTTTTAGGTACTTTCTGGGCATTTACTACATTTTTGTTCTATGTTATTTCTATGTCTCGGTTTGCAAAATTTATGTTATTTTCATTTTTACACTCCTAGATTACATTGCACTTGCAATCACCCCATCTTTTGGGGTACTTGTATGAGTGTTTGGTGCCCCATTGATAATACTTTAGTGAGACAAAGTTCTAGACTCATGGCTTCCCGCAGTAACACTTTCGTTGTGGACCTTGGGATCTCAAGAGCTCCTACTCCTAGTATGGAAAATGGTGAATTAGGAATGGATACTACCACTACTATGCCTTCACCTTTCCATCCAATGAATTTTGACACACAAAATAATTCCATTCCGCAACAAAAATTCGTTAGTATTCATGAAGATTTTGTAGATTTACAACAAGATTTATCTCTTGAAAACATCTCAACCACTGCCATACCTGCAATAGAAGACCACCATCATTTGATTGAAAGTTATGATGGTTTACAAGTTATGAAATGAATAGTTGAGATATATAATAAACATGCTCCTTCCACATCCCAATTAACAAACATAGTTGCAAGACAAGAGGAGCTCGGGTTCCTCCTCCTTCAACCATAGAATACATACCAACTTATACCACTCCTCAAGTTACAACAACTATGCAACATGTTAGTCATGTGACTCCTTTTTCTATTCCAACTAGCATTCCTAGTTCTTTTGTGGCATCGAATATTTCTTCTTCCACCTTCACCCCTCTTAGTATCCCTTTCACTTCCCCTAACATTACATACACTCCATCACCATTTTCCCTTCCACCTCGTACCACTTGTACTGATCCCATCATTACACAACTATTTAACACTGTTTCATCCATGCAATAAAAAATCTCCACCATTAGCCAAAGTCAAAATTGTTGGAAATTGTGCTTCTACTTGTTGGCTTGTATCTCTTCATTGTCAGCTGATTGTTGGTTTTCGTAACTTGGTAACCTTGTTGCGGTATTTGGAAGTTCCATAACTTCCTGATTGGCCGATCTCCTTCGTTGTCATGACTTCGGTGGTTTTGGTAACATTTTCATGGTGTTTGGAAGTTTTGTAACTTCCTGACTGGATGACCTCCTTAATTTTCACAACATCGGTGGTTTCGGTAACTTAAGAACATTGTTGCGGAGTTATGAAGTTATCATTTTTAGTGACGTGTTGATGAGTGTTCACTTTGGTGTGACCTTTGCAATTTCCTGGTGTGAGGGTCATCAGTGTGACCTAAACTATTAGTGTAAGCTTTGTTCGATGATAGAAGACTAGCCGATATTGGCATGACATTTAGTCTTTCTTGCCGATGGATGTGATCGGTGTGACTTGAGCTATCATTGTGAGTTTTTAGTTTTGCTGCCGATAGTGGTTCTCTTTCTGATGGAGCTGTTCCTGATGCATATCACTATGACTCTTGCCGATGGATTTTATCCTCATGAATGTCGGTATGACTTTGGTTGATGGTATTTGGTTGAGGTGACATGAAGGCGCTATAAGAGTCTTAGCGATAGATCATGTCTCACCAACGAGTCTGTGTTCAGTGAGAACTCTCACCGATACTGTTGGTCTCGTCGACAAGTATGCATTTGGTATGAACTCTTGCTGACAGTGTTGGTCTCATCGATAGGTCTATGTTCGGAATGATCTCTTGCCAATGGTTGTGGTCTCGCCGATGAGTCTGTGATCGGTGAGAAATCTTGCCAATAGTGTTTCTCTCGCCAATGGATTTGTGTTTGATAAGAGCTCTTGCCAATAGCAATGGTCTTGCCGATATAGCTACACGTATTGGATATCAGTGTGAACTCTTAGCGATAGAGTGTTTCTGGCTGATAGGTTTGTGCTCGATATGACTCTTGTTAATGGTTCAAAAGGCATATGAGCTGAATGACATCGGGGAGACCTATGGGTTCGATGTGACATTATGAACTCTTGTCAATGGAAAAAGTCATGTTGATAGACTTGAAGGAAGATTGTGGTTGGAAGGATGCTGACTTGGTTGACCCTTGATGTGTATGATGTTCATTGGAGGATCATGAGTGAGCTGGAGAAGTTAGAGTGGTTGACAGTTGGTCTGACTATTGGAATACAAATTGATCTACAAAAGTTGAACCGTTTCCTGTCCACTGAAGACGAATGTATATACATTTGACATTTTGCAGTACAATGTGAGAGATGAAGGTTGAGTCAGGGTTATGTTGCCGAAATATCTTCAGATTAAGTATCTTGCTTGATCTCTCATGCTAATTTTCACTGTATATTGTGTGAAGGTATTGTAACAGTGTGAAGGTTGTATGAATTGAGAGGTTGATCAGGGAAATGTAGAAAGGAGAGAGGGAAACATAATAGGGTTGCTACCAGTTTATCTCCAGAATGGAACAAGATGCAATCTTTGTGAAAAGGCTATGAGCCTGAGATTGTATTGTAACTTTTTTTGTTTTTGAATAATACAATGGCTTGGATCTTTTGGAGTGTGGGGTTTTTCACCCAAAAGGGTTTTCCCCACGCAAATCTATGTGTTCTAATCTTTTGTACTATCTTTCATGTTTAATGGTTCCTTTTATTGAATTTTTTTATGCAAGTTGTTGAAACTGAATTTACATGTGCTTCTCTCAGAAGGATTAATGTGGGAAATGAACTGTGTCTGATTCTGCTTTGTGACATAGTTGTACATGTTTTTGAGGCAATCTATTTGAAATTAAAGTTATTGAAGGCACTACTGTTCTTGGAGGTTTCTTTGAGATGACAAAATTTTCCCAACAAGTGGTATCAGAGCCTTCTTTTGGTTGTTGGTTCTAGGTATTTCTCTTGTGAAGATTTCTTAGTCTGTCAGGCTTGAGGAAATCTAGAGGAATTGGCTGATGTGTTGATCCTTTGGTGAGTGGAAGTTTTGTAGTATTCAGAGACAACACGTTGTTTAAAGGATGGTGAAGATGGAGTTGGTTATCTTGGCAGCAGTATAACTTTAATGTATGAAGTGGTTTTCTTTGCTTCGTGGTTGTGTTGCAGCAAAGCTTTCATAGTGGGTGTCTATGTGAGAGGCTCTGTGGTGATATGGAGAAGCTTGGGTTGTGTCTCAATCTTGGAAGAGAGTGCTTATGCTGGGTGGTATTTCCTGGTGTTGGAAGGCATTGTATTTTGTTAACCTTGAATACATGAAGGACATGGAGTTAATCATTAGATGGTTTGAAAGCTTCTAGAATATCCTATCTCTTTCTTGGATGCATGTGCATATTGATGGTTTTGGAATTTGCTTGAAGGGGGCCTGGAGTTCTTGATTTTTTTTTTCCTTTTTAAGGATGTATTGTACTTGCATGTTTTATGTGGTTCTACATGTTTTACACATCAAGCAAAACTTGTGATTATGTGGAGTTGTTAAACTATTTTCTAGACCCTAGCTTTTGGGGCATTGTTGGATGAGATGGTTGCAGTTCTACATGCATGCTTTGGCATGGTATGAGGAGGTGAGATGCTTTCTTTGTATGAGAGTGTTGGTATGTGATTTGTTACTCAACATTCTTGTGGTGTTGCTTGTGGATTCCTTGACTATGGTGCTCGTTGTGGACATGTTTGGAAAATCGGATTTGGTCATGATCTGGTGTTGGAGTCTTAGTGTCTACATAGTTATCTTCTTTGATATCTTAGTTAAAGATTACTAATGTGATGATGGGTTTGCATGTTCGATGGAATTGATCTTCGAGTAATGTGGTTGTTGGTTTAGCTACCCATTGGCTATAGTGAGATAAATCGGATGTGAACTATCTATATCCACGAGGTTGATGCAATGTTGGTGCAGATCTGTTAGTTAGCCTTGTCTGTGGTCACTTGTGCATTGGTGTGATTGCTTTGGGATGAGAAGATGGATGGTGCTGAGTACCTGAATATTCATTTATAGGGACCTATAGCATGTTGTATCATGATGTCATGGATAGCTTGGATACACTACTTTGTGTAAGATTTTGACAGTGATGGTAATCTTTGCTTGTTTTGGAGATCTTGGTGCTACTTAGCGTTGTTGTCAGATGGACATGTTGCTATGTGGACCTGAAGGAATTTCAGATTAGCAGATGTTGGGTCATGATGCTCAAGAAGCTCAGTTGTCATGGTTCAGTGGGAGCTTTGGCAATGACTCTGGATTCATCACTTGGTGGTGAATGTTTTTCTTTAGCGTTGTGGATGTTATTAGGAGGAGCTCTTTGATCTTGTTGCTGCAGAAGGGTTCTTTTGCATTTGCATGGACACTATTTGAAGATGTACAACATCTTGGAACCATGGAGGATGACTGGATTCTTTGGCTAAGGTGTTGGTGGTGTTGGACATGTGATGTTGGTTTTGAGTTTGTTTTCTTTATGTCATGGTATACTCTTGCTTATGGACTTGAGTTTTGACATTGTGCATGACACTTGAGACCATGGTGAAGTCACTTAGAGCATGGTATCTCCTAAGGGGGATGTGTAGATCATGGTGTCATGATAAGTTTTTGTTTTGAACAGATGTGTGGAGCTTTGACAATGCTCTGGAGTTTCTCTATGTTTTGAGTACATTGGTTATATGCTTGAGAAATTCATGTTAAGTGCAGTAATGTAGTTTGGAGTTCAGCATGGGATGATCGTTTGCTAGTGATCATGGATACACAGAGAATAAGGTGAGGCTATAACTCTTTTGAGATGAGAAAGGTACTGATTATAGTTGAAAGTTCGAGTAGCCTACACCTTGGTTGGACATAAGTTCAACAGAGACCAATGAGGATATTGCTCTTGGATGAGTCATGGTGGCTTGCATATCTTGGAGGAGCATTCTCTTTTCCCACTCTTGGTCTACTTGGCAGTTTATTTGAGAGGTATTTTACCATTATACCTTTCAGGTGTGTTTTATGCTTTCTTTCATGATATGGATCTTGAATTGTTGTTAAATGGTTCTAGAAGACTCATAGTGGAAAGTGGACATCTCCTTGAGCTTTTGTGTTATATCATTTATTGATAAGAACTAGTAGGAGATAGTTATATGGGCTGATTTCCTAAGATGGGAAATGAAATAGTTTGGTCTTCTTTGAGAGACTTACATCTATGATTGTTTACATAATACATTTTTTATGCTTGATCTTGGTGATTTAGCGGTTGGATATTGTTATGGTGTCTCTTTGGGATGGGAAGGAGATCATACTTTACACAACTTGATGTTAGAAGTGTATGTAGGAGGATGTTCTATAGGTATATGTTGTGCAGAGTTTTCTCTCTTTGGTCTTGGTGGTCTTCCTGACGTTCGGTTTCGCATTACATTGGTCTGAGGTTTAGTCGGAGCTGTAGTGATCACTAGCTTGTGGTCATGTGTTTTCACTCATGATTCATGGGAGATGACATGGAGATTCTTAATCTTTTTACTTTGTTGGGTGTGGAGAACTTGGGAGAGCTGTGAAGACTTATGGTGAGATTTGTTCTTGCAGGTTATTAATTTGCAAGTTGTGCATATCATTGTGGATGTTCCTTGGTACTACATGGTTACATTTCTATGTGCTGCTATTGGTAGATTTGTTATGCCTTTGATCTTTCAGATTTGGCATTACCAATGCAGTGGGAGTTCCTGAATGTGTTTTGTCTTCTTCGACTAGTTGGCACATGGAGCTTTCTTTTGGAGTACATGGGTTGGTTATGTTGGTGGCATAATTTTACTAATGTTTGATACCTTTAAGGTATGAATGATTGGATGTTCTAGCACTTTTTGTGGGTGCTATTTTCAGTCACATGGGTTTATCAGTTGGATGGAAGCAGTCAAGATGATTGTTGTTCTAGCTGATGTTCTATCTTGTTTTCTAGAGTGATGATGGTTTCTTGTTGATGATATCACTAGGATCCTTTGCTTGTGTTCATTGGACTGGTGCTTATTCACCTTGGCTTGTACCTTTCTTCCATAGGTGGCATGTTGGAAGATGTTAGGGATTTTTCCTGAATGGTGGACATCTTGGATGTTGGTGCAGAAGTTTTGATGGAGAATGAGAGCATGTTTGAGATCTATGTGGTTTCATGGAAGGTTGTGATCAGTTGCAATGTTGGACAGTTAGTTGCAGTTGGATAATTGATTTTTGTTGCAGATTGTCTAGTAGATTGTTATCTGTGGAAACTTGTTGATTAGGTGTCTTGAATATTGTTGATCAGAGACTTGAACAAAATAGGGTATGAATTGGTGGTGTCATAGTAATCTCAGTAGTTCCTGAGTGCTTTGGAGGAAGCTAGCCAGTCTTCGTCAAGTGGGATATTGTTGGAAGTTGTGCCTCTACTTGCTGGCTTGTATCTCTTCATTGTCAGCTGATTGCTAGTTTCCGTAACTTGGTAACCTTGTTGCAGTATTTAGAAGTTCCATAACTTCCTAATTGGCCGATTTCCTTCATTTTCATGGCTTCAGCGGTTTTGGTAACCTTGTCGTGGTGTTTAGAAGTTCCATAACTTCCTAACTGGATGACCTCCTTCGTTGTCACAACATTGATGGTTTTGGTAACTTAAGAACCTTGTTGTGGAGTTATGAAGTTATCATTTTTAGCGACGTGCCGATGAGTGTTCACTTTGGTGTGACCTCTAGAATGTCTTGGCAATGAGTGTCATCAGTGTGACTTGAACTATCGGTGTAAGCTTTCTTCTACAATAGAATTCTAGCCGATATTGGTGTGACATTTAGTCTATCTTGCCGATGGATGTGATCGGTGTGACTTGAGCTATCATTGTGAGTTTTTAGTTTTGCTGCCGACAGTGGTTCTCTTTCCAATGGAGCTATTCCTAATGCATATTGCTATGACTCTTGCCGATGGATTTTCTCATCATGAATGTTGGTATGACTCTGGCCGATGGTATTTGGTTGGGGTGACATGAAGGCTCTATAAGAGTCTTACCGACAAAGCATGTCTAGCTGATGAATCTGTGTTGAGTCAGAACTCTTGCTAATACTATTGGTCTCATTGACAGGTATGCATTGGGTATGAACTCTTGCCAAAAATGTTGGTCTCACCGACAGGTCTGTGTTCAGTATGATCTATTGTCGATGGTTGTGGTCTCACTGACAGTTTTGCGATCGGTGAGAAATCTTTTCGATACTGTTCCTCTCACTGATGGATATGTGTTCGATAAGATCTCTTTCCAATAGCGATGGTCTTGCTGATAGAGCTTCACATGATGGGTATCGGTGTGAAATATTAGTGATAGAGTGTGTCCGGCTAATAGGTTTGCACTCGATATGACTCATACTGATGGTTCAAAAGGTGTATGAGCTTAATGACATTGGGGAGACCTATGGGTTCGATGTGACATTATGAACTCTTGCTGATGGAGAAAGTCGTGTTGATAGACTTGAAGGCAAACCATGGTTGGAAGGATGCTAACTTGGTTGACCGCTGATGTGTATGATGTTCATTGGAGGATCATGAGTGAGTTGGAGAAGTTAGAGCGGTTGATAGTTGGTCTGACTATTGGAATACAAACTAACCTATAGAATTTGAACCATTTCCTATCTACTAAAGATGAATGTATATACATTGGACATTTTGCAGTACGATGTGAGAGAGGAAGGTTGAGGTAGGGTTATGCTATTGAAATCTCTCCAAATTAAGTATCTTGGTTGATCACTCATGCTAATCTGCATTTTATATTGTGTGAAAGTATTGTAATAGTGCGAAGGTTGTATGAACTGAGAGGTTGATCAGGGAAATGTAAAAAAGAGAGAGGGAAACATAACAAGGTTGCTGCCAGTTTGTCTCTAGAATGGAACAAGATGTAATCTATGTGAAAAGGCTATGAGCTTGAGATTGTATTGTAACTTTGTTTGTTCCTGAATAATACAATGGCTCAGATATTTTGGAGTGTGGGGTTTTTCACCCGAAAGGGTTTTCCATGTAAATCTGTGTGTTCTAATCTTTTGTACTATCTTTCATGTTTAATGGTTATGTTTGTTGAATTTTTTTATGCAAGTTGTTGAAATTGAATTTAAATGTGCTTCTCTTAGAAGGATTAATGTGGGAAATGAACTGTGTCTGATTCTGCTTTGTGACATAGTTGTATGTGTTTTTGAGGCAATCTATTTGAAATTAAAGTTATTGAAGGGACTACTATTCTTGGAGGTTTCTCTGAGATGACAAAATTTTCCCAACAAAAATGCTCCAGCCACATACCATGTTCGTAGTAGCCTATTATCCTTAGAAATCTTATGCACATTGATACCACAAGGAATTTAAATGCCTAGGTTTGAGAAATACAAAGGTAAAGGAGACCCTACTAATCATGTCAATTCTTACACAACCTTGTGCAGTGATTTTATCCTTGATGATAAGCTATTAGCCAAAAAATTTCCTAGGACCTTAAAAGGAATTGCATTAGATTGGTTTTCAAACCTACCTAATTATTTAATCTGATTATTTAATGAACTTGTGGATGCTTTCATAAGTCATTTCCAATTCCATATGAATCCAAAAATGACAATGACTAATTTAATGTGATGTAAGATAAACACAAATGAAAAAGTAACTGACTTGATTTCACATTATTAGTCATTGTATGCTCAAATTGATGTCAAGATTTCTTATTCACATCTGGAAAAGATGTTTATTGAAAAATTGCACACTCACCTTCAGGATAAGTTAACTATGATGAAATTTCCTTCATTCATACATTTATGCATGACCCTTTGTGATTATCACAACTCAGTTTCTAGCTGTGATTTAAAGTCCACTTCGAATTGAGCTGAGAAGTTTGAGCCAAACAACTAAAACAATGCATAAAACTTTAGAAAACCAAATAGATTCTTTTTATAGTTCAATCTGCCTTCTCTGCAACCAACCCAACCTATTCCAAATGAAGTGGGAATAGTTAAAGTAGTGGTACCCTTTAGCTATGGGGATTCGAAGAGATAATTTACTCCCTTACCTAATACCCTCCATAACATAATGAACCAATTGCTTCAGTAAAAAATGATCACTTTTCCTACCGTTAAACCCCTCGATACCACCAATCCTTTACCACCCACATTTAAACTAAATTCTTATTGTCATTTTCATCACCAACATGGCCATGACACTGAACAATGTAACCGTCTAAAACACTTAGTTCAAGACCTCATTGATTCGGGCCGTTTGTCCATTGTGGGTGTCAATGATCAAGGTAATAAGTCCGTTGCACCCCCTAACTAGAATTTACAAATATTTACTAACCCTATGCCTAAACATAATGTTTCATTTTTTAAGGCTAGTGAACCTTCAAACCCTCAAGTTTGAACATTGATACAAATAATGAACAACCTAATATTACTCAAATGTTACCCAAGTCAATCCTATGGATGAACTTGTGGGTACAATATATGTTATCCCTCATAAGGGACCAACCAACAAATCTCTTGATTTCACTTTTTCTTCCAATGATTATATACTTAAAAAGCTTCCTGATGGTCCTCTTTACATAGTCGGCCACATCTATGATAAGCCCACCAATGGGATATTAATAGATCCCACCTGTGGTGAGAATGTGATCATGAAATAATTTTTAGTATTACATGAACTGTATCAAGATGATTATAATAAACCAATTGCATGGATTAAAACACATACTAGTTTTGTGTGCCCTACGATTGGATCGGTCGTACTCTCACTACAAGTAGGACCTAAAACTTTGGATGTAAATTTTTTTATCATTTCACAATTGGATCAATTTCATCTACCGTTAGGTCACACTTGGCTTCGCTTGATGAAAGCAGTCCCCTAAGTTGTTCACAAATGTTTGAAGTTTCCACATGGCAATGAAATATTTTCCATACACCATAGTGGCTTCAATCCATTATCTTCTAAAGGTAATTCTTCCTTAGAATCCTTTTGGCCTGAACCTATGGAGCCCATCACCCCTCGTAAGGATTTCTTCTTCATAGCCTATCAAAAGTTTAAAGCCAAACATATAGCCAAATTGTCTCTTCGTAACTAGTCTCCATCCACTTCCACTTCTCCTATCCTTGATAAGATCATGCTTTAGCTTGAGTCTAAAACTGAACAAACAACACCACCCCCTAAACAACCAACCATAAACACTTCCCCTTCTTCTTTTAAACGACCAAAAGAAAATGGAAAAAATCCCATCATGCCTCCTTGCATTAAACAAGTGTATAAAGCTAAAGTGAAAGTGGTTGACTCGTCTTCTTCAGTTTCTTCCAATCTTCACCCTTTGGAAGAAAAGGAACGTATGATGGATCAACCCACTCTTACCCCTTAACAACTTCAAAATACAATTAAAAGAAACTGTGGTGCTAGGGAGTATAGGTGTCGTCATCATCTCCTTGCTCATCAGTCTTGAATGGAAGAAAAAAAAAAAAACCAACCTCCGCCTCTAATGGAAGCAATAAATGATCACTCTCTTCCTCATGACCTACCACAAGATAATACAATCCAACCTTCACAACAAAATTAGCCAATTGAATAGCCACAACTTTTAATACATCCTTCCTTGGAAATAACTCTTCATCCTCCTATCGTAATGAATCTTGATGATGATGATGACAAGGAGATCACCAAAATAGCTGAAGAAGAACATAATGATCTAAACTCTTTATTTTCATCTACCATAGCTTAAATGATAAACCTTCTATACCAAGTGAAGAACTTGTACATCTCCTGGTTCGAAACTTGCAATTCTTCCTTTGGATAGTCAACTATCCTTGCAATACACTAAGCATAATTGGGAGGTAGATGACTTGTTAGATGGTTGACTTGCATTTTTCTTACTATCATTTTTACGTTTTCCTTTATCTTTTCTTTGATGTGATGTGTGTATTGTGTTCCCCCATAGCATGCATTTGATGTTTTCTCTCTCCTTGTGCACTTCCTCTATTTGTACCTCTATTCATCTATATGTCATACATTTCCTTTTCGATTTTTTTTTGTGTTTTTCTTTTGGGGATGACTCAAAGTGTTGAGATTCCCTATGTGTCTTCCATGTTGACCCAAAAGGTCCTTTTTCCTTTTTTTTTCCTTTTCCTTTTGGGGATAACAAAAAGCACAGAGACGCTCTATGTTTCTTCCAATGTTGACACAAAAGGTCCTTTTTCCTTTTTGTTTTGTGTTCTCCTTTTGGGAATGAGGGAAAGCATAGAGACACCCTATGTCTCTTTCATGTTGACCCAAAAGGTCATTTTTCCTTTTTGTGTTGTGTTCTCCTTTTGGAGATGATGCAAAGCATTGAGGCACCCTATGTCTCTTCCATGTTGACCCAAACGATCCTTTTCTTTTTCTCTTGTTTTTTGTGTTTTCCTTTCGGGGATGATGCAAGGCATTGAGACTGCAATGTCTCCTTCATGTTGACCCAAAATATTTCCCATTGCTTTTTCCTTTTATTTTCATTCTCTTTTCACTTGGGTTCTCCTTTTAGGGATGATGCAAAGCATTGAGACCACAATGTATCTTCCATGTTGACCCAAAATAGATTTTGTTTTTCTTTTGTTTTCACTCTCTTTGTGTCATTCTTCCAGTTCTATTTTCTTTGGGAAATGATGATAGTTTTGAGCTCTTTCATAAAAACACATTGCAATGAACATACTGACCCTAAATCCATAGATCCCTTATATGTTTGGTGTGATCATTTATGGGGGAAAAATCCCTTTCTATTTTTCTCTTTTTCATTTACATGACGCATCCTTACTCAGAAACATATGACTTAGCATAGGGGCTTTCCACGATGGCTCTCATGTCCTGTTTTCTTTTTGAATTTTCTTTCCTTGGCTAATTTAAACTAATTTCTCACTAAACTTTATGTAGCAATTTCTATAAAGTGAGGGGCATACATTGGCATCATTTTAAATCCCTAAAATTTTTACATTTTGAGGTCCCTTTTTGCTCAGTACTAGTATGCCACATGTTTTCCATAGGCAAGGTTTGGGGTTTTACCTTTATTACCTTGTCTTCAAGTGATTTACTTTTACACTTTAGGTGTTTTAATCTCAAGTTGACCTGTTATGCTCGGTTGTTGGTAATTTAAGTTATCAATTGAGCCATCACAGTGTGTTCCTTTACAGATCCCTTATCTAGGCTATTTAGTCACCTTTAATTGTGGAGTTTTTTAACTCTCCTAATGTCGAGCTTTACTATTTCACTCCTAAGTGACTTAATCCTAAGTCACCTGTCCTTAAGAGTAAAAGTGTCGTCAGTCTAATCTAGGACCCCTTTTATGATTAACTTTTTCATATGCATAGGATTAAAAATCATCTAATTATGGGAATTAATTTCAGTCATTCCTTGCTGGCTCACAGGTCCCAAGTGATGACTTTTTAACTGTTGCATGGTTTGTGAGATGCTAACACGTGTTTGACCTTGGGTATAGACCCAATCATCACTTGTCAATACAATGCTTAAGTTTTATGATCAACAATGATTATTAAGAGGGAAGAGTTGATCATTACCATTCCCTGCCATCTCGTAAAGTTCCAATGCAAGCTTGCTAAAGGATGTGAGGACAGTGAGAAGTCACCATGTACGTCATATGGATACTGGCAGGTGGAGCTGAAAAACACATGTAGAGCAACCTAGTTGGCATATCTTTATTGGCCAAGTTGTCCGAGATGGAACAATGATGAAATTCAACTGTAATTGACTCGATTTGAGTCATCCAAGATGGCCATCTTAGCAAGAGATCAACAGTGTATATTCAAAAATGTGAGTACACCCATTGTAATTGTTTTGCTTCACACAAGTGAGCAGTCATGATAGAGGTGACTTCTAAATCTACTCAAATTACCTAAAAATGTGTGTATGTGGCCAGTTCTTGCATAATTGAGATTCGAGCATGTGTCTGGAGCGATAAGAAAAATTGAAGAAAGTGACTTGTAAAGTTCAGTCTAACTAGCATTAGGGTTTTTTTGCTATTGAAAGTCGTAAGTATGATAAATGCAGTTTTATGCTTTATTCCAGTTTTTTGAGCTAGGGTTGGATTTCAATTTTCTTTCAATTGAATGTGTTTTATTGCTCTAATTTAATTGCTTAAAGTTAGGGTTAGCTCCATCTTTAAAAGGTCATAGCCCTATGAGACCTTGCAGAATTGGCATCTAGATTAAGCCATTGGTATGAATTAGGAAGTTGGTAGTCAAAATCTGTCCTATCGCAACCCTGGTCTACTTCAAATTTATTTCGATATCCATGGCTCCCAAAGTAAAAATTGCTACCCTCACAGCCAAACCTAGATCACTTTCCTAGGACATAATTGACTTGCTAACATCCTCCAAAAATAAGAAACATGAGCGAAAAGTCTTGTTCTATGGCCCTAAGGTTAGGGATGGAGTGATGGATAAGTAGTATCTCATTAAGGATGTCGAGTTTCCTTATACTAGATGGAAGCTCCTCCAGCATTTGTTTGGAAATAGGAACCTAGATACTCCTCTCTATAACCCATGGAGGGTAGAATGGGAAAATTAGTAGTTCCCAATGTGTATATGGATGTTGATCTACTAAAGGATATTTCCTCAAGGTATGCCCCTGTCTCTAGGGTTGTGAGGAAATTTGATGGGAAATAAATGGTAAGGATAACCAAAAAAGAAATTGAATATGTTTTTGATCTACATGAGTGGAGTCAGGATTTGGTTCTCCTTGATATGGATGTTATCAGGAAGGAATATGAAAACTCCAAGGTATTCATAAGGAAAAAGTTGTTTCCTTTGCATACTGCTACTACTGGTTCTAGGAAAGTAAAAAATAAATCATAATTGGTGAAAACAAGATTGAGCCCTTCCCAATGAGATATTTTTCTAGCTTCTTAAGAAGACTATATATTCTCTATGACAAATCATCAGTTTTACTCCACCTGACACATTGAAGAGGGAATCCAGCTATATGGCAACACATCTACAACACCTAGCTTTTAACATAGTCTATGATTATGCCACATGTTTGGCATAAAATATCCACAACATTCTAGTTGAGATGAAGGGAAAGAATGGATGAAATTATGGTGGTATTCACGATTAATGCATATGTTCCTGTATAAAGGGGAGAAGGTTTTTGAGAAAGAAATAACTTTCAGAAAGAAGGGAGAGGGAGTTGATTTTTTGGGTCAATGTTGGACCCAGATTCTAGACAAAGACAACCAAAAGTATAATTATTAGGTGTTTTTGAATGATTTTGCATCGAAACTAAAGAGGTCCTTGATCTATTAACCACCAAGGATTCCTAAGGAAATTCATGATTTCTTTAGACCTATGGAGATGAGGCCTAACCTAAATTTTAGTTACAAGTGGGGAGATTTTATTTTATATCATGATAAGACAATCTTTAGAGTATATGGAACAATATAGATACATTTGTTCTACCAAGATATGTACGTCATATGGATACTGGTAGGTGGAGCTGAAAAACACATGTAGAGCAACCTAGTTGGCATATCTTTATTGGCCAAGTTGTCCAAGATGGAACAATGATGAAATTCAACTGTAATTGACTTGATCTGAGTCATCCAAGATGGCCAGCTTAGCATGAGATCAATAATGTATATTCAACAATGTGAGTACACCCGTTGTAATTGTTTTGCTTCATGCAAGTGAGCAGTTGATATAGAGGTGACTTCTAAATCTACTCAAATTCCCTAAAAATGTGTGTATGTGGCCAGTTCTCGCATAATTGAGATTCAAGGATGTGTCTGGAGCAATATGAAAAATTGAATTCAAGGATGTGTCTGGAGCAATATGAAAAATTGAAGGAGGTGACTTGTAAAGTTCAGTCTAACTAGCATTAGGGTTTTTTTGTTATTGAAAGTCGTATGTATGATAAATACATTTTTATGCTTTATTCCAATTTTTTGAGCTAGGGTTGGATTTCAATTTTCTTTCAATTGAATGTGTTTTATTGCTCTAATTTAATTGCTTAAAGTTAGGGTTAGCTCCATCTTTAAAAGTTCATAGCCCTATGAGACCTTATAGAATTGGCATCTAGATTGAGCCCTTGGTATGAATTAAGAAGTTGGTAGTTGAAATCTGTCCTGTTGCAACCTTGGTCTGCTTAAAATTCATTTTGATATCCATGGCTCCCAAAATAAAAATTGCTACCATCGTAGCCAAACATAGATCACTTTCCCAGGACATAATTAACTTCTTAACATCCTCCAAAAATAAGAAACTTGAGGGAAAAGTCTTGTTCTATGGCCCTAAGGTTAGGGATGGAGTGATGGATAAGTAGTATCTCATTGAGGATGTTGAGTTTCCTTATACTAGATGGAAGCTCCTCCAACATTGGTTTTGAAATAGGAACCTATTTACTCCTCTCTATAATCCATGGAGGCTAGACATGGGAATTTTAGTAGTTCCCAATCTATATATGGATGTTGATCTACTGAAGGATATTTCCTCAAGGTATGACCCTGTCTCTAGGATTGTGTGGAAATTTGATGGGAAAGATATGGTAAGGATAACCAAAAAAGAAATTGAATATGTTTTTGATCTACATGAGTGGAGTCAAGATTTGGTTCTCCTTGATATGGATGTTATCATGAAGGAATATGAAAAATCCAAGGTATTCATAAGGAAAAAGTTGTTTCCTTTGTATATTGCTACTACTGGTTTTGGGAAAAGTAAAAAACAAATCATAATTGGTGAAAACAAGCTTGAGCCCTTCCCAATGAGATATTTTTCTAGCTACTTTAAGAAGACTATATATTCTCTATGACAAATCATTGGTTTTACTCCACCTGACACTTTAAAGAGGGAATATAGCTATATGGCAGCACATCTACAACACCTAGCTTTTAACATAGTCTATGATTATGCCACATGTTTGGCATAAAATATCCACAACGGTCTAGTTGAGATGAAGGGAAAGAATGGGTGAAATTATGGTGGTATTCACTATTAATGCATATGTTCTTGTATAAAGGGGAGAAGGTTTTTGAGAAAGACATAACTTTGAGAAAGAAGGGAGAGGGAGTTGATTTTTTTGGTCAATCTTGGACCTAGATTCTGGACAAAGACAACCAAAAGTATAATTATGTTGTGTTTCTGAATGATTTTGCATCGAAACTAAAGAGGTCCTTGATCTATTAACCACCAAGGATTCCTAAAGAAATTCATGAATTCTTTAGACCTATGGAGATGAGGCCTAACCTGAATTTTAGTCACAAGTGGGGAGATTTGATTTTATATCATGATAAGACAATGTTCAGATTATATAGAACAATATAGATACATTTGTTCTACAAAGAGATGTGTCATTAAGGATAGGATTTCTTGAAATTATGACACAATTGGGAGCTTCTTAGGTAACACATTTACCTGATACAACAAAGAAAGGATCATTCTTCCTAGAGTGGACAATGTTTGTTGATTTTGTTATTGATGAGGGCACAGCCCGAGACTTAGAAAATAACCCACAAACAAGAGAATAATTTTATTATTCGGAAAATGGAGCTTCTTACATGCAGAGGATCTCAAATCCCCAAGTTCTACAACACATGCAAGTTACAGAAAGCTACTAATCACCCTTCAAGAATATGCAGCT